>JAJOZX010000156.1:847500-1537500 GCA_023014485.1 Bathynomus jamesi | reverse complement strand
TCGAACGGAACACTAAAAATTTGGGGTGGTGTATATATGTGTGTGTGTGTGTGTGTGTGTGTGTGTGTGTGGTGCTTGTGTGTGTGTGTGTGTGTGTGTGTGTGTGTGGTGCTTGTGTGTGTGTGTGTGTGTGTGTACATATATATAATGCCCTTTTCTGAAAGAATGTGTGCGTGTGTTTGTGACTGTGCGTTTGGGACCGAGCTTTTAAGGCTCGGTTCCAAACTAAAAATTTGCACATTACATTATTTTGATCGCTAGTTGACAACTAGCTAGCTAATTTTTAGGTAATACAGATAGGTAATGAGTGATACAAAAGCATTGTGGTGTTAACCAAATGGGTAAACTCGTATATTGTATATGCGGGCTCATTTCTGTTATTATGTAGATGTTAGAATGCTTTCGATGTAAAATAGTTTGGCGTGACTCCTGCTTCAGCGGATAGCTTAGGTGATTTAGGCTTGCTATGAAAGAGAGATGTGTAGAAGTGAGGATAAGTTTTAAACTACTGTTACCCCTGCTACTACTACTAATAATAATAATAATAATAATAATACAGTTTCTTCGTATACCCAACTTCTAGCTTGCAACAGCTTGTACATTCTGTTGAAGAATGGGTAAAATCAACAGAGATAAGTAAGTACTGTATATATATATATATATATATATATATATATATATATATATATATATATATATATATATATCGCAGAGATATGTGGATTTAGAATAATGGAATTAGGACAGTTTTGAGAGAAATTACGATTTCTTCCTCTTGTTGTATAAAGCATTCAGAATTTTAGAGTATTTAAGTTTCAGGTTTGCTAAAATAAACGAAAGCGACCATGTAGTGAAAGATCCTTACTTGAATTATTGTTGAAGATGTGCTTTGAACTTCTTTGGTGGTATTGCCTCATGAAGGACTGGTGCTATATTCAGTTAACAACCTGCAATGATGCTAAATACCAGAGTTATGCCTCCTAAAAACCTCCAAGTTTTCTATTAACTGGAAATGAGAATTTTGTTTTTTGGAGAAACCTACTTATTTGGTTGTTGTCCAACAGATATCATTATGTATCAGTAAATAAGGTTTGCACAACTAAAGCGCCTGTCAAGCATGGTGTGCCACAGTGCTGGGTTCTGGGTCCACTGTTATTTTTATTATATATAAATGACTGCGAAAAATGCTCTGTATGAATTGGTCCACAATTAACCCACCCCTTATATCTCCAGTCTAACTATAGAGTAGATCAAGTCTAGCCTAGATGGGTCAGCCTAGAGATTCCGGAAATGGTCCAGAGCGGGTAGATAAATTGAGGTCCACAGTAGGATTCCTCACAAGAATTAGGTTAGGGCAATCTACCTTCACCTTTGTTAAGCTATGAGTTGATGCTGGGTCTTAGGCCACAATGTAGGCCTAACTTGTCTGACCCAGCTTAATTTAATGTAATTAACTGTTTGGTGTCAAAACTCAGTTAGTCACTTACTTTTAGTTATTACAGTCTCTCCCTTCTCCGGTTATGTTTTCGAGAGCGCACTTTTCTGGTACGTCCTCTCGCCCCGTTCTTCGTTTTCGTTCTCCCTTTGTTCTCCTCTTCGCGGGGCTTCTCGTACCAGCGTTGTCTTGGTTTATTCCTCGGTTGGTTGAGCGGTAATGTATCTCCACTACCGAGCACGCTCCTCCCACACAGTATATAAATACTAGTGTGGAGAATAACTCTGGTGAGCAACCAATTGGTTTCATCCACCCAGTTATTGACATAAAAGGAATTTAATGATTGTTAGATTAACTACCTACCTACTCAGTGAACCACTTTCGTTACCTCCCAACTACCCACTCATCAGTTTTCCATATACTGGGGGCCCCGGGAGATAAAAATTTTGGTGTCATTGTCACCAATTTTTGTCTGAGTGTAGACTAGCTAACTATTTAACTGTAAATGCCTGTTAATCTGATTAACAGTGCCTATCCTCACCTTCTCATGGAGAAGGTGTAGCATTTAATTAGAAGATAAAATATACATCCATAGGATGAAACTGTCTATGGTCTTTACCATAAGAAAGAAAAATGAAAGTTAGAAGATAAAACTACAATTCCCCAGCATCTATTTTTTGTTGTAAAAATAGTCGCGCTTTTAATGCTGTTTGTCGCTGAGGTCTTGTGTCTGTCAATGTTGTAGTAGGATGCGTTACCACTCCTACTGTCAAAGGAATAGTTACTGGAAGTTCAGTGTCTCCAGTTGTTACTGTCAGTGGAGAAGGTTCTCCAAAGTCCATTGTTTTGGGTCCAGACTCTAAAGGGTACAAAAGAGAAATGTCTCTGGTTGTGTCACCCGTTGAAGTCCTTAATTTGACCACTCTTGTTACCCCATCTGCCCCTGGTCTGAGTTCTGAAACTCTAGCCAGAGGCCAGTTTTGTCTTGGAGTACTGTCATGTATGAGAACAAGGTCCCCTACCTTAATTGTGTCAGACCAATCCTTCTTAGTCATTTGTTATGTCTCTCCCTTAGACCCATCAAATACTCAGTTTTCCACTGTTTTATGAAATGAGCTTTAACTCTAGTTAAATGTTGTAACTTAGTCTGGAGCTCATCATGTCGTTGAGTCCAGTTTGGGTCTTCTGAAGAGTCTATATTGTAGTCCGGCAGGAGACTAACTTGTTCTCCCCGAATCAAATGATTTGGAGTTAATGGTTCTGGGTCATTAATGTTGTCACTCACATAAGTGAGTGGTCTATTGTTAATGATGTTCTCAATCTCAGCCAGGAGAGTGAGTAACCCAAATAAGTGTATCTGTTTTTTGCCAATTGCTTTCTTCAAGCAATTCTTTACTGTCTGTATATTCCTCTCCCAGATAGAACCATACCAAGGAGAGGCAACTGGAATATACTTCCACTTTATGTTTTGATTTTGTATATATAATTGTGTGATTTCATTGCTTAACAAGTCGTGGATGACTTGTTCACCAGCTTTGAAATATGTAGCATTGTCAGTCCAAACTGTCTTGGGTACTGAATGTCGTGCACAGAATCTCTTAAAGACAGCAACAAAAGATTCTGCTGTTAGGTCCTCCACAACATCCAAATAAACAGCTCGTGAGGCTGCACATGTAAACAGTACAATGTACATTTTTTGTTCCGTGTCACCCACCCCTACAGTCAATGCTCCTGTATAGTCAATGCCTACAGTCTCAAAGGGTCTGTTGAGAGTAACTCTCTCCTCTGGCAAAGCAGGAGGATTTGGTTTCCTATAGGGCCTAGCATGAATACGCCTACATGTGACACACTCACTCAGGACTGTTTTAACAGTGATCCTTCCCTTGGGTATCCAATAAGTTTTTCTTAATGTAGTTAGTGTCTGTGGTACCCCCATATGATATACATCATTGTGTATTTTTCTGATGATTAATGTTGTCAAATAGCTAAATCTAGGTAAAAGGATTGGATTTTTGCTTTTGTATGACAGTTTTGATTTGTCTAATCTCCCTTTACACCTTAGAAGGCCTTCCTCATCTCTGAACAAGTTTAGATCCACAACTACTGATGGTACAGGTTCTTTTGTTTGTTTCCCATTTGTTAAGAATTCTAACTCTTTATTGTACTCTTTTTGTTGGGCCTGGCCTATCCAATATTGGGTTGCAACTTCTGTATAATTATGATTGTTTTTGAGGCTACAATTATATACTACTCTTAGTTTTGTTGTTGGGGCATCTTGTCGATAAACCCCCCTGTGGGTTAAATAATGACAACCATCTTTTTTAAAAGGGTTATCTGTTACTTCTTCAATGAAGCCTTTCTGTAGCTGTTCTTTGAAGACATTATTATATATTTTTACATTATTTTCTTGTTTGAGTTTTTCATTACTTTATATAAATGTCCTTTAGCTACTTTGAGATTATCTCTTAAAGTTGGACAATTTATTTTCCAAGGTAACTCAATAAAATAACTATTGTCTTTACACTGAATGGTGTCTTCAAATCTTTCTACCATTAACTGATCTTCTGAAGTTTGATGTGTGTCATGTATACCCACAGATTCTAGTAACCATAAAGTTTGAATTGCCTCATCCAAAGTTTCATTTGATAATGATGAATTAATGTTCTCAATTGAGATAATATTATTCAAAGTGTTGCTATTCTTACAGGTGTTATGTAGGACTGAGTTGAGGCACATAGTATTTGTTGGTCATGCACTGTTTTGGTTTAGGTCTAGGTTGTAGTCTGATAGGTCACCCAAAGGGGCTATCCCTGATGGAGTCTGAATAGCTATACCATTACCTATCTCTACTATGCCCTTATGAATAATTAATATAATCTGCCCCTATTAGCATTTCAATGTTAGCTATTGTGTTGTTAGTGATATGTCTATCAGCTATTTTGTAGTGTTTTTTCAAATGATTTATGGTTTGTTCTAGTTTGGGTATAACCAGTTTGTTTTGTCCTACTTTAGAAATAATAACTGCTTCAATTTTCTTGAATTTACTTTCTAAATGTAGTTCCAGGTCAATTGTCTTATAGCTATTTTTGTCCGAGTTATCCTTAACAAAGGACGCAATATTGAAGTTTTGTTCATTCGGGTTTGGTATCAAACCCAATTTATTAACTAAATTTTTTGAAACAAATGTTTGTTGAGAACAACAGTCTATAAGACATCTCACTGGAGTGGTACTACCCTCACTATTCACTAAGTCCAAAGTAATAGTTGGTAAAAGAATCTCAGTATTTCTTGTTACATTGTTTGAACAAGCAGAATGTCCCATGAAAGTGGCATTTTCTTGATTACCTTTGTTTGGGGGAGGTATCTTTTGAGTTTGAGTACTATTATTTGGACACTTTGGTGAATCACACATTGATGAGACATGTCGTAAACTTTTACAAAACTTACACTTGAATCTTAACCTAGATTTACAGTCTTTTTTATAATGTCCCTGGCCAGTACACTTTTTACACAGGTTCAACTGTTCACATCTTTTAGCCCTTTGGTTAAAATCTGAATATTTGTCACACCCAGTACTACTGTGTTCATTACTTGCACAAAATTTGCAATATGGTATGTAAGTTGAGGCAGCAGTTACATTAAAGTTCTGTAATGTAGGTGTTCGTGTTTTGTAGTTGGTCACATTTGATTCTACAATATCAAGTTTTGTCTGTTTGGCTGTAGCTAGTTGGTCTCTGGGAACAGTCTTTGGTTTATCCATAGTCTGGGTCTTATGTGTTGGAAAATCTCTCAAGTTGTAATTAGTTAGGATATTGGGGAAGTGTTGTCTTATTTGTGTTAAATTAGGATAATTTTCTCCCGTCTTTAGAATTAAATTATCTTTAACCCTCGAAGGAAGGCACCTAAGTACTATGCTTTGTATAAGCCAAGATGAAGTTTTAATATCTATCTCATTGCTAACCAGTTGTCCTATAATAGCTTCTAATTTTGTATAAAAATTTTCCATATCACTATGGTTATCTTTTATGGGTGCAAATTCAAAATTTGTTGAGATAATTCATATATAATCACATCTTTATTAACGTAATTACGTTTTAAAAGATCAATAGCTACTTCATATGAATCCCCTACAGCTGGTAAATAGGCTATCAGGTTATGGGCTGGGCCTTTAAGAGAACTAGTTAAGTAACTAAACTTTTCAACAGTTGAAATATAAGGTTTATTACCTATTAAATTCTCAAATTTGTCAATGAAAGATGGGAATTGTACCGTGTCCCCTTCAAATGTTGGTATTTGCAAAATGGGTAACTGAGCCCTCAATTCTTGTGACTCAGGATTTTGCATGCCACTTAAATTTTGTTGAAGGTTAGCCCTACTTTGATTAAAATCAGAATTAGGTTTTCTTGGTGTTAAGTCAGTCAACCGAGACCGTAGTTCCCTTATTTGCTGTTCAATTGAGCTTACCTGATCATCATCATCAGCGTAAAGGTCTATCAATTGTTCTTCAGCCATTTCGGATTCAACTAACTCTGAAATACTCTCATTAATGGCTATTATTTCCTCCTTTTTAATTTCTAATTTAATAATTACACTCTCTATATTTTTCTTACCTGGTTGTGTAATATTGTTAAAAGTGTTCACAGCCTTTGTAACAGCTCCCAACTTTGCCCCCCTTTTCTTTTTTAACTTTTTCAATTCTGCACTGTCCATGTCTAAGTCAAAATTGTTTAACTGGGGATCGTAATGAAATATACAAGAAGAAATTACCAGAGAAGAGAGAGCACAGACAAAACAGTCAAGTTCAAATTTGGTTTAATCCCCCCCAAGTACTTGTGTGTCACTCAGGTCTAAGCTTATTAGAGAATGAGACTCCTTTAATGTAAATGTTTCCTAGTTAGGCCCTAGGTTGTAGACCTAATTAGGCTTGCTCAGGTTAGGCTTAGGCTAGACCATTTAGCCTAATTCTGCAATTTTTGTTAAGTAAGCTTAAGGTTTGTAAATTCCCCACACACGGACCACCAATGCGAAAAATGCTCTGTATGAATTGGTCCACAATTAACCCACCCCTTATATCTCCAGTCTAACTATAGAGTAGATCAAGTCTAGCCTAGATGGGTCAGCCTAGAGATTCCGGAAATGGTCCAGAGCGGGTAGATAAATTGAGGTCCACAGTAGGATTCCTCACAAGAATTAGGTTAGGGCAATCTACCTTCACCTTTGTTAAGCTATGAGTTGATGCTGGGTCTTAGGCCACAATGTAGGCCTAACTTGTCTGACCCAGCTTAATTTAATGTAATTAACTGTTTGGTGTCAAAACTCAGTTAGTCACTTACTTTTAGTTATTACAGTCTCTCCCTTCTCCGGTTATGTTTTCGAGAGCGCACTTTTCTGGTACGTCCTCTCGCCCCGTTCTTCGTTTTCGTTCTCCCTTTGTTCTCCTCTTCGCGGGGCTTCTCGTACCAGCGTTGTCTTGGTTTATTCCTCGGTTGGTTGAGCGGTAATGTATCTCCACTACCGAGCACGCTCCTCCCACACAGTATATAAATACTAGTGTGGAGAATAACTCTGGTGAGCAACCAATTGGTTTCATCCACCCAGTTATTGACATAAAAGGAATTTAATGATTGTTAGATTAACTACCTACCTACTCAGTGAACCACTTTCGTTACCTCCCAACTACCCACTCATCAGTTTTCCATAATGACCTTCCACGTTCATCAAATATACTGAACTTCATAATGTTTGTAGATGATACAACTGTCTCTTTTTCTTGCAAAAATGTTAATACAGCTAAGAATATACTCATTCAGAATTCATCAGTGTAATGAAATGGTTGACCGCCAATAAACTCTTCCTAAATACTAGTAAAACAAATTTCATAATATTTACTAATAAAAGAAATGTATATCTTGATGAACTTAATGTTAATGAAATCGCCATAAAGGCTTGTGCTATAACAGAATTTCTTGGTGTAATACTAGATAAGAATTTGCAATGGAGTGATCATGTAAATTAAATCGCGAAAAATATTTCAAGGAGCGTTTCTATAATGTTTAAATTTAGAAATGTAGTCCCAAAATAAGTTTTATTGACTCTTTATCATACTCTTGTTCTTCCTTATATAACATACTGCTCCCTTGTTTGGGGAAACTCCGCTAACAACGCTTTAAATGGTATCTTTGTCATCCAAAAACGAGCAATAAGGTTATTATATGTTGCTGATTTCCTTGATCGCTCTAGTGCTTTATTTAAAGAGTTAAACCTACTAAAGCTCAACGATATAACCAAACTGGCACATTTTATTTTTATTTACAAGTGTAAGAACAAAATCATTAATTTGCAATGGGTGAATAGATATTTTGTAACTCAACAAGAAATCCATTCGTATCAGACCAGAAATAGAACAATGCTTGTTATACTTCGGTTGTCTTCATCTCAAAAACTACCCATTTTCATTGGATTGAAACTATGTCATGATTTAAATGGTGATATAAAAAATATTGTGAATGTAAATTCATTTAAAACCAAGTTGAAATCTTGATTAATATTGGCATACTAACAAAATCTAGGACCAATGTCCACTAATATTGCTTAATATTGTCCATTAATATTGTTTAACATTGTAATACATGTTTTAACTATTAATAATACTTATTTATTTACTTATTTATTTATTATTATAAATTTATAACACCTAGCTGCTTATTTTTAATACTGAATCTAATTAAAATTGCCAAACCCCACAAATTCCACACCCCGTTTTCTTTAATTGCACCTAATAAGAAAGTTTTTTACCCGAACCTACTTATTTGGATGTTATATATATATATATTAGTAGCAACTAATAGTCGATAAAAGAAAGTTAAACTTAACTACTCTGAAGACAGTTACTGTGAGAGAAATATGGCAAGATTGGGGGAATAGTTGCCAGATGCTTTTATTACGAAGGGAATTGAAATCAATATATTTATTTTAAATACTCTTAACACGTGTACATATATAATATATGTAATAATAACAATAAATCAATATTAGTAATAATATTTAAGTGGATGTTTAGAGGAGGAAAACAACTTTGGTGATTTAGTTTAAAGCATCGTTACGCAACTTGTTCTTTTAACACATGTAATTTTATAACGAAATTTGATGAACGGTAAAATTATTAATTCATATACCAGAAGATGGCATGTGAAAGTGAATGTAATGGTATATAGCGATGTAAATAACAGAAAACTACATATTTAAAAGTAAATAAACAAATATGCGTGTACTATAAGTATATATTGTATTTGAAGGTCATCTCGTTTGAAAATAAGCCAGTTTCCCTTAAAAAAGAGAGAAATTAAATTATTTAAATTAAAAATATTAAATATTCATTTTATTTTTCATAATACAGATCTTAAACAAAGAACTTGTATTCGGTTTAAAATATGATCACTCTGATTTTCATTTATGTATTGTTCGCAATTTGTTAACATTTGAAAACTCGATGTGCTGATGCACACTTGTTAGGCCTATTAAAACCTTTCAGATATTCATTTTCATTTCTAATGTCTGGCGGAACTTGCCTGAACAGAAAGTACTCGAATGTATGTATGTTTTTTCATGTTTGTTTTTGTTTGCCTCATGAAAGAGCTTATTTGAAGGAGGAAGGCGAGGCTCAGTCCTTTCTTAATTTTTTTTCCTCTTTTTTTTCCCCTTTTTTTTTTTGTGAAGACGAATCCTCTTTTTTTTTTCCTCTTTTTTTTTTCCCCTTTTTTTTTTTTTTTTGAAGGACCATGAAGGACACCTCATAAAGGAGGGACCGCCATGAAGGACGGTGGAGGACCTCCATGAATGAAGGACGGTGGAGGACCGCCATGAAGGACGGTGAGGGGGGAAATTTTCAAATTGATCCATTGCTGTCCGACATTTTGCCACTATACTACTCTCGCGAACGGCGTAATACCAAGTCTGTGGCCATTACACTTTTTACATTTCTACTCTCAGCAACTCTGATATATAGCTCAACCAGTTTAAAACCAGAATATTTGTAATTTACAGCTACATTCCAGTTATAGCGTTAACTTACAGTTAAAATTATGCGATAAATGTCGCGTGCACTAAGTCTTTCCTTCACCAAATTCTCTCAAACGACATTTTTTATAATTTATTATTATTAATATATATTGTATAATTTTGTGCGTTTCAGTTTGCATTTCATGAGTGCAACTTGTACTTAACCCCTTCATCACGATGAGGTACGAACGTACCTCAAAAAATGTATTGATAAACGTTATTCCACGTACGAAACTGTTTTTGAAAGGGTTAAAATGCTAAATAAAACCTGGTACGTATAAGAAATAATAAGATTAGTCCATATGCAACCATTTAATATTCAAAGCTTTCGACATATTCTAATGTTATCTTCAGTGCTAAAATGAGAAATATATATAATTAAAAACCAAATATGAAGTCAAAACACTTTTAAATGTTGACAAATAACAAACGATACAAACTGAAAATTAAAAATTAAAACCCATAAAATGTTATCATAAAGTTAAGTAATACAATTAAAAACAATAAATTTTGTAAATGAAACCATAAAAGGCTTTGGGACTTTGGGAGGAAAGTAAATTTAAGTAAATAACATTTTAAAATAATTTAGGCGAATGGAGAACATTATGGACCAGTTAAAATATATAAGACATTAAAATCTATAAAACCATAATTAAGGAAAACAAATCAGGTACAAATTACTTAATCATAGACGTAGGGAATAAGGGATGGGAAAGATGAATACAGCTTGTTTAAGGACATGTTAATATGGTTGGTTAGTAAAACTTTTTATTGAAGGATAGTGAGATTATGGAATGAAGTTTGATGTTTGAAAATGAGTATTGTTTCTAAGAGTAGTAGATCATATTTAGGCCTATTAGTTTTTGCGATTATTGAAAAGTTCTAAGTTCTAATCGGGTGGTCTCTAGGTGATGGGAGTGAGAACGTATATGTATGTAGTTGTGAGGAGTTTGTAAGTCTATTTATAGTGCGACTGCTCAGTGATACGAACTTGGAGTTGGTATGTGGTCATGCCAACGTACGACGATGTGCAATCATCGCGTGTATATCTGTAGATAACCGATGAACACAAGGGCTTTGAAATTTTATTTTTAAATTTAAAGAAAGTGTGTAATTTTCGTTCTTATGTGAAAACACATATAACAGAAATTTGTGGATAAAATCTGTTTATTAATTTATTAATTTTCTTTATTATTATTATTATTATTATTATTATTTATTATTATAATACAAGACTTTCAAGTTCTCAATAGGGAAGTTCGAAATACAGTATACATCTTTCTTCTGTACTGCAATTACGACAGTTTTAGTTTT
Organism: Bathynomus jamesi; assembly: GCA_023014485.1. Taxonomy (NCBI): domain Eukaryota; kingdom Metazoa; phylum Arthropoda; class Malacostraca; order Isopoda; family Cirolanidae; genus Bathynomus; species Bathynomus jamesi. The sequence continues at coordinate 1,526,693 of JAJOZX010000156.1, read as the reverse complement.
ATTAGAAAATTTTAAGTTGACATCTCTTTTTATTGCACTGTTAATAAGTTTGGAAGGAAAACCATTACCAAGTAAAAACATTTTAAGAAATTCCAATTCGGTATGGAGGAGGTGGTAGCTGGAGTAAATCTCGTATGAACGGTTTAAGAGAGTAAGGATAAGGTTATGTTTGCACTTAAGTGGTGCGAAACTATCAAATTTCATTCTCAAGCTGTGAAAATGGGCTTTCGAAAAACTGATATTCCAAAGTGATTAGTACTGCGCGCAATATTTATATCTAGGAATGGTAAAGAATTACCAATATTCAATTACAGTATATTATCAATTATGAATGTTCTCCATTCCCCTAAATTTACTCTCCTCGCAAAGCCAAGCCCCTATTATGGGTTTCTTTTACAAAAATTTATTGTTTTTAATTGTATTACTTTACTTAATATAATTTCACGAATGTTTTAATTTTTAGTTTGTAGTTGTTATTTTTTTTTTTTGGGTTCAGAATCCCAGCTGAGCCCTGAACGGCCAAGCTCTGAAGGGCCAGTTTAACCTACAGCCCAAGTTAAGCTAGACTAAAAACTTACGGACTTGGAGGTCCTATTAGGTCCTACCTCAGGGTTGCTGACTCGATGTGGGCCTACCTTAGGCCTCAGTTGCATAAAATTAAGATAAAAAACAAAAGGGGCACTATTTATGGTCTTCTTTCTAAACCTTGCAACAACAACACAACCTGCACCATTGCACGATGCAACAATTTTGTATCTAAACAACCAAACTGAATTGCAAAAGAGCTCTCTATAAAACCACGCCCTGTAAGTGCCGCATTCAACAAACGAGTAGGAAGGACGCGCAGCGCCCCAAAAAAATGATGCCACAAGAGTGCCCAAACAATGATGCCACAAGAGGCCAAAAATGCTAGCTCTAAATTAAGTGAATTTTTCACTAACCTTACAATTATGAGATGGATATATATACACCTTAACTTAATATGTACAAGCAATGCTGCATCGATCAGCTTAGTCATATCGCTTTGGGACAACAATGGCTCTTCCTCTTCTAGATTTTCTAACAGTAGTGTTCGTGATCTGTCAATATTTAAAAGAGTTTTAACCTCATATTTGGTTCTTTATTATATAAGTTTCTCATTTTAGCACTGAAGATGACATTAGAAATGTTGAAAGCTTTGAATATTAATTGGTTGCATACGGACTAGTCTTGTTCCTTACATACAGGATGGTCCAAAATTCCGTATCTATTTTACACAATTGTTGGTAGTGACAACAGCATACGTATAGACGTATTTCCTATCTCAGTTTGACACATCATTACACATCATCATCACTCTCAGTGTCATATTCAACATTACAGTCTGCATCGTTTTCGCATTCTGTGCCGCACAAGCATAGTTCTGTGCAAGGCAAGTTATTCCTTCTGCATGAACATCTCTGTGTAGAACAGTTGGTTTTGCAGTGGCATCTGACCAACTCGATGATGGCTTGCGGGGCAGGAGGAACCTTTGTGGTGACTGGCAGTATTTGGCCACTTTTGTCCTGATAGTAACCAAATTTCAGGGGTCAAAAGGCTGTTGCTGCATAACATTGGCTTGGCACCATACTCGGCTTTGTAACCGCACACGCTGGATGTGTTCCTCAAGTGCACCGAGTGTAGGAGGTAAGTTGTTGCTTTCAGCTAGGTGTTTACAAAACAGATACCATCTTAGATCAGGGATACTTGCAATGTGAATACCCTTGGGACAGTAGCTTGAGCACACAAATTTGGCCAATACGTCTTTCACCTCCTGTGTTAGGTCACCTTTCTCCGGTAGTTTCATCAGTGCTCTGACTAAGTGCATGTCAGCTTTCATATACTGCTGAAACCATTTTGTTTTGCCTATTCCTGAGAATTTTCCAACATTGTCTGCTCCAGTGAATGCGTGGAATACAGGTAAAGCTTGCGCCTTTTCTTTGCCCAAAGCTCTCCAGATTGGCTCTATTTCGACTGTACCTGATACCATCAAAATAGATGTCTTTTTGCAGAGCTTGTCATAGTGTGCCACAGCCAGAACCAAGACGTCAGTATCAGGAGTGAAGAATACTAGCTGTGCATCAGGACACCGCTGTGATGCCTCCGCTGCCAGGCAGATCATCAATGTGTCAGCCTCCTCGTGATTGTTGTCTTCAAAGTGCATGTTTCTGTTGCTTCTGGTGTGACCTGATGCTGATGTGATGACTAACTGAGGTGAGTTTTTGTTGTAATCAAGGGTTGCTTTGGCGAGATAGTCTGTCAAATCTGCTTTCGTTTTTTCGTGCGATAGAAACCGTGCCAGTAGGATGTGTTTGATGTTCGTATCATCTGCAACCTGATACTGTATAGGAGCTTTTCCTTGTCGTCGTCTCTCTCTAGTTTCCTCCTTTAGTGAGTCAGGTTTGTATGTATCGAAGACCAGGATGACCTCACTGAACCCTGCTGTCAAGCTCACGAGCCTGTCATTGAAACACTGGGCTAGATCTTTGACTGTGCTGATTGTCCCTGATTTCTTTGTCATCTTCTGGACAAGCACCATTCCATCAACAATGGCGATCTTTTGATTTGATGACGACGATGGAGATGATGATACAGGACCTCTGTCATCATCCTGCTCTTTGGCCGCTAGAGCTTCTGTCTGTTCCTGGGTTTCATCTGTTTTTGCCAGCTTCTCAAGGCTGTGTATCAGCTTGGACTTGTCAGTGCATGGCAGCATTGAGCCGTCTGGTGCAAATAGTGCTCTCGGAGTCAATGTGAACTCATAGTTGCCAACTGCATTCTTCTGATCGATGTCCCTGCTCGACCTGGTGAGAACCATCAGCCGACCATAGAGATCTTTGGTCTCTTTTAGGTCAACTGTCTGGTCACGGAACTTGAAAGTTTGTTTCTTGCTGCCAGACATGTACATCTTGTTGTTCTGCTTTTTGACTGGTGCCCAGAGACTAACATCTCCATTGATACGTTCAGTGACATAATCTTCATAAAGCTTCTGTCCGATGTCATCAATGTTCAAGATTTGTGGAACATACTCTTGTCGTACATATGCATGTGTGATGAAATTGTATAGCTGATCACCTTCAACAGCAAAGGGATTCCCGTGGCTCAGTATTGCAGCCTTGATTTTGTCAACAGCTTCATGTTCTTTCCTGACAGCACTGGGTCGTACATCATGGTGTTCCTCTGGCTTGTTTACTTGAAGCCCGAACTGTCCTTTAAACTCTGTTGAGAGGCACGACATCTCTGGAGAAGCCAAGAAGAACCGCTGCCTAGCATTCGCATTATTGGAAATGCCAATTAGGCCAGAATGAACCTTCATCATCTTGTTGAGATGTTCGCAGGCATGGTCTGCACCTATTGAGACGAACGGAATCTCACTCTTGGTGACAGATATGTTTCCATCTTGAAGTTCTCGCCATGTTGCTGGATGGCTTGTCTTCATTTCGTGCATGTCGGCGATGTACCTTGGCCAGAGGCGTTTGTATTTTATTCGATCCATTGCGAAAAACAGCTTGCTGAGTGCTTCTCCAGCCTCCAGATGGAGAACGAGATCAGCATTTCTGGATGCTTCAACAAAGAACAAGATGGTTTCAACCCGGTGGAGGTAATTCATCAATGACTTGAACATAGCGTTAGATGATTTCTGAGCTTCCCACTTCTTCAGCTGTTGAATGACATCTTCGTTGGTCAAGACTTGAAGCAGGTGAGTGTTAGCAATTCTGATGCATTCTGCTCCATCACTTGTCCCAGAAGCTGTGTTTGTGCAGGCTTCCTGCAATTCATTTGCTGGTTTCGAGCAGATTTCTTTTAGTTGTGGCATCTCTGTGAAGAACTGTTCTTGAGCAAGTTCATACAGAGTGTGGATGTGTGCACGGAGAGCTCTCTTGTAGTGGCCGCACTTGAGGATCTGTCTCGTTGTAGCAGGCCCATATATATCTGCCTCAATCCACGCATCATCTATGCCAGAATTTTCTATTGAGGCTCCGAGTGCCCTCAGTGCAGCCATCACAGCATGCAGCTCCCCAAGTCTCGGAACAACTTCTCTTTTCAAGTTAGGTCCTGCATCTAGCAACTGTACTGCCTTCTCGTACAGGGCCATGTCAAAGGTTATGACAGTTGGGTGGTTTTCACCAACTGCCAAGCTCTTCAACTGAGACGCTTGCAACATCACAGTCAGCATGGTAGACCACTCATGTGCGACCTCTGGAAGTAGAGGCAAGGCACCGACTTGAGTCAGTGACTGACTAGATGACACAAGTGATTTGTAGCCTGCCCAGCCTGGGATACTGCTTTGTGATTCACTGTCGGTTGATCTAGACAAAGCAGATGCAATCATCCAACCAAGATTGGTTAGTTCATAGGATTCAGCAACACCTGTGGAACACGCCTTGAATTCCTTTGCTCTCTTGACTGGCCCAGGTTTTGGTTTACTGCAAGGCTCGATGGGTACATGATAAGGGACAACCGACAGGTTTTTTGCCTCACTAACTTCCAAATTGGGTGCGATTGATTCTCCAGGCGCATCTGCCTTCTGATACACTGCGGTGATTGTGCCATGTGTGGTGCCTTTGCCATCTACAGTGTCCTCTGCAAAATCTGTATTATCAACAGCGAAGAAGACAAATGTACCTTTCTTGAGGAAAGGTGGTACATACAATCCATCAAATTGTTTTGTGTTTTCCACAACAGCATTGGCAATTGCTGTTTCTAGGAGCAAGGCACGGCTGTGTGATACGCAGTAGTTCTGTACATGGAGGAGGTCCATCAGCGCCTTGTTCCTGGTGTCATGATGTACAGTGAGTGCCAACCCTACAACCTGTGGGTTTTCTCGTGTGTGTGGTGTCCGAAATGTGTCAGTGGCTTTCTTGGGCACGTGGTGCACTTGTCTCCTGGTCTTGAAAGCATACATGATATTCTGACTTATGGTCAATGCTGACCTGTCAACTGTCCTGCTCCTCATCTCCGTTTGCAGCTCCTCCTCAGATCCCACCAAAATCCACCGTATAAGGCTGTACAGCTCGGTCGGGACATCCTCTCTTGTGCTGGATACTGTAATTGTGTGTGTTTCCTTCTCCTCAGCGAAATTGGCAATGCTGTTGCGTATTAGCTTAGCTGTCTTGTATATCATCATTGTCTTGTCCATTTCACTTGTGGCATCTTGCATCAAGGAAGTGTAGACCATATCTTCTTCGCAGGCTTCAGGACAGTAAAGAACAGATGGTTTTCTTCTGTCTTTCTGCCTCACTGACTTCACACTTGGTAACTCTGCAAGAATTTTGTCCTTTAGCCACTGTCGTGTCAGTGTCGGAGTGTGCTTCTGTGCCTCATCACTACCACCAAGCATAGATATGTAGGTTTTTTCGATGGCATCCATGGGTAGATGAGCCTTATTTTGGGTTTGATATTCAATGAGATTGATCAGCTCAATCAAGCATGGTACTTGCATTGGTAGGTCTGTCTTTGTAGACTTGGCCCGGTTGCTGGCATCATCCCTCAGGACATGGAACACATATCGTGTCCAGCATGGTTTGTGGTATCTTACATCTATCGCATGGGCATCACTTGGTGAGAGTGCATTGCTTAGTCTTGTCATCAATACTGGATCTTGGGAAATATCCACAGCTCGTCTAAGTGCCTTCCCCGCGTTTTCAGTTCGTACGGTGAAGAGACGCTGGTCATCATCTTCTTGACATAAGAAGCAGTGATCCCTTGTCAACGGTTCTGTCGCAGATCTAGTGAAAGGTGCTGAGGTGCCTGGGGTTGCCGATTGCTCCATTTCAGAGCTTGTTCTTTTATGCCCACGTTTTTTCACAGCATAGGTTCCTGTAGACATGGCATGCTGCAAGCGGTCTCTCGCTCGCTGTATGGATATTTGATTTGTGGCGTCAGAATAACAACTGCGATGCCAGATGGGTTTCCTTTCAATCAATATTTCTTTGGTAAAGTCTTTGAGGCGTCTTTGGATGTCAACATATTTTCCATCCTGTAAGCTGGCTCTTTCTTCCACTACATCGAGTAGTTTCTGGTATGATTCTGTTCTGAGATATTGAACAAGTGTTCCTTTGCTGGCAGTGGACTCCTGACAAAGAATGCGCTGCTTCCAGTCTACTGTGTCCATGGACGACTTGACCGAACTGAACTTGCTGGTTCTCGGGTCTTCTCATGATGACTCAGGCACTGAAAAGAAAGAGAGCCACCACTATATTAACCAACACCAAGACATTACGTCGATATAATACATGAGAAAGAGAAAACTTCATCAACTTGAGTAGTCTAAGCATCATCATCCTGTTTGCATATACGTTTTGTTTCGTATTTATCAATTATTACGAAAGAATTCTTTTATAACTTCAAGAGCCTAATCGTTTTCATTAATCAGTTAAGTAACATAAATATCATCAACTGTTGCTGCAAAATAGAAGTCAACATCTTCCTTCCTTGACTAATCAATTTTAAAATTAGAAAGAGCCGTGTTGAGCAGAAAACTGAGATTTGTTTATAAAAAACGTCTGAACAGGTAGCTAGAACAACGTGAAAAAAGTGTTAGCAGCTGACGAGGAAGCTTCTAAACAGTGGCTGCATCTTCCAGCGCAGGACACGTCAACGCGAAGAGGCGACGTCAAACCAAAACATCAACGCGCTGGTGGCCAAACTTCCTCAAATCTCCGTGCAGCGGGCTGTCTACGGTTGGCCAGACTGGCAGTCGACGGCCTGTTGCGTGGCACAGTCAGAGTGCCGATCGGCTCCCGGGGCCGGACCTATTCTCAGCGTGCTATTTTTTCAATTACAGGGAACAATTGCGTGCTCCCCGAACTACTCTTACTCTCTGGCGACATTAAGACTAATCCAGGCCCCACTACAACTTACACATGTCACCATACACAAAGACATAGACACAATAGCACCATGAGACACATACAGAAGTATAATATTAACATATTACAGTACAACGTAGATGGCCTCACAAACAAAATCATGCAGCTTAAGGAATTCGTACACAAACAAAACATTCACATAGCATTTATACAAGAAACAAAACTAAAACGCACACACAAAACACCCACCATCCCTGACTTCACGGTGATCCGTCAAGATCGTACTGGGGGTAACGGGAGTGGACTCATCACTTACATACGTAAAAGCATTAGCTACACTGATGCTACCCAAAACATTACAAACACAATCCAAGCAGATAACACGATAGAAATACAGGCAGTTAACATTAAAACACGTGCAAAACACAACACCACACTAATCAACATTTACATCCCACCAGATAGTTCACCTCAGGTGCCAGCCAATTACAATCCACAGTTACACAATCTTGCCTCTCTCACTAATGTCATCTTAGGAGGAGACTTCAACGCCAAAGACACTAGTTGGTACCTGCACAACCAAAACAACACCAGAGGCGCCAACATAGCCACACAACTAAACAGCCTCTTCATTCTTAACAATACAGAAGAACATACACCATACCACATCAAGCAGGATACTCAAACTCCTCCCCAGACATAACGTTCTGTTCCCCCTCACTAGCAACACATACACAATGGAGAACAGAAAAACAACTGTCATCAGACCACCTGCCCATCATCATTACAACACATCTACACTCTGCCCAAAAGCCTTAGGCACACTTACAGAAATTACAAGAAAGCTGATTGGGAACAGTTCAAATACAGACTGAGGAACAATTCACCACATTAAACAGCACACCCATCATAAACATCGATACAACACTCAAGACATTTAATCAGATTATCAATAATGCAAACAAATACATACCCAAGGGCAACATTAGGAAATACAACCCAAATTACACTAGAGAAATAGCCCACCTCATAAGGCAACGTAACAACCTCAAATATAACACACAAACACCACACACAGAAGCCATAAAACAGCAGATACAACAGCTCAACACAGATATAAACAACAAACTCAAAGAAAAACAAACAGAAACATTCAGGGAATTCTTAACAACACTAAACCACTCCACAGATACATACAGGCAGAGATGGGCAAGATCACCAACTTTGGTGATCTTGAAGATCAAGATCAGATCACCAGAAAAATGTGATCTTGAAGATCAAGATCAGATCACCAGAAAAATGTGATCTTGAAGATCCAGATCGTGATCTTGAAGATCACTTTTCAAGATCACTTTTTAAGATCACTTTTATATGAATTGAAAAAAGTTGTACTCTTGTAGAGTAAACAAAAACAAATTATTTTGTAAATCACTCCTGAAAAGTATCACTCCTAATACTCCCCTGAGGGCTGAGGCAATACAAGCATCGCATCCTACCCATGTCACCTGATCTAAACCACGGGGATTGACGATTCCCCTTTCAGTTTTTCAGGTGGTAAACTTAAAACTTAGTATTATCATAACTTATCAGCAAAGAAAAAACTATTAAATGACCTACATATAGTTTTTAGTTCTATTTTTCTCAATTCTCATTTCACCAGGTCCATAACCCATATCAATGAATGGTCAGCATATATAAGTAAACATTTTTTACATAGAATTTAATTTTACAGTTTTACTGCAGTACGCAATTACTGAAATATAAGGGTAAAAACCGCAAGTTAAGAGTGTTAATTTAATGTTCAACCGCTGTAAACATTTGCTTTCAGCAAAACCAATTGTTCAAAGTTACCATCCGAGAGACGACTTCGTTTGGGGCTATGAACCATGCCAGCAAACGAAACAACCGTTCCACTGGTGCAGAGGAAGGTAGCGTGGTGTTATACCTCTTGAAGATCTTCTTATAGCAGGATACCTATCTAAAGAGTCGAGTGCCTTACTGGTGTCCTGCAAATAATTGAGGACTTCCAAGTCTTCCTTGTTGTTAGGAGCAGAGAATGAGCCGTCCATAGTTCTGAAGAAATCGTCTTCAGATGATGAGTCTGAGTTCACCGAACTATTACCACTGCTGTCAGAATTACAATTTCTTACAGCCATTTGCAGCTTGTCTTTTACTTGAGACTTGATTGCTTCATGATCGCCGAAATTAGGCCCTTGCAACAATGATATCCATCTAAGTTTGAAATACGGATGAGATACTGAGGCCAAAACGGCATCAGTTACCTCGGGGCTCAACGACAAAAAATGACCAAATCTGGCATTGAAGCCAGAGACGACTGCTGCCAGTAATGGCATGCAGTGTCTCAAGCGCAGGTCGTTTGGTTGGATAGGCTCCAATCTTGCGAGGGCATCTTGAGTCACTAGGACTGTTGGAAGAAGACAACCGTAGTAGCATTCTTTCTCTGCCTGTAATTTGTTGAGGGCTGCTGCAATTGGTTTTAGAACAGACAAATATTCTGAAATAAATTCCAATTCATTGTCTTTGAGGATGGGTAGATTCAGTTCTTCAAGAGCTACATTCACGTCGTTCTTATGTTTATATATTTGGCTTAATGAGTCGTACATTGAGTTCCATCGGGTGACGCATGGGTACCTAAATTGGACGCCAGTTATTTCCTGTATTTTTTCTGCTGACTTGGGTTTACCAGCAGCATTCCACAGCGCCGAACATTTTCCCATTGCAGAATGCTTTATCTTCTTTAGTCCAGGTGAATTCAGTCCTTTATCTGCATCAGTTGTTGCTACCAAGTTCAATGTGTGGGAGGCACATCGAATATGGGATGATAGTTTCACTGACTCCTCTCCATGCTCTCCTGAATGTTCAGGAAAGTTGCTGATGATAACCTCTTCATCTGAATCTTTTTCATCATCATCTTCATCTGCATCATCTTCATCAATGTCGTCAGTACGATTCTGAACACGAACACCGAACTCTTTAAAGCATTTCACCATGTTCGATGCATTGTCGGTGACTGTAGATACAACTTTTCTATAAGATAAACCATGCTCCGAGTTGATCCTGTCCAATATTCCAGCAATTTTATCAAAGCTATGTGTTCCACGAAATCTTCGGCATGCCAGTGCAGCTGATCCTCGCGACAAGTCATCATTGATCTGTAATGTAAGAATATAAAATCAATGTTTGTATGAACATTTTTTTAAGCTTAATTTAATAATATTGGTTAGACACGCACCAGCTAAACTGCGCCACCAAACATTGAAGAGAAGAACTATGTGATATAAAGGAGGCAATTCAGCGATGAGTCGCCTACCATACCACCACAGCATGACCCATCCCATAAGAGCAAAATGTGGAAGAGTCCATATTCACAGCCTGTGAATATGGACTCTTCCACATTTTGCTGTGAATCAGACACAATGACAGATGACAGAATCAGTGAATTAGTGTGAAATTACTGTGAATCACAGCAAAATGAAGACTCACCAAATTAATGAATGAGGAACACATGTCGAATAATTGAAAAGATTATACTATAAGTCTATCAGACTATCAGTCTATCACCAATGGTCAATTTATCAATTATATAAAAATAATACACTAAATCAATAGCATACCCAATGCGCAGTGACTCCCATGAAACTGCGGTGATTAGTTGACCATATGTCGCATGTAACACACACATGGTCAACTGCTGCCAGTTTTGCTTGTATGTCTTCCTTCATTGTACTGGTTGTTGTTGCAAGAGATCTAGCCAGGGTGCGTCTAGATGGCACCTGAACAGCCGGGTTGACGTCTGAAAAAAATATTTAAAAATTAAAAACAATACAATAGATTAGCTATGGAAAAAATATCAAAATATTTAGCTAGGCTAGCGATAGTCTAATGTTCATACAAATAATATGATTAATTATTTTAATCAGATATTAGCTATGGAAAAAATAGCAAAATATTTGAGTTATACTAACATGAAAGAAGATCCTTAAATTCATGTAGTTCAACTAGGCTCAATGGTAGGAGCCCATTAGCCACAAGCGAGAGAATCTTCTTTTCAAGGATATCCTTGCATATTGGTGGTCCTGGTTTTTGCTTGGAAATGTAGAACATGCTTAGTGTTGACTGCTTGGCAATTTTGGCAGGGCCAGCATTTCTGCCGCTGGCATCTTCTTCTTTAGCTGGACGCTTGCGAGATTTCTTCTCCGATTCATATTCACCCAAAAGATCCGAATGTAGTTTCTGCACAAGAAAATAAATTATTATCATGCGGAGAGACTTCTTGAACACCCTGTATAATATTTATCAGAGTATCAAACTTCTAGTTGAAATTAATACTTAACAAGATTCTAAAATTTTGTTATCTTTAACTAAAATTATTTTCACCATGATCAGTGCATTTTTATCCTATGTTAAATTGAAAGCCGAATTTCGTCCTTCAGTAACTAAATAGGAGAAATTACAGACATGGATCAGACAGAGAGAAAGACAGATACACCTGGCGTTTTATTATAGTTGGATATCGGCAGTTTTTAATGTAGTTACTAGTCCATAATCTATTAATATCTGAAGTGCACAATATATTCAAATGGACGTCTATGTAAATGTAGCATTAGTCTTGTATGGCACCAGTCACTTAAAATATGACTTGAACCATTATGTTAATGTTGCTACTTACTACTTAGTTACTAAGTAGTACTAACCCTGAGTGCCTCAGAAGATTGCTTGTTGAGTCGAGGCCAGCAGACAGAATTGTAGTTTTCTTTGTACACTGCCTACAAATAACTTTGATACTGTTTCCAGTTTTTTCGACAATTTGAAAATATTTTCCGTTCAATAGCACAGATTGATCCTTATTACCAACATTGTTATCTAAATATATTGAATACTGTTCTGGTGACAACCTAGAATATTTGGTTCCCTTGGGAGCCTGTTGAAGTTGTAAAATTGCACTCATTATTAAAAAATTCAATCTGTAAATAAAATATGTTTAGAATTAATTTATTATGAATACGGACCTATAGGCTATATTTTATGCCTATATATAATAATATATTAATAGAACACTTTTAACATAATTGCACAGTAAATTACACTTTTTACGAGCCTAAATTCCACAGCAACTACACCTTCCATGAGCCCACGCATGACGCAAGTCACCCAACTAACAGAAAACATAAACAGTCGGTGTTGAACAAAGTTGCCACCAGATGTCGCTTGGACAAAAAACAAATGACATTCGCATAGCGGCATATTAAGAATCTGAAATTAAAAGTGATCTTGAAGTCTAAAGTGATCTTCAAGATCAAGATCACAAGAAATAAAGTGATCTTAGATCAAGATCAAGATCACCATAATAAAAGTGATCTTCAAGATCAAGATCAGATCACGATCTTGATCTTCAAGATCGACGATCTGATCTTGAAGATCAAGATCGTGCCCATCTCTGCATACAGGCTATACAAGACTATAAACAGCATTACCCACTCTAACAGCGGCATTCACACCTCACACGCGGCTATCTGTCGCAGCCAAAATAATATCCCAACATACACACAACAAGCTAACATTCTAGTTAATCACTACGCAAAGATAAGTCACTTAAACAGAGACAACAACCAGAAACACGCAGACAAACAGCCAGACAGAAGAAAACCTACAGACTCGACACGACCATTACACCCTTCAATACAGACCAGACCACCAAGATCATCAAAAACATTAAGAATTCGAAGGCTACTGGACCAGACAACATATCTAACATACACCTTAAACACTTGGGCCCACAAGGAATACTAGCTCTCACAAATATCAGCACATATTCATACCAACACTGTATTATTCCTGACATATGGAAACAAGGTAAAATTATTACACTACTCAAACCAAACAAAAATCCAACAGAACCAGCTTCCTATAGACCCATTACTTTACTATGCACACCTTCCAAAGTAAGAGAAAGACTAATCTTACAAATCACCAACCCACACATACCACTATCGCCTACTCAACATGGATTCAGACCTCACCACTCAACCACGACATTACTCACTAACCTCACGCAGCACATCATGGATGGCATCAACTCCAGAAGACCAGCTCAACGTACACTATTAGCAACAATAGACATTAGTAAAGCATTTGATGCTATCCCACGGTTCCCTCTCATAAACAAAATACTCAACACAAACATGCACAATAACACCAAAAGGTGGCTGAGCAACTATCTCTCAGGAAGATACTCACATGTCACATTTAATGGCAAGTCATCCAAAAACAAGCTTTTTCCGAACGGGGTCCCTCAAGGCTCTGTTCTCTCACCAACACTCTTCAACTTATACATGCATGACATTCCAACACCCATAGATAACAAGCTTACCTTATCATCATATGCAGATGATATCACTCTAACATCCACCACAACAACATCGACACCGCTACAAATAACCTACAAACATACATAAACAGTATACAAGACTGGCTCACACACAATAGACTCAAAGTAGCGCCCACAAAATCAACCACCACCTTGCTTACAAGCAACACAAAAGAACACCAGGTAATTCCACAGCTTACACTAAACAACATCAACATTCCACACACTCACAGAACCAAAATACTTGGTGTCACATACAACACATCATTATCTTTTGCAAACCACATTCAGGACATTAAAACCAAATGTACGTCAAGACTTAACACGCTTAGGGTACTAACAGGCACAAACTTTGGACACCAGCAGGAAACATCACTCATATACAAACAATATATTCGCTCAGTTATGGACTATGCTAGCCCATGCTGGGCACCCATTATCTCAAACACACACATAAACACCTTACAAACAATACAAAACAACGCACTTCGTATCATTACAGGATGCACTCAAACAACACCAATAGAACACCTGCGCACAGAAACAAAAATACTAAAAGTTAGGGAACATTTAGACATGAGGGGAACACAATTCATGGCAGCAGCGACAACTAACCCACAACACCCTTGCCACTACATGTACAATCATGCACCAACACCTCGCACCATTAAGGTAACACCAGACACACATTATAACCAAATACTCCATTCCATACCACGCCCCACAGACATCACACAGTACAGAAAACACATACACACACACCTAACCCACAAAGCACTGACACGACTCGGTCCGAATGCGGTCCTAGGTGCGAAGCCGCCACCCATTAACAGGTCAGAGATCAGCCTGAGCAGATCGGATCGAGTTAACTTAGCACGATTCCGATGTGGACATCACCCCAACTTACGGACATATAAACACAGACTAGACAACTCCATAGACGACACCTGCCACCTGTGCCAAGACACACCACAAACAATTGAACACATTATGACGGACTGTACCGCTCTACAACAACGAACACAACACAACACATCACTAGTGCGCTGAACCTCTGGTCCACTCCGGAGAGGGAGATCGGTTACCTGCGTGCCGCCGGCTTGCTCGATCAGGATGGGCTGATCGGCTAAACAACAACAACAACAACACCAAGACAATTGTGTACTAGTTGTGTTGACATAAATTTTTACAGTATAAAATTAAATATTGCAACACTACTGCAAAATTATTGAAGCATCAGGATTTATAAACACTGTTGCAACTGCCGCCAAAATGGCCACCAAGCAGGCATCTGCGCAAATGTAAACATTACTTTTCATATTCCTGATGCCATAAGCTTCTCAAAAATGTACTGGTTTGCTAATCTCCATAAAATTTGAACAAAAATACATAGTGAACCTGACTAATGCGGAAAGGTTAATTGACCTAATTGTCGTATCTGGGCCAGTGAAAAACCAACCGAGTTTTATGAATGCGAGATATATTCTCCTAAAGTTAATGTCTGGTTGTGTATGACAAAATCGAAGATTTACGGACCTTTTTTTCTTTGCAGAAGCCACAGTAACAGGGCCAATTTATTTTGACATGCTTCAGCAGTTTCTTGAACTCCAGCTTCGTTCAGATGGTATTCTCGACACTGTTGTCTTTCAGCAAGATAGAGATCCATGTCACTATGCAAACATTGTTCGAGCGAATTGGACGTACGTGGTGGAAACAAGCCCTGGGCAATAGAGGTGGAAAGAGTACCAAAACGAGTACCTGTACGATTAAGAGTACCGTATTTTTTGAGTGGTCGAGTACGGTTTTTTAGTGTTCGAGTACTCGTACTCGAACACTAAAAAAAACGTACTCGATCTCACAAAAAATACGGTACTCTTAATCATACTGGTACTCGTTTTGGTACTTTCCACCTCTACAGTGGGCAGCACAATCCCCGGATTTAACACCATTAGACTTCTTTGCGTGGAGCTTTATAAAGTTTGAGGTTTACAAAACAAGAGTTACAGACCTGCAGGATCTGCGAACCCGCATTGTTGCGGTAGTCGCTAAAATAACCCCGAGATGCTTGAGAATGTGTTCTGCAATGCAGTGAAGAGATTTAAGATTTGCACACACACACACTGATGGTGCTCACGTCGAATCTTAGACCTAAGCTTGATAAATAAATATACATCTAATTGTTACTTTTTATCCTAAAATATTACTTCAGCAAAATAGATAGGGACTTTTGGACCACCTTGTACACTGTATATAAACCTTTTACCATGCCTAAACAAAGTAGTCTGCAGTTGTATACGAACGTAAAGTTGTATCCCTACACAAAACTTCCTCCTCTACTAAACAAAAATACAATAATCTTTCTCCAGAATGTCAGGTACTACTACTATTTCTCAGGATGTACAGTGTGTAGTGCTTCTGATTATTATTCCACTAGTAGGAATGTTTTGCGTATGACTAATTCCTTTTGCGCTCTCTTTTCTACACTATTATTAGTGAACAAACCTCAGTGGATCCACTGAATTGCGTATTTTTAGTTCGTCCCTTTACTTGGTTACGCAACGTGCTCATGACTAGATTCGATCAGTACCAAATCCCAAACACACTAAATATAGCTATGTAAAATTGAATAATAGTGGTAAGATCAATTTAACTATCATTTCAATCATTTTAGTTAAATTTCCGGAGCAAATTCATTCAGGAGAAATATCAGCGAGGTGACTTGCATAATTTTATTTATAAAAATATGAATATCTGGTTCAAAAATCTGGAAATTTTACAGGAAAGACTAGTATCTCAAGTACGGGGTACGATGCTGGAATGCATGACTGAAAACTATTATTTTTATAAAGTTTCAAATATTAATAAAATTAAGATTCAGAATGCATTGAAAGAAACCACAATTCCGAACATACATTTAGGCCGGGTCGAAATTTTTTATTTCTTACGTACATAGTGTGAGGTGGTTCAATCAATCATAGTAACATCCTGGTAAAATATTTTTGAATTCTGAGGACCCCTACCACCCGTTTCCGGTTTGTTTTTCAGAAAACTCATAAAATTAGAGATAATTTGCGATTACTTCGAAATTTTTTTATTATTACAAAAGTTCGCTTATAAAACACTTATATTTATTTTTTAATGTAAAAAAATGTAAAAAATACAAAATGCATGAAAAAAAATTTAATACATAAATTTTTAGCTATTATTGGTAGAAATTTAGAAATTAAGAGAAATTCAATAAAATTTACCC
Source organism: Bathynomus jamesi (assembly GCA_023014485.1). Classification (NCBI taxonomy): domain Eukaryota; kingdom Metazoa; phylum Arthropoda; class Malacostraca; order Isopoda; family Cirolanidae; genus Bathynomus; species Bathynomus jamesi. The sequence continues at coordinate 1,510,225 of JAJOZX010000156.1, read as the reverse complement.
AAAACATTTTTTTTTTTTTTTTTTTATTCCTTCCATTGACCTTTCCACTCAAAAGTAGGCAGTTTTTTCTAGTCTCTAAAGTATTTAAAATAAATTTATGCCGATTAATATAACCAATTCTTTCTGGCTAGATTTAGTTACTAAGTTCACACCCCGTTCAACGCTTTGGCTGTGACATGAAAAATCTAGTATTTCTGGAGGTTTAGTTCTAATCTGAAGCAATTGCTCATTGGTAAAATTACTTAGCAAAGGTGGAGGAGTGATTATCTGTTCATTCCAATTAATCAAATCAATATAATCATTTGCGAGAAAATTTATAGATTTTGGTAGCTCAAAATTTCTGCTCCTGAAAACCCAGTTCTGGAGTTTTTTTTTTGCTTTTGGATTTTGCCCAACTTTCTCAAATTACTAGTAGTTTTTTTTATCAATTTTTCCTAACTTTTTTTTTTTTTCTTTCTTTTTCACCAATAAAAGCTTCCCATTCTATAATAGGTATTTTATGTTCACACCTACAAAGTTTTCTATCCCTTATGCCTTTATCATAACAGTGGCATGGAGAGATGTCAAACATCTCGTCATATTTCTTTAATTTTTCATAGTATTTTTCATTTCTTTTTATCATAGGGCATTTAGTGAACTTATCAGCATCTTCTATAAGTCTAGTAACTCTTAACAAATTCCCTTTGTATCAATTGTTGGGAAAGAAAAATTTTGCCAAATTTCTTTTATATCTTGAACTACTACGTTATAGCAATCATTTTTACTTATTTTATCCTGTGCTTTAGATTCTTCCTCTAACAATAAAATAGAAGTGCCTTACAACATCAGCTTTTGATGGCGTCATGGCAGATGAAAATTTTGCTGGATATCCGAAGGCTGCATTGTGGCTTCTTTTTCTAGTAGCCATAATTTAATTTAAGATTTTAACTATACTTTATTTATTACTGATATTTTAAAATTAAATAACGTATTTTAATACAAACTTTTAACATTTTCTAGGCACCTAAATAGGAATCTGGAAAGAAAAAAAACAAAAATAATGTAATATTAGGTCTTATATCCGGTGCTATGAGTCAGCACCGGATTTAAGACCCTACCCGCTACCGCCCGATCTCAAAAAAAGTTGGTGAATGGTCTATTCTGATGTAATTCGTGCCGGGGAACCCGATTTTGGCCATCCGAAAGCAAAAAAATTAATATTTAGGGTCGATTTTTACGATTTTCGATTTTTGGCCTATTTCCCATACAAATTCATATGGAAAAAAGTATCGGTAGGGGGGGGGGGGGAGCAAATGTCCCCCAGCCTTGATTTTTGGTGTGGATACTACTATTACAAAATGATTAACCTCACAAAATGTACCTAAGCAAAATCTTGACCTTGAACCCTTTTCGACCCGGCCTAATACTGTCATATATCCAACTTACGATTTCTGTAAAATTACATAAATATTTTTAGTAATCGCAGCTACTGATGGTTATATTTGCCTCCTTACCAACGTCAGGCGTTCGACAAATTTGGAATTGATTGAACAAAAGGTAACATACGGAGTGTTGGGAGTAATTGCGTTACGTAACGAGGTTACATTTTTAGTAGCTGTAGCGGTAACACCGTTACTTTTGAGATGTAAGGAAAATGGTAACGGCACTACATTTTAGAGCGATTTCAATCGCTACTCGCTACTTTCAAACTGATCATTTGACTATTATCATTTATTAACTGTTAATTAGCCGTTAGCTCCTCCAGACGAGGAGGGCTATCATATGCCAATTTTGAAAAACTAGTGTTCCTGAAATCGAACAACACACACCTAAAAAATCTGCAAGACGAGTTTTTTTTTTGGACAGGCCATTTTTTTTTTTATTTGAGTTTTTGTCATATAGAGTATAATTTGGTATTATTAAGGCTTTTTTACTCTTTAGTCTTTTCTTAAAAGTAACGGTAGCGGTAACGCGTTACTTTTTCAGAGAAGTAACTGAAGCGGTAACGGTTACTTTTTTACCAATGTAACGGTAGCGGTAACGCCGTTACTTATAGAAAGTAACGTGCCCAACTCTGCATACGAAACCCTATCTCCTTTCACGGAGAGGAGATAGAGTTTACAGGAGGGTTCACAGGAGATTGTCGGTCCAACTACAACTGCGGCAGCGGTAGGAACAGAACCGGAGCTTTCGCAGCCGAGGTCGAATCTCTAACCAAGCGATCCAGAAATTTAAGTCCATAACTTTAATAGAAACTTAACACTAATATTTTCACAAAATACAAAATCTTTGAACAGGAATCGGGTCAACTCGCTTATTGTTACGAAGATCACTTGGATCGCCAATTCTCCCGAGAACCTTGAATGACTTTAAAGAATATTTGCTAAGCCGATTTAAATGATGAATTGGAATAGTTTTTCAACTGATGAGTTGTTGTTGTAGACGATTTAAGCACAGTTTCAACCCAAAAGGTCATATATCACAGCGAATATATAAGGGTGCTCAAAGCAGCTCTATCAAACCAGTATCCTCCAAAAACCGTACCAGTGGTTTTATCTGGAACGAGGGGAAGTCCGCAAGCAGACTCTGACGAGTTAAGATTTAATTTTATGGATAACAGCTCGACAGCACTTGCTGCACTTCCTCCACCATTAGAGTGAAATTGAGCATGTTCCGCAGAGTAGCAGAGGGCAGTCTGCGTGAAGAAAACCATAACTTGGACTCCGCGCAACAGCCTAGAATTGGAGTGAAGTAAAAGTTTCCTGAGAGGAGTGCATCAGTTGGACTGCAAAGAAAGTTTAGAAAGGAAAATTAGTGGCTTACACAAATTAAGATCTTTGCATCAAGTAAAATATGTATATTCGTATTATAAAATAGAGAGAAAGGATTCATGGCAAATGTTTAGACTGTTTGGTGTTGCAGGAAAGCTAATTAATACATTGAGAAGATCTGTGACCAGTTTAAAGGGTTAAGTAAATGACTATTTTACGATTAAAATTGGAGTAGAGGAAGATTGTGAGATATTGTTGTGGTGCTGTGGTTGTTTAATATCTAAATGGATAGGTGAACCGTGGGGTTAAAGCGAAAGAGTTCGAGGGATACGATGAATGGCGGCGGCTGTCACATTTGATGAGGGGTAATGATCCTGGGCTCTGGGAGAGCCAAGGGATAATTTTTTGATAGTAGTGATAAGTTTGTGTGTATTAAATAAATGGTTCTTGTGAGTAGGAGAGAAATCAACATGTAATATTCTGATCAATGGATTAATGTTAGAGGTTGTGAAAAATTACCATAATTGGAATGTTAGTTGAAGTGATTGAAAAGAAGTACAAACAAGTTTGAAGTCGAAAACAGAGTGAAACAAATTAGGCGAATTAGGAGTGGGATGTGGGCTCTGGGTTGTGTGTGGAGGCAGCGAAAAAAGCATATTGCATTATGATGTGTTAGTGTAAACATGAAAACATAGCTTAAGGACTAAGGATGTAATATGCTTTTTTGGCACGACGGCTTCTTTTTAAAACGGAGCACATGAGATGAGTAATGTGAAGAGAGTAACTCTCATAAAACGGATTAACCCAACGAAAAGTGAAGAGAATGAGAAAATTGACGAGCGAGTAAAATAGATGGTGCGATTTCATTACTACAAGTACGGTAGTTATGGTAAACCTTGTAAAAAGTGGGGAAGGGATATGTTAGTGACTGAGGAAATAAGTGTGGAGGTGTTATTTACGTGAAAAAAGAAGTCCGCCAAAAAAAAAAATGCAATGGAAGCTCGGAATGTGCAAGTCCGGAGTCCGACTCTTGCTGCCTCCTCAAGTTTAAATGGGTTGCCCATCTACTCTAATAATGTCTGGACTTAAGTAACTCAAAATAGCTCGTGCCACACCCATCGGTATGGACAAACAGGGTTTAAAATGTTACCTATCACCTGTTATCAATACATTCCAAGCACTTATCTCCTTTCGTGTAGGAATCGAATTCGGACCGCCTGGAAGAAACGAGAATTCGTGCATAAACACTGCTTCTCCAACCAATCGTTTCGGCTAAATTTGTGAAGTCCTTGACACTTGCAATATCAAGCGCATGTTTACGTTGATAACGTTTCGTTTTGACACACTTAAGATTCTTAACTCTTCCCAACAAATACCTAATAAAACTTATGACACGTTATATTAAATGTCCTCGCAAGGTCCAAAGCAGAACCTTAGCGACAAAATGAGAAAACTAACCATTTAGAAGCGTAGAATTCGTTAATCTTTACGGGGCATCTAAAAGGATTCTTAACATCTTCATACATCTCAAGACGAAGTTTTTCTTAAAAAGAAAAGTTAAAAATTATGAATCTTTACATAATAAATGAGGAAAAAACAATTCAAAGTACTATTCAGAAAAGGGAGTAAACAGATGTACAATGTAACAACTGCAGTGATCTTTGCTGATTATCAGAATTTGTATTCTAGTAAAAAGACCACTATTTAAAGATTAAACAATAAACCAACCCAAATTTAATAGGTGAACCATTGCCATATGTAATTTGACAACAAGCATAACTAATCAATGCGGTAATCAGTACATCGTTTAACATCAACATCAAAGGTTAATCCTGAATCAGTCACTGCATTTAATCAATTAATCCAAAAACATTGATTTTGCATACTACTCATAACGAGGGAAAAAAGTATACTCCCTAGAGTGTCCCAATTTTTTTTGTTTCTGAAGTTTGTCATGCACACCCCCCCAATTTCTTCCACTCGTGAAAACATGCCAGCAAGATGAATTTCATTCGTGTTCTTTAATTTTAAGGGTCCCCTCAAACCATGTTACTATTGCTGAATGGCTACTCTCTACCTTATACTAATTGTAGCATATTTCTTTTCAGGTTATGGATACAAGAAAGCAGGAGACTGTGTGGTTGGTGGGGGTGTTGCGAAATGAACCCCTGGAAACGCTGTGTCAACTCCCGACAGTGGGAGATGTTCTTCGATGTCTGTTGTTCTTCACTCGGAAGAAAAAAACGTCCACGGCGGAAGCTGCCAATGTGGTAGCTGATGAGGTTATGGCGGTGTGGGTTCGGGCATCTATTCCGACCTCCCACAAGCCCAAGTGCATCGAGAGGATCAAGGCCCTCTCCACGGACTACGAGAAGGTTGCCAGAAACCGAAACCATGGGGGAGAGAAGCAACTGGAGCGGGAAAAGGGATTCCAAGCCAACCTGAATACACTGTTCGAAACAGCTCATGCCAACGCCATGAAACTCATCAAAGTCCCCGAAGATAGAGACTTTCTGAATGACCAGCGAACCGTGTGGAAGATGTACATCGGAGGAGAGGACCTGGAGTTTGCTCGCAGGGCAGCGGAGCGGGAGAAATGCCGAGCAGCTGAGAAGAAGAAGAAAAGCCGCGAAGAGATGGACTCACTGCAAGCAAAAGGAACGGTGAAAAGTGGGTCTTCTTCTTCGGAGTCCATGGCCGAAGCATCCAATGATGATGTCCAATATTCCTCTCCTGGTCCTTCGGCTCCTTGATCCGCTCCGAAGGACGGCCAAGTGTCGGCAAGGAGGATCATCCAATATCCCAATTTTGCTGCAGCCCTGGATCAAACTGGAACCTCAGTATGCCAAGCGATGCACATTGTGGCTGCCGCGGGAGTTGAGTTATCCTCGGTCACCTTGTCCAAATCAAGTCTTCACCATTCACGGCAGAAGTCCAGGAAGAACTTGGCAGCCGGAATCAAGACCGAGTTCAATCCTGATACGCTGCTTGTTGTCCACTTTGATGGCAAACTCCTCCCTGATTCGGATGGAGGGAAATCGGATCGCATACCAGTGCTGGTCAGCGGGAAGAATCTTGAGAAGTTGTTGGCGATCCCAAAAATCCCTGACAGCACGGGACAGTGGATGGCTGGAGCTGTTCTGAAGGTGCTGGACGATTGGCCACAAGTTCAGCCATGGATTGCCGGTCTCTGCTTCGACACAACAGCGGCGAATACCGGTATTCACAGCGGCGCTTGTACGATTATCCAGAACCAAATGGACTGCCGCGTTCTTTTCCAGGCTTGCAGACACCACATGATGGAATTGGTAATCACCTCAGTCTTTGACCTGTTCTTCAGGTCTTCTCCCCCCGAAATTGCGCTGTTCGCTCGCTTCAAATCCCAATGGGAGTTCATCGACCGGAAGCAGACTTCTCCATTCAATGGCGATGGCCCAAGCGACATCCTTTCGGAATGGGTGGCTTTGAAAAAAGAGCAGATTGTCCACTTCATTGAAGACCAGCTTGAAGTTGGCCACCCAAGAGACGATTACCGGGAGTTCCTGATCCTCGCTCTGGTCTTCCTCGATGGTCATGGCAAACGAGATCTCCGGTACAATCGTCCTGGAGCATACCACCGGGCCAGGTGGATGGCCAAAGGCATTTACTGTCTTAAGATGTTCATCTTCCGAAGCCAATTCCACCTGACCACTCACGAGGTCCGGTCACTACGCAGGATAAACGTCTTTGCCGTCACCATCTACCTCCAGAGGTGGTTCGAGGGCCACCTCTGGTACCTAAGCAAAGATTTAGCTGGACTCGCTATGTTCTCCTCCAAAACCACCGATGCAGAGAAGACAGCCATGCTCCAAAACCTGCACAAGAAGACCGAAAACCCAAAAGATCTGCGTCGGCTGGAGGGAAAGTGTCTTGACCGTGAGACGGTCGGATTTGAGCACCTTGGTCACGAAAAGGACTCAAAACCTTTTTCATTGCCTGAAGCTGCCGGTTCCAAAAACCCCCAAAGATCTCGAAGGATGTGCACCATCGTTGAAGTCTGTGAACGACGCGGCAGAATGGGCGGTGAAACTAGCGGAAGATTTCAACGAGGGCCTGACAAAAAATGAGGAGGAACGGCAGCTCGTGTACCAAGTCGTCGAATACCACCGCCAGCAGTTCCCCTCAGCAGACAAAAAGATCCTCTGTCCCCCGAAATGAAATGTGCCATTAGGAAGAATTTCCATTTCCTTTAATTTAGTCATTAGAAAGAATTTACATTTCATTCTTCCATTCTAGAATGATTAATACTGAGCATTTACGTTTGTTCATATAGGGTCGAATAAACAAGGTCAATGAGGGGACCCTTCCCCTCCTAATAGGCCAATGAAATTTCGCCCATTTTTTCCTTTCTCCAAGTCTAATTAATTAAAGGGGTGTGCGATTTGACTCTTGCAAATTTTTATTTTTACATGTGAGGCTGGGACACCCTAAATTTACTCCCTATATCTGAATTAGATTATATTCATCAGCTATCAGTCTTGAAAACTTACTTTGATCTTCGGTTTCTTTAGCACAAATGTATCGAAGACTTCTGGTCATCAAAGGCGTTCCATCCTCCAGAGCCTTGGTGTTACTATATTTGAGGAACCGTTTGAAGGAGATTGTTTCATGAGACTCCAATTTCTATAAAAAAAAAAGTATTTCAGATTGTTTTACAAGTTTCAAGCGAGTTCCAAATGAATGACAAAGAGGATAGCCGAAAATGGTAAAAATAAAGCGTAATTTAATAACAATAACTAATGCAGGCAAAGTATGAAAAAAAGTTCTTACGCCAAATTTAAAAAATTTCGTATTGAAAAACAAAACGGTGTAGAGAAGAACGCTCGGAGACAAACTTCCCAACTGATAAGAATCCCACAACATATCCTCGCTGATTCGAACTGCGGAAGAGTCTATACAAGACTCTAGAATGAAAACAATATTTAGTTAAAAAGAAAAGAAATTATCATACATAAAATTATAAAAACTACAGATTTCACAATTAAAAAAATAAATCGGGGAGGGGGGACTCACCTAAGAATAATTTCATATTGGAATATTTATCCAGATATTTTTGAAGAAAGAGATAAAATATTTTTGCAAACCTCTGAAAACAAATGTTCATAAAGAAGGAGTCTATAATAGTGTGTGCAGATAAGTATTTCTGAATACCTGAAACAGAAGCACTTAAAATTAGTAATTTGAAACAACTAAAATAATAAAACATTTAAATATTAAAGGATTAAATTTCATAAGTACTGTAATTAGTAGTTTTGATGAGGAAATATTGGATGGGTGGAGACCATTTCAAACGAGTGAAAAGTGGTACATTCCAATCTCTCCTCCATCACAACTGTACAAGTAAAACTTAATGAATCCAGTACTTTGTTCTAAGCATAAATTGTTTCAACTAGCTACGTTATACTAGCCAGGAAAACCTCACACGAAGAAGGGGACTAAAACAACCTACAGAACATTCGGTTTTCAGCTCGACTAGGGCGACTAAAATACTAATTTAGTAACTCTAAACTGCTAGTTTTAATGTTACTAAAGCTTTTCACCCAATTTACGAGAAAGAGACTAAAATTATACTTTATTAGCGAGTACGAGTAATTATCCGATAGATAGGTTTTGGGGGATTTGAATTCCATTAAAAAAAACTTGCACGGATGTCATCACATCATATGAAACACGCCTAACACTTTCGTCAAACTACAAACTAAAAAACAAAAAAATCTACCGTAAATATATAAAAAAGCACACGCAGATAAATCCCCCGACAAGGAATACAGTATAATGTCAACTTAATTTACATACTTACATAGAAGGACATAAATAATGGTGCTTGGGTGATATTCCTTTTCTTCTGTCAATTCCATCATAAAAGACACCAAATACAAATTTTTATCATAGTTGCTTAAAGCTTCAAACTTACAAACGCGACTCGAAATTTTTTTCATAAAATTCTCATCTTTTTTCTTCTTCGAAGTGAATCTATTCCACAGAACCATTCCGTTGGTTTCCTGAAATGTGCAATTAATATATATACAGGGCGTCCCAAAAAAATGTATACACACTTTAACAGCTGATAGCTCAATTGATGTTTCTTTCTTTCGAAGTTAAACCCATTAGAATTAATAATGGCAGTCAGACTAAGCTTTGAACAAAGGAAATTCATTCTAAAATGCTACTGGAAGTGTGAAAACGCAGTTGAAGTGCAAAGACAGTTTAGGAGGGAGTTTCAAACAGATCCACCAACGCGACTTACCATCACTCGAATTAGAGATAAGTTTGAAGCCGATGGAACTGTTCAGAATGTCCACAAGAAGCGTTCCGGAAGACCACGGACATCGACAAGCCCCACAAAGCAAGAAAGAGTACTGGAAACGTATCACCAAAGTCCAAGAAAATCTGTGCGGCAAGCGAGTCGTGAGGTAGGAATTTCAGAATCGTCTGTCCAACGCATTTTGAAGCGCTGTCAATGGAAAAGTTACATTCCAAGATTAGTCCATGCTATTAATGAAGATGATGATCCGGACCGAAGAGTGGAGTATTGCGAGTGGTACTTGGCATGATGTGGATGTGGATTGGACGAAGGGGTTTCGTAGAATACCCTCCGCGTTCACCAGACCTCACACCACTAGACTTTTTTTTATGGGATACTTAAAAGACAAAGTCTACGCTATAAAACCTGCAACAGTCGCTGAATTGAGAGCAGCCATTGAACGAGAATGCACACAAATACCAAACGAAATGTTTCGTGATGTTTGCGATTCCATTGCTTCGCGTTATCAGCAGTGCCTGGACCAAAACGGACGTCAGTTTGAAAACAGGCGTTGACAAAACAATTAAATAATGTCTGTAGATTCTATTACATTTTGAAAATGAAATGTATTTTAATAAACACTGCCTTTATAAGTATTTAAAGTGTGTATACATTTTTTTGGGACGCCCTGTGTGTATATATATATATATATATATATATATATATATATATATATACAGGGTGTCTCAAAAGTCACTGTCTATTTCGGTGACATTAGATGTTTTTTTTTTAAATGCTATGCTGGCATAAAGATATGTACTTCTGGTGCAAATTTGTGTATTTAAAAAAAGTTAATTGGTTTATTATCTTGACATGCATGAACAATTCCTCGAACCTCAACTTCTTACAGATGACATTCTTGACACAGTAGTTTTTCAGCAGGATGGAGCACCGTGCCATTATGCAATAATTGTACGTGATTATCTTGACAGACGCTTCCCGGTCGCGCGCTGGATTGGTCGTGGAGGAACACAACAATGGGCAGCACGTTCACCCGATTTAACACCATTAGATTTTTTCGCCTGGGGTTTCATTAAGTCTAAGGTGTACACTGGTAGAAGAATTAGTGATGTAGCCGAACTTCGAAATCGTATTACCGATGCAGTTCAGAAAATAACACCTCAAATGCTGGAAAGTGTGTTCCGGGAAACAACTTATCGCTTTGAGCTCTGTAGAGACACTGATGGTCGCCATGTGGAGACAGATAAATAAATAGCACTAATTCTTTGTGGCACTTACTTTGAAATAAATATATTTTTCATGTCTTAAACCAGTTTTTCGTAATTCCCATTATTTTTCAAAATAGATAGTGACTTTTGAGACACCCTGTATATGGTCATCCCATAAGTAATGTCGTTTTTTAGATCGGAATTTGAAGGACAAAAAAACCTCAACTGAAACTTTTTAATCTAGTATATATTTTCCATCGGAATCAATGACACTCTGCCAACGTCCTACAAGTTTTTCAATGCCATGTTTATAAAATTTAGGTGGTTTTGAGGCAAAAAACATACAGAGACTGGTGTGCAGGTCATCTAAAGAAGTATACTGTTTCTCGTCAAGATAGTTTTGCAGACTCCTGAAGAGATGATAATCTGAAGGAGCAAGGTCTGGAGAATATGGAGGATGTGGAAGTTTTTCCCACCGAAACTCCTCAATTTTTGCAGAAGTGATCCGAGCGGTATGAGGACGTGCGTTGTCGTGGTGGAACACGATTCCTTTCCGATTAACCAAAGGTGGTCTCTTTTCTTTTAGTGCAGTGTTCAATCGATCCAGTTGTTGACAGTAGACTCGAGCGGTGATTGTTTGGTTGTGTAGTAAGGTTTCAAAGTGTATTACACCACCACTATCCCACAAAACACTAAGCAACACCTTCCGAGGGTGAAGATTTGGTTTTGGCTGTGGTGTCGCTGGTTCTCCGGCACAAACCCACTGTCGACGGCGCTTAACATTCTGGTATAGCATCCACGTTTCACCACCAGTCACTAAACGGGGCAAAAACGGATCTTGGAGTTCACGGGAATGAAGAGCTGTGCTAATGTTTACCCACACCCTCAGATTGACAACCGACAATTCATGTGGCACCCATTTCCTAAATTAGGCACTTTCCCGAGTTGTTGCAAATGTCGATGGATGGTGGAAGGGGATTAATCGAGTTTCTGGGCCAATTCTTCGACAGTTGTTGAACAGTCTTCTTCAAGTGCGGCTAACAGCAGGTCATCATCAAACTCAGCAGGGGCGTCCAGAGCATGATGCATCTGTCAAACAGCAGTCACCATTCCTAAACTTTTGAAACCATCTTTGACATTTCCTCACATGCAGAATATCGTTGCCATAAAACTTCCTGAATGTTTCGCGTTGCTTCAGTAGCACTATTCCCTTTTTTGAACTCGTAAAGCATTATATGCCTGATATGCTCTTCTGATACCGCCATGTTTATAAGGGGTTCACAAAGCAAAACACGTCTTCACTGGTCAAGGTCTGTAAAGTATGTAGCGAAACACGATAGATCTCCTCTTAGATATAACCTTCGGAAAATTTATGCTTAAACCGAGTAGGACTAGTTTAAACTTAATCTATCGTAAAAAACGACATTACTTACGGGATGACCCGATATATATATATATATATATATATATATATATATATATATATATATATATATATATATATATATATTTTTTTTTTTGTTTCAAAGTATGACCGCTCATGGCCACCAAAAGAACGGTGGATAGCAGAGCGAACCCAGGACGAAGACTATGAAACAGCGAACGGAAGTGAACAATAGACGGGAGGGGGGAAATAAAAATTATCAGAGTCACAACCGGTAAAGAAGACGGGAGCGAAGGAGGGAGGAGAACAACCCGGTTACCGAAAAGTAGGGACCTTCCGATAGAATAGCGCCAAGCCTATCACAAGGCCCGACGCTCTCCAAAGAGGGAAAATACTCTGCGCGCAGCGCAGAGTAGAGCGGACACTCCACCAGCAGGTGGGCAATTGTGAGTACGATGTTACAATCGGGACATCGGGGCACCCGATCCCCGGCCATCAAATAGCCATGGGTCAGGTGGGTGTGGCCAATACGGAGGCGGGCCAAAGCCACCTCCTTATGGCGCGACCGATGGAAGGAAGAGGCCCAACATCCCAATTTGGGTTTAATCTTGCAGAGTTTGTTATTTGCAGCGCCATCCCAGCGACTCTGCCACCGGGAGCGCAAAAACCTACGGAAGCCAGGGATATAATCGGAAAAGGGGGGACACGGGTGAAACCTGTAGTCGGGACGCGGAACGGGCAGCTCGATCGGCAGCCTCATTTCCAGCCACGTTAACATGTGCAGGAACCCAGCAAAATACCACCTCCTTGCCACCAGAAGTGACAAGGATATGGCACAGTAGCTGGATTCGTCGGACCAGTGGGTGGACAGGGTCAAAACACTCCAGGCCATCCAGGGCACTGCGGGAATCCGAATAGATGACAAACGACCCATCCGGACGCTCCCGCACCACCTCCAGAGCGCTCAGAATGGCATAGAGCTCCGCCGTGAAAACGGAAGCCTCATCAGGGAGACGGGTACATCGGGGAGCAAGGGCAAACGACTGGGGAACAGCCGCGGCCCCAACCCCCCCGACGACCTCGAGCCATCTGTGAAGACCGCAACACATGCAGAGTGACACGCTGCATGCTGAAGGAACAGAGACCGAAGTAAGGCAGAGTCAGAATCGGCCCTGCGAACGGGGCGCAACGCCCTACAGCACGCAACAGGGGTGCTCTCCCAAGGTGCAACACCCCTGAAAGAGACCGGTATAACGGATGGAGGAGGAGTGCCCATACCATCGAGGAGGGAGGTCACCGTGTCGGTGAAATACCAACCCCCATCCCGGCAGAACGCCCTCTCAACCACCTGGAACAAAGGAGAGGTGGGAAGACGGAGGATCCGGAGATAGTGCTTAGCAATGAGGAACGACCTCCGATCCTCCAAGGGGGGATGTCGCACTCAACCTGCAGACTATCAACCGGAGAGGAGCGGAAGGCGCCAGATGACATGCGCAGTCCTCTAGAGAGGACCGGATCCAGTATCCGAAGGGCCGTGCGGGAGGCGGAGCCATACACCACACTCCCATAGTCTAATTTGGACTGTACCAGGGACACGTACAAACGGAGGAGCGTCCGCCTATCCGCGCCCCATGTAGTATGCGACAGATGTCCCAGCAAATCCAGGGTACGTCTCGCGGACTCGCGCAGCCGGCGAAAGTGGGGAACCCAGCTCAAACGGCTGTCGAAAACCATACCCAAGAAGAGTACTGATGGAACGAGGGCCAGAGGCTGACCCCCGAGTGTAAGGTGAAAGGCCGGGATGGCGCCGGATCCCCGTCTCCTCGACGGAAGGAAGGCCACACACGAAGTCTTCGGGGAAGACAGCGTAAGGCCCACCGACGACGCCCAGCGTTCAACCCGATTGACCGCGAGTTGGACCTGCCTCTCCACGAGGGGGGGACTCGTCCCCGCGGCATAGACAGCCAGATCATCTGCGTAGATGGAACAGCGCACCGAGGGCGGAAGAGCTCCCGGTAGCGCAGACATAACCAGATTGAAGCAGAAGACGCTTAAAACACACCCCTGGGGCACCCCCTCCTCCTGAACATACAGGTCAGATAGGGCCGCCCCATTACGGACGCGGAAAGTGCGACGGCAGAGGAAGCCGCGAAGAAACGTGGGCAAAAAGCCCACAAAACCAAGATACTTCAAACGGTCCATGACAACTCCCCGACGGGTCGTGTCATAGGCCTTTTGGACGTCGAAAAAGACGGCCAGAACAAGATTCCGGCGGGAAAATGCCCCCGTACATCATGGCCAAGGAGGAGAAGGGGGTCCAAAGTACCCCGAAATCGACGAAAGCCATACTGGGTCGGGGGGTATAACCCAAGCGACTCCAGTGTAAAGGAAAGTCGGACGGCCACCATCTTTTCAAGGAGCTTGCATAAGCAGCTCGTCAAAGCAATAGGCCGATAGCCAACCTCCGCCGGATCCTTCCCCGGCTTAGGTATCGGGACCACAATCGCCTCCCTCCAACGGGAAGGGAACGACCCCTCAACCCACACCCGGTTGAAAAGATCCAGCAAGAAGTGCAGGGCCATCGGGTGCAGATTCCAAAGAGTCATACGGAATGTCATCAGGGCCAGGGGCGGAAGAACGACGGGTTGCCAAGGCAGCCCGAAGTTCCCGCATCGTAGAGATGGTTATAGGGCTCGTTCCCAGGGGGCGGGAACGTGACCTCCGATAAAGGGCGATCCGCAGATGAAGGCGAACGGGAAACCGCAGCAAAAGCACCGGCCAGCCGATCAGCCACAGCAGCAGGATCCGAAAGGAAGCCGTCCCCGTCCCGAAGGACAGGGCGACTAGCAGGGACTGGCTTCCCCTCGATACTACGTACCTTCCGCCACACCGCAGCAGAAGGGGTAGATGAGGAGATGCCGGACACAAAAGCACGCCAAGAGGCCCGACGGGCCAACTTGAGAGTCCGGCGGGCGAAAGCCTTCGCCCGCCGCATCTCAATCAAGTGGTCCGCGCGCCGGGTGCGGTGGAAGCGGCGCGTTGCCCTCTTCCTCTCGCACACCGCCTGGTGACATGCTGGAGTCCACCACGGGACGCTACGAGTCCGCGGGTTACCGGAAGATCAAGGAATACAGTCCTCCGCGACGCCATCACCACCCGCTCGAAGAACTCCAAGCTCTCATCCACAGAGCCAAAGCTCATACCGAACGAACAATGACGGAACGAGCTCTGAAAGATGGCCAGTCAGCCCGCGCAAGGCACCACCTCGGTCGAGACGAGACGCCCGGCTGCGGTCCGACCGGCTCAAGACAGACTGGGTAATGAGCACTGCCATAAGAGTCCCCCAACACCTTCCACGAAAAAATCGAGTAAGGCATCGAGGGACACCAAGGAGATCAATACAGGTAAATGAACCCGTGGGTTCGTGGAAGTAGGTAGGTTCCCGGAATTGAGGCACGCAAAGGAAAGTTCCTCCATTAAGGAGAGTAACATACCAGCAACATTAGTCGACCGAACATCTCCCCAAGCCGGGTCGCGACTGTTAAAGTCCCCGAGGAGGAGAAACGGTCGAGGTAGTTGCAGCACCAACTCGCGAACCGCGTCGCGAGAAGGAGGGTCATGAGGAGGAATATAAATCGAGCAGGCAGTGTACTGGCGATCTAAAAAGAGCCGCACAGCCACAGCCTGCAAGGAAGTGCGAAGAGGCATACCTCGCGATGGTAACGAATGGTGCACGTAAATTGCCGCACCCCGCCGGCGTGTGTGCTCATCCGGGGTGCAAGGGAAACCAACATAGCCAGAGAGACGAGGGAGTCCCCGCGCAGCCAGGATAGTCTCCTGGAGACAAACACAGGAAGGCCGCTCGCTCTCCAGCAGGGAGGCAAGGTTCTCCCAGTTAACTAAAAGCCCCCTACAGTTCCAATGCAAAATGGAACTGTAAGGGGAAGCGGCATTATAAGAGGCAGAGAAAACAGCGAAATAGCCACGGACCAACCAAGCTGAGCAGCAAACTCAACGGTCCGTAACCAGGGACGGAATCGGCTTCCCCGACTCACCCAGAACTGGGGGGGTAGGGGCCACCGACTCCGCATCTGCTTCACCCGTAGTAGAACGAGAAGTGGAGAGTAGAACAGGGAGGTCAGAGGGGGCTCTCCCGGCGGGGGGAGAGACGACGAGACGGGCCCAGCCGAAACCCCCAACTCCCCACCAGAGGGGACTGGGGGAACCATTGTTCGAGGGCTCGTCAAACCAGACAAGCACTGACGGGGGGGGGGGAGGAAAGGTCGACCACAGGTGGGAGAGGTAGATCCAGGAGAGAGACCCGACCACTCTCAGCAGGAGCCGAGGGGAGAGAGACTCCATGAAGGAGGGCCAGGCTCCTCTCGACCGGGTCTATCATGGGAACAGTCAGTAATCGAGGGTGTCATGGGCGGTGTACCTCGACCGACACCCGGACACTGGTCGGGGCACCGGGAGGTGACGCCTCACCAGCCCTCCGTATAGAGAGGGGAGTCCGAGCGGATCAGGGGCAGGCGCCGCTTCCCCTCCGGTGAAGAAGGGGAAGCAGCAGTCATGATCGGGTCGGAAGGACTCCGACTCCGACCACGGCGACGCTTCCTCCTCCCCTTCGGGGCATCACCCACCCCACCCGAGAGACGAGTAGGCAAGGATCCAGACCCCAAGGCCGGAGAGGGAGAAGGGGCACTTGTAGGCAGAGAATCAGATGGGATGTCTGAAAGTGAGGCAGAGGAACAAGAAGGACCCGCGGCGCCAGGAGGACCACCAACCCCCCGAACTTCCAGGGGGGGGGGGGGGGAGGGCACCACTCCGGTAGACGCCGGGGTAGCACGGGAGGGGCCCGAGGACCCGCCAGGGCCAAGAGCCGCAGCGTAGGACAACCCCGCCGCGGCTCCCGGTCACGGACCCTCTTGCGCGCCTCCAGCGCACTAAGGAATTCGGTAGTCCTTAAGGACCGCACCTCGAATTCAAACTTGAAAACGGGACAGTCCCGAAAGGAGGAAGGGTGGGCCCCCGAGCAGTTCGAGCACCGCGGGGGCTTCGTGCACGGGGTAGGGTGCGCAGGCCCACCGCAGCGGACACACAGCTTACCCTCACGGCGGCACGCAGAGCTAACATGGCCGAACCGGTTGCAGCCAAAGCAGCGAACCGGGTCAGGCACATATGGTCGCACGCACCGAAAACTCACACGACCGGCGATCACCCATGCCCCAGAACACCTGGGCCGGAGGCACAAGGGAGTCAAAGGTCAGGAGCAGACGAGCGGTCGGGGTAAGAGCACCATCACGGCGCGACGAAAAGCGGAAGACCCTCGTTACCCCCTGGGGGGCAAGATCCTCCTGCAACTCGCCAACCGGGATTGACAGCAGACGGGAAGCGAAAATGGTGCCCTGACAGCTATTCAATTGCGGATGGGGAGTCACAGAAACTCTGCAACCCAAGACATCCTGCAACTGTAGAAGGGACCCAGTCACCCCCGAAGAACGGGACTTCAAAAGAAGAGACCCATCCTTCAGAGGGCGGATATCATAACGACAGGGAATCCCTATCGTCTTAAGGCGCTGAAACACCCGTTCCGAGTTGCCCGGAAGGGAGCCAGCGGAAGGGCGGAGAACAAGGAACCTGTCCACCGGACAGAAATTGACAGCGGAGACAGGTCCATGTGTAACGGTAACCGAGAGTGGGCGAGAGAACAAGGGCCGCGAAGACCCCGCCCTACGGCCACCACGAGTCCGGCCACGAGAGCAGACGCCGCAGAGGACGAGAGGGGGCCATACGGCTGGAAGGTCAATCCAGCGGAGGCAGAGGCCGCTGAACGACCAGAAGTAGTAGTCTTATCCAAATCCAAGGGCGGGCCAGAGTCGTCAACAGGAGGGGTGAAGTTTAGAAATAGAACCCATAAACAATAGCTTTACAAAAAAGGCAGCCTCGGACCCAAGGCGATGCACCATCCGCCACTGAATCCTTCAAAGCGCAGGCCCAACGTCCCGGTAGCCCGCCCCCCAACCTAACTGTCGTTTTAAAAACAGCAGATTGGCACTACGGAGATTTGTCCGTTAAGGGCCAAGCAAAGACCCAATCCAGACGCCAGCGGTCCGGGCGCCCGTACCATCCCCGGAGCACGGCTCAGTCACGGAGCGATGCCCCCGGCGGGTGCACCCGATGACCCCAAGACTGCAAATACAAACAGGGGGGGGGGGGGGGATACTACGATGACAGAGGCACAGGACCGAGTCAAGACAAAAGAATTCCGGGAGAGACGGAAAAAAAGGGGGAGCAAAAAGAAAAGAAAGGGGGGGGGGGGGGGGGGGGGGGGGAGAAAAGGAAGGGGGAAAAACAAAACGCAACTAGGTAACTCTTCGCCCACACCCGCGAGGAGTTGAGGAAACCTCAACAACCCACGAGGTGTACGAGCCCCCTCGGCCCGGCAAGCCGGAGTACCTAATCGAGGGTATATATATATATATACCCGCAAGGGGGTTCTAAGCTCGTGCTCTTGAGTGCTCTTTGTGCTCGTTTGTACGTGCTTGTTCCTGGAGGTTTCACGTGCGCCCTCCCGGCCCTAGCACCCAAGGATGATGGGGCTCGACCCTGCAGTCCTTGTCATCCTTGGTCTTTTTCCACTTCGACTGTCCCCTCCACCCTTTCTTTTTCCTCTGTCTTTCCTCTCACTTTTTCTTTGTTTTTCCGCTGAGATATGCCCTTTTAAATAGAGGCGAATCGGTTCTTCCAAAAAAAAAAAAAAAAAAAAAAAAAATATATATATATATATATATAATTCATATATATATATATATAAAATTCATATATATATATATATATATATATAAAATTCATATATTATATATATATATATATATATATATATATCCCCTCGATTAGGTACTCCGGCTTGCCGGGCCGAGGGGGCTCGTACACCCGCGAGGAGTTGAGGAAACCTCAACAACCCACGAGGTGTACGAGCCCCCTCGGCCCGGCAAGCTGGAGTACCTAATCGAGGGGATATATATATATATATATATATATATATATAATATATATATATATATATATATTATATATATATATATATATGAATTATATATATATATATATATATATATATATATATATAGTGGATGAAGATTATGTCCGTCTGTTCATTTATGCACCCCTGGTAGGGTAATCTGCACTAAATTTAGTCTACACATTTGGAGAATCAGGGAATATTTTCTTGTTTTCACAGAAAAAAGTAACTGATACAAGTTACAAATATTCATGATTCTTTGTAACTAGTTACATTTACAATTACTCAACCGGAAAATGTAACTAGTTACCATTGCAGTTAATCAAAAAGGTAACGCTTACCAAGTAACCAGTTACGTCAAAGCCCTGTGCATATATATATTATATATATATATATATATATATATATATATATATATATATATATATATATATATATATATATATCTTACATTTAAAGTTTTAAGTTCGCTTGTGAAATTTTCCTCATTAATAAGGTAAGTTTTTCCTGGTTGTGATTTATTCGAATGGGCAGTCTCGGTTTGGGACTGGTCTTGCGGTTGGACTTCTGGCTGGTTTGGTTGGACTTTTGTTGGGTCCACTCGAGAGTGGCTGTCTTCAGTTTTATCATCTTGCGTATTTGAAATTCCTTTATATATAGGAAAAAAAATTAATTGTCATCACAAGCTAATTTTTTCCCCTCAAAATATTTACACGCTGTTTTACAACTCTAAGACAGCATTTACAATTACAACAATCGAGCTGAACCATACATCTTTTGGAAACCTATACAGTACATTACGTTACATTACATTACAAATAAAATTAAGGAGACACTGTTCTAGCTTCATTTTTTACAAAAATTAAAATACAATCGCGGACGAAAGAAGATTGCTAAACAACTAAAGGGAAATATTAATTAATACTTCAAAAAAAAGTTTTAAATTATACTTTCTTGAAAATAAAAGTTTTTGAAGTTAATTAATTACATAGTAAGAATAATGTACAAAAGTAAACATATATATTCACCTGAAATACTGCAAGGGCCTACTTGTTCGTCCATATTGTTATCAAAATGAAAATCATCATCATAATCAAAAAAATTATCATCATCATCATCGCAGTCATCATCATCGTCATCAGTAGTTGTCTAAAATATTATTATTATTATTATTACAGCAGTGCAACTTTTTACGTGATTTATGAGCATTAATAATTAACCCAAAACCAAAATAACTGTTCCAAAGTCCTCTAATTACTTAAGCTCTGAGAGTAGTAATATCACATTCAATTCTACAAAGTTTGATAACACGACAGCACTGGATTAAATGTGAACACGACAGCACTGGATTAAATGTGAACCTCATTTACGGCCCAGTACGTATAATCTATAACGCAGAATTTGGTGCTACTGAATGCAATCAATGGTACAACTACTGACTTGGTCAATCGATTCTCTCTCTTCTCCAGAAGCTTCTTCCGACTGGCTCTTACTCAACAATGGAACTGGAATTGGTATGGGAATGGGAATCGGTATGATCATCGGGGTCGGCTGAAAGTGCGGGAACGGAGGTACAGGCGTGGGAATATACACCGGGAATGGCACTGGCACAACTTTCGCGCTGAAACCTGTCAAATTTAGAATAAGAAATTGTGTAACGGTTGATAATTGGTTTTTTCTCATGAAGTAAAGCGAGTAAATCGCAAATGTTGTCGTCATGGTCTGAGCACCATGTTGCCCATTAACGGCTATCCTACCATATTTTTATGGCCACTTTCTTAGCTGGAGAGAGCATATACGCCGGTGAATAGAATTATCTAGACGGATGTACCGACAGAATTTTGAACTGAACTTTGAATTTTAACTTAAATTTTTAATTTAACTCGAAATTTTGGCTTCCACTTTTATGAATTTTAACTTTGATCTTGATTTCGAATACTAAACTTAACATACACATTTGACTTTGAATTTGACCTTGTACTTTGAGTTTACCTTCAACTGCTGAATTTCACTAACTTTGACAAATAAATTCGAAATTGAATTTTTACTTTAAAAATTTGAACTTTGTGCAACTTCAATTTAATTTTAAATTCACTCTCATTTTGCATTTTTGAAATTTTTAATTTATTTAAAGTGAAAGTGAAAATGCAAAGTCCAAATCAAAACCAGTCAAAATGTTTGCATCCAAGATAAATCTTGAATGGCAAAAACATTGCTTCAATTTTTCAAAAATTTCTCCTATCAGCCTATAAGCTTATTAGCTTCCGCCCGAATTGTTCATTCTGACGAAGCGAAGGTCAAGCTTTTCACTCCACCTTAGACCTACAGTTTAACGTGGAATCCGAACCGCGCCCCACCAGTAGCCCAGCGTCTTAACCACTAGGCCACCGAGGGTACCCATTTATCTACCAACCACTTTCTTTATTGTATGGAAGGATGAACAGCTGGGTTTTGCTGCGCGCCGGATGCCGTCACCGGGTTTCGAACCCGGGGCCGATGGATTCGTAGTCAGCGATGCTAACCACTACACCACTGAGGCGTATATATATATATATATAGAAACGACGTAAGTATAGAGGAGTGTTCTGCACACGAGGAAGAGAAATAACAAACAAATGAAAAATAAGGCACCCGCCCGGGAATCGAACCCAGGATCTTCCAATTGCCGGTCAGACGTGCTAACCACTACACCACGGAGCCACGATAGTCAGAAGTTGTAATTCTCCTACATAGGGCAGAAACCAATGCCTTGAGAGGGCACCCTCGCAAATCGTGAATATGTACATTTAACTGCAATGACCGCGCAGTATATTAATGTATAGAAACGACGTAAGTATAGAGGAGTGTTCTGCACACGAGGAAGAGAAATAACAAACAAATGAAAAATAAGGCACCCGCCCGGGTTTGTTATTTCTCTTCCTCGTGTGCAGAACACTCCTCTATACTTACGTCGTTTCTATACGTTAATATAGTGCGCGGTCATTGCAGTTAAATGTACATATTCACGATTTGCGAGGGTGCCCTCTCAAGGCATTGGTTTCTGCCCTATGTAGGAGAATTACAACTTCTGACTATCGTGGCTCCGTGGTGTAGTGGTTAGCACGTCTGACCGGCAATTGGAAGATCCTGGGTTCGATTCCCGGGCGGGTGCCTTATTTTTCATTTGTTTGTTATTTCTCTTCCTCGTGTGCAGAACACTCCTCTATACTTACGTCGTTTCTATACGTTAATATACTGCGCGGTCATTGCAGTTAAATGTGTGCGTATATATATATATATATATATATATATATATATATATATATATATATTAGGGTGACACTTATTTTCGAAAGTTTGAATTTTTATCGGGACGGGCGCGTTTCTGGTTCCATTTTGTCAAAAAATATCGTGTGTAAAATATTTTTGAAATAAAACAATATTTAGAACTGCCTCAATACGGTCAAAGTTTGTATATTTTCTCGAAAAGTAGAAATTTTAGATCATGATGTTCTATGCCTCTAGCAAATAAAATATCACTTCTAGTTTGTTCAAGCTACTAATCTTGACCTAAAACATATAACTGGACTTCATACTTTCAACTCTAGGTCCCCCTCAACTCGAGTATTAGCCCCTCAAGGGGGGGGGGGTATCATGGGCGCCCATCTCCCTCTCATTGTTGCCTACTTTGCAGAGGTCACGGTGGACTTGCGGGCGGTTGGGAAGTCACAGCGGTGCTTCTCGACCACTTGTAAGAGGAACTGCCTTTGGTCTTCACTCTTGGTAAGGGCCAGGTTGAAAGACTGCATCAACGCCACCCCGCGCTCCGCGAAGTCATTGACAACTTGAAGGGCCTGGACTCGGCGGGATGCGGCGATGAAGGCTGGGTCCGTCCGCCACTCCTCCGGATCCTTGAGCAGGAAGGCGGTGCTGATGTCCAGAACCTTGAAGAACTCCTTTGATGTAGTCGTTGTGAACTTGGCCAATGTATTGTTGGCGATTGAGGCGGTGGACAGGTCCACATTGATACGCCGCGGGGGATCCTCCGATCCTTCCTCTTCTTCCATCGCTTTAATCATCTCCCGCTTTGTCGCCAAGTCGATACCCTCGTCGAAGATGGCCAGGGTGACGAGGCGCTCGCTCAAGTACCATAGGTGCCTGGCGAAGACTGTCGCCGTCGCCTTGGCCACCGCTGAGTCCGGATAATAGACGAGGGCCTTGAGCAGCGCGAGGTCCGCGGCTGGGGCCGTTGCCGGGAGCGGCACTTTGTACCAGGCCGTCACGTAGATGGACACGGCGAAGATGGTGAATCGCCGGATTCCAGCCGCTTCGCCTGACGACATCTGAAACTGTTCCCGGAACAGGAACAGTTTGATGGCATAGATGACTTTTGCCATCCAGCGCGCGCGATGGAAGGCGCCGGGACGAGCGAACCGGGCACCCCGCTTGTTCGGACCGCCCAGCACAATTACAGAGAGCTCCAGAAGTTCCCTGTAGTCATCACGTGGATGTTGACCGTCGAGGAGGCGGCTGAATTCGATCAGCAGGTCGTCGCGGGCGTCCTTCAGGTGCTGCGGCATGGTTCCATCCTCGAAGGGCTTCGCTTTGGTTTGATCGATGAAGTCCCACTGGGCGGCGAATCGTTTGAACAGGAGGATGTCAGGACCAGTAGAGGGACCGAGGCACGCCGTGAATGCCTTCTCGCACACCAGTTCGTGGATGTGGTGGCGGCAAGCCAAATGAAGCACTGTCTTCTCGAGTTTCTGCTCAATGATATAGCAAGCTCCTCCTGAGAGTCCTGTGTTTGAGGCGGTGGTGTCAAAAGAGAGGGCACAGATCCGTCCCTTGATGTCCCAATCCTCGAGGGCAGAGAGGACGGCTTCCGCCATGGCGCGGCCGGTGCCGTCGGGGAGGCTGGGCACAGCCAGAAGCTTGTCGACGTTCTCCCCAGACACCAGAACTGGAAGGCGATCTTCAGCAGGGCCTCCGTCAGCCGCTGGTACGATTTTCCCGTCCCAGTGAACGGTCAGCGGCACAGTAGGATGGAAGGCTGCCTTCATTTCCGCTGCTGCCATAGCACGGAACTTTGCTCGGTCGCGGCGGGAGGATTCGCGGTTCAAGACCAGCTCCTCAGGGTCGTGGCCCAAGCTCCTCGCAGCCGCCGACAGCAAAAAAACACC
This sequence comes from Bathynomus jamesi, assembly GCA_023014485.1. Lineage (NCBI taxonomy): Eukaryota > Metazoa > Arthropoda > Malacostraca > Isopoda > Cirolanidae > Bathynomus > Bathynomus jamesi. Next base: position 1,486,396 of record JAJOZX010000156.1, on the reverse strand, counting down.
TTCTCGGTCGGTAAGTTTCGTCCGATCCATCGCTGCGGAGAGATCAGGGGTGATCATCTTTTTCGACGCGCGGAATCGCTTGGGTGGTAAAGGGGTCGTAGATGCTTCTGCATTCGACGTGGACGGGCCCGGGAGAGAGAGCTCTTCCTCTTCTTCTCGGCGACGACGCCGTGTCGGTGACCGAGTCGGGCTGCTTGCACCTGAGCTGGAGCTCGATGCCAGTTCGACGAGTTCTTCTCGGCTCTCTCTGTTCGCCCTTTCATCATCTTGCCGGCGGCTCCTTTCCGCTTCCTGTCTCCTCGCACGCTCCTCCTCAGTGTGCAGCGTCATGTCACGTGTGGAGGAGATGCGGCCGCGCCGCACCTCGGCCCTTTGTCCCGTCAGGAACTCCCTGTCCTCTTCGATTGTGATCATCGACATCGCCTGTTCGTGTGCGATGTCGAAGAGGCGGTCAAGGGATGAGAGGAACTCGGCCTCGTTCCTGATTTGGGTCACAGTGCGCCGTTTCGAGTTCTTGTTCAGAGCCCGCCACTTCTCGTACATTCGGAGAACCTTGTCCCTTGCGCGTTGGTCTTTCTGCGTAGGAATACGGGACCGCTCCCAGAATTCCTTGACTGCGGTCACTGTCTCAGCGGCTGCTTCCTTGATCGGCTTCTTGACGTCAAGGTGAAGGTGGAAAAAGTACTGAAGCGCCTGCTTTCCCGTAGGCAGCATGCTTCCTGTGATGCTGTGGTCCACGGTCCCCAGGAGATAGACTGCTGTTTTAGATCTTGTTGCCGAAGCCATCACGTCGTTTCAGAACTCACTGAAAAAGAGAATGAAACACTGTTAGTGTTGGCAAAACTCGTCCCAACCCATTTTCTACTTAGAATAACATGTTCTTTCGCCTGTATCAATATTTGGATAAACTCGTGTTACACCCTGTATAATACCTCATTTTAGTCTTCTGTACACCAGTGCGGAAGACTAAACCAACGACTCTGACCGTCCGTCTGTCTGTCTGTTATCATTTTTCAACTCAGAAACTACAGCAGCTATCGAAACGAAAACTGACATGATAACAGAACGCCATGAGTACTTTTCGACAAAAAGTATAAACTTTGACCTCGTTGAGGCAGTTCTAATTATTATTTTATTTCAAAAATATTTTACACACAAGTTTTTAGACGGAATGACACCAGAAATGCGCCCGTCCTGACAGAAATTCCCAAAAAATGAAAAACACCCCAAATAAGTGGCACCCTAATATATATTATATATATATATATATATATATATATATATATAAGCACACCGGACAAAAAATTAGTCACCCCTAATAGCACCGATAGTAGGAAGTTCAAGGTCACACAGAGGGCGCTGATGTAGCATTGGTAAGTGACAAGTAGCGGTGACGTAGCACACAGGATCAGATCTGTTTCGTGAGGTGGTGAAGAACAAAGTGTGTGTTGGATATAGTCTGCAAAATGGGTCGTGAGGCAGACGTTACTCAGTGGCAAAAAAGGAGCCATCGTGTTTGGCAGAGCCCACGGACACAAAATGTCTGAAGTAGCCCAATTTGTTGGTGTGTCAACGCGTACTGTCCAGCGAGTTTACAAAGAGTGGTGTAGTTCGTAATCAACTGACAATCGACGGCGTAACTGTGGCCGGAAAACAATTCTCGACAATAGGGGCCGCCGCCATGTTTCTCGTCTAGTAACTGCAAATCGTTTTCAAACCAGAGAACAATTGCTCCAAGAAACCAATGAGGTTCTCCAGCGACCAATTTCCGAACGGACAGTGCGACGAGAACTGCATGCGATGGACATCTGGAGCAGGGTACCACGGAAGAGGCCGCTGTTAACAGCAAGTCACAAATTGGCACGTTATAAATGGGCTCAGAGGCACAAAAACTGGACTGCGGCAGATTGGAAACGTGTAATTTGGTCCGATGAGTCCCGTTTTTGTTTGTTCTCCAATGATGGGAGGCGACGAGTACATCGCAGGTCCAATGAAGCCTTTAATCCTGAATGCGTCGAAGGTGTTGTTCAGGCTGGAAACAGAAAGTGAAGCGCAGGAATAGACACCCACGGACTCTGGCGGAACTTCGGGACCGGCTGATGAACGAGTGGCAGCAAATCGATGTTCAGTACATGCACAACCTCGTAGAGTCTCTGCCTCGCCGGATTCGTGCGGTTATCAAGGCCAGAGGCGCCGTCACACGTTATTAGGTACATTCTGAGAGGGGTGACTAATTTTTTGTCCGGTGTGCTTAATATATATATTTTTTTTTTTAAGTGGGGTTGTTGGGGTTGTTTATCCTCCTTCGCAACATCTAAGGTCATATGACGGAGGGGACCTACAGCTTTACGTGGGATCCGAACCACGGGTCACTACATAATTTGGGCACAGAGAACGGTCTCCCATCCAACTACTACCCAGACCCAATGTCGCTTAACTTCGGTGGTGTATATATATATATATATATATATATATATATATATATATATATATATATATATATATATATATATTAGGGGGGTCGAAACATATCAAAAATCGAGTTTCTCCAATTCCACAGTATGCACGTAGTTGGAAATGATGATCTCGACATCTTGTAAAAAAAAAAATGAGTATATGCGACCCCCTTACCCCTCCATAGCATCCCCCCATTTTACTCTCTCCACAGATATAAACCCTAAATGTGACAATCATGCATTATATTAAGTCTTATTAAGTAGATTAGATTAATTTGGATAGATTATTTAGATAGATTGAATAGATTACATAGATTAATTTAGATAGATTAGATGAATTATATAAATTATTGTCACGTTTTTTTGTTTAGTTTCAGATTGTTATTTTCAGATTGTTTATGATTGAATGAGTTATGATTTAATTCCGAATGAGTTATATTAAATTCAGATTGAATGATTCAATTACTAGAATTTAACAATTAGTTTCTTGTTATTTTTGCTACTAGGCCTAAATAAGTGAAATCATGGCGACAAGAAGCAAAACGCACAATTCAACATTTGGTCACCTGGCAGAATTTCCACCTTCAATGACTCCTTCAAAGGCTGACGTATTTAGGCATTATTTATTGGTAAGAAAACGAGAAGAACTGATTTCGAAAGGTTCTAGAACAGCAAAAGAATGTTACAGAATTGTCATTAAAGATGTGGAAGCCATTTGGGAGAAGTTTTCCTTTCCACATATAGGATTTGAAGGAATAGCTATAAAAGTTGAATGATTGATAGAATCTGCAGCAAAGCTAAATAAAGTACCATTAAAACAAAGAAACAACAGTTTTCAGCAGAAGGTGGAGACATTCGATGAAATGTTTGATATTTGCACTTGTACTTGTTACGATAAAAAAATCAGTCGAACGGATTGCAGATGTGATATTAGAGTTCCAATGATTAAGTGGGAGTCTTTTGTGGGGAAGAAACAAAGAAAAAAACCAACTAGGACCAATCGACAGAGTAACGACTTCCGCAAGAAAAAGGACTCACAATAGAGTTAAAGGATTAGAAAGAAGAGCCAAGATAAGCCTAGATATGAATGTCGCCTCAACCAGCAAACTGGACCCTTTACATATTATGGAAGATGAGAGCATGGAAATTGATGATGACAGCAACGATATTGACTTTGTTCCGGATTTTGAGCTGAGAAAACCATCAGAACAGAATTATTTATGACAACTTAACAATAACAGCAGATACATACCGTGTAAGTTACAGAGCTACTGCAGCTATAGTAAATGCAGCTTTGAAGGCTATGGGAATATTAGACGAAACCAATTATGTTGGATAGGAAAAAAGTGGAAAGAGAAAGAATACATGTGGGTAAAAAGAACATAATCAAAGTGAAATCAGAGAACACACAGATTGAAGGCATCGGATTTGATGGTACAAAAGATCAAACTAAGACAAAGAAGGGAATGGAGTACGAAGAACATTATGTAATAGTCAAAGAACCTGGTGATGTTTACATGGATCATATAGCTCCAGATAACGGAACTGCTTGTTGTATTGCAGATGAAATAATAACTTTTATAGTTGATTCTAATAGCGAAGAATCCCTCAAAGCTTTGCTATGCGATGGCACCCCAGTGAACACTGGCAGGATTGGTGGAGTGCTAAAATTAATTGAATTATATCTGGACAGGCCGGTACAATGGCTGATTTGCCTTTTGCATGCAAATGAACTGCCCTTCAGACACGTATTTGAAGCAATTGATGGAAAAACTTCGGGACTAAAACACCTTCAAAGGTTCTCTTGGAAATAAACTCCGAGAGGATTTGACCAAACTGGATATAGTTGATTATACCCCTGTAGAGGGCAACATTAAAGAAGTTTCAGCCGATATTGTTAAAAGTTTCAGCAGTGACCAAAAATATATGTATGAAATGTGCATTAGCATACAATCTGGACGCATCTCACAAGCGTTAGCCACCAGATCCCCAGGTGCCCTCATCATGCAAGATGGCTAACACGAGCAAACAGGATCCTGTGCTTATATGTCTCTACACGGAATCCAGACAAAAACATCCAAGACCTAGTAAAAATTATAATGCTGTTTACACTCCAGGCTGGTTTTGGATAAAGTCTCATCCAAAGGCAAATGAGGGAGCATCTAATTTTTGGTATATCATGCACTTGCTTAAAAGCTTAGATAAAAAGCATTGGATGATTATGGAACGTGTCCTCAGAAATAACGCCTATTTTGCCCACCAAGAGAATGTCTTACTCTCAATGATAACAGACACAAGAAGAGAGGTCAGAGAGCTAGCTCTTCAGCACATCATTCGAGCAAGAACTAGGAGCACCAATGCGAGAAATTTTGAGCTGCCAAAAACACTGAACTTTGAAGCAGACGATCATCCTAACATGATCGACTGGGACAACGAAACCATCACCCCTCCACCTATTTTACAGAATTTGACAAATGATTATCTTCTTAAAGTTCGAAATGAACCACTTCAGCTTATTCCTTTTCCCTGTCACAGCCAGGGAGTAGAACATGCTGTAAATGTGGTAACAGAAGCATCACAAGATAGAATTGGTTACGAAAACAGACAAATTTATTTTGAATTTACTGGAGTCGAGAAAAAAAGCTACCTGTGTTCCAATGGAAAGGCCAGTGGTGTCAGTAATTTACGATTTTAAATTTCTTAAGGTGAATATTTTGGTTTTAATATGCTTCAATTAAATTGTATATATTTCTATCCTTAGTATATGAACTGTCATTGTATTAATAATATTTGTCATATGGACTATAGTCTGCCAATAAACCTTTTCATTTTCATTTTATATATATATATAACTTACTTTAACTTTACTGATATCATTATTTACTTTAATCTTTGTCATTTATCAAGTTTTTTATTCAAAGAATTGGTTCAATTTAATTTCAATTTAAAAAAAAGGGGGCATATGGAACGGGTAGGGGGGGGGGGGGGCGCATAGCGGTGTAATTACATTTTGTTTAGGGGCCCAAAAGAAACTCCGAGCACTGTGTAGAATAAGAATACAAAATTTCGACCCCCCCCTAATATATATATGGCTAAAAGAGCTAGAGGGCTAATTTTTTTTAGAAGTACCTACTCTGATTTAAAAATAATTTACACCATAACTACGCACTGCACAATAATTTTACAGAAAACGAAAACTAAAATAGGTGAAACAATACACTTCACTTGGTAAAAGTTGAAGACAGACACTGCATAAAATCTAACATATACGCCCTTAGCCTCGACGATCTACTGGATCATGAAAACTGTACCATTAATTCACTGGAATTCACTGGTATGTTTCAATGAACTGTAAACACTGCCTAATTTTTCTCAAAACTGTGACACTGCCTACTTACGCTTATCCGTTTGCATATTTTTATCCTCCGTATTTGTAGAACTGTCACTCTGAGTGGCAAATGACCTAGTATCCTTTGATGTGCCCGTGTATTTGTCGACTGTTTCAGGGAAGAAACGAGATTTCAATGCCTCCAGATCCTTTACAGTAAGTTCCTGGTTTTGAAAAAAAAATAATTTAAACCTACCTTTTTTTTAGCGTCTATGATGACAGTAATATTCATACAAATAACTTAAATTACAAAACTAATGACACTAATTACTGGGGTGCCCAGTAGCTCAGTGGTTACGGTGGCCAACTCTGAGTGGTGAGGTTCTGGTTCGCCCCCACCTGCTGGCTCCTGGGTTGGGTTGGTGTTACCCTGTCTTTGCTCGGGCTAAAGGTGACCCCAACATCGTGAGGATACGAGCTTCTGGCTATTACTTTCTACACTAATTGCTAGTGTTACAAGGTTACGATGCTGTGGTTTAACCTTTACTATCGTACGACTGCTGATATGTCTATTCTACAACATTACTTAAAAATAATACGAACAAGGACTATGTCGGAACAATATCATCAATGTCCCCGCCTATATTTGTGATCCTGACCTTTGATAGCAAAGGCGATTCTTGCTCGGACAAATCTTCGATTTATGTTGAGCGGTTTAAAAGCTATAGGGTCATTCTCTGTCAGATCAACCAGTGCCTAACACCCTCATCTCTCAGATTTTGCTGAAATTTGGTTTATAGGGAGTTTGTGGACCCTGAATCCATTTCTGAAATTATAAGGTCAATCCGACCAACGGTTCAAGAGATATGACCTCGGGAAATTTGAGGTCACTTGCGAGGTCACTAACATTTGGCGACCCATAACTTGGGTAATAATGGTCACAATTATATAAAAGTATATATATTTAGAATCAGAAAACGACAAGGAATCCACATATGCAAGTTTTAGAACTCTAGGTTGAAAAATAAAAAAGTTACACTGTAACCAAAATTTGAGGTCATGATTTGACCTCTGGGGTATCAAATGAGAATTTTTTTTTTAAATGTAAAAAATGAAGGCATAGGCATTGGGCTATTAGAATCAGCAAAAAAAAGTTTGTTTATGTTAGTATTTTTCATGTAACTAACATATAAGTGAACACCATATTCATAAGTTGTGCGTCAATTCTACCTATTTTTTCACACTTAAGCTCATAATTTGACCTATAGAAATTAAAATTACATTTTTTTATAGATATAAAAACAAAGGCAAAAAATGTAAAATTGTATTTCACTGCTAATCTACACTGGCAATAATAGTTATAATAGTGAAAGGGGAAGACCTACTTTGAGGATTCATGTGCTAGCCTAATACAATTTTTGCATGCTCGATGCTCTCATCAATTTCTTTTTGTGGAAAAATGTATTGAATTCTGCTGCCTCCTCTTAGGGTAGGACAACTCATTACAGTTAATATATGATGTCCTGGCACTGCACATGAATCCTTGTTTGATGGATAATAATATGCACTTGATCCTGATGACCAGAGGGATGTAGAAAGTTCACAGTGAAATCATCAAACTCTTCACAATATTCCTCCACAATTCCATACCAAACTTGCATGTCATAAATGCAGCCAACATACTCTCCTGGTTTGACACATTTAGGTTACCAAGCATTGCAGGTTCATTAGTAAAATGACTTTTCCTTATTCTTTTCTTTTCTCCAATGCCACTTGAAATGGGATACACCATCAGTTCTTCCTTGTTTAGGGGAACAAATCTATGATATTTCTGAGTTCCAGGTGTAGTGAATACTCTTATTTTAGTTTAAAGATAAATGTTAATTTTACCGTCTTGAATTTCGGAATAGTATAAATTCATTTTAAATTAGTTACCCCATTATAATTCAATTGTGAACCACATTAATACTAATTTATGTATACTATATTATTTTATTGTATGTAAACATAATTAATTATATATCACAATTGTCAGTTAATTATTTATATTCAAATATTTATTTTAATCTAATGCCATGTCCATTTTACAAATAAACAATAGAAAACCAAAGGTTATATTTTCCACCTTTGGTACTGTCGCAGTTTCGCCTAACGGACTCAATACGGCTAGTGAGATAATCACTGGTTGGCACTTAACTAGCGGCAGTGCTTATGGCTACATCATCCAGGTTAACCTATACCGGATAGATGCGCTACGGTCCCAAGCCGTAGCTTGCCTAGGCCGACGACGACGACGACGTAAACCAACAATTGGTGACCCCGGAGCTGGATTACCCCTTCTACCCGAACGACTAGGACTAGACTGTAATGTCGTTCGTGCCCATCACCCCCTTCACCCGAACGACTAGGACCAGACTGTAATGTCGTTCGTGCCCATCACCCCCTTCACCCGAACGACTAGGACTAGACTGTAACGTCGTTCGTGCCACCACCCCCTTCACCCGAGCGACTAGGACCAGACTGTAATGTCGCTCGTGCCCTCTGCCCCTCACCCCTGCCCGTGCGCTCTGTGCCTGCGCTCGTCTCAACCTCCACTCCTTCGTTGGTAACTTGTCGTCTTGCTTATACGTCAGCAAGCATAGGAGAAGATGCCTGACGACGCTGGTGCCATCTCCCACTTGAGCGTAAAGCTCCCCGTCTTCTGGCCGGGTGATCCATTTATTTGGTTCCACCAAGTGGAATCACAATTCAACTTGGGAAGGATCACCGCTAGCAGGACAAAATACGATCATGTTTTGTCCTCTCTACCAGCGAGCATCATCTCTGAAGTCCGTGACGTCATCGTATCTACTTCCACGAGTGAGGACCCGTACAACGATCTGAAGTCTGCCATCCTGTGCCGCACCACTGTCTCCGAGCGTGAGAAACTACATCAGTTAATCTCAAAAGAAGAACTTGGAGACCGTAAGCCCACTCAAATGCTGAGGGCTATGCAGTGCGCTCTAGGCGAACGCGCACAAACCTTCGATAAGGACATCTTTAGACAGTTGTTCTTGCAGAAACTTCCTCCATCAGCTCAGCGTGTCTTGGCCACTATGGATCCTGCTACTTCAGTTGATAAACTAGCAGAAACTGCCGACAAAGTAGTGGAGATTGACACAGCTCCGGTCAACAACGTGAACACACAATCGGAACTGGAGTTGAAAGTGGAAGAGTTAAGTCAACAACTCAACCACGTTTGTTCTCTGCTACAAAATCAACGGCAAAGAAGCCATTCTCGGTCAAGATTTACGAAGAGGCATCGTTCGAGTTCCGGGAAGATCTGCTTCTACCACTCGAAATTTGGAAAGAAGGCTAGGAAGTGCATCTCCCCTTGCAATTTTTCGTCGGAAAACCCCAGCAGCGAGTCCTAATGGCGTCTAGTACTCGCACTGCCAACCTGTTATTCATAAAGGACAGGAACTCTGGTGTCAATTTCTTGGTTGATACCGGAGCGTCAGTCAGTGTATTCCCTCAAAAATCTGGTCATAAGCACTCGGAATCTCCGCCTCTATACGCTGCTAACGGTTCACGCATACCCACGTACGGTACTCAGTCGCGTGAACTAAACTTGGGCCTTCACCGATCCTTCAAGTGGATTTTCATCTGTGCTCAAGTGCAGCATCCCATAATCGGCGCTGACTTCTCCAGCATTTCAAACTCCTGGTGGATCTTGACAAGCGACGCTTATGCGACCAGGCCACACTGCTTTCTGTTCTTGCCAAACAGGTTGCCCTTCCGGACGCCTCGAACTCTGCACTTTCCCTCGTTCCCCCTAATTCCATGTACCAGTGCCTTTTCCAGCGATATCCAGGGATTCTTCAACCGATGCAGATGGGTGATACCATTAAGCACACCATTACCCATCACATTACAACAAAAGGTCCCCCTGTGTTTGCAAAACCCAGACGTCTTGCCCCGGACAAACTGAAAGCTGCCAAATCGGAATTCCAGCTTATGCTGGATCTTGGGATAATAAGACCTTCCAAAAGCAGTTGGTCCTCCCCTACACCTGGTCCAGAAGAAGTCAGGAGACTGGAGACCATGTGGGGATTACCGGTTTTTGAATTCGACAACCATCCCGGACCGATATCCGGTACCAAATGTCCAAGACTTTACTTCTCTTCTCCACGGCAAATCTATCTTCAGTAAAATAGATCTCGTTAAGGCTTTCCACCACATTCCCGTAGAGCCTTCGGATATTCCCAAGACTGCAGTTTGTACACCATTTGGGTTATTCGAATTTTTGAAGATGCCGTTCGGGCTACGGAATGCTGCGCAAACCTTTCAGAGGTTTATAGATGAGGTCACCAGAGGCTTAGACTTTGTTTATGCCTACATCGATGATTTGCTTGTGGCCAGCTCAACGGAAGAGGAACATAAGGAACATCTTTCACTCCTCTTTCAACGCTTAGAACAATACGGTGTTACTATTAATGCATCTAAGTGTGTGTTGCACAGCCAACCTTGGAATTTCTTGGTCACACGATTTCGCAGCACGGAATTACCCCCCTTCAGGACAAGTGTGAAGTGATAAAAAATTACCCAATGCCAAGTAATCAGCGTGAGTTACGGCGGTTTCTAGGTTTGGTAAATTATTACCACAAGTTCATTAAAAACTGTGCCAGTGTTCTTGCTCCTCTACACGCTATGATCACACACAAACGCAAGGTAACGAAATTGGTATGGTGTAGCGATAGTTTACTGGCGTTCGACAATGCCAAAAATGCTATCAATAGTGCATTGTCTCTGTCATTTCCTATCAGTGATGCCCCCCTAACTCTGACGGTCGATGCCTCAGATGTTGCGATCGGTGGAGTGTTGGAACAAACCATTAACGGTCAACAAGCACCCATCGCATTTTACTCGAAAAAGCTGCAGCCAGCCCAAACGCGTTATAGTGCTTTCGGACGTGAACTTCTTGCTATTTACTTAAACGTGAAGCATTTTCAACATTTCCTTGAAGGCCGAGAGTTTTGTGTTTTTACCGACCACAAACCTTTGATCACTGTCTTCAATAAAAACAGCTGTAACCACTCTCCTAGTGTCATCAGGCAACTCGATTATATCTCGCAATTTACCACAGATATCCGCCACATCAAAGGTGTCTTGAACACTCCAGCGGATGCACTTTCAAGAATAGAGATTACTTCTGTTACCCTCAGCTCTACACTGTGGAATGCTATTGCACAGGATCAAGATAAGGATACGGAACTACAAGAACTGCTCAGAGAAGACTCCACTCACTCACTTCCCTCAAGAAAATGAGTATGCCAGGATTGTCTGTGCCCCTCTATTGCGACGTATCAACAGCTGCTATTCGCCCTTATGTCCCTCCATGTCACAGACAAGCAGTCTTCACGGATCTTCACAACCCCTCCCATCCTGGTATCCGTGCTTCGCAACACCTGGTTACCTCTCGCTTTGTTGGCCCTCGATGCGGAAGGATGTCAAACATTGGACCAAAACGTGCCTTGCCTGCCAGCGTGCCAAAGTCCAAAGGCACACCAGGTCCCCCTTTGACGCATTTCCGCCCCCATCCCAGCGATTTGAGGTAATTCATGTAGACATTGTTGGCCCTCTTCCAGTGATTCAAGGCCAACGTTATCTGCTCACCTGTCTCGACCGCTTTTCCAGATGGCCTGAAGCCATCCCACTTCCTGATATCCAAGCGGACACTGTTGCAAGAGCCTTTCTTCATGGATGGGTATCAAGATTTGGATTGCCGACAAAAGTCATCACTGACCAAGGTCGCCAATTTGAGTCTTCGCTTTGGAAGAAGTTTACCAGCTTGTTGGGTACAGTACATGCGCATACCTGTGCGTATCATCCGCAAGCTAACGGCCTCGTCGAACGCTTCCATCGCCAGCTGAAGTCATCCCTTATGTGTCACGAAGACTCCCATTGGATGGATAAGCTTCCACTCGTGTTGCTTGGTATTCGCTCTGCATTTAAGAGTGATCTGAAGACTACAGCGGCTGAACTAGTCTATGGAACAACACTGCGGCTACCAGGTGGCTACTTCACTGCAGGGGATAAGTCATGTGATCCTACGGAATTCGCTCAAACACTTTCCTCTCACATGCAGTCCCTTCAGCCTGTTCCCCTCGATTGACTAGCCAACAGAACATCTTTGTTTCCCCAGCCCTCCAGTCTTGCACCCACGTTTTCGTTCGTGTACCTGTCCCAAAACGGCCTCTCCAATGTCCATATGACGGACCCTATGAAGTTCTCCGACGTACGCGCAAATCATTTCTCATCCAGCGCGGTTCCAAGGTCGACAAGGTTTCTATCGATCGTCTTAAGCCTGCGTTTTTGGAATCAACCTTAAGTGAGGTACAAGTAGCTACCAAAAAGGTTCAGCGGAAATCTGTGTCGTTCGGAACTCTTTGAACTTCCTCTCTGGTGGGGGAGTGTGTAGTGAATACTCTTATTTTAGTTTAAAGATAAATGTTAATTTTACCGTCTTGAATTTCGGAATAGTATAAATTCATTTTAAATTAGTTACCCCATTATAATTCAATTGTGAACCACATTAATACTAATTTTATGTATACTATATTATTTTATTGTATGTAAACATAATTAATTATATATCACAATTGTCAGTTAATTATTTATATTCAAATATTTATTTTAATCTAATGCCATGTCCATTTTACAAATAAACAATAGAAAACCAAAGGTTATATTTTCCACCTTTGGTACTGTCGCAGTTTCGCCTAACGGACTCAATACGGCTAGTGAGATAATCACTGGTTGGCACTTAACTAGCGGCAGTGCTTATGGCTACATCATCCAGGTTAACCTATACCGGATAGATGCGCTACGGTCCCAAGCCGTAGCTTGCCTAGGCCGACGACGACGACGACGTAAACCAACACAGGAATAGCCCTACTATCCTTGAATCGATGTTCCAACCGTTCTTCTGCATCTTTCAAATCAGCTGTAGTTACAAAGAAAAAATTTATCTTCTTGCTCAAGTTTTCTTCACAAAACTGAAACATGTGTTCTGGTGTAAGAATTTGCCTCTCTGTAGTTCTCTGCAAACTGGCACGAGCAGTAGCTCTTTTCACTGTTCCTCCAATCCCATCACATGCATTTTTGCCATGGGATGTAGCAAAGAAGTGCCATTCACAAGACAGACCAAAATCCTCTTCATGGTAACAGAGATTTGTGAAGTTGTATCTGTTCTTATATTGGCCAGCACATCCATCTGAGAAATAGTGCACCTTCTTCAATTGTGGGCATCTGAATTTAACATATGTCATAAGCTTCAATATGAATGAGTAAACCATTATAGTGTTGTGTTTTAGTGATGCAGATAAGAAACAGACACTAAAATGGCTAAGTTCCTGGTCTGCAGATGATCTATAATAGATGACAAAAGGGTGAACTGTACACTGTGAATTGTCCCAGTGAAACCCTTGGGCAGCATCCTGGACAATGAAAGAATAATTCTCAGAGAAATCACCTACTATAACTACCTCGCTCTGAGGTGGTAGTGTTTCTTTCAACTGCTTGAAGTACTGTGATTGTTGCTGAGCAACAAAGTGATGACGAACCATGTGGGATATTTTCATGCTTAGGGATAAGTATTCATGAAGTGGCTCCACCTTATCAACCATTGTACAATGGTCAACAGTCACCCATTGCTTGTAAGATATTTCATTTGGAGCTGATTTCACACTGTCAAGTAACTCAAGAAAATCCAGGACACCCTCTTCTCTTGGGCAATCATTGCAAAGTTGCATCATGCAAGTCTCTCTTTCTGTACTGCAGACACTGTAATCCATAAGATCCTTGTATGAAAGACCTCTTTCTCCCAATGCAGCCAGCTGCAATTTTGGATTTTGATGGTATGTGCAGACACAGACAGAATGAGTCCCACCACTACCGGCAAGCACACAATATGATGGCCGTAATTTTGCAAATGTGGAAAATCCTATTTTGGGATTCTTTTCATCATTTTTATATAGTTCAAACATCTCTCTTAAATTCCCGAGGACCAATCGTTTTTGCACCTTCATTGCACCTTCAGCACTGATAACTTTCACGCAATCCTTTTGGCCAGGACACATACGACTAACCTCTTCTGACTCATAGAATCTTCTAACTATATCTTTGTGTTCTTCAGATATCACTTTTCCTTTGCTCATTAGTGGAATCTTCGGAAGGATTCCATGTTCTGATTTAAGTGAACGGCTTCTTTTCACCATGTATGTTGTAGTTTGAAAGAAACTAGCTGTTTTTTCAATTGTGTATGGCGAGAGTGTCAATATTTGTAGTTTGTGATGGTGACATTTGCTCTCCAGGAATGACTGTTTCAATTCATTCATTAATTTGTCTAGATGTTTTTCAGATTTAGTTTCAGGTTTTGAAGTATCACTTACCTCCTCGGTAATTTGAACACCATAACTGAGTTCTAGCCTCTCCTTCAGGTGTTTCTGAGCAGATGATAGCTTACCACGAGCCTTGCGCTTTTTCTGGCTTAATGACAGCCCTTCTGAAAAGAACAGAAAAAAAGGTTTCACACACCTGAATATTAGTAATTAAATATTAATTATAGTACCTTAAATGCTATATAATTGGCTATATAGTAGATCAAACAGACCTTGTAGTAAAGTATAAGTTATTATATTAATTTATTACTTACTTTTTTTAACTGGTGTTTGGTCCAGAAATGCTAGAACTGGTTCAACTGAAGTTGAAGGATTTTCCTTTATCAAGCAATCACTGTCATTGTCCAGATCTTGAATTGAAGAGATGTTACTCAAGCCACTGATAGTAGATGATTCATTTGAATCCTGCTCAGACTCGTTGTTTTCAGTGGTACTAAGTATAGTGGGGTTTTTCATTATCAGTGTCCAGCAGTTCACACACAACAATGAGTCTTTTTTCACTCTTCCAGCACATTTTTCAACAAGTACATCAGTCACTTTTCTAAGATTGATTGTTATGCGTTTCTTGTGTTTTTGAATAGGGTCCTGGCAGTATTTCAAGTGCCGAACCATTGTATTTTAATCTGTAAAGATATAGGATTTACAATTAGGTAATATATATTTTTTAGAAAATATATAGCTATACACACTTAATATTTTAGGCCTTGATAGTCTCTGAGGCTCATTAAAACACCATACCCACCAGCCACCCACAGTGCTGGCTGGAACTGTACTAACCTGTAGACAAGGAATTTTGCAACTATCTGTGTTGATTCTGCACTTAGACAAGTAGCAACATGTTTCAACAGGTTTGTTTAGGCTACATGTGAGCTTAGTCTTCCCCTTTCACTATTATAACTATTATTGCCAGTGTAGATTAGCAGTGAAATACAATTTTTATTAAATTCTTGGAGCTTGAGGTCAAATTGATAGCTAAGATATAAAAATTCCTTAAAATGACAAGCAATTTATAAATATGGTGTTCACTTATAAGTTAGTTACATGAAAAGTACCAACATAAACAAACTTTTTATGATTGTTTCTATTAGTCAAGAACTCTGACTTTGTTTTTTATATCTATAAAAAATGTAATTTTAATTTCTATAGGTCAAATTATGAGCTTAAGTGTGAAAAAATAGGTAGAATTGACGCACAACTTATGAATATGGTGTTCACTTATATGTTAGTTACATGAAAAATACTAACATAAACAAACTTTTTTTGCTGATTCTAATAGCCAATGCCTATGCCTTCATTTTTTACATTTAAAAAAAAATTCTCATTTGATACCCCAGAGGTCAAATCGTGACCTCAAATTTTGGTTACAGTGTAACTTTTTTATTTTTCAACCTAGAGTTCTAAAACTTGCATATTTGGATTCCTTGTCGTTTTCTGATTCTAAATATATATACTTTTATATAATTATGACAATTATTACCCAAGTTATGGCTCGCCAAATGTTAGTAACCTCGCGAGTGACCTCAAATTGCCCGAGGTCATATCTCTTGAAACATTGGTCGGATTGACCTTATAATTTCAGAAATGGATTCAGGGCTCACAAACTCCCTATAAACCAAATTTCAGCAAAATATGAGAGATGAGGGTGTTAATTTCAATTTTTTTTGGTTGATCTGACAGAGAATGACCCTATAGTGCACACCTCCATTTGGTCTTTGACCCGATTCTTTCTCACAACACAGCGTTTTGTGTGTGTGGGGGAGGAGGAGGGGTTCAGCAATTTATGTTGAATGGTTCAAAAATTAAGACGCAAATACGAAAGTGTGAGGAATGGAAGGGCAGACGAACAGACAAATGCAATCCAGTATGGCCCTTCCTAATTCATTTGGTCGGGAACACAATTATGCAAAGCATTGAGGTTTTATAACAAAAACAGCTGAGACCTGCGAGCGCTATAAAAGGTGAAATAAAATGAATTAGCCTCTATCGCCATTCTTAGTTTATAGATTTCAGAATATGCACTAAACAACCTGAGCCCTAAATTTACATTTGGGAATGCAAATGAGTCCAAAACAAATCTATGTTTACCATAAATTTGTTTAATATATTAAATATACAATAACAATGTTACTCGATGAGCTCTGGTAGCTCAATGGTCTCGATGTCGGACTGTATACGTTGAAGCTCTGGGTTCGCTCCCTACTGCAGGCTCTTGGGCTCGGTTGACCCAACCACTCACCTTGTCAATGCTTGGGCTCAGGAGACCCTTGGGGCACTCTCATCCCAACAGGGTGGGTAAATAAATTTCCAGGTAAAATGGTACTCAAGCAATTTAATGTATCACACGCGGGAAGTATGTACAATTTTTGTACATGCTTTAAAAAAGGGGGAGGGGGGAAAGGGGGGAGGGGGGAAAGGGGGGGGGGAAAAGGGGTAGGGGGGAAAAGGGGTAGGGGGGAAAAGGGGGTAGGGGGAAAAGGGGGTAGGGGGAAAAGGGGGTAGGGGGGGAAAGGTGGTAGGGGGAAAGGGGAAAAGGGGGGAGGGGGAAAGGGGGGAGGGGGAAAGGGGGGAGGGGGAAAGGGGGGAGGGGGAAAGGGGTGGAGGCGGAAAGGGGTGGAGGGAAAAAACTATAAATATCAAATGCTTTTAAAAATATACGTTAATTACAATGGTACTCTTCTAATTAAATTTTATAGTAGTTTTCTCAAAAAATTATGACAATGATGACAAAGTTTTAAGATATTTCATTTCGACCTTCAGTTGGTGAACAAAAACCATTTACACTTATTGCAGTTGATGAAGAATATATTCAGACAAAAACTCTTGAGTGAAATAAACTTTCACTGTTACAGTACTTAGTACAACACATTAGCGTAGAAATGAAAAACAATCTCCAAAGTGTCAGTTATGATAATTAAAAAAAAAAATTAACATGGGCTTACTAACCTCATTTCCACTATGTACTTCCTCGGATGGAGGGACTACTGCTACTGGTGCAGCAGATGAGGTCTGATGATCCGCGTCTAGAAAGAAATATTTAAGTTAGAGCCTAATACATTTTTTATCAATCGCGAGATCCTACACACCCTCTTTTAATTTACTGATTGGTAGACTAAATTATTATATTTTGGATGGAGATTATGAAAAATTAAATGCTGCCGATTCTTCTCACACCGTTTCTACTGTCATGTGCACCTGAGGATGGAAAAACAATCATTTAATATAATAATAATGTCTTAATCAACTCTTCCTTGAAGGGTGCCTATACAACACAGTGACACGCCATGTCAACAAAACATAATAAATGATGAATCACTCAAATCTTTTCCGTCTCCTTGGAATTGCTGGTATTTTTTTCATTCTGTGTACGAGTACATATCTTTGATGAGTCTCACATTATTTGAGTGTGTGGCCAGTCTTACTGTGTAAGACCAAGTGTGTAAGACCAAGTGTGTAAGACCAAGTGTGTAAGACCAAGTGTGTAAGACCAAGTGTGTAAGACCAAGTGTGTAAGACCAAGACATCCTAATAAGGTTTCTGATGTTCCTTAAATCCAGCGAGAAATAAAACATTGACGTAACTCAAAACGTTCTAACTCCCTCCATCAAAACGCAACCATTATATAAAAATTGTATAAAAATAGTGTAATAATAACACAATTTAGCTACTGTACGTTCAGGACAATTATTCCACGGGGATAATTCTATACTTTGAACAGAACTTTCACACAGAAACTTTCTTTTATTCTTGGGTTACACCCAAACCCAGATATTTCTTTCTCAGGATCTTTGTAAAATTAAATTACTGTAACTGTGTAGAAGGAATAACGTAAGAAAAAAACTAGTTACAATACACACCTAACTCAATGTATTCTTCGTTTAATTCACAAGCGGAACGAACTTTCAAAGTAGGAAGGACAGCATTACTGGGATCTGAAGTTTCTGAGGAATGTTCTTCCATAGACCTGAGCAAAAGTATTTCAATTTAAGAATTATATTTAATTTATATATTTTTATTCTAATTTCTGAATGAAAAACTACAGGCTAAACGTTACTCACTCTGATTGAGCTTTCTTCCATAAACACATCATTGAACAAAAGTATTCGCATTTAGCTCCTGCTTGCATTTTGATCATATCAAAGCTGAATTTTTTCAGCTGGAATTAAAATAATTTTACACTTATTTATGGAACTAATTACTCAGCAGCTTAATTAATTATTATTATTACTACTACTATTATATATATATATATATATATATATATATATATATATATATATACGGTATATACCGGTATATATATATGAACAATATGCCATCTAAGATATCATTTATGGGCAGGCTAGTAATCATATTATACATTATACCTGACACACACAGCAATTTACGAGCTGTGACTCAGTAATAATATGAATATTTGAACACTGTCTCGAGCAAAACAAAAAGAGAAACTCCATCTTTGTAAAAATATTCAGAGGTGTTTAACAGCAAACAACCACAAATGGAACACACATCTGTAAATAAAATATTTCTTCAGCTTACCAATAATATATATATATATAATATATATATATATATATATATATATATATATATATAATATATATATATATATGCTATACATACAAAAATTATAAAAAAAATAAAGTAATTAAGAAAACTTTAAAATATACCTACATTTGATTGGAGCTTCTTCCTTACTGTATTTAACGATACAGGCCCTCGAACAGAAGAAGATGGACTGAACCTCTTTTAACATTTCCAAGTGATGAACCCCAGTTGCTTCACATATGTAACATGCATTTTCATTTCCAAAGTATAACTGGTTAATTCCTCTGCCACTGTAGCGAGACACACAAAAGGGGCTACAAAATTTCTAAAATAAAAAATTTGCAGTTATGTTTCATCAATAAATTAAAACGAAAATCTTAATTTAACAAAGCCCCTGGAGCAAATTCCAAGACAGCTAGGCTACATACTGAAGAGTAAATACATGTTAACTCTAAGACCAGAATCTACTTATTACTAATTTTAAAATTCAAGTCTAAACAAAATGTTACAGTATATTCAAAGCTTAGTTACAATTCAGTAGCTTTTTCTTTCAACTTTTTGGTTAACCTTAGTCTAATCCTACTAAATTTAAAATACACTTACTTCTTCTTCAGATATTACCATAAAGCTTATAATTTTCTCTTGGCATAACTTGCAAAACGAGTTTGACATTTTGTAATTATCCAAGCAAGTATGTGAACAAAACTGCTCAAATTGTGACCCAAATCTGACACAAAGTTTTATCTTCGCTAACTCATTGACAATACATTTGCAAAAAGCACAATTTTCCAGGCGCTCCTCAATAGTAGTGCAGGTACCTAAAAACAAAAGATGAAAAGATACAAATTTTATACATAAAAAGCATATACAGTCAACCCTCGTTTAATGTCATTGATTCATTCTGGGAAAAGTGACGTTAACTGAAAGTGACGTTAAACGAAGTACATGTTCAATGAGGTTTTAGGTAATCCGCTCCAGAGATTCAGATTCAGATTCCTTTGCCATCTCTTGGAGGTCTGTTGCATTTAACTCCCTCTCATGCTCTTGAAGTTCCTGCACATCATCAAGCATCAACTTCCAGTCCCACTGCCTGCCCAAGGTGGAGAATTTCAGCTTCAGGATTGCTTTGTTCCTCAAAGCCCACAAAATGATAGATCACAGAGGGCCACAGTTTCTTCCACACAGAGTTCATAGTGGTTGTGGTTACCTCTTTCCATGCCTTTACAACAATTCTAACAGCCAGTAAACAGGGTAAGTGACGTAGAATGAATGCATGTACGCCAATGGAGGCTTTGACGCTAAATGAAAAGATGTAAACCGAGCGTGACATTAAACAAGGTTCGACTGTATATCATACAATGGGCATAAATCAGGTAGTTTAAGTGTTAAACATGGGAATGAACTACAAAGAACCAATAAAAGTTCCTGAATATGAATTTTTAAATTATTCTGGGAACATTAAAGAAATTAACTAGGGCCTATACTTGTGTATCTAAATTTTATGGCAAAGGGCTGAATAATGGGTTTTTATTCCAAATTAAAGCTTAAATATATAGCTACTCCAAATTTCTTAAAAGCAAGCTTTAAGAATCAAAATTACACTGTTAAATTAGGCCTATCTCATAGTTCTGACTTTGGACTTTTTGACCAATGCTAAGGAGCAGCCAAGGTCTGGAAAAGAATCCTGGGGCTAGGTGCTACTTTTGAATCCAGGTCCCTTTACCCCCAATCACCTCCTCCTCTATCTTCTGGTCCAGGCCCTGGTGTTTTGGCACCTCATGCACCCCTCTCTCTCAGGCCCTGGGTGTAGTAATTATCTTTCAAACTAATCACTTAAATTATTAACCATAAAGTCAGCAAGTAGCCTAGATGCAGAAAACTGATAAACTTATAACATCTGCATATTCCAAATTTGATAGAGATAAGAGCTAAGAATTGGTAATAACAACTGAACATACAGGTTGCACAATAATATTATTACTAATTATTAAAAGGGTCTTCACAAAATAATAAACTA
This sequence comes from Bathynomus jamesi, assembly GCA_023014485.1. Taxonomy (NCBI): domain Eukaryota; kingdom Metazoa; phylum Arthropoda; class Malacostraca; order Isopoda; family Cirolanidae; genus Bathynomus; species Bathynomus jamesi. Next base: position 1,465,606 of record JAJOZX010000156.1, on the reverse strand, counting down.
ATATATACCTGGTAAACCTAGCATGTGTCAATTATTGCACAGAGCCTATTAAAGCTGACTAATTTACTGGTATAACATTTCTAACTAAAACTTCCACTGGCATTTAAAAACAACTAAAAACATAAAATGTAATAACTGAGGTTTTGGTTTGAACTAAATGATTGATGGTGGCTATAGGCCTACCATACTTTCCATCTGTACTAATACCGATTGTTGTGGTAGCATTAGAAAATTAACTTAGCACTATGCCACATGTCCTATAATGACAGTACTCTTTAAAAGTTAGGCTAATAGAGAAATGAATATCCTAACTTCAGAGCAGAAAGGAAAAAGGATACAGACCCAAGCATGTTGAACTACAAAATTCTCTTGTTTCCCACTGGTATATTGGTTCCATGGAAGTCAAAATCTCTTCGCTGCAACTGTAACAGCTTCTTGATAAATTTGTTTTTTCCATTATTATAAATATTACTTTATACAGTCATGTATAGGTGGACTTCTTCATATACATGTACTTCTATGATGAGTAATGGTCAATCTGAACCACACACCTATTTAAAAATATGATTAGTAAAGAAAAGGAAATGATGCTACATAATGGATAATTTTCAGCTGCCTGGTGATCAGCAGAGCTAGATTCCCCACTAATTTCATGTTGTGGAAGTTGTAGTATTTTCTAAACCTATTAAACCATCAAGGCCACGCACACAGCCAGACTGTTGATGGGTGACTCAGCTAGGTTTTCAACATGTTCTGGCCACATATAGTTTAAATTTGACTTGTCAAACCATCTCCGATTTTGTTTATACTTAGTACACTTAAGGACCCTTATGAGAAATGTAGATACCCAAAATTTCACACCTCTGTGACTTTAGGGTGCCGAGATATGAGGTCACGAAAGTTGACCTTTTGACCAGATTTTTTCAAAATTTAATATATCTAAATTGTCATATCTCGGCTTCTACTGGACTGATTTACTTCATTTTTATGTCATTTTAAAGCTTGAAATGAGTAGAATCTTTTGTCTATCTTGAAATATATCTCATAAATGATTCATAAAAAAGTTATAGAAGTTGGAAATATTTGAACTTGAATAAAAAAAAATCATCCAATTTTTTAATTTTTTGTCCCAAGGTATCTCTATCCAAGCACAACATTATGTAAAAATTTCATTATTCTCTGACAAATACTTGAGAAAATATAGCACTTTCAGTGTGACAAATTTTTTAAAAAAATATAAAAAAATGATAGAAAATGAAAAATTGTTGCTATTCCTATGAATAATGATGTGGATTAACTTTTTTTTTTTTTTTTTTGAAAGTAATATATATATGTACAGCATTGTGACAAAATAACTAATTTAAAGCTTTAAATTTGGTACCTATAGGTGTACCTATTTTTGTCTATGTAGGGGAGATTTTTTCTAAAATTTTCCAAACATATACAGGGTGTCCCATAAGTCCAGCACCCATCATAGGAAAAATAATAAAAAAAGGCAAAACAAAAGCTTTTATTTACAGAACGTGCTCAATATGTCCACCATTGTTTTCAATACACAAATTCAGACGTGATACCCAGTCAGCAAGCACATGGTGAATGATGTCAGGAGTAATGGTGTTACATGCCCCAATAATGCGCTGCTGCAAATGTTCAACACTCCTAATTTTCTCTGCGTATACCAGTGCTTTCAAATGGCCCCAGAGATAAAAATCTAGTGGCGTGAGATCCGGGCTTCTAGCTGGCCATTCCACAGGCCCTTGATGTCCTATCCAACGACCAGGGAATTGTTGGTACAGGTATTCCCTTACTTGGGTGCTGTAATGTGCAGGAGCGCCATCTTGCTGGAACCATGTTGGGAAATTTCCTCCTTCATTCAAGACACTGGGAAATGCTTCTTCCTTGAGCATACGTAGGTAGGTGCCTCCAGTGACATATTCATCGAAAAAGAGGGGGCCTATGATGCGATCCTTCCAAATGCCACACCATACCATCACCCGAGATGCTCCTTGTTCCTTTGAAGAGGTATATCAGTGAGGGTTGTTTTGAGACCAGTAGCGGGTGTTCTGTCAATTTACCTCACCATTTCCATAAAAAACAGCCTCATCACTGAACAGAATGGTGGATGGGAAATTGGTATCCCAAGCATATGAATTATGGTTTGTAGAAATAGAAAAATATGAATTTCTCCTATGATGCCAGACTTATGGGACACCCTGTATAAAAACTAATTAATTTGTTTTGAGTGTGGTACTTTCTAGTAATTTTAGCATTTATTCTAGAAGAATAACATGTTTGAATTTATTTGAATTGAATTTAATATTTTCATCAGCCCAGTTGAAAAGAGACATCTTGCCTTCTTATAAAATTTTGTGATCCCCTTTAGTTGTTGTTAATCTGTAAAAATAATTAAGGTTTGTTACATAAAGAAAAATTATTGACTAAATCTGAAATTAAATAGAGAAATTATGAAAGTGAAATTATGAAAGTGAATTGCTAGTGATTACATTAAATTATTGGTATATAGCATGGGTTAGATCAGTGGTTCTTAACCTTTTTACTACCATGCCCCCTCTAGGAATTGGTCCTTCCCTCCACGCCCCCCTTCAATCAAAATAACATTCTCAATAACTTCTCAATATTAGCCCATGCTCTCGTTAAGAGAATAACAAATACAATTAGAGAAATTCCTGTTTCTAGGGGGGCGTGCCCCCCCGGTTAAGAACCACTGGGTTAGATGGTTGTTAATTTGAAAATTCTAAATTTAAATGGGTATTTTAGGTTATCTTTCTTTGAAGTAATTCTTTGTGAGATTTAGAGACTTTTGGTACGTCTTCTTTTACTAAATTGTACACACTCCCATTTCTTGTCATTACATCAACTTTTCTGATGACACTTGAAAATCTTATTGTCAAAATCTTTAAATTTTTCTTTTAGCTGGTCTAAAATTTCTTTATAATCCTTTTCTTCCTCTGATGTTTCTTTCTCTTCAACTATAGTTTTCCCACTCGCAGCTTCTATTTTTCTTTTGAATGTATCTTTAACTTGTTTAAATTTTTTCAGTCCATATGCCTTTTGAGTATCTAATTTTTGTTTTTTAACTGCTCTCCTATTTCTTTTAATGAACTATTCAACGTCGCTAATTCAAAATTTACTGTTAGAGACGCTGAACTTGAGCCTGACCCTGATGACACAAGTTCAAGTGGTCTTTCGGATATGACAGAGCCAGAGGGATGAGATGAGTCACTGTCTGAATTTTCAGTATTTTCTTTTAATATTTTATCAACAAGAATTCTGCAGAGATTACAGAGTCTATGATTTGCAGTTAATTGAAGATCAGGCCGCTTAATGATTATTTCAGGTGGAACTACTCTTAGTCACTTAGTTTGCCATTTCCCTTGATGCTTATTGAAAGGATCAGCACATTTTCCTTTTAAATTAAGCGAATCCATTTCAAAATTTCCTAACTGAAATAGAATAGGTACCTGGCTAGGAATTTCTGAATATATTACATATAGATGATTTATTTTATAGTTTCCTAAAAGATCTGAAAAAAAGAAAAAAGTACATGTACACATAAAACAGTTATTTGTACTAGGAGTTAATGTTTGCATACAAATAACAGATACAAAAATAGGTGTACCTAATAGGACATGTCAAATTTACAGCTCTCAATTAATTCTTTTATTTTTCAGTGCTATACTTTCAAAAATAAAAGTTACTCCACATCATTCCATAGGAATAGCAACAATTTTTCATTTTCTGTCATTTTCTTATTTTTTTTTAAATTCATCACACTGAAAGTGCTATATTTTCTAAAGTATTTGCCAGAGAATAATGAAATTTTTACACAATATTGTGCTTGGATAGAGGTATCTTGGAACAAAAAATTTAAAAAAATCGATGATGATATTTTTTATTTTTTTGCTCAAGTTCAAATATTTCCAACTTCTATAACTTTTTTGTGAATCATTTATGGGATATATTTCAAGATAAACAAAAGATTCTACGCCTTTCAAGCTTTAAAATGACACCAAAATGAAGTAAATCGGTCCAGTAGAAGCCGAGATATGACAATTTAGATATATAAAATTTTGAAAAAATCTGGTCAAAAGGTCAACTTTCGTGACCCCATATCTCGGCACCCTGAGGTCACAGAGGTGTGAAATTTTGGGTATCTACATTTCTCATAAGGGTCCTTAAGTGTACTAAGTATAAACAAAATTGGAGATGGTTGACCTTTTTTTTGCCCTCATGTGTCTGATTTGACATGGAATGACCCTCTTAAAAGGGTGAACCACCACATACCCTGGGATTTAGTAGGGACATGTATACCACATCCTGGGAAATTCATATCTGAAGAGAGAGTATGTGAGGAATTACTGTGTTTCTAATTGGGGCATTCCAGGAGAGATTACCCAATGCATGTCACCACTCCGACTCGGATTTTGATGAAAATTGACATACAGTATGGGGTTCTTCCAGGTGCTGATTTCACTGGTCAAAATAAAAAGTCCTATGACCCATAGCTTTTGAGATATGGGCCCCCAAAATCTTGGGGGCCCCACTTTACCACCTAAATTTAATGGGCAATAACTCCCAAACATCTTACCATAGACCTATAAAACTATACATTTTTAGAATCAGCATGAAGAGATCTATTAAATGAGACCACATTCAAATGTGTAGAATAATGAAAATTTTCCCCCCCCTTTTTTTTATTTTTTTTATTTTTGACCCCACCCCCCAGGCAGTGAAATCCCCCAAAAAAAATTTCGTTTATTAAACTTCCATTAATTGTTAAAAGATACAAACAATAAAAAATGTGGGTATCAAGTTGCAAGATATTTGAAAAATTATTGAAAAAATATGTACATTGTGAAATTTTGACATTTTTATGCCTGCAGACTAAAATAGAAAACTAGAAATGATATATTCATATGGATGAAAATAAACAGCAAAAATACAAATTGAACACACATATTACATCACATTGATTCATAATTACATGAGTTTTTTCAACTCATTTTCTGGGAAAACATATTGAATACGCATTGTTCCTGGCTTTAAAGTTGGTGTGCTTAATAAACCTAAAATTTTATCTCTTGATATGTGCCATCTATCTCTAATTTGTGGAAAGTAATAGTAAACACTATATCCTGATGGGTGCAAAAAGCTAACCTCAAAGTCATCAAATTCCTCATTATAGGAATGTATAAATCCCAACCATTTCTGATCATTGTAAGTACAAACTACGTACTCTCCTATTTTTGGATTAACTTCAACATTATCTTCACCCAGAAAAGCTTTGCTTATAATCCTCACTTCACCAACTTCATCAGAAGATAATTCAAATGTTTTTGTTATTTGCATTAATAGGTACAAATCTGTGGAATTTTTGTGTTCCTGTTAACCGCATACTTTTTTCATATCTGTCACTTAAAAAATTTTCCATAGCTTCAATTTCTTCAGAATTTATTACAAAAAAACTTATGCTGTCACTTAATGTATATTGTTTGAACAAAATTCAAACATGTCTTCTGGTGTTAATATTTGATTTGCGAATGTTCTCTGCATACTCGCTCTGGTTACAGATCTTTTCACTGTACCCCCAATCCCATCACAAGCGCTCTTAACCATGGCTTGTGGCAAAGAAATGCCACTCACATTCCAGCCCAAAATCTTCATGTTTACAAATGTTAACAAAGTTGAAACGATTTTTATATTGTCTTGCACATCAATCAGTAAAATAATGTAATTTTTTGATATGAAGGTGGGATTTTCTAATAATAGGTATGATTGTATTTAAAAAAGTGTAAACCATTGTAGTGTTATGTTTTGTATTTGGAGATAAAAAATAATAACTTGAATGTTTTGTTTCATTACTTTCTGGTTCCTTATAACACAAAGGGATGCACTGTGCATTGGGTATTTTCCCAATAAAAACCTTGGTCTGCATCCTGTACTACAAATGAGTAGTTTTCTGAAAAGTCAAAAGAACTACAGCTGTATGGCTATTTAAATTATTCTTCAAGTTTTTTAGAAATGCACTCTGATTCTTTGCTATAAAGTGATGACATGTAAATTTGACAATTTTTGTGCTTAATGAATTTATAAAATCATCTACAGATTCTGTTTTTTCAACCATATTGCATCGATCTGTAGTAACCCATTGTTTATATTTTATTTCCTCACATTCAGGATTGTTAACACTTTGAAAAGTGAGCAAAAAATTCTTAATACCTTGTTCTTTTGGACAGAGATTACATATTTGCATCATGCAATTCCTGTTGTTGACATCACACGCTACTTTCTCCATAAGAGTTGTGTATTCCAACCCTTTGACACCCAAAGCTGAGAATTGTATTTTGGCATTCTGGTGGTATGTACATACACATAGAGAATGGATACCAGCAGCTCCAGCTAAAACACAATGTCTGGGGTGAAGGCTGGCAAAACTAGAGAAGCCAATTTGGGGACCATCTAGATTATTTTTATAGACTAAAAGCTTCTTTCAGATTCATTAACACCAGTCTTTTCTGCACAGATTCTTTATACCCACTTTCATTTCTGATACTCAGGCAGTCTTTTGTACCTGGGCACAAACGACTAATTTCATCTGATTCAAAAAATTTCTGAACAGATTCTTTAGTACCTTTAAGTTATTACTTTTCCCTTTGACATGGGTTCAATTTCAGGAATAATTCAGTCTGTTTTATATTTCTGCTTTTCTTAACTAAATATTCAGTTGTCTGAAATAGATTTATAGTTTTTGATATGGTAAATGGAGATAATGTCAATATTTTGAGTTTCCTCTCATAACTGTCAGTAGAATGGAAAGCTTCAACCAGTTCATTCATGAGATGAATCATTGACCTGAAACAAGTTCATGAATGTATAATAGCTATAAACAAAACATTACATGTGCATATTAAATTTTTTGGATAATAATATTGATTTCAAGTGTAACAAAATGAGCATTCTTTGAGATAGAGTCAAATTAAACCAAAAATTATTTTGTGACCAAATGAATTCCAAATGATTTAATGGGCCCATTGATCTCTCAATCTTTAGGAAGTTGTGCTTCTAGTTTCTACTATCAAAGGTGAATACCTACATTTTGTTTTTATGCTTAAGTTTTACTTTAGGTATATTCCTACTTAAAAATAGCGTATCATTTTAAAATTCATACCTTCGAGTTTCATGATCCAACTTTGTAGCTTTTGATAGGCTTGGGATCTCAATTTCTAAACTTGTTTCTAGCTTTCATTTTAAAGAACAACGTGCTTTTTCTATTGTTTGAATAGCTTTTGCTTCTTTTCTTGAGGAACCCAAACCATCTGAAATCTTTTAATTAATAAATATTTGACTCCATTTGATATATATATTGTCGTGCGCACCTTTCTGTTTCTTAGGTACTGCACGACTTTATTTCTTTTACAGTTTCTGACACCTTTTAAGTATGTTAATTTACTTCTCAAATTATTTCTTACGCGCGTGTGTTTTCCATTCAGGATGACTTGACCTATCCAGACGGATGGCTCTTTAAATTGATTTACGTAAGTTCCTTCGGCTTCCCAGAAGCCTACTTTAAATGTCAATTTACCTCAGCTAACAAGAGAGGCCTATTGCAAGGTTGCAGAGAAACGACACGCTCCCTCTTATAAAGTTTATTTAATGTCACTCGAAACAGTACATGACTAGAAATTTATTCTGAAGTAACTTTATCAATTTCCATAAAATTAATACATAAATTCAAAGTAATAGGCTGATGGATGATTATCAATTTTTCTTACAATAAAATCCAGTTATTAATTTAATGAAAAGTTTCACAAGTCTTTTAGTCTACAAAATCATTTATACAGAGGGGCTTTTTATTTTCATGTAACAATAAAACTTATGCTAACGAGAAATGAAGTGGTCCAAATCAACCAGAATATTTGAATAAGTATTCTACTTACAAAATTTAGAAGTTATTCCCAATAGTTCTGCGCGATTCCCGCAGATTTATTTTCAGACCAAAAACCCAAAACCGAGAGTCCCGCATAATTTTTGATTCATCGACAAAATTATTGACGAGTCATGCACAATAAGGATTCTGACTAAATTCTCTTGTACAGTCGCTAACACTACGTTCTTATACCAAAGTTCGCGTAAACGAGTGAAAACCAAGTTCTTAATTTCAATTTGTTTGACAATTTATACTTTCAGTTTTAAAATTTTCTTTTATTACACCACTAGTCTGACGAATTTTTGAGCCACTGTTAACTTTCGGAGGAGCGTCTACAACTGATTTTGACTCTCAAAGTTCCCCCTCAGAATTACCAAAAACTCCTCCCTTTGCTGTCTGAAGAGCCTATCAAAAACCAGTTTCATTATATGACATCATTCGTACAAAATTGCTGATATTCTATTGGCTCTAATCTCAACTTCGTTAAATTCTACGCTCCGCCTTCCTTAACGAAATTTTAAATTTAAATTGAAATTTTAAAATTTCAAAACAAAACTTTTAAATTTCACTCGAGGGTTTACCTCGAGCGAGACCACTATCAACAAAAGTGGCAGCTCGCAAGGTTCCAAATGGAACACAGACCCTTTGTCTTCTCCCATAATTTATCCGAGGCTGTCAAACTCTAAGTTCTCTCCTCCGATTACACAGTCAGCCTTTGGTTCTACTTGAGGCGTCGACCTCCTTTACTTTGGTCGGTGTTCATTTAAGAGAGTTAAATTTTCACACGAAATTAAATCAATTTCAAAATCCCCCCCATGAGAATCTGAATTAAAATAGAACACCCGTTTAAGCAATTTGAAACACACGAATTCATTCGTTCATGAATATTTATAAATCAAACAACTTGCTTTTAAAATTGTACACAACGAAATCTTAAACCAAAATTTTCGCATCTATTTTACCAAAGATTTCGGGCTGCAAATTTGAGGGTTACAACAATATGGACAATAATAATTAATATGTCAACATATTAATTTCATAAGTTTAATAAATTTAATATGTCAACATATCAATTTCATTAAGTTTTTTAGCAACTGCTGAAAAACTGTCTTGAAAGTAAATGCATTATAAATAAATAATATAAATAAAAAAATTATAAATATAAAAAGTACCTATCATTAAATACTTAGCTACGCTTCTTCACTGGAGTCACAGCAAGACTTTCTAGAACTTGAGAAACCTCTTCTTTGGCATTACTTGATATACTTGGATCATATTCATCGCTTTCTGAAATAACATTCTCAGAAGACTGATTGTGATCAGACTCTTCACTTTGTGATGTTGATAGCAACTCTGGTCTCTGGGTCAATAATTTTTTACAGTTGCTACATAGTACAGTATTCCTTTGTAGTTTCCATTTACATCGATCATAAAGTGATTAGCTGATGGTTCTTATATCCTTGTGTATCTTTTTCTTATGTTTTTGTAAAGGATCATCACAGTATCTAACCATTTTTCATTACCAAAAGTGCACAATTGTAAATCTCAAAAATAAGATATGATTTGACTCAAAATAAGCACATCTGTAATAAAAATTAGCATAATTAACAAACATTTGAGAGAGAGACTGCGTGAATATGAGTTATACATAGGATGTAAATATATCATTTGTAGTTCTCTATTTTAGACTCAGGGCTGTGGAGCTGGCACCAAAATCTTAAGCTCCGGCTCCGGCTACAGCATTTTCAAATTTCTGGCTCCAACTGCGGCTCCAGCATTTTTTTATGCCCAGCTCCAGCTCCAGCATTTTTTTATGCCCAGCTCCGGCTCCAGCTCCGGCTCCAGCTCCGGCTCCAGCTCCGGCTCCAGCTCCAGCTCCAGCTCCGGCTCCTCTCACCATATATTAATGATTGATAAATCACTTGAAATTGTACCTTGCTACTCATAGGCCATAGCAGGCAGCCACACAAAACATTTCATCACCATCACATGATTCATCGGGCTACTTTTTAAATTTAGACCAAAGCCTGTTGCAGCTATTAATCTAAATTCTAATGACTATAGCTATGCCTTCGTGGCTTTTTTTTTATCATTTATTAATAATAATATTACCTACACCTTTCATGACAAAAAAAAATGTTTTACAAAAAGACAAAAAAAAACCTTATTCGTTTGTATTATAAAATGTTTATTTGGAAAAGGTAGCCTTTTAAAAAAATTAAAATAATTTTTATTACTTTTTATACATCTTCATTACATGCCTGTCCTCAGAAATAAAATGGCTTCTGCTAAGTCATCCTTCATTGATGCTCTTAAATCAGATTTCACTATTCTCAGTGCTGAAAAGAGGCATTCTACACTGACTTGTGTGGGTGGTAGAGCTGATACAATACTAGCTACATTCCTCATAATCTTTGGATATAAGGGTATGACATCGTCAACTGTCAGTTTAGAGGAGCGGTTGTATTTTTCTACTTCCTTTAATTCAGCATAGAATTCTTGCTTGAATTTGGTTATTTTCATCTGAGGAGGATTCTTTAATTCTACTTTGAGACATTTTGCATTTGATCTATCTATTCTGTCCAAATATTTTGTGAAATCTTCCTCATCATTTGAAGAGGATGACTGGTTGGTAATGCTGCTATCTTCTTCATTCTGGGCATCTGGTTTTTCAGATACCAGCTTTTCCATACGCAATGCAATGTCATAGAGGGCCTCTTTTCCTTTAGCTTTTTGATCTTCATTTAATAGAACTCTGTTCATTGGGTCTATGTAAACAGCAGCTAATACAATTGCATTTTCTAATAGTAATACCTCTCTTTTCTTCATCGAAGAAACAATTCCCTCAGCAAGTAGTCCTCCTGTTTGATTGAGACAAAATATTAATTCTTTCCATGCTAACAAGAATTCACCAGAAGTTAATTCTTCTGTTTGAAACTTTTTAGTGACAGCAAAAGGGTAACGAAGCAGAATTTCTAATTGGGTCAACTGCATCCATTCATTTTCAGTTAATGAGACATTTTGATTTGCCAGGTCTTCAAGATGTGGTTTCAGATCAAGCAAACGCTTAATCATCAAATAGGTGCTGCCCCACCGAGTATCTTGATCTAAAATAGCTCCCATACCTGAATGTTTCTTCACAATGGAGTCTATTTTTGGTGTTCTGGCTGCAGTGGCTACCTGTCTGAACTTGCTGATCATAGTTGCTACATGTCATTCTTTTAATCCATCCCTTATCGCTAACTGCAATGTATGCACAACACAGCGCATGTGTTGAATATGAGATAGCATAGTGGCTTCTTCAGCAATATCATCTAGAACTTCACCATCTTGTTCTGTCACTATCATTTCATTTGCAGAATCAATTTCAGAAATGTCATCTTCATTTTCCATTATTTCCTTAGTAACTGTCCCTCTATTTAGTTTTTCAATAGTGCTTAGCATATTCGAAGCATTGTCAGTGACAATACATAGAACTTGTTCTTTTTTTATTTTAAAATCTTGTAAGACAGTTTCGACTAACTTAGAAAGATATTCACTGGTGTGATGTGCATGTGTATTCCTTACTGCCAGTGTCCGAGTCACCTTTTTATTGTTGTCATCTATATATCTCACATTAATGGCAAAATAATTAACTCTATGGCGAGTGCATCCATCCATTTTGAGGAACACAAAGCGCTCCTTAAGAGTTCTTTGCAGTTCCTCCTTTTTGTGTGTGGCATCTTCAATCACAATCTTTCTAATGCTATTTCTATCCAAAGAAACTTGGAGTTTACTGGCCATTTCTCCATTAAGACCTAAAAAAGCTGGTGTTGAGAAAAAAGATAAAGGTATACTATTTTTTACCACCATTTCTATGATGTACTTCTTGAATTTATCTGAGGTCATATTTACAGTAACTTTATTACTAGGAAAGAAACTTGTTAATGGTGACATTTGCAATTGTCCCCCAGGACAAATTTTACTTTTAGTTGAGGTGGATGCTTGACTTGCTTCACTGTCTTTCTTATTAACAATTTCTAAAATTTTTGGATGAAATCATTGTAGATGTCTTTTTAAATTTGATGTCTTGCCAGTCTGGGTTGGTACTTTTGTATCATAGCTTGTACAAGAACTAATTTTAGTTTCACATAATTGTTCATCATTATTTTCTTTCTTACAGTGACAAATGAAATATTTTCCATCTGTAGAAACTGTGAAGTATTCAAATAATGCGGACTTTGTTTGACTTTGAGATCTAGTTGTCATTATGAAAGGGCTCAAAAAAAGAAGAATGAAACTTAATATTTTCAATTTTTAAAAATTAAACTTACTAGTTTAAGTTTCTAAAAATTAACATATTTCCTGAAAAAAATTAAGTCCAATTAGAAATCATTCAAAATAAAAAAAAAATAGCATAAAAAAGTTTGTATCTAAATATGAACTCTTTGTATTGGGCTGGAGCCGGAGCTGACACATTTTTTATCAGCTCCAGCTCCAGCTCCAGCTCCCCAAAAATAACTGGCTCCAGCTCCACTCACCAAAATTGCTTCAAGCTCCAGCTCCTGGCTCCAGCTCCAGCTCCAGCTCCAGCTCCACAGCCCTGATTTTAGTTTGCGTAAAAACGTCAAAATTTCAATGTACAAATGTCAATGTACAAATGTCAATGTACATATTTTTTCAATAATTTTTAAAATATCTTACAATTTGATACCCACGTTTTTCATTGTTTCTATCTTTTAACAATTAATGGAAGTTTAATAAATGAAAAAAAAATTTTGAATTTCACTGTCTAGGGGGGTGGGGGGTCAAAAATAAAAATAAAAAAGGGGGGAAAATTTTCATTATTGTTCTACACATTTGAATGTGGGGTCATTCCAGCGTAATGGTGATCACAGTCGCAGGAAAAAAAGCTGACATTTGTTGCTGTTGCTCATGAAGTAATGAACGCACCAGAATAAAATTTATAGTGAATTTGAAGGGATGTTAGTAAATGGTATTGATACAATCAGCATAAAAAAAACCTATTCATATTTTATATATAATAATTCAAGTGCGTCGTAATGGTAATCACAGTGATGCATTCTCATGTTTCTCCCACCTTCATACTTTGCTCAATTCCTATGAATTCATTAAGAATAATCAAGTGTCGCTATTTTTAGTAGTTACCTGACATTTTAAGCTATCTTTAGCCTACCTGGTTATTGCCAGTTTTCTTTTTTTCTTTTTTTAAATAAATATGCCATAATGGTGATCACAAGAAAAATGTAATGGTGATCACCGTGCAATTTATATTAAGTAAGCATTTAAGAAATACATGTACGTCTTATGTTATGACCTGCATGCACTGTAAAACATATGTACATACCTGTAGACATGTTTTAGTGTGTGTGTGTATACATGGAGAGAGAGAGAGAGAGAGAGAGAGAGAGAATTATAAAGGGGTCTCAAGTGAGCACTTATTGTTTTTAGTATATATTTGAACACATTTTCATGATAATACCATGAACACAATTTAGTTTTCAATGATCATCTTTAACTACTTATTGTATCAGGTCATCCCATAAGTAATGTAGTTTTTTACGATAGATTAAGTTTAAACTAGTCCTACTCAGTTTAAGCATAAATTTTCTGAAGGTTATATCTAAAAGGAGATCTATCGTGTTTTGCTACATACTTTACAGACCTTGACCAGTGAAGACGTGTGTTTTGCTTTATGGGAACCCCTCATAAACATGGCAGTATCAGAAGAGCATATCGGGCATATAATGCTTTACAAGTTCAAAAAAGGGAATAATGCTACTGAAGCAACGCGAAACATTCAGGATGTTTATGGCAATGATATTCTGCATGTGAGGAAATGTCAAAGATGGTTTCAAAAGTTTAGGAATGGTGACTGCTGTTTGACAGATGCAACACGCTCTGGACACCCTGCTGAGTTTGATGATGACCTGCTGTTAGCCGCACTTGAAGAAGACTGTTCAACAACTGTCGAAGAATTGGCCCAGAAACTCAATTCATCCCCGTCCACCATCCATCGACATTTGCAACAACTCGGGAAAGTGCCTAAGTTAGGAAAATGGGTGCCACATCAATTGTCGGTCAACAATCTGAGGGTGCAGGTAAACATTAGCACAGTTCTTCATTCCAAGATCCATTTTTGCACCATTTAGTGACTGGTGATGAAAAGTGGATACCGTACCAGAATGTTAAGCGCCGTTGACAGTGGGTTTGTGCCAGAGAACCAGCGACACCACAGCCAAAACCAAATCTTCACCCTCGGAAGGTGTTGCTTAGTGTTTGGTGGGATAAAGGTAGTGTAATACACTTTGAAATCTTACCACACAACCAAACAATCACCGCTCAAGTCTACTGTCAACAACTGGATCGATTGAACACTGCACTAAAAGAAGAGAGACCTTCTTTGGTTAATCGGAAAGGAATCATGTTCCACCACGACAACGCACGTCCTCATACCACTCGGATCACTTCCGCAAAAATTGAGGAGCTTGGGTGGGAAAAACTTCCACATCCTCCAGACCTTGTGCCTTCAGATTATCATCTCTTGAGGAGTCTGCAAAACTATCTTGATGAGAAACAGTATACTTCTTTAGATGACCTGCACACCAGTCCCTGTACATTTTTTGCCTCAAAACCACCTGAATCTTATAAACATGGCATTGAAAAGCTTGTAGGACATTGGCAGAGTGTCATTGATTCCAATGGAAAATATATACTAGATTAAAAAGTTTCAGTTGAGTTTTTTTTGTCCTTCAAATTCCAATCTAAAAAACAGCATTACTTATGGGATGACCTGATATATATTGACAAAACTTAGTTTAGAACTTTTCAAATCATGATCACACATTATTCACCAATGTTTCAAATCTGATGTACAATCAATTACCAAATTAAAATAAATTCATTACAGTACTGTGTAGACAACATGACACAACTATCCTTAACTCAAAGAACTATATATACGGTGTATATATATATATATATATATATTATATATATAATATATATATATATATAATGTTAAACACAGACTGTGCATGGAACAAGGAACTCTTCTGGGAAAATTAAATCCACTATAGTCCGAATAAGTAATGGTAAATGACAAATACCATAGTTTTTCTTTTTCATGATGCTAGCCCGACGTGGGCAATGGGTCTCTCGCAAAGAGGTCCCATAAATATAGCTTTCCTCACCAGCTATCTGCAAAGCAGACAGGATCCAGCTTTGCAGATAGCTGGTGAGGGAAGCTATATTTATGGGACCTCTTTGCGAGAGACCCGTTGCCCACGTCGGGCTAGCATCATGAAAAAGAAAAACTATGGTATTTGTCATTTACCATTACTTATTCGGACTATAGTGGATTTAATTTTCCCAGAAGAGTTCCTTGTTCCATGCACGGTCTGTGTTTAACATATAAGTTTCTCAGGGGACCATTCTGAGTTTGTGTGTATATATATATATATATATATGTGATGGGCACTGTTACATTAAATTGGGCAGCATTAGCGTTACTCGTTACACATCAAAAATGTACTCAGCATTACCATTACATCATTACTTTTGAAAATCCTTAAAGCGTTACCATTACTCGATACATGTAACGATGTTACAAGTAACTAGTTACATTTGATATTTGTTTATGTGCCTTCACACGTATTTTGAAACTACAGATAAACTTACAAATGGCAGCCATACCACAAATTCTAATAGCTACTATTATTGACTATATAAATGTTGTTCTCTTAAGAACAATATCTTGCACAATAATTTGCAACCAAATGATTTTTGGGAAAGATGAAGAGACCTAGAAAATATAAATTTAGTTGTTGCCACTAACACGGAATAGTGAATTGCATTTAATAGTCCTCATGAATGGACTGGCAATGTTATCAAATTCAAATATCGATTTATTATTGTTAGTTTGTAAACACGATTCAATAGTTACATATGATACAACTGCCTACCAACCACAATCCACAGATCCACATCCACATCATGTTGACTACATCATGCACACGGGCATAACACACTAATAATGCCTAAATTTGCTATCTAGAGGCTAGTTAGTTCTGTAATGTTTTAAAATAATGAAAATGAAAATGAGAAGGTTTATTGGCAGACTATAGTCCATATGACAAATATTATTAATACAATGACAGTTCATATACTAAGGATAGAAATATATACAATTGATTAGAAATAATACTGCACTGTCGAAGTGAAGTGGAGCTACAGACAGACGTTTTCGTACCAAGAAGTCCATAGCTTAGAGGATAAATGGCAGGACTCATGGATAGCTTGGATGATCAGGTTGGTTGATTTTTTAATTCTTTGCATTAGACTGTGTTCAGCACGTCTTGTTACCTCCGGGAAGCTCGGGACATTGCAGGTAGCAAGAATTTGCGAAGCTGAGCATCTCGGGGGTAATTTATGTAAGAGTCTAAAAGACCTGTTGTACAGCAAATTTAGGGTTCTGCCAGAACCTTTTTTATAATTCACCCAGAGTTGCTGACCGTATATATTACTGCAGAAAGTACAAAAGTGTGTCTCTTTAGCTTCACTTGTACAGAAACGAAAGTTCCTTATGGTCATATTCGCTTTAGCACACAGGCTTCAAGATTGTTTTCTTATATCCAAGTCATCACTCAAGGAGCTGGTAATAGTTTGACCCAAATACTTGAACTCTTGTACTTCCTCAATTACTTCACCATTCATTTTAAACCTTATATCAGCTGGCTGATTACAGCTTTTATGATGAAATTGCATAACCTTAGTTTTTGTAACATTAAAAAGAATGTTTCTGCGAATACACTTCGCAGACACTTAGTAGCCGATCCAGACCTTTAACAGAGGACTTATTAACACCATATCATCGGCATAAACTAAGTTATTTATCCTTGTGTTATCTATACAACATCCTACTGTTGCCTCATTAAGTGAAGCAATTAATCCATCAATATACACATTAAACAGCATAGGGGAGAGCAAGGAGCCTTGTCTCACCCCACAAGAGGAGCCAAAACACTTGGATAGTACATTGCCCCACCTAACAGTGAAGGATTGGTGGGAATACCAAAATTTCAATAAATTTAATATGTACATGGGAAATGTATTACAATTATAGGTTTCAGCAGTAATGAAATATTGAATGCATCTACAATAAACTTTATTGGCAATGTATAGCTACAATAAACTTAATTAAACAAATAAAAATAACTGGAATCGACAAAAAAAATGATAATGGGCGATAAGGAGAAATCCCATTTTCCAATTTGATTCTAAAATACAAACACTCTTATTATATAAAAACAAACATGTAATGAGTAATGAAAAAATCTGTTACATTGATAAAAAATGTTCAAAGCATTACCGTTACTCGTTACTTTTGTAACATTTGTTACATGTAATGCCCATCTGTGTGTGTGTGTGTGTGTGTATATATATATATATATATATATACAAGAACTTTTGATAATCTTAGTACATATTTTGTGGAAAGAGAGAGAGCTCCATTTCCATTTGAAGCCATTTCTATCTTTATTAGGTTTGGGCAACAAATGAATGATTCTTGACATATAAACATTATCAATGTCATTTCTCTCTGCAAATACAAATGAATGATTCTCGACATATAAACATTATCAATGTCATTTCTCTCTGCAAATACAAATGTATACTCATCACCTTTGAATGACACATTGTGTTCTCTCATGTATGAAATTGTGTACTCACTTTCATATCCTTTGTAATTTTTTATGTTAACTTGGGCAACATAGTGTTGATTTTTAATATACTCAACTATAACAAAGTCATTTAATTTAATTTCCTTGAAATTACTTGACATAGTAACTTGTTTCAAAGTGCTAGGAATGTTGGATGCGATGTTTTTGGTTATCTTTACAGTGGTAAAAGTCTCAGCACTATCATCATCCTTGTCTTGCTTTGTTTCTTTGTTTGTCATCGCTACTAGCTGAATCACTCTCCTCATCAGACTCACTGCTTGAGCTGTCACTAGAAACATTTTCAGAAGGTAATGGGGAACATAATGGCTCATTGTCATTATTGTCTTCTTCACCTTTGTCTGGCTGTGTCACACTCTTTGTAGGGTGTCGGGTCATAAGTGTTAGCGTACAATGCAACAACATAAGGAGCCTTGACTTTAACATGATGACATTTTTGGATTTGCTGGGCTACCTTACACCCTTTCCATGAGTCCTCATACACTTGTCTAGAGCTTTCAATATCCTCAGTTGGGACATACAAGCGCACAGTTTTCTTGGTGAGCTCTTTTGCTGTCATGTAGACATCCTTAGCAGTTTGTACAACAGCTCGCTCCTGAAGCACTCTCCTGTAAACGTTGTACTTGACAACTGCCCCTATCCCATCATGTGCACCCTTTCCATGGTAGCTTTCTGAAAAGCTCTAATCTGCTGTGCATGAGTGAAGTGCAATGCAGTGAGTTAGAGCTACCATTGAGTGTTTGTTTTTAAAATGGGCAGCAGCAGCAGCACCATCCATCCAAATGTTCACATGGTTCATTTGAAGATTTAACTTTGTTCGAAGGTAATCCAGAATGTGTTGATTGAAAACCTGGACTTTGAGGCTGCCATGTGAGGAAGTGTCACTAATCACAGCAAAGGATATGTCTGTAAGTGTGTTTGTATCAGGTGACATGTACCGTAGTATACAATGGTGGTGTAAATTGTAATAGTGTTGGCTGTGCTATGTACCCAATGAGCAGCCATTACCTCATTTTGGTAAATATTAAAAATCAGTCAAAATATCAAGAGACATTAGTAGACACAATTTCTAAGCTATATCAATCAGGTCATCCCATAAGTAATGTCATTTTTTAGATCGGAATTTGAAGGACAAAAAAAAAACTCAACTGAAACTTTTTAATCTAGTATATATTTTCCATTGGAATCAATGACACTCTGCCAATGTCCTACAAGCTTTTCAATGCCATGTTTATAAAATTTAGGTGGTTTTGAGGCAAAAAATGTACAAAGACTGGTGTGCAGGTCATCTAAAGAAGTATACAGTTTCTCGTCAAGATAGTTTTGCAGACTCCTGAAGAGATGATAATCTAAAGGCGCAAGGTCTGGAGAATATGGAGGATGTGGAAGTTTTTCCCACCCAAGCTCCTTAATTTTTGCAGAAGGACAAAGCAATGCGAAACATTCAGGATGTTTATGGCAATGATATTCTACATGTGAGGAAATGTCAAAGATGGTTTAAAAAGTTTAGAAATGGTGACTGCTGTTTGACAGATGCAGCACGCTCTGGATGCCCTGCTGAATTTGATGATGACCTGCTGTTAGCCGCACTTGAAGAAGACTGTTCAACATCTGTCGAAGAATTGGCCCAGAAACTCAATTCATCCCCGTCCACCATCCATCGACATTTGCAACAATTTGGGAAAGTGCCTAAGTTAGGAAAATGGGTGCCACATGAATTGTCAGTCATCAGTCTGAGGGTGCGGGTAAACATTAGCACAGCTCTTCATTCCTGTGAACTCCAAGATCCATTTTTGCCCCGTTTAGTGACTGGTGATGAAATGTGGATGCTGTACCAGAATGTTAAGCACCGTCGACAGTGGGTTTGTGCCGGAGAACCAGCAACACCACAGCCAAAACCAAATCTTCACCCTCGGAAGGTGTTGCTTAGTGTTTGGTGGGATAAAAGTGGTGTAATACACTTTGAAACCTTACCACACAACCAAACAATCACCGCTCAAGTCTACCAACAACTGGATCGATTGAACACTGCACTAAAAGAAAAGAGACCACCTTTGGTTAATCGGAAAGGAATCGTGTTCCACCATGACCACACAGGTCGTGGTGGAACACGATTCCTTTCCGATTAACCAAAGGTGGTCTCTTTTCTTTTAGTGCAGTGTTCAATCGATCCAGTTGTTGGTAGACTTGAGCGGTGATTGTTTGGTTGTGTGGTAAGGTTTCAAAGTGTATTACACCACTTTTATCCCACCAAACACTAAGCAACACCTTCCGAGGGTGAAGATTTGGTTTTGGCTGTGGTGTTGCTGGTTCTCCGGCACAAACCCACTGTCGACGGTGCTTAACATTCTGGTACAGCATCCACATTTCATCACCAGTCACTAAATGGGGCAAAAATGGATCTTGGAGTTCACAGGAATGAAGAGCTGTGCTAATGTTTACCCGCACCCTCAGACTGATGACTGACAATTCATGTGGCACCCATTTTCCTAACTTAGGCACTTTCCCAAATTGTTGCAAATGTCGATGGATGGTGGACGGGGATGAATTGAGTTTCTGGGCCAATTCTTCGACAGATGTTGAACAGTCTTCTTCAAGTGCGGCTAACAGCAGGTCATCATCAAATTCAGCAGGGCATCCAGAGCGTGCTGCATCTGTCAAACAGCAGTCACCATTTCTAAACTTTTTAAACCATCTTTGACATTTCCTCACATGTAGAATATCATTGCCATAAACATCCTGAATGTTTCGCATTGCTTCAGTAGCACTATTCCCTTTTTTGAACTCGTAAAGCATTATATGCCTGATATGCTCTTCTGATACCGCCATGTTTATGAGGGATTCACATAAAGCAAAACACACATCTTCACTGGTCAAGGTCTGTAAAGTATGTAATGAAACACGATAGATCTCCTCTTAGATATAACCTTCGGAAAATTTATGCTTAAACCGAGTAGGACTAGTTTAAACTTAATCTATCGTAAAAAACTACATTACTTATGGGATGACCTGATATATACTACATTGTTATAATTTCTAATCATTATGTCCCGTAATGGTGATCACATCTGGTAGGCTGTGATCACCATTATGGAGTGTAATGGTGATCACAAGAAATGTTTTTTCTTCTTGTGCAGGTATGTAGCCAATTTAGTGGGTGCTGTACATACCTAAGGGTAAATTAAAAAAGGATCAGAGTTGGCTTCAAAAAATACCAAAATCTGTGGATTTGACAAAAAAAAATTTAAAAAATGTGACAGTGATCACAGAATTTTTTGGGTAACTTTGAAACTGTGCCATCTAAGCCTGAAGAGCGTTACACTTCTGAGAAAATGGTATAATACAACTATAGTATAGTCAAATAAAACCCACATGAACAATGTCTAATATAATTCCATCTTCCACAATAATTAACAGTGAATATACTTCATTTATTCATGTGTAAATCATACCACTTACCCCTTCAACTAAATCACCATTAACTATTTTTCTGTAACAGCTAGCTTATTTCTGTAATTTGCACAAGAAAGTAGACAATTCCCCCTTTAAAATGAGCTATAGTATGATATATTCAGGTAAATTTTGAAATTTCGCCCTTAGGATGACAGTTGTGTGGAATGACCCTGTGGTATCATTTAATAGATCTCTTCATGCTGATTCTAAAAATGTATAGTTTTATAGGTCTACAACAAGATGTTTGGGAGTTATTGCCCATTAAAGTTAGGTGGTAAAGTGGGGCCCCCCAAGATTTTGGGGGCCCATATCTCAAAAACTATGGGTCATATAATTTTTGTATTTGAACTAGTGAAATCAGCACCCGGAAGAACTCCATATGTCAATTTTCATTAAAATCCAAGTCGGAGTGGTGACAAATTTTTAAATTTTTGGGTGATTTGTCCTGGAGTGCCCCAATTGTCAAAACCATATTTTTTAACACTTTTTTGAGTTCTGGTGTGAATTAATCCTATACCACAATAAATATGCTGAAGTATCCTATCATAAATATTATAAGGACTGGCAAGCTGCTGCTTTGTTTTGGCTGTTAGTGCACCAATATTTCTACATTAATAATGTAATTCAAGAAATATTCCCCAATTTAAGCTAAATGTATAAGTCTAATGGAAATATTTGAGATGTAAATATAAAAGTCAGTTACTCTGAACTGGCATTCTACTTTTATAAAGCAGTGGTTTTCAAGCTTTTTGAAGGGATCTCATTTACCATGAGACAAATTTTGCAACCTAGGTTCCATATGATAAAATTAAGTTAGTTAACTAATTATAATTATCAAACAATTCTTCATTAACAAATAATGTTTAAAATAATCTTTTTTACTTACAATTTTGAAATGTATCAATCATAATACAGGGGGTTCTCGTTAGCCGAGGATAATGGGACCAAGAAATCACCACTTTAAGTGAATCCACTAAAAGTGGGGACCTAATACCCATAAGAAATGAGAATAAGGTTTAACTGGGACCTTAACACAATAAATGACACTCAAAATTATGGTAAAACATTTGTAAAATACACTTTTTGAACCCTAAAATACACTTTTAAACCACTAGCAGTACGTACCCTACGCTTTGAAGTCATGGCTCCAACAATAGCACAAAAAATCAACAAAAACACCAGAAAACCATGGATGGGTTCAACACTGGCAACAGTTAGTGAGAGACTGAGTGCGCGCAGCATCAGGGATGGAAGTCGAGCATGGTGGTGGTGGAGTGTTGGAGGTAGGGGAAAAGTGAGTGAGACAGCAAGTCCAAGGGAAATTTAAATGGTTTTCTGTTGCACTTCCGTGTTCCATGTACATTATCTGCAGAAACCTCTTAAGTATGGGGAATTTATCCATATGGTTCTACAATTATTTGGCCACATAAATGCAAGGACTCAGATAAAGAATACTTGTATAACAATGACCCCCTGTATATGTACATTTAAAAGTTTTTACTTCCAAGTATCAAAATAATTTCAATCTTTACTGATTCCATAAAATGCCATGTAATTTATTTGTTTCTAATTTTCATTGAATGAGTGGCATGTGATTGTTTGTTTTCCACAATCAGATCACACTACAGTTATTTCCAAGAGACTCACTCATAGATCATGGTCCACTTGCAGCTTCTTTCTTATTTTGATTTGACCAGTGAAGAATCCAGGCTCAACCAAAGTATGTCATCAGAAAAGGGAGTAGGGTATGCATGACTCGCATGGATACACTTGTGGAAACATGGGTAGTAGAACTCAAAAATGTAGACACCACCTCTCCCTAAAATACAGTTTTAAAGCCATTATCACAAGAAAGCTCAATCATTATATTATATATAATATATATGCATTAGATAATAATGTGTGTATATACAGGGTGTCCCACAAAAAAGTTAACCGTACTTTGAATTAATATAACTCAAAAACTATTAGAGATTTTTGGGTCCTGCAAAAATGTTTTATTTAACAACTATTTATCTGTCGATTCTGGAAATTTCATTAAATTTCCTTTTACGAAGTTGATACATTAATGGTTTTAGTGGAGGCTATCAAAAATATGTTTGCGCAAGGAAGTAAAATAATGAAACTTCGAAGTTTAAAATTAACAAATTTATTTAAATCCATTAATAACAAAAACACCTCTTCATATGGGTAATACAAATTTATTTTTTAATTTTCTAAGTACCGTTTCCTTCCACATGTCCTCCATTTCTTTCCAAGCACAGTTGCGCCTTTGATCGCATTGATTGCACAACTTTTTTGATCAACTGGTGATTTTCCTTAAGTAAATTGACTTCACGTGTGATACTATCTCTTAACTGGTTTATGTTTTCCGGTGGAATAGAATACACTTTACTCTTTAGATATCCCCATAAGAAATAATCGCACGGTGTTAAATCAGGGGATCTTGGGGGCCATTCAATTGCATGATTTAGCGCGACAATGCAGTTGCCAAAATTTTCGCTGTTTTGTTCTTACAGCAAGCTGTCTATGAGCTGGTGCGCCGTCCTGAATCCACCAAAGTCTATTGAATTGATTGCCGTAAATCTGGAGGAGTTCTGGGATGATCCGTTCGTTGATCATGTTCAGGTAGGCAGCACAATGCAAGTTATTGTCGTAAAACAATGGGCCGACAAGATAGCCATTCCCGCATATTCCGATCCACAGAGACACTTTCTGCTGACAAATACGTGTGTCAAAGTTGAATGCTGGGGGGTTGTTCAGTGGCGCATATTGTCGAATATTATGGCTATTTACCTTTCCATTCATGAAAAAGGCTGCCTCGTCACCAATCACAATGTTTTCCAAGAAACGAGCAGGTTTATGGAGAAGCCATTCGACAAATTGTCTACGACGAGGAAAATCAGTTTTCCAAGAAGCTGGTGTCTTACATGCATCTTATAGGGATGCCATTTTAATCATGTTTAACAATGCGGTTAAATGTTGACTTTGACAATTGTAACCCATTCTTTCTGACTGATACATTTGGATTTTGAAGAAGTGTCATCTGAACATTTTCGATATTTTCTGTTGTTCTTATGGTTTTCCTACGACCCGAACGACCTTTATTTAGATTTAAGCATGTTCCTTCATGTTGGTATTTCGAACATTTTTCCAAATAGCGGGCTTGCTTGGTGGGTGCCTACCTGGAAAACGTTGTTCAAATAAATCTTGTACTTGTTTAATACTGCCAGTCTTAATAAAGTTTGTGATTACAAATACGCGTTGCTCTTTTGTTAACTGCATGATAAAAAGGGTTCTTTTGAAGTAAACTTTTACATAGAAACGCTTTGATTTGCTTAATAAGCAATAATGACGAGACCATACCACAGCGTGTCCGAAAAACCACTGTGCAATGGCCTAGGCTTCGCTTGAAGAATCGCACAGTGACCTAGGCTACCTAGGCTACCTACGCTTCGCTTGAAAGTGCACGGTGACCTAGGCTTCCTAGGCTTCGCTTCATTATTTTACTTCCTTGCGCAAACATATTTTTGATAGCCTCCACTAAAACCATTAATGTATCAACTTCGTAAAAGGAAATTTAATGAAATTTCCAAAATCGGCAGATAAATAGTTGTTAAATAAAACATTTTTGCAGGACCCAAAAATCTCTAATAGTTTTTGAGTTATATTAATTCAAAGTACGGTTAACTTTTTTGTGGGACACCCGTTATAATAGATATACATCATTACTACTTTCTTTTAATTTTTTTTTATATAAATTTGATGATCACTTATTTCTGATGATTTCATTCTTATAATGTAGGAATATACATTTACATTAATTCTTTTGTACGAAAATAATCACGTTTGCTTCATTTCCTTTTATTCACCCGATAAATTAATAAAACGCTATACCAGTACTCAGTACCGCACGCAGGGCTGTGGAGTCGGTGATAAAATTTGCTGACTCCAACTCCGACTCCAGAAATCTGACTTGTATAATTATGACTCCGATGGAATGTTAAGGCCAAATTGATTACGATTAGCTTTATTAGGCCAATGGAGATTCATAAACAAGGCATTTCATCACCACCACATGACTCATCAGTTAGTGGCTGTAACTATGCCTTAATGGCTTTTTTTCTCTTTATTAAAAAATTACAAACTGATTGAAGCTTAAATAAAATAAGATTATTATTGGTTTAGCAAATTAATAAGATGTTTTTGTATTATTATAAACATCCATAATACGTAATATTTTCCATCAGCAGCGAGTGAAAAATATTCAAAAACAGCACATTTATACTTTTGATGTGACATTACGCTGTTATCATTACTTATCAAATTGAAATCTAAAAATCTGAAAAAGATTTAGGGTTGCTAGTACAAAATTTTTAAATTTCCTTTTATTAATTATGTTAATTAAGTTAATTAATTAATTATAATCCTTATTAATTATAAGCAACTATATTTATATATATATTATTTATATATTATTTATATATAATATTAAAACATTAGGTTAAATCTATTTTATTCATAAAATTGAGCTAGGCCTAGGACTAGGCTGCTATGGTTATAATTAAAGGATTTGCACCAACTCCATCCAACTATGCACTTCCGACTCCAGACGCCATGACTCCAGACGCCATGACTCCAGACGCCATGACTCCAGACGCCATGACTCCAGACGCCATGACTCCAGACGCCATGACTCCAGACGCCATGACTCCAGACGCCATGACTCCAGACGCCATGACTCCAGACGCCATGACTCCAGACGCCATGACTCCAGACGCCATGACTCCAGACGCCATGACTCCAGACGCCATGACCGCACGTGCACAGTTCTCAAAATGGGATGCGCACTTAAGGGTTAAGATGCCAAACTCAGTTTTAGAGGTGGAAGATCTAAAGCTAGTGAATGGGACAAAGTGACTTTATTAAGTGATCAGCCTACTAGAGTACTATGCAATTATCACAAAGAAAGTATCACTCGAAAAATTGTGTGAAACATCTTGAGAAATGCAGTGAAAGAAAGTGGAATGTTTTGACGCCATGACTCCAGAGGTGGAAGATCTAAAGCTAGTGAATGGGACAGACTTATTAAGTGATCAGCCTACTAGAGTACTGACTCCATTGACGCCATGATGCCAATGACTCCATGACTCCAATGACGCCATGACTCCAATGACGCCAAGACTCCAATGACGCCAAGACTCCAATGACGCCAAGACTCCAATGACGCCAAGACTCCAAGACTCCATGACTCCAATGACGCCATGACTCCAATGACGCCATGACTCCAATGACGCCATGACTCCAATGACGCCATGACTCCAATGACGCCATGACTCCAATGACGCCATGACTCCAATGACGCCATGACTCCAATGACGCCATGACTCCAATGACGCCATGACTCCAATGACGCCATGACTCCAATGACGCCATGACTCCAATGACGCCATGACTCCAATGACGCCATGACTCCAATGACGCCATGACTCCAATGACGCCATGACTCCAATGATGCCATGACGCCAATGACGCCATGACGCCATGACTCCAATGACGCCATGACTCCAATGACGCCATGACTCCAATGACGCCATGACTCCAATGACGCCATGACTCCAATGACGCCACAAGGTTCTTTTTTCCAGCTAACCTACCCTTCAACATTTTAGAAAATAAAGAATTTATAAAATTAATCAAAGGTCTAAGATCAGGATATGAACCACCAAACAGGAAAAGGTTGGCATCTGATCTGTTAATAAAAGTTAATCATGAAGTAATCCATGAAATGAAGAATGACCTTAATCTTGATGATTGTACCATTACCCTTATACAAGATGGCTGGAGTTCAGTAGGTAATGATCCTATTATTGCACACAGTATTCATAAGGAGGACAACTAAGTCTTATTACTTATGGCTGTTCAGCACACCATCTAAACTTGGTAGAAAAAGATCTCACCAAAATCAGTTCTCAAGCATGTTGTAGAAATTAACAAATATTTCCGAAACCATCACCAACCTCATGTAAGCTAAAAACAAATCCAATAAATTAGCTACTGTCAGCTTTACTTTTATGCATTAGCACTGTCACCAGTCTGAATCCTAATTCACGACTCATTAAGTTGCATAGGCTATTATTTATGCTGTCAAATCCAGCAATATTTGTAATAAAAATTTATATTTTAGGGTTGGTTAATGGAGAAAGGAGGTATGATGCCGCAACTACCAAATGAAACCAGATGGAATTCTCAGTTAGAATGCATAAAAACCTATTTGTCAAATTACTCTCTATATGTAGAAATAAGAGGAGAGCATATTGAAGACATTGATCACAACATCGGAAAATTGATAGATAACTTATCTATACAGAAAGAGGCACTCAATTTACAGTCACAACTCTTACTTGTTGGAAATGCTCTAGATAAGGTGTGTTTATATTATGCAATTAAAATTACTTAACTTTAAATACCAATATTAATTTCAAGATATTTTATAGACAAAGTGCACATTTTATTTATAGAATCCTGTACTAAAGCACTACTAATAAATAATTAAAATACACTTCATTTTATGTGTTGTAACTTGTAACACCAAAAAATAAATTCTAACAATGCATAATTCTAAATGTTTACAGATGTTTTCATTCAGCCATATATAACTTTATAGTTTTTTTTTTTTTTGTTACAGTTGCAGGCTGATAATACATTATCTGATGCTGTTGAAATTTGGCTCAATTTAATCCAAGATGAAAAATTAGCTCCATACAAAGAAAATATTATTAAGAGATTTAAAAAAGCTATGGAGCCATGTCATCTTTTGGCAAATATAACTGACCCAAAGTATGAAGACAAATAGGACCTAAATGCTTAACTACTATCAATATATAAAATATAGGTAACTCAACTGTATGGGCAGAATAGTTTTCTCTAATCTGAATCAAATCATCTGGCATTGCCATATTAGATAACAATTAGCATAAATTAAATACCATAACAAATTATATAATCTATATTATTAGCTTTATTTTTGTTTCCACACAGTTCTATTATTTTTCAGGACAAAAACTGAATAGAGTTCAAGAGGAAGAGGCTGAAGAATGGCTGATTGAAATAAATTCAGAATACATGGCATGATATTATGCATTCCGTTTAAAAGACGCACTAATTTTTCCTCCTTATTTATTCAAAGATAGTATAGTGTCCTTTCTTCATAATGTCCACCAGAATCACCTCCCAGGAATCTAACCCAGGATCATCCAATTGCCAGTTGGATATGCTAACCACTGCACCAAGGTCATTTGCTTGTTCTCTCTCCTCATCTTGTGCGGACGCTCTTCTACACAAGTGTCATTCTTTACATTAATTATACTGTGTTGTTTGCAGTTAAAATGTATATATGTGTATAGCATGAGAAGGTGCCCGCTCAGGGCATTCAATTTCACTCGTATGTAGGAGAATTACAAGTTGTGACTGATCAGGGACCTTGGTGCAATAGTTAACTGATAATGGTCCAGAATTTAGGGGTCAGGAGTTCAAGCAGATGTTATCTCAATACGGGATCGCTCACGTTTTCACGACTCCAAACCATCCAGAGAGCAATGGTGCAGTCGAGAGGGTCAACCGTACCATTGGTGAGCTTCTACAGAATCTTGTTCAAGATTCTAGCTCGTGGGATTTGAATCTCCAAAAGGTCATTTTGACCTACAATGATACGATTCATTCTGAGTTGACTATGTCTCCAGCCCAGTTCTTGTTATCGTCCACTCATCCAGATCCTATTCCAGTTTCTATTCCCACTCAGTTCAAGAACAGTGGTTATCCAGGACATCCTGGTTTCTGTTCCTTTACCAGGGGGCAACTTGTCATTTGAAAGGTTGTTCCAAAAGGTAATCTAGTTTCTAGCAAGTTTCTGCCCAAGTACTGTGGGCCATTTCAAGTTGATCGAGCAGCGGAGAATGGTGTGACCTACATCATTTCACCAGCTTATCCAGATCTGCAGCCACACTTATCCATGAGTTGCGTTCATCATTCTCAGTTGAGGAGCTGGAAGGAGGCTCCCAATTTCTTGAAGAATCATCCTAGTTATTCCAGGTTAGTTCAGGTTCCCTGGGCTAGCATAGAGGAGGAGGAGCAGAGTTTTCTAGGGTTTGAAACCCCTAATGTTCCAGTTTGTTCCCCAGGCTTTTCTTGTTTGTGGGACAGTTTGTCAGAAGATGAGACTGATCTCTTTGATTCTAGTAGTGATTCGAGCGAGTTTCTAGGATTTCCAGATCAGAAGTGTCAATTCTAGACCATGGCTTGCTGATCTGAGTGAAAATTCAAGTTCTTTTGAACTTGACTTTTCTGGAATCCCGGATGAGTTGCCATCCAAAGTGAATCCTCCAGGTATCCTGTCTAGTTCACCCAAACCTCTGTCTAGGCCTCATTCTCAACCAAAACATGTCACTTTTGGAAATGTTCAAGACTACCTTCTTGGTAGTGGATTTAGAGAAGGAAGCTTGTTCCCCAGTGGAGGAAATCGAGGATCTGTCTCCTATTCCTCATAGTGCTCCTTCAAGTGCTGTCGGTTAAGGTGTGATAGATCCTGAGGATGAGGAACTTCCTGGGAGTCTAGATCTAGGTGGTGGTGGTTCAATAGATCCAAGACAGAGTTCTCCATGTCCGAATGAACCTTAACCCAATAGTGATTCTCCAGAACTTTCTTCCTTGGTGGAAGCTCTGGAGAACACTTTAGAACATGTGCAGGATGATGAGGAGCAGATTTACCAGCTGTTAGACCAGCAATTAGTTTCTCAAGAGCGGCAATTTAGCCTGGTAACTGGTTCAAGGACTCCCAATAGATTAAGTTTATCCCCAATCAAAGATATCTGTTCAGAAGCTAGGGCTTTATTACAAGCTAACAGTAAACTAGCTCATGAATGACTCCAGTCTGTTGGGAGGGGGTTGGGAGTGATTTGAGAGTTGGCTGGTGATTCTCCTCCATGAACTCATTCCAGAGGTCCTGAAATGGAGCTACCATTAGTAACCCTCTAGGCCTCTGGAATATGTTCATGATTAATTTAATTTAATAATCAAGTGATTTTCTAGGCCCTGTCTAATTATGTGTATAGGATTTATTATGTATTGTATTTAAGTTGATGGTACTATGATTATATTTTTGATGTAAAAATAAGTATTTCTAGGTTTAATGTAATGGTGTATCTAGTTTCTGTAATGGCTTTACAGAGCCTTGGTTAAGATATATATAAAAATAGGTATATCTTGCTGTACCGTAATGTATAGGTAGGGCCTAGCTAGTAAAGCCATGGAGGAAGCTAGTGTAAATTTTCTAGAACAAAGTGACTGCACATAGTGATAATGAATACCGTACCTTGAGTTTGGTTAAGTGCAGTAATTTTTGGATCTCGCTTGTTCCTGACCTTGATTTGCTTGCCTCTGCCTGACTCATGCACATGCCCTCACTTGTCACCCACTTTGTACTTGCACTTGCTTTGATTGTCATGCATACATCTTCCAGCGCATGTCCCTGTCCTTACCTGCCTCCAGTCACCCCCGATCACGCCTTCCTACTTTCATGGGCCTGAGGGGGGTCTTCCAGGCCTTGCTCCAGTTTGTACCACCATTCTTGTCTACATAGGAGGGGGTTCTGGAGGACTGCTCATCAAGAGGGGCATGGCCAGCCCACGCAGTTACCTGTAGCCTGGAGCAAGCAGACCCCACCTTTGGTAGGGATGTCTGCCAATCTGGAGGTATGGATGGGTGGACTAGGGCCAGGGTACATTGATAGTGATGGGCTAGTGAGGATATTAATCAAGGACAATAGTCGTGCATGTGGCTTCAGTTTCAAGCAAGGAGGATTGTGAATATCCTCTTAAGGAAAGGACCTCATAAAGGAGTGCTAAAAACTGAATGAATCCAGTACTAATTGTGTAAATTTAGATTGTAAATAGGTAGGGTTTTGAAGGTAATAGTACCTTCTTATTATTGATTCATGTATATATATAATTGTTTAGTGTTTAGTAGCCATGGAGAAAGGAAAACTTGGAGCTTGGTATCAGGATGGGGAGGTGGCAATTCCTTGAAAGACTGGATGTGGGAGAGGGCTTCGCTGCACTCACTTTTTGAGTGTACCCACCACTCGGAGGGGGGGAGTGTAGTGGGGTTGTCTTGACTAACATCTTTTCTTCTTCTCATTTCAGGATTGGCCACAATGTAACCCCCATGTTGACAGTTAGTTTTGCCTAATGCCTGGCTAGCTCAGTAGTTTTGTTTAGACTCATTTTGAGGAATTTTTTTGATTGTGGTATCAGTAAATTTCACCTTCAATTTTTAGAAAACAGGCTCATTTTTCGAAGTCACAGTTGGCTTGCGCTTGTGGAAGTTCTAGCCTGCCAACTCAGTTTGTTAAGAAAAAGAAAATTCAAGAAAAACAGAGTGCCTTGTGATAATGGACATTAGGGCGGAGTGAAAAACTCATTTTTCGAATTTTCAAATTGGCTAGTGTGGAAAATGTGTGGAGTAGTGAGGAAATAAGCTGGTATAAATTTAAAATCATAACATTAATATCTTCAGGTGCCACAATGACCTTCAATATTGAAAAAAATTGAAAAAAGCAGATTTTAACCAATAATTACAGAAGAGTCCACGATGCATAATAGACAAGAATTTATTCACACTTGTATAAAAATAGCTCAGTCAACCTTTAAAAAAAGTTTCTATTCTCTAAAAAGCAAAGATTGATATGTTCAAAAAAGAAGCACACACGAAACTTTTTGACATTGCAGCGTGCAAGTGCAAAGTACTAACACAATGTTCTTGTCCCAAAGAAAAAATGGTTCCAAAGGAAGAAGTGACATTCCTCTTAGATCAAAGGAGTGAAAGAAAACTGTTTATTGATAGAGTAGATATTACACTCTCAAAGAAAAAAGCATCTACGTTGCTAAGAAAGCAAAAAGAAGCTGTGAGGCTCACCAAAGAATCTTCACAGGAGAAATTGCAGGATACAAATGTTGAATTATCATCATCGACATCAAATAGTGAAAGTGAATCTGGCGAAATATCAGACGATACATTTCCAGAGCCAGTTAGCTCAAAGAGAAAGCTTGAACAACCTGAAGAACAATTATTCAAGAAAAGGAAAACTACAAATCTACCTTCAGTGGCTACTGCTTGTGACAGGACTGCAGTTTCAGATCGAGCTGCAGCATTCATTGTTAGTGCAGTATTGCAAGATATTGGAGAAGTTTCTATTGACAATACATCTGAAGTAGTGGATAGGAGTAAAATCAGAAGAGAAAGACAAAAGAAGAGATCAGAAATTATGAAAGATCAAAATCAGGTCCAATCAGAGGAATCTATTTTGATGGTCGAAAAGATTCTACACTCTTCCAAGAAAAAAAAAGAGTCCAAAGTATATCAGAAGAAGGTAACAGAAGAACATATCACTTTAGTGAGAGAACCTGGTTCAGATTATTTGGGCCATTATTCTGTGAATTCTGGATCAGCTGAAGAAATATGTAAAGGAATGTTTGAGTATATTGGAAATAATGACATGAACCTGGAAAACCTTGTTGCCATTGGATGCGATGGTGCAGCAGTCAACACTGGAGAAAAGGGAGGCATTATAAGGCTTATAGAATTGAAGCTGAAGAAGCCAGTTCAACATTTAGTGTGCCAGCTCCATGCCAATGAATTGCCATTACGCCATTTAGTTGCAAAGCTGGATAGAAAAACATCTGGCCCCCGCGGATTCACCGGTCCTATTGGCAGGGAATTAGAGAACTGTGAGTCTTCCTATTGTCGAGTTTGAAAGGATTGATGCTGAGGAACCAACTGTAGACTGTGAAGATCTTAGCACCGACCAAAAATATCTAATTGATATTCATCAGGCCATAACAAAGGGATATTGCTCTCCAGATCTTGCTCATCGTAGTCCAGGCAAAATGGCACATTCACGATGGCTGACTACAGCAAATCGTTTGCTTCGTCTATACGTTTCAACTGTAAGTCCATCTGAGAACCTCATGAACATTGCTTCTTTTATAATGAAGGTCTACATCCCAATGTGGTTTTCTATTAAGCAAAGTACGTCTTTTGTCAATGGCTCAAAACATGTTTTCAAAACTATTGAACTAACAAGAACACTGAATGACGAAGTAAAGGATATTGTAAACCCTGTCATACAAAGAAATGCATTTTTTGCAAATCCAGAAAATATTCTAGCATCAATGATTCATGATGACCGCAGCGCCATAAGAGAATTAGCGTGGAGGTGAATAAAGAAAGCAAGGCAAACAAACAAGGAAAAAGTTGTGAGGCGTTTCACAGTACCTGTTATTCAATTTGAAGCTACTGATTATACTGATTTAATTAATTGGCAAAAATGCATTGTCACTGAACCACCTGTGACAAGACACCTGACAGAAAATGAGATTGAAGAATTCATAGAAAACAAGAGTACCTCTCCATTCGAGAAATTCCCTTGTCATACACAAGTAGTAGAAAGAATGGTAAAATTAGTGACTGAAGCATCATCAAAAGTATTTGGATTGAACGCGCGAGATGGCTTCATAAGATCAACACTTCAGTCACGTAAAAAAATGCCATCATTCGAAAGTAAAGCTGAATATAAAGTTTAAATAAAACGTTAATAGAAAAAAACATGCGCAAGGATGGGTGGTTGGGAGGGCATGGGTGGAGCTCGACACGCAGCCACCTCCTCGTGGTGAGTTCTGGATTATTTAGATCATTAATCAAAAGAACATTGATCTAAATAAACTAAGAGCTGCATAATTCAGTAACTATTTTGGTAATTGGAACACTTAATATATAATAATAACAAGTAAGTTTCAGTTATTGTACTAATGCAGAATATAAGAAAATCATTATATTTCACTTTTTTCGACGGCTTTGTGGCACCTGAAGATATAATTTCGCAGGACTAATATTTATGCACAGTCATTATCTATAGCACCCACATATGTTCCGCACTAGCCATATTTGAATTTCGAAAAAAGTTTAAAAGCCTCATTTTCGATCCGCCCTAATGGACATTGCCTGTGCATAATGGTGTGCAGGTTAAGGTATTTCTAGGACCAACAGCTTCAGGTTTTGCTTCTCCATGGCTTAACTATAATAGGTGCGACTGGATTAACCTCAAGTCTAGCTTAAGGATGTTAGGTCCAGTGAGGTCTATTATGTTGTCTAATTGTACCATTCTAGCATAAGTTAATTTTTTTTATCGTCTTCTGGAAATTCCATTTTTGTTGTCCAGTATTTTTGTCATTGTAATTGTAAGTACCATTGTACCCTTTCAGGGTTTTTGGATTTCCATTTCTTGATCTTAAGCCTTGTCTAGACAAGCTCATAACCCATCCTAGCTCTTTAAATAATTAAAGTTAATTTCTAATAAACCCTTAGAATTCTACCAACATTTTTTTTCAGCCTTTGTCTTTATAGACTGGGGTCATTACTTTCAAGGATTTCCTTGTGACAAGAGCATTGTAGAGGGTTCGAACAACCCTTTCACAAGGCAGTTGATATCCCCTCTTGTGGTAGCACTGGGGTAATTCCAGGACAAATAGACAAATGGAAGTGCCAAATGTACACTCCATCTCCAAAATTCATGAAATTTGGTTGAGGGTTGGTTTTGGTCCAAATTACAAAAATCTGAATTTTTTTGAAAATTGGTCAAGTTGGTCAAATTTTATGGCTTGACCAAATTTTGGCCAAATGAAAAAACCAACAATTTTCAAACGTAAATATCTCGGCTGCTAATTGTGGTAGCGTAATAAGTCTTAAATAATAAAATATTTAAAATTAACTGTAGTTTCTAAATACGTATCATTTTTTTAGGATAACAAAAATAAAATTATGATTTTTTTGAAAAAATGTCAATTTTTTTTTTTTTTTTTTGCGATTTGGCAGCGAAGATATCATTTTTTGAAAAAAAGACCAAGAATAAAAAAGGTTCATTTGATGTATGTACACCATAATAAGTAATAAAAAGTCAGCTTATAGTTTATTATAAGGCTCAAAACTGAGTTTGAAATTAAGTAATAAAATGTTTTTTCAGACGACGAAGATTTATTACAGACTTGTTGGTCCAAAAAAAGAATTTTCAATTCCTATAAAAAATACATGTAGATAAACCAAAGGAGAAAAAATCTTTTAAAATATATGTACAATGTACATACATAACCTCTCTTATATTTAGGGACAGAATATATTAATTTATAAAGTGCTTATCAGAGTATAAAATACTCTTCCTAATACTACACATACACAAGTCTTTGAGAATGAATTAAGAGAGAGTATTCTCATCCAGTGAATCCAAATTTTAGACACTAATAATATAATAAGAAAAAAGAATTTGAAAAGATTTTTATAACTATTAAGTAGATACACAAATCTTAGATAAAAATTTTAGAAATATTATATAGACAATCTTAAATGTATACATTTGATAGAATTTATTTTTTCTTTGAAAAGTTATTTAATTCTTGAAGCGGAAAAATGTATTGTATTCTTGTTCCTCCTCGTAAACTTGCCTCAATACTCCCAAATATATTTTCTGTTGGAACGTGACAAACATCATCGTGTGCAGGAAAAATGTATGAGGGACATACGCCTGAAGGATGGAGAAATTTTATCAGAAAATCATCATATTCACAGTCAAAGGACTGGACTAATCCGAGCCATAGTTTATTTTCATACATACAACCCACAAAAGAGCCTGTTTCAATTTCACGTTGAGAGACAGTATTATGTTCTAGAACCGAAGCAGAAACTCTAATGAGCTCTCTTATTTCGACTGACTGTGCACTCTGAGAGAGTGGATAAACCTTCAATGAATTCTTGGAAATTGGGATGAAGCGATGTAATTGTTGAGTACCTTTGATAGAAGTAATAGGTTCACTCAGACATTTTTGCAAAGAAAGCTCTACATCTACAACTTCATAGAAGCCTTTATCTGTTTTTGTCCCGGCTTCAATCCAGCTGTAAAACAAATTCATAAATTTAGGTTGCGTGAAATAATCAAATATCAAATATTTTGTATATATGTATTGAAGTGCTGATGCTAATATTTAAAAACAGAAAACTACGAATTTGGCATTAAGAAACAAATGTCCTGAACGGAGTCTCTATTGTTTTATTACCTGTTTTAATAGGGCTTTCATCAAATAAAGGTAAAATATTGTCGCTGAGCAAATCTTTATTGAATTGCCTGTCTTGAACGACAAATTCTTCCAATGGTGGATTCGTGGAATCGCTACTGCTTCGCTCCATAGATTCGTTAAGTATGTCTGGCGCAGGTTCCGGCTCTCTGGATGAACGTTGAACATGTTCTAATACAATTGGCTTCTTTTTAATTGTGACATAGCAATTGCTGCATAGTAATTGATTTTCTTCCAAAATTCCATAGCTTGCAGCTGCCATGGCAGAGTTTACTTTTTTGATGTTACAGAAAATTCTTCTCGTGTTTTTTCATAGGATCGCAACAAAATTTTGTGTTTTGAGACATTTTAAGGGTTAGGTAAATTTACGTATACTAGAAAATTAGGTATACTGTATACTGAAAATCTGGAAAGAACAAAAAATTGTTAAAATTTGGAGGATTTTTTTTTGTCATTTTTTTTTTCATAATAATCGTCGATAGGCTGACTTTTTATTACTTATTATGGTGTACATACATCAAATAAACATTTTTTATTCCTGGTCTTTTTCAAAAAATGATATCTTCACCAAATCGCAAGAAAAAAAAAAAAATGACTTTTTCTAAAAAATCATAATTTTACTTTTGTTACCCCAAAAAAATGATACATATTTAGAAACTACAGTTAATTTCACATATTTTAGCATTTAAGACTTACTACACACCATAATTAGGAGCTGAGATATTTACGTTTGAAAATTATTGGTTTTTCATTTGACCAAAATTTGGTCAAGCCATAAAATTTGACAGACTTGACCAATTTTCCAAAAAATTCAGAAATTTGTAATTTGGACCTAAACCAACCCTCACACCAAGTTTCATGAATTTTTGAAGAGGTGACCGTGTACTTCATTTGTCTATTTCTCATAGAATTACCCACTGGTGGTAATCCACCTAAACAGGATGTACAACCCAGGGTCCTTGAATTGACAATACCTCCAGATTCTCTTTATTAAACATTTCAGTGGGTAATATCTGCTCTTCTCATCCAGCCACATTTGGTTTACTTCATGATCAGTCTGCTAAAATCTTGCTTGCTTGTTATGTACGCCCATATTCAGCTGAGGTCGTCAAGTATTGCTGGGTGTACATTGCACACACCTTTCCTGAAGCCAGGGCTTTCTAGGTTCTCAAGTGGACCCAACTCAGACACAGTGTTAATTTTTGGAGATAGCTAGTGGGTTGAGTCCATTTCTTGGTTCAGCAGTGTGGGAGTCTCATTTGCCCCTCAGTGACAGTCAGTGGAGGTGAGAAAAACTTCACCGCCCAGGACCTTCCCTTTTCCCGTCATCAAGAAGTAGCCAAGTTACGGTATTCAATCTATTTCATCACTCTCCCCGCAACAGTGTTAAATCCTTCTTCTTATCCATTTTCACCATTTAGATCTGTAAATAGAATACTGTACTTACTTAATAATTTGGATCATCATATTTTACATATTTTGCAATAGAGAGAGAATTTTTTTAATTATCAAAATATTTTATCGAAATGAATAACATCAGTGCTTCTATATACAGGGTGTACATAAAGTCAGGATCTAGCGATTTGGAAAACGTCCATTTAGATAATCCTGAACAATTTTGGCATAGTGACAAGGAGCACCATCATGTTGATAGACGACGGGGATAAGATTGTTAGTACCATCGTCTATCAACATGATGGTGCTCCTTCTCACTATGCCAAAATTGTTCAGTATTATCTAAATGGACGTTTTCCAAATCGCTGGATCGGACGCGGAAGCAACAGACCTTGGCCAGCGAGATCCCCAGATTTAACCCCTTTAGATTTCTTTGCATGGGGCTTTATCAAATCGCACGTCTATCAGACGAAGATTACGAGTCTTGAAAACTTATGTACACATATACGAACTGCTGCAGATAACATAACCCCACAAATGCTCCAGAATGTGTTTAGAAATGCTGCGGAACGATTTGAGCTGTGCAGGGATACTGATGGGTGTCACGTCGAATCCTACTCTTAATTATTTAATAAATGTTACCACTTTATCATTTTATGATTGAATTCCATATAATTTCCAAGTGCTTCACAAAAATAGATCCTGACTTTATGTACACCCTGTATAGTAATTATTTGCTATAAATTTCATTGAAATCGGTGAAAAACTTTTGAAAACATTGGAGAAAATGCAATCTATTAATAATTGGGAATGTAGTGTGTGTGTGTGTGTGTGTGTGTGTGTGTGTGTGTGTGTGTATATATATATATATATATATAGACAATTGGTTAGGTTGTCATAATATTTTCATTAGTTTTAACATTTTACTCGATTAGGTATACTTGGACAAAATTGGGAAGCACAAACTACACTAGGATAATATAAGGGAATGCAAACTACACTAGGATAAATGCAAAAAACTTCACTTTTCTATGTGAAGGTCAAAATATGATGATAAAAACCCACTCTAATAGACAGTTTATTTCCACAACAGTTTCGATGCCCACTGGCACCCTCTTCAGGTGGATACAGAAAAATGAATATTTTTTCTGTATCCACCCGAGAGGATGCCAGTGGGCATCGAAACTGTTGTGGAAATAAACTGTCTACTAGAGTGGGTTTTTATTATTATACACTATACTAGGATAATGTAGGGGAACGCAAACTACACTAGGATAATGTAGGGGAACGCAAACTACACTAGGATAATGTAGGGGAACGCAAACTACACACTAGGATAATGTAGGGGAACGCAAACTACACTAGGATAATGTAGGGGAACGCAAACTACACTAGGATAATGTAGGGGAATGCAAACTACACTAGGATAATGTAGGGGAACGCAAACTACACTAGGATAATGTAGGGGAACGCAAACTACACTAGGATAATGTAGGGGAACGCAAACTACACTAGGATAATGTAGGGGAACGCAAACTACACTAGGATAATGTAGGGGAACGCAAACTACACTAGGATAATGTAGGGGAACGCAAACTACACTAGGATAATGTAGGGGAACGCAAACTACACTAGGATAATGTAGGGGAACGCAAACTACACTAGGATAATGTAGGGGAACGCAAACTACACTAGGATAATGTAGGGGAACGCAAACTACACTAGGATAATGTAGGGGAACGCAAACTACACTAGGATAATGTAGGGGAACGCAAACTACACTAGGATAATGTAGGGGAACGCAAACTACACTAGGATAATGTAGGGGAATGCAAACTACACTAGTTTACGTCCATCTGGACTTACAATGACGACTGTCGTATTAAATAAATTAAATAAAATAATAGACGAAAAATTTGAATTCCAATCAGTTTATTTACTACTATTATTTACTATTATTTGTATAATTTGTGTGTTTTGTTATTTTACTTTGATTGAACTACGTATATGTTAACGCATATCACTACCGTTGTGGTTATTTTTTACTTACGACAGGTTTGTCAGAACATAACCCCGTCCTAAGTCGGGGAGTACCTGTACTACGATAATGTAAGGGAATATAAACTAAACTCGGATAATGTAGGGGAATGTACTCTACACTAGGCACCACAAGGGGATGCGTAAACAACACTTGCTCCAAAAATCTCTTTGTACAGTCGACCCTCGACTTATGTAATTAATCTGTTCCAAGATGAGTTACTTAACTCAAAAATGATGTAAGTTGAACCCCAAAATACATGTAAATTGGGTAATCCGTTCCAGGGCCCCAAAAAAGTATTGAAAATAATAAAATAATTAAATTTTTTGATAAAAACAGTGTATATAAACAGAATTACTGTATAATGGTAATTAATAATTATTATTAAGAAACACCATCTGTAAAAGAAAATACATATTAAAAATCAATAATAAAAAATTAATTTAGACTTACATTGGAGAGAGTGTTTTTATTTATTACTGCACAAAATTATTTAATTAGCGAAGCACTGGTTCTAATTCTTTGCACAATTTATTAAATCACAGAAAAAAATTATAGTGTGTTATTTCATCAATGTTTCAACTTCACACAGGCACTTTATCATCTTAGATTATTTAATAATCCTTAATAATTTCACATTTATTAATTTACCAAATTATTAGTCACTTCATACAGTGTCACTTTATATAATGCACAGTAAAAATAACAATGAAATAACGTGAAATACCCGGCATCCTGCCTGTGAGTGGTCACACACTACATTTGCAATCACACAGCTATTACGCAACACAAAATAGTTATGTAAGATGAATCAATTACAGTCAATTGGGGCTTCTCATAACTCAAAATTACGTAAGACAGTGACGACTATTTAAAATATCCCGCAAAAAATATTTTTTAAGCAAATTTTTTTGGGATGAATTGATTCAGAATTTTCTAGAATTATGTAGTTCTGATCCTGTAATGTTGAATGTTCTTGAACAGGGGTGGGGAACCTTTTTTCATTGGAAGGCCGCATTTCATTTAACCAAGACCCTATTAGGTCGCATGCTGAGAATTTAACATATACAGTACAACAAAATGTCATATTTTAGTCTACAATCTACATATTTATTAATCTTAAATCAAACTTGATAATATGTGAGGGCTTTTATAATAAATAAAAAATTCAGCAAGTGCACATTTATTTTTGTGGGGAATAATTAACAATATAACTAATATTAAGTGAAAAATGATATTAAGTGAAATGATATTAATATTAAGTGAAAAAGTGATTAACCATTTAATGACTTTTTTGTGACTGCTTATTGCGGGACAGGAGTCGTACATTTGGTTCCAATATCGTTGACCGTAGTTTTAGTTGGTCCTCCAGGTGAATATTCGTCATCTGAGATCTCAAGCGTGTTTTGATTTGAGTCACATATGAAAATGTTGATTCACAACAGTAGGTTGTGCCGAAAGAAGGCAACATTCGACGAGCATGTTGGTGCAGATGTGGGTATTCAATGCCATTTTTCCATATTTCAACAGGATCCTTCTTAGTATCAAATAGAGACTTAAGGATATTATCTTCTAATAGCTCAATCAACTCCATCTGTAAATCTTCAGGTGCTTTGGAGATGCCAACCAGGTGAGGGTGGTTGGGAAGCTAGTTTCAGTGTGAAGTCATGTTTCCCAAAATCTTCAAATCTTTCATCGTATTCTTCAATCAGGGAGTCTAGGACAGCTGTGTATTCTTTCACATCGCATTCCCTTAATGATTTGCTTGTATCTTCTTCTTCAATTACCTTTGCCAGTTGAGGGAAGTGTTCAGCTGAAAGTTCCAATCGGGTAAGGATAGTTTTGAAAAAGCGCAGCTTCCTCCGAAAAGCCTGGATTTTTTGCCACATTTCATATATGGATTTAGTTTTACCTTGCAAAGAAATATTCAGGTAATTTTGCTTGACATTATGTCACACAAAAATGCAGCATTTCTGCAGAAATCCTTTTTTGACAATTCACATGGTTCATTGAGTTCCTCAGAAAATCTTGTGATTTGTTTTCGCAAAGACAAAAGTTTTTCAAAGACTTGCCCTTGTGACAACCAGCGCACTTTAGAATGATACGGAAGATCCACACTGAATGTTTCATCATCAAGCATAAGCATATTGCGAAACTGGCGATGTCGTGATGCATTTGCTCTAATGTAGTTCACAATACGTATAACTTTACTTAATATGTCACTTAAAACAGTAGATTTGGCACAGAGATTCTGTTGATGCAAAATACAGTGAAAGGAAATCAAGCTATCTGGATTTGGCAGTTCTTTTTGTAGTAGCGCAACAAATCCTGCACATTTTCCTCTCATGGAAGGTGCACCATCTGTGCATACACTTACTAAATTACATAAATTCAGTTTCACTTCACGGCATTTTTCTTTGGAGGGAGACAAGACGTCAATTCCACGTGTCTTCCCCGTAAGAGTACCCAAAGCCAGTAACTCCTCGTAGCATTGAAAATCTGCAGTTATAACACGAATAAAAAGTGACACTTGCGCCGAGTCAGTAATATCAGTGGACTCATCCAAGGTAATCGAATAATAAGTATTTTCGCTTTGGCATATTGTATGAAGTTGTTCAGTTGCATTGAGGGCTAATTCATGTTGCCAATCAGTTATGGTCCTTCTTGAAAGAGGTAGTTGTTTGTATTTGTTAACCTTGTCTGAATCTAAAGGGGATACAACTTCAACAATGCATTCTTTTATGATTTCCACATCACTATATGGCTTACCTCTTTTTCCACATATATATATGCTACTTTATAAGTTGCTTCAGTGATTTCAGTCCCTAGGCCTGACATCGTTTAAATACTTGCTGTTGT
The DNA here is from genome assembly GCA_023014485.1 of Bathynomus jamesi. Classification (NCBI taxonomy): domain Eukaryota; kingdom Metazoa; phylum Arthropoda; class Malacostraca; order Isopoda; family Cirolanidae; genus Bathynomus; species Bathynomus jamesi. The sequence goes on along the minus strand of JAJOZX010000156.1, from coordinate 1,422,997 downwards.
TGCTGCTTTTGAAGTTTCATCTTCGTAAGTGCAAACTTTCGGGGTTCTTCTTCCAATATAGCATACTTGTGGTTCTTATGAGTTGCATAATGCTTATGTGCATTGTGTTTCTTCACTGTTGCAATTATGGCATTGCAGAGCAAACACATCATTTTATCTTTCTCAACAACTATGAAATACTGCAATTCCCATTCTTCATGGAATATTCTGTTCTCTTCCTTTAATTTTCTTTTCACAGTTTTTGACATGATTGGGTACCAGAAGATTTTTAAATAAAAATGGTACACGAATTGATCAAAGATTTACAGTTTTAAAGGAAACAAGCGTGCGTGTCACTAACGGAGAATCGTCAGTAACTGTCATTCCAGTCGAGTTGATCTTGATAGGTAAGGGCGTAAGCCGTAAGGCAACTCTGCCAGTTTTAACTGGCAACATTGCCATATTTCCTATTGTTCAAGCCATAAAGAAGGCTTGTATGTGTAAGAAGCAGTGAAGTTGAAACCATGATCTAATGAAATAGCCTAAAGCCCTAAAGGGGTATCAGTTGCTGTCCATTATCGTACGGTATGAATTCTGAATGTCAAATAGGCAGAAGGCCGCAACTAGTACCCCAAAAGGCCGCAGGTTCCTCACCCCTGTTCTAGAACATCCTAGAAATTACATAACACATAAAATGTTGTTTTTGGCTATGAGTTGGCAGTTTTTCAGCTGTAGTTATACTGTAAGCTTTGAATCAGTGTGAATCCTGTGATTGCTTGACCATACAACTTTAGATTGTGTAATTCAAATAAAATCTGTATGTTTGTCTACTTTTTATAAGAAATCATACAGGTGTAAATTGCTGCATTTGCATGAAAGAGGCACAGATCAGTACCCACACACATTTGATTTTATTTATAAGATTTTAAAAATTGTTTTGAATTAATTATTTATAATCATGACTTGCAAGGAATCTCAGTTATACTTGAAGGTAGAAGATGGCTCTAAAATTTTGAAAATTAAAAGTTCAGAAAAATATTGACATACATAGTAAAGCAAATATATACCATGTTGAAACGGGGGCGTGATGCCAGTAAGTGTATCTGTGTAAAGATGCGTTTGCGTTACTCACCTACCAGATACTCTGTTAGTGGGGTCACAGCAGCTGCTGCTGGTTGATGAGATGGGAGATTTAGCTGCCAGTGAGGACCACCCAGAGGGCCTTCAATTGAATAAAAATCCTTTGACTTCAGCACCACCTGCACTGCTAAGAATAAGAAATAAGGTGAGCAAGTTACCAATTTTAGTGTGGTTGAGATTATGTCAGATAGGCGGCTCCTACCAATCTGAAACTGGGTTCTCACCTTTAAGATCTCTGGGGCATAGCCAGTCTGCCTCTTTTAACGACTTACTCTTCGGCTTATGGTGGGAGGATTTAAGAAAAGTAAAATGTCCTTTGCCTAATTTAATCAATGAAACAACAATAACACTTACAAGGTTAACTGCATCTGCAGGCAAGTTTTTACAGGTAACTAAAGAAAATATGAACAATTTTATTGATCATACACCACCAATGTGTATTCAGAACCAACTAAGCACTTGAAAAAAATTACTACTACAAAACAAAAGAAAAACATCATTAGTCCCATACCACCAGGGTTTCGGAGCCGGAGTCGGTGGAGCCAGTGAATTTTGCTTACCTGGAGCCGGAGCCGGAGCCAGAAACCTTGAAAATACGGCTCCATGGTCTGGCTCCGGGCGATATATTGCTACCTAAATTGTTATTTGTTAAATATAGGTTTAGTTGCAAATTATAATTCTTGTAATATATTACGAAAAATGGTACCATAGGATTCTTGGATTTTATGGAGGTGTGGGAGTTGCAGGAATAATTTGCAAATTTCCATTTTTAACCATTAAATATTTGGGAAGATTTGTCTTAACAACACTTAATTATATAGGTAAAAAAAATTTTATGGCGGTGGAGACCTTAGGTAGGTAGGTACTAACTATTTATCTAAGTAGGTAACTACCTAGATACATACCTAGTAAGGTTGGTCCTTCTGACTTGGATTGAACTATTTTTATTTTTAGGTCAATTATCTTGTATTGCTAAATTTCTTTTTTTTCAGATTCTTTGTAATTTGTACTTGATTCTTTAATTATAATTATCAGTCTATGACCCTTCATAATGGATAGAGATTCAATAAAGAAGTCTGATATATTCAAGTATTTTACTGAAAGTTCAGATAAGAAACACTATGTTTGTATTTGTGAAGTTTCTGATGCTTCGGGAAATATTTCAACGTGTGGAACTAAAATTACCAAGCCTCAAAGCAAAAAGCCTGATGTCTCCTCAAGAGCATATAATTTGAAAAGACACTCGAGTCAATTACATCCTGAAATATCAAAAATGATGGAAGAAAAGAAGCAAATGCTTGAGCTTTCAAGACCCAGTACTTCTGCCAGTTCAAAAACTAAAGTAAACCAGCAAAACATTACTAAATTGGACAATTAGTTATATAAATCTAGATATTTATTTTATAATTAACAGAATTTACTATAAAAGAGCCGGAGCCAGACTAAAAAATTTCTGCTCCGGAGCCGGAGTCGGAGCCAGAAGTTTTTTTACCGGCTCCGAAACCCTGCATACCACACATAAAAATGTCAACATAAAATAAAATCATTAAATTATTGGCTATCACCAGCCCATTACCACACAAAGGAGACAAGACTTACAGAAAAAAAGTAACTTACATAACTAATGCAAAAAAAAAACAAAGAATATTAGTCACTAGGGCAAAGTCAATGAGTGTTACCCAAATTGTATAAACCTGATAAGTCCCAGATGTGTCATTTTAAACTCCACTTCATCTCACAATCATTAAAGGTATTCTTGGCTCAATCAGTACAAACAAAAGCAATGTTTATAACAAAAAATATGTGAACACTGGCTTCAGCATTTGTGCAGGCATTGGGGAAGAAAAAACTTTGTCCAAATTCACTTCAATAAGCAAATGTCCCAGCCAAAAACAAATCCCTGATAAAGAGAAAAAAACCAACAACATTTAGAGATTATCCCCCCAGCACTGTCATCCATGGACCCACAGGAATCCATGAGTGCAATGATGCCAGAAAAGGGAGCAAAATTGACAATGATAATTAATGTTCTAAAATTTTGGGATATGTATTTGCATTAATAAGTTGTTCATATGGCAGTTAAAAGTACAATTTAGCTCACAGCCTGAGAAAGCTCAAAATCCATTGTGATGCATATTGATAACTGAAGTTAGGTTTTTCAACAAGGTCTTTATAAAGGAAATCAGGCATTCAGAAATGATTATGATATTTACATGATAATTTTAAGTGATCCAAATATGTGAGACATGGTTCTTATAGCTAATGGTTAAGCAATACAAAACACCAATGGTAAAAACAAGACTATAGGATCACCTACCACACCATCAAGGAGAAGTGAGATGCTTTCCCGTCTCTTGAAATGGGCATATGATTGCCTCAAGCTTCTGATTCTCTATGCTGAGAGAATTTCAAACCTGTTATAATCAATTAAAAAGAGAAGAAAAACATTTTTAGTAACTCTGAAGGCTTGGCTTTCTAAGAAAGCTCTGGCCCAATAGGGATTACTGAAACCTCCCAGGCCCTACTGAGGGGTTTGGGAGCTCTCAGGAATCCTTCCCAATAGTGGAGTTCCCACCAACTTGGGGTGTTAACCATACCATCTCAATGTATTGTATTGGGTAATCAATGATACAACAATATTTAATATGCTATGATAATTTCAATAGTATCATGTATAGTATGTAATAGTATTAATAAAATTTTTTTACTTTTGTTTGTTGTAACCAATAAAGAAATCTAGGGTAAATATGCAGTTTCATGGCTCCATGCATACTGATATTTTAGTCATAAAAACATAAATGTGTATATCTAGAGACTGTTTGAAGACCATGGCATCAGTAAAGTTTTTGTAAAACCCCATAAAGTATTTTTTATTAATATTTTTAATAAGAACTACATTGTGCCATTCCACTGCATGATTGCCTATAAAATGTAGCAATGAGGTAGAAATGCGTCAGTTTGGAGTGTAACAGTGATGATGGTAGATGTGTGCACTGGATGTTCCATCAGTGAGCTTAAACTAGTTACAGAAGCTTGTGTTAAATTTAGCCAAAGTAGCAGATCTGTAAAAGTAGCAGAAAAAAATCAAGAATTATCACCAAATAATGTAGAAAATAAAAAAATAATTATCATTAATTAAATAACTAAGGTCAACTGAATGCCCAGTTAGGTCAATTGAATGCCAGATTAGGTCAACTGTATGCCCTTGATGATTGGTTAAATCATGATATTTTCGTTAGTTAAAAATATCATGACTTAATCTAACCAATCATCAGGTGCATACAGTTGACCTAACTGGGCATTCAATTAACCTCAGTTATTTAATTGGTGATAATTATTGTTTTATTCTGCATTATTTGGTGATAATTCTTGATTTTTTTTCCGCTATGGTACTTTTACAGATCTGCAAAGTCACAGAAGAATACAAAACACTTGTCTGCAACATAAACAATAGTATTGTTAGAAAATCTAGAAGAGGAAGAGCCATTTTGTCCCAAGGCAATATGATGACTAAGATGATTAATGCAGCATTGCTTGCATTATTAAGTTAACTGTTAAGGCGTGTGTATATATATATATATATATATATATATATATATATATATATATATATATATATATATATATATATATATATATATATTAGGGTGGTCCTCAAGCATAGGGGGGGATTTTCAAACGTATATTTCTCTTGCTCCCAGGGTCTCAATCTGTGAGGTTATGCATAAAAACACTGTGGTTAAAATGTCATTGAGAAATAATAATATTTACCCTATGCTCAAGAAGGTTGAAGTTATGCCCCTATGTGGGCCGTTGACACGCCTTGCTGAGAGGGTCGGATTGTGTGTGGTGTTGCTCTCATTGACAGATTAGTGTTTTTTTTTGGCTTGCCTTTAGAATTGGTATTAAACGTTTCCAATGTATCTTCCCCAGGTGTTATTTTGGTGAAATGGCCAGTACACGTTCAAAAGACTTCCTTGTGACGCTAGTCTCTGCACTCACGGGGAGCAAGCTGCCATCCATCGGCGACGTCCTTGGCCTGACTCTGCACAAGATGAGCACGAAGGCGGCAACAACGACGAGGGAGGCTGTCACGGCCGTTGCTGATGAAGTGCTTATCTTGTGGACGAAAGCGCGGATTCCAACGACGAGACGAGACCACATCACTGAGAAGCTAGAGAAGTTGTATGGCGAATACAAGCTTCTCAAGAAGAACAAGAATCGACGCTCAGATGCCCAGATTGCACAGAAAGCCTCCTTCCAGCAGATGTTCTGCAACCTCTTCGATGTCACCCACGCTGACGCACTGAACATGATGAACATCGAGGAGGACAAGGCCTTCCTGATCGCCCAACGAGAACCCGGCCGCAGGGGGACCATGGGAGGAGCTGATGTGGTCCTGGCTCGCACAGAGCGCAATGTTGCGCAGCGGAGGGAGGCTGAACAATGCCGTCGGCACCGTGCGACTGAAGAAATGGCCACTACTTCTCAAACAGCAGAATTGGCCTCTTCCAGCTCGAGCTCTTCACCCCCCAGCGACTCTCCCACCCGTGGCACTGTCGGAGGTTGCAGCCCACCCAAGCGCAGTCGGCCGGCGAATATCATTTCACCGGCACTGGCGGCTAGCTTGGACCGCACGAAGCTGACCGACCGTGACGCCGTTTACATGCTCGGTGAGACGGCTCGGTCCCTTGGCCACAACATTGATGAGTTGAACATCAACCAGTCGTCCATACGGCGCCAGAGGATGGCGCAACGCCAACAAGTTGCCACTCAGCTCAAGGAGCCCTTCCATCAAGAAGCTGCGCTCGTTGTTCACTGGGATGGGAAGCTGATGGCGGATCTGACGTCCAAGGAACAGGTTGATCGACTCCCGATCCTGGTCTCTTGTGGTGGCGAGGTGCAGCTCCTCCAGGTCGCCAAGCTCGGTTCCGGTACTGGTGCAAACTGTGCCAAAGCTGTGGTGGAAGCTCTGCGAGACTGGGGATTGGATGACAAAGTTGGTGCCCTCTCATTCGACACTATGGCTTCAAACACGGGAAAGAACACAGGTGCATAGTGCTGATCGAGCAGGAATTTGGGAGAAGCCTCCTCTATCTGGCATGTCGTCACCATGTCCTGGAGCTTCTTGTCAGTGCGGTTTTCATGGAAGTCCTTGGACCGTCATTGGCACCCGAGGTTCAGCTCTTCAAGCGATTCAAGGCGCAATGGGAGTTTGTGAACCAAGAAGATTATGACCACGTCATGAGTGATGCCAACGCTCATCAAATCGTCAAGGAGGATGCAGACTCCATCATCGAGTTCTGCAAGAAGGCCTTGCAGAAAGGTCACCCCCGGGATGATTATTTGGAGCTCTTGGAACTCACTATCATCTTCCTCGGCGGAGTGCCCCCCCCCGTGGGATTCAGTTCTGAGCGCCCGGTGTGATGCACCAGGCCCGCTGGATGTCGAAGGTGTTGTACGCCCTGAAGGTATGGATGTTCCGGTGGCAGTTACGGCTCACAGCCAAGGAAGAGGCCAGAGTTCAGCGCCTGAGCGTGTTCGCCGTGAAGTTCTACACAAAGGCGTGGATGGAGGCCCCGAACGCGGCGAAGGCCCCCTGAGAGATATCTGGCTCCTCCAGGCTCTGGAAAAATATGAAGACAAGGTGGTGAAAGCAGCCAAGTCGAAATTCGCCAACCACCTGTGGTACTTGTCCGAGGAGTTGGTGGCCCTGGCTCTCTTCGACGACGATGTTCCTCCGGAAACGAAGAAGGCGATGACTGCTGCGATGTTGGAGGAGCCAATGGAGGAGGATGACCCGCCCAAGAGAGCGTCATTCCTGGTGTGCTCTTCCCTGTCATTAGAGACATTCGTGACGGGGAGGACTCGGCAGTTCTTCGACCGACTCCAATTGCGATGTGGATTCCTGGAACAGGATGTGTCAAAATGGCCGGACAGCGAGCAATTCCAAGCGGCTGCTGAGGTGGTCCGGAACCTGTCCGTGACCAACGACCATGCCGAGCGGGCCGTGGCATTGGCACAAGAATACAACAGGCACCACACGAAGAAGGAGGACCAGCTGCAGTACATGCTCCTGGGTGTTGCAGAGCACCGGAAGAAATTCCCGGATGCTCGGAAGGCCACGCTGCGAACCGGGCAACAATGAGTGGCATCAGCACCCATGAGACCCCCGCCCCTGAGCGGCTAATACCCTTAAATGGGGGGGACCCGGAGGCTGGTATACACTATAAACTTCAACCTTCATGAGCATAGGGTAAATATTATTATTTCTCAATGAAATTTTAACCACAGTGTTTTTATGGGTAACCTCACAGATTGAGGCCCTGGGAGCTGAATAATTCCAACTTTCGATTTTGAGGACCACCCTAATATATATATATATTTTTTTTTTTTTTTTTTTTTTTTGTATTGGGGCGTTTACCGCCATTTCCCGCTATATGGTAGCGGATATCATGGCGAGGCGGAATACGAGAAAGAGAAACGGAGACGGAGAAAAGGCACTAGAAAAGGGAGAACAGCGGACTACAGGTGAGAAGTCACCTAAAGCTCAGATAGGATGCGAGATTGGGAGAGGAAGAGAAAAGACGGTCAAGCGAGAAGAGAGGGCTCTCAGCGAGCATAAGACGTAAACGTTCGGGGAGGGGAAAATCAGAAAGGAACGGAAAAGCGCGACGACGTACTGACGACAGGGTGGGGCATTCCACAAGGATGTGAGAGACGGTGAGGGGCGACTGGCAGGAGGCGCAACGAGGAGCCTCCTGCCGGAACATAAGATAGCCGTGCGTGAGGCGCGTATGGCCGATGCGAAGCCGCGCAAGGACGACCTCTTTGTGTCTGGAGCGGTGGAAAGAGGACACCCAATATGACAGACGGGGGCGGATGGACCAGAGTTATTTCCGGTGGCATCGTCCCAGGACTGTTGCCACATGCGATCGTAAAAGGAACGAAAGAACTGCACATAGTCTGAGAAGGGGAGCGGGCGGGGGAGGGGAGGCAGCGAGGCGGCGGACCGGGCTATGCGGTCCGCCGCCTCATTACCGGAAACACCAACATGGGCGGGAACCCAGCAGAAGGTGACCCGGATCCGGTGAACGGTGTGCAGGACATGGTACTCCTGTTGAATAAGGCGTACGAGGGGTCCGGGGAATCATAGCGCTCGAGCGCCTGAAGGGCGCTCAGCGAGTCCGAAAAAATGGTACAGGAGGACCGCGAACAACCCGATACCAGACGGAGGGCTTCCAGAAGGGCAAAGAGCTCCGCGGAAAAGATGGAGGCCTGAACCGGCAGGGGGATACCCCGGGAGGTAGGTGACAATGACGGAGAGAAGACGGCGGCCGCGACACCTGCAGGGGAGCGCGAGCCGTCGGTGTAGACGGGAACGTCGTCCGAATGGACGGGAAGATGGGCCAGAAATGAAGACCGGAGGACGGCAGGAAGAGACTCCTTACGCAGGCCACGGAGCGCCTGGCAACGGCAGATAGGGGTGGTCCGCCAGGGGGGCGACAGATCGAAGGAGAACGGCAGAATAGAGGGTGGGGGGATCCCCAGGGACGAGAAAATCTCGGCCAGAGAGGCAGCGAAATGCCACGTGTGAGGCCGGGGTAGCGCCTGGGAGATCGCGGAGAAGAGTAGGGACTTCGGAAGGCGGCAGATGCGAAGGTAACACTTCGCCATGAGAAGGCCCCGGCGAAGGGGCAGGGGGGGGTGTCCACAGTCCACCTGAAGACTAGCGACAGGGGACGAGCGGAAGGCACCCGACGCCAGGCGAAGGCCACGGTGGAGAAGAGGATCCAGCATACGGAGTGCCGGAGAGGAGGCGGAACTGTAGACCACACAGCCGTAGTCGACACGGGATTGCACCAGGGAGGTGTACAGGCGCAGCAGAGTACGCCTGTCCGCCCCCCAGGTCGTGTGGGACAGATGACCCAAAAGGGAGAGGGTGCGGCGAGATGTTTGCCGCAACCGCCTAAGGTGTGGAACCCAACCGAAAAATCCGTCGAGGGTCATACCCAGGAATCTAACGGATGGGACGAGGGGAAGAGGAGTGCCGGCAAGGGTAAGAGCGAAGGTATGCGACAGACGGAGGCGCCGAGGACGGAAAAGCATACTGGAAGACTTAGAGGGTGAGAAAGCATAGCCAACCGAGGACGCCCAGCGAACCACCGCGTTGATGGCTAGCTGGAGCCGACGTTCAGCCAAAGACGGGAGGCGGCCAAAGCAATAGATAGCCAGGTCATCGGCATAGAGGGAGCTACGAACGGATGTAGGCAGGACCGTAGCGACTGTGTTCATCACGAGTGAGAAACACAAGACGCTAAGGACACTACCCTGAGGAACACCCTCCTCCAACGGAAAGCGGTCAGAGAGGGCAGAACCGATGCGGACGCGGAAAGAACGGGCGGACAAGAAGTTATAAATAAAGGAAGGGAGAAAGCCTACGAAACCCAGGGAGCGTAAGCAGTCGAAGACCGCGCTCCGCCGGGTAGTATCGTAGGCCTTCTGGAGGTCTAAAAAGACGGCGAGTACAAATTGACGCCGGGAGAAAGCCTCCTGTACGTCATGGCTAAGGAGAAGGAGGGGGTCGGTGGTAGACCGGAAGCGCCGGAAACCAGCCTGGGTAGCAGGGTATTGGTCACTCGCCTCCAAGGTAAAGGACAGCCGCGAGGTGACCATCGCCTCCATCACCTTGCAGGCACAGCATGTTTGGGAAATGGGGCGATAGTTCGACGGGAGTGAGGGGTCTTTATCGGGCTTCGGGATGGGGACGACGATGGACTCACGCCATCGGTCCGGAAATGAACCCTCCAACCAAATCCGGTTATAGAGGTCCAGTAGAAAGCTGAGAGCAGAGGGGTGGAGATGCCGTAAAAGGTCATAGGGGATATTATCGGGGCCGGGGGCGGAGGAGCGTCGGGGGCGGAGGGCCTCCCGAAGCTCTGTCATGTGGAAGAGGTGATTATAGGGGTCATTCCTATGAGGTGGAAATTCCGGTGGGTCGCGGCGGGAGTGGGGGGAATCGGAACTGGAGATGGCTGCAAAGTGCGCCGCGAGTGCGTTCGCGACGGCCTCCGGATCGGACACGAACTCGTCGTCCCCGACCCGAAGCACCGGGGGTCGAGGGGGGACACGGGTCCCCTCAAAGCTACGCACCTTGCGCCAAACAGTAAGGGGGCAGTCGAGGAGGAGATCCCGGACACGTAACTCCGCCAGGAGGTACGCCGGGCCAGTTTCAGGACCCGACGGGCCACTGCCTTCAGGCGCTGAAATTCTATCTTGTGCTCCAGCTGGCGGGTCCGGTAGAAGCGGCGGCCGGCACGGCGCCGCTCCTGAACGGCATGGGAGCACTCTGGGGTCCACCATGGGACGCTTCGCGGTCTGGGGGAGCCAGAGGTACGGGGGATGCAACTGGCGGCAGCCGAGAGGATCTTACTCTCGAGGAAGGCGAGGGCCTCATTGACGGAGGGAAAGGCAGGAATTGATGGCGAGATCGCCGTGCCCCTCGCGTATGAGGAGGCCCAGTCTGCTCGGGCGAACAGCCAGCGCGGGCGGACAGAGGTGGGGGGAGGAGACGGGTCGGGGTAAGACACACTGGGAAATGGTCACTGCCGGAAGAATCCGGCAGGACCTCCCAGGTGAACTCCGTCACGATTTCGAGGGAAACCAGGGAAAGGTCGATACAGGTGAAACTGTCATGGGCCGAGTGAAGGCAGGTTGGGGAGCCATCGTTCAGAAAGGTGAACTCGAGCTCGTCCATAAGGGAGAGAAGGGTCCCGGAGAGAAAGGTGGAGCAAACGTCCCCCCAGGCCGGGTCCCGACTGTTGAAGTCCCCGAGAATCAGAAAAGGGCGGGGAAGCTGGAGAATTAGGTCACGGAGAGAATCGGGTGGAGGGCGTACGTTAGGGGAGAGGTAAAGAGAGCAGACCGTGAGCTGGCGCCCCAAGAAAAGGCGCACGGCCACAGCTTGCAGGGACTGTACGGAGCGGGAGGGGGCGGAAAGGGACGGAAAGGGACGGAGCGGTGCACGAAGACCGCGGCGCCCCCCCTCCCCGCCCCATCGAGAGGCGGGGAAGGGAGCCCGCAGTAACCGGACACTCGAGGGAGGGAACGGGATCCCAGAATCGTCTCCTGAAGGCAGAAACACGCCGGACACCTGGAGGCCAGGAGAGAGGAGAGACTCTCGAGGCCTACCAGGAGCCCGCGGATGTTCCACTGCAGGAGCGAGGTATAGGGAGGGGTAGGAAGGTCAGCGTAAAGGATGATTATGGGGTGGGTGGGCCGATCGGGCGGCCCGAGATTAAAGAGGGAATCGGAAAGCCCCGGAGTTCAGTGAGGGACGCCGAACGAGGGCGAAGGCGAGGGTCCCCCGACGAGGGGGCGATGTGGAACCAGACGCCGGCAAGTCCTCCAGAGAGGAGTCTCCCGGACGTCCGGGGGAGAGCGATGCAGAGAAGGGGATGTGAGAGGTATCCAGAATGCCCCTCCCTTCACCGGAGGTGCGGGGGAGGCAGGACTACGAGGGGGAGTGGAAAATAATACCTCACCCAGAGGCATTGGCAGGTCGAGGAGAGAGATGGGGCGGGTCAAACGCGGGGGCGTGCACGTCCCACCCACGCCGACCAGGCGGGCGAGTTCCCCCTCCAGTGGGTCCATCGACCGGGCCGGAGAGGGGTGTATCTCAGCCCCACCACGAGGGCCGACGGGGACCCCAGGGGGGAGCGTGCATAACGGTTGCGCAGTGGGGACGGTGAGGACACCGGGGCGGTAGGGCGAAGGGGGCGTTTGTGTTTAGGAGAGGAAGGTGATGCGAGGCTTATGGCGTCGAACCTTTCGGGGTCACCACTGGCGCGGCGCTTGCGGCCCCTATCCCTCCGTCGTGCGGCCCGCGTGGGTGACGGCGGGTCACGATCCGGAATGGGGGTGGCCGAAGGCGCCGGTGGAGAGGGGGCGTAGAAGGGGCAGGGGGGGTTGCCGACGAAGCATCGGCGTTCGCGGAGGGAGCACGTGGGGACGCGCTGGTAGTACGGGGAGCCGCGGTAGGAGTCCGCTGGGCGGCAGAGGATGGACTGGGAGTAGCGGACACGGTGGGTGGAGGCGCGTTGGGAACCGCCGGTGAGGACGGGGTCCGGGAACGGAGAGCCTCGGCGTACGAGGCACCACGCCGGGCCTCGCCGCCACGCAACCGCTCCCGCGCCTCCCGAGCGCTGAGAAACTCTGATGAACAGAGGGCCCGAACCTCCCTTTCAAAGAGGAAGGACGGGCAAGAGCGGGATGAAGCAGGGTGTGGTCCATGGCAGTTGGTGCAGGAAGGCGGAGCAGTACAGGGCAAGGGGTGGGGAGGGCCGCCGCAGCGGACACACAACGGGGCCGGCTGACGGCAGGAGCTGCTCACGTGGCCAAACTTATTACACTGAAAACAGCGCGTAGGATCTGGCACGTATGGTCGTACTGAGAATTCGCGCGCTCGTCTCTCACCAAAGCCCCAGAATACCGAAACGGGGGGCACCAGTGAGTCGAAATTGAGGAGCAGGCGAGGAGAAGGGGCAGTTGGGGACCGCGATCTGTCGGGAAAGCGGTACACCCTCACAACACCCTGGGAGGCGAGGTCAATCTGGAGGTCTTCCACCGGGATGGGTAGAAGACGAGCAGCGTAAATTGTGCCCTGGCACTGATTGAGGCGGGGGTGGGGAGTCACCGTGATCCCGCAGCCCAGGACATCGGGGATAGCGAGCAGAGAGGAGGTTTCGGCAGAGGAACGCGACCTTATCAAAATGGAGCCATCCCTCTGAGGCCGAAGGTCAAAACGCGCCGTCCCCGTCTTCCCATGGATCGCTCGAAAGAGACGTTCGTGGTTAGTGGGGAGGGGCTTGGAGGAGGAGGGGCGGAGGACGAGGAACTTGTCCATCGTCCTAAGGCCGAGTGAAGCCGTCTGGCCAAACACCACCGGAACTTCGAGGGGGCGAGAAGACGAGAAAGGCGGACGGCGACGTCGGGTCCCACGTCCCCCAGGGGCCGAGGGGGGCCGGGGGCGATGAGGCCCGACCGGAGTGGGAGGCGACCGGGGCCGCGGGCCTCCCACCTGAGGGCGAAAAAGCAGGTGGGTCCCTATCGGGACGTGGAATATGGGGGGATCCAGGGGTCGGGGGGTCCACTGCAGGTCCATCCGCTACTGGCGGGGGTCGGGCAGCGGCGCCACGAGCCTGGGGAAGAGAGGGAGTGGAGGTGTCGGCAAGAAGAGCAGACGGGGTGGGCGAGGGCTGCCGACTGCCCTTACCAGACCCACGGTCCAAAGAGGTAGTCAGAGGGAGGTCAGATGCACAAGCCGGGTCGTCAACGAGGTCCATTAGAGTTGTAAGTGTTTCCATAGAAAAGTTTTATTGTAATTTCGCGCCCGGGGCCACGGGGAACCGATTACCCGGGGCCCAAGGGAACCAAGCGCACGCTGGCGGGGGGTGGGTGCCTCGTCCCATGCAGGTACCCCCGTTTCAAAAGGGGCCCTTGCAGCGTCGAGAGTTCTCCCCCGCCGGCAGCAAAGACCAAGGCCCCCCAGGGTCCCAGGCCTGGGCACCCTACCAGCCAACTTAGTCCGGCCCCGGCCATGGGGGCGAGACCCCCAGCGACCAGCCCCGGCAGCCCACGGGGCGCGCGAAGTGAACAGAGAAAGCAGAAAAAACAGAGGGGGCAAGGAAGAGGGTAAAGAGGGGAAGACAGGAAAGAGGGGGCTGTAGGATAGCAGGGTATGCTAAAAGTCCACTTCGCAACCGGGCGGGGACCCGGCAGGGCCCCCAGCCGCGGCTGACCCCCCTCGCCACATGTAGGCAGGAGCCCGCGGGCGATCCACCCCAGAAAGACCACCCGCGGGGAGGGGGATATATATATATATATATATATATATATATATATATATATATAATAATTGTAAGGTTAATGAAAAATTCACTTAATTTAGAGCTAGCATTTTTGGGCTCTCGTGGCATCATTGTTTGGGCACTCTTGTGACTTTTTTTTTTTAGTTCACTGCTACTCTCTTCTACTTGTTTATTGAATGTGGCACTTACAGGGTGCACTCTTATAGAGAGCTCTCTTGCAATTCAGTTTGGTTGTTTAGATACAAGATTATTGCATCATGCAATGGTGCAGGTTGTATTGTTGTCGCAAGGTTTAGAAAGACGATAAACAGTGCCCCTTTTATTTTTTACCTTAATTTTATGCAACTGAGGCCTCAGGTAAGCCCACATCGAGTCAGCAACCCTGAGGTAGGACCAATAGGACCTCCAAATCCGTAAGTTTTAGTCTAACTTAATTTGGGCTGTAGGTTGAACTGGCCCTTCAGAGCTTGGCCATTCAGGGCTCAGCTGGGATTCTGAACCCAATAAAATAAAAAAAAAAAAGTTTTGTATTCCTCCACAACTGCAGGAAAAACACCTAGATGGAACAGTGAAACTGCATCTTTACCAAATCTAGGGTAATTATATGTTTTAAGTAACTCAGTCATTTTACACACCAAAATACATTTTTCTAGTAGTATTTGATGCGATTTGTTCAAATATGACCTCCATTTCCGTCGGAAATGAGATCCAACAAAGCTATAGTACTTTGAAGTTTGGCCCATTTTCAAGGGAAATGGAGGTCAAAATCTAAGCAAAACACCTCAAATATTACTAGGAAAATGTATTTTGGTATTAATTAACCTAACCTAACCTTACCTAACATGAATATGTTATTACATTATCATTTGTATAATTTAGGTCTCGGGGGTACGGGGGCGGAGCCCCCGTAAAGATCACGCATCACAAATTGATCGATTGAATGACATTTTAGCATTGGAAATTCAAAAATAAAAAATATAAAACCCTATACCGATCAATTTGTGATGCGTGATCTTTATGTGGGCTCTGCCCTCGTACCCCCGAGACCTAAATTATACAAATGATAATGTAATAACATATTCAATATTTCTATTGCTCGGAAGTCATTAGAATGCACTTCGTATATTAAATCCTCAAAATAATATTCGCACCATTCACATGTCAATGCCACAAACATCTATCAAAAACTAACAGAAGTAGACTAGCAACTTAAAAGGCCTAAGAACTTAAAAAATCTAGCTCATATATCATGTTCTCATGACGTCACCAATCAAATATTGGAAGGGCGGGAAAAAAAATGCAGAAATGTCATAATATTCAAATGTACATAATTTGTTAAGTACGCATCTGCGAGCATAGTGACTTATATGAAAATGATGAGAAAATTATGCTTTAATATTTTATAATTATATTTGCTTTTGATATTCTGAGTACGATAAAACTCATATTAACCAAATCTAGTTTCAATTTGAAAAAATGCATTATCAAAAAAAATATGGTCTTAAAAAATAAACCTCAGAAAAAAACTTTGTCCTGCATGGGCATTTGAAAAATCTGGCAACTCTAGATTGGGTGTAGTTTGGTTTGGTTTAATTTCCCTAAATTATGCATTCATAGGATTCGTTTTTATGTCAAAAACGTATTTCTGGTAGTCTGAAGTTGAGCAAATAAGTAAAACTGAAATCACACAACATAGTTTTGGGGCATATGCGCAACCTCAGACTATTAGAAATGCGTCTGATATAAAGACGAATCTATGAATGCATAATTTTTGGAAACTGAACAGTTCAGAGTTATTGTAAACATTTACCAAGGTAATTTTTGATGTTCAAACCATAAATGTTGGTTAAATTTGCAACAAACAGTCACTATAACCTGTGAAATTTACCAAACCAAAAGTGATAACCGAGTTTTGTTTACATTTAACGTCACAAACTCAAATCGCTGTATTTGTTTTGTCCACAAAATTGACGAAGTCAGTGAAAGAATGTGACCAAGTCAAGTTTTGGACAAAAAATAAACGGCTTAAGATTAAAACAATTTTATCTGACACCAACTAACTTAACTTAAGCAACTAATCTACAAGATATTTTGCAGTTACTTTGTCCCAACTTATATATTAAAAAATAAAAATTAAGTACAAATGCCACCGTTTTGGCGACACCAGATGGGGCTACAAAACTTACGTAGCCCAAATTAAGATGCTAAAACATCAAACTGCAGCATAAATAAATAAATAAATGAATAAATAAACACTTTATTTCAGACTCAACAAGTACAAACATTACACAGTGCGTTCGAAAAGTCTCTCCGCAGTCAACCAACACTTTAAAAAAAAGTGTTTGACAACAAGTGTAGATGAGTTGCTCTGTGCCTGCAAAATGGTGGAAAACACTTTCAACACATACTGTAAAATCAAAAGGTTATGTAATAAAATCACTAAATCATGGTTGAATGAAAACATTGTAGTTTTTCAATTTCCTATGCGTTTAACATAGCACTGCGGAGAAACTTTTCGAACGCACTATACAAGAGGTCCATAAAATATTAAGACATAGTTGTTGTTGTTGTTGTTCGTTAGCCGATCAGCCCACCCTGATCGAGCAAGCCGGAGTGGACCTAAGGTTCAGCGCACTAGTGATGTTGTGTTGTGTTCGTTGTTCTGCTAGAGCGGTACAGTCTGTCACAATGTGTCCAATACATTGTGGTGTGTTCTGGCAAAGGTGGAAGGTGTCGTCTGTGGAGTTGTCTAGTCTGTAAGTTGGGGTGATGTCCACAGCGGAATCGTGCTAAGTTAACTCGATCCGATCTGCTCAGGCTGGTCTCTGACCTGTTAATGGGTGGCGGCTTCGCACCTAGGACCACATTCGGACCGAGTCGTGTCAGTGCTTTGTGGGTTAGGTGTGTGTGTGTGTGTGTGTTTTCTGTACTGTGTGATGTCTGTGGGTCATGGTATGGAATGGAGTATTTGGTTATAATGTCTCTCTCGTGTTACCTTATTGGTGCAAGGTGTTGGTGCATGATTGTACATGTAGTAGCAAGGGTGTTATAATGTTATAATGTTATAATGTTTCAGACCAACAAAAACCCTAGGATCCACTCATGGCTGGTCTACCTAACTGTGTTCGTAATTGTGTATTGTGTATGTCCTCCGTGGTGGCGGAGGGGACCTACAATTTTACGTGGGTTCCGAACCACAAGAACATAAGAAATTTATGTAAAACCTGCCTGTACATTGGTAACGACCAATTTTTACAAAACTAAATAATTATAAATTTAAAACTAATTAATTATCGATTCAAAACTAAAGATGGAATCTCTGGATCTAGAAGATCAAGTTATAATAGACTACTATCCACAAATATGTTTCACTCTATATCTATTTATAACCGACATGCAAATATATATCAGATCCAAAGAATCCAGTCAATTTCATTACGGTATCGATCAATACTAGTACTATGGAAAACTGATGAGTGGGTAGTTGGGAGGTAACGAAAATGGTTCACTGAGTAGGTAGGTAGTTAATCTAACAATTATTAAATTCCTTTTATGTCAATAACTGGGTGGATGAAACCAATTGGTTGCTCACCAGAGTTATTCTCCACACTAGTATTTATATACTGTGTGAGAAGAGCGTGCTCGGTAATGGAGATACATTACCGCTCAACCAACCGAGGGAAAAACCAAGACAACGCTGGTGGAAAAAGCCCCGCGAAGAGGAGAACAAAGGAGAACGAAAACGAACAACGGGGCGAGAGGACGCACCAGCAAGTGCGCTCTCGACAATTACACAACCGGAGAAGGGAGACACTCCAATAACTAACAGTAAGTGACTAATTGAGTTTTTAACCCAGTAATTTAATCACATTAAATTAAGCTGGGTCAGACAAGTTAGGCCTACATTGTGGCCTAAGACCCAGCATCAACTCATAGCTTAACAAAGGTGAAGGTAGAATGCCCTAACCTAAATTGGTGAGGAATCCTACTGTGGACCTCAATTTATCTGCCCGCTCTGGACCATTTCCGGAATCTCTAGGCTGACCCCTCTAGGCTAGACTTGATCTACTCTATAGTTAGACTGGAGATATAAGGGGTGGGTTAATTGTGGACCAATTCATACAGAGCATTTTTCGCAAGTACCTTGCCAACGAAAAATAAGTCACGGTCCATATCGATTGCGGACCAAGTCAAAATTTACAACCATATACATTACAATATATATACTTAGGAGGAAAAGTGTAGGTGTGGCTGTAAAGACTGTCCAGTAATGTAGAAATGTGTGTGCACCCATTTTGGGTCTCCCATTTCAAGGTGTTTGTGGGGAAAGTGAAGATCATGAGTTTTTCAATACCTCACAGTACTATGGGGGGCACCGTTCGGCAGAGGAATCTCTTTAAATGGGGTGTGTAAGGACAGAGAGTATCCCCTAACCCAAGATGCTGCCTCCCTATATCCCACAACACTTGTGTTGAGCTGTAGGATCTATCACCACAAAGCCTTAATTTTACTACCTTAAACTATACCCAATCTATCAACATATGCGTCTAATCGATTTTTAAACATGTTTATAGACGTGCTACTAATTACTTCTACCGGCAAACTATTCCAGCTATTTACTATTCTATGCGTAAAAAAGTTTTTGACAACTGCTGTCTCGAACCTTCTACTTGTCAACTTACACCCGTTCAGGAGCGGCTCGCAGGTAGGCACTGTGGAACTGCAGCACCCCCATGATCTTCTGATCTTTATATTTAAATATTTAAAATAGCCTCTCTGATTGTTTTTTTTCAATGAACTTTGAGTTTTTAAATCAGATTATATCCTTTTTTTCTTTAAACTATTTCAATGCCGAACGAATGAATCACGAAAGTAGCTTCAGCCTTCCCGTGGAACTGCGTACTTAACAGTTCCAGATTTTGTTCGAAACGCTTGAAACCTCGGTGGCGGACGTACGAAGAGCGAGTCAGAATCGCGGGTTTAAGAGGATCCAAAGCACTGTGGACAGAGCAGTGTCGATTTGTTTGTTTGACGTGGTAGTTGTATTGCTGTATCGTTTGCTAATTCGAAATTTAATTTCCGAATTGCATTTATCAATGATTCGTTATAATTTATTTTTTGTCGTGAGATTGAAGTTAATTATATAATAATTGGATTATTTACAATATATAGCTTTCATTTCTTAGAATATTTTTTCGCTCAGAATAAAAACAGAAGAATGGAATTTGTTTATAAATAAAATTTTTGGCAAATTCGAAATTACCCGTTAAGCGTAAGTACCCTATAATTGATTTTATGATACTATTTTACTTATTTTTATGACTGAGTAGGGAGTAGTTATCTATTTATCTATTCGACTTTCTCTCTCTCTCATATATATATATATATATATATATAATCGACACAATTGTTCGCAATTTCTGAGGCAGCACCCCCATAACTGAAAGTCACGAGCCGCCACTGCACCCGTTATTTCTAGTCCTATTATATTGAGATATTTCGAAAAAGCTATCTCTATCTACGTTATCGAACCCATTCATAATTTTGAAAACCTGGATTAGATCACCCCTTAGCCTTCTAGTCTCGAGTGTAGTCAACTTTAACTCCTTAAGCCTATCCTCGTATGACTTTGACCTAAGCGAAGGAATCATCTTAGTTGCTCGTCTTTGAACTCTTTCGATTTTGTCTATATCTTTGCGCATATGCGGATTCCAAAATTGGATCGCGTACTCCAAATGGGGTCTAACTAATGATTTATAAAGAGGAACTATAATATCGCGCGATTTGTACTCAAAATTTCGAGCTATAAAACCTAACACTTTGTTCGCCTTATTGACCGCTGCTGTACTTTGTTTCGCTACTTTTAAATCACCAGTGACTATAACTCCTAAATCTTTTTCCTGCTCTACGCTTGTTAAATCTTTCCCTGACATACTATACGCAAAATTACCGTTACGCGAACCTATATGCAAAATTTTGCACTTATCAACGTTAAATCTCATTTGCCATGTGACTGACCAATCAACGATTTTATTCAGATCTTCCTGGATTTTACCTCTATCTTCGTCATTAATCGCCCTACCACCCAGCTTCGTGTCATCCGCAAACTTTGAAACTGTACTGACTAGGCCGACATCTAAATCGTTAATATATATAAGAAAAAGCAAGGGGCCCAATACAGAACCCTGAGGAACGCCACTCGCTACATTAGCCCAACACGACTCCGCTCCATCAACGACCACCCTCTGTTTCCTACCTCGCAACCACTCTTCTAGCCAATTTATTACTACACCCCTGATTCCATGAGCCTTAGTTTTTTCAATGAGTCTTTTGTGCGGCACGGTGTCAAACGCTTTTTGAAAATCTAAATACACTACATCAACCGCCCGATGACTATCGTAAACGTCAACCACGCTTTGGAAAAATTCTAAAAGATTAGTTAAGCAAGATTTGTTTCGCCTAAAACCGTGCTGCGTATTTCTAACTAGTTTATGCAATTCTAAGTGTTCGACTATACGATCCCTAATTATTGATTCCAGTAGCTTACCTACAACAGACGTTAAACTGATTGGCCTATAATTTCCCGCCGCACCTTTATCGCCTTTCTTAAAGATAGGTGTTACGTTTGCTAACTTGAAATTATCTGGTACGCACCCCTCAGAAATAGACGCATTAAAAATCTTTGTTAGCGGCACAACAATGCTATCTTTTAATTCTTTTAGTTGTATGGGATATATGGAATCCGGCCCCGGTGATTTACGCGTTTTCATTTTATCAATATAGCGCATTACCTCCCTTCACTAACCACATATTATCCAAAATATTACCATTATCAAAAGGTATTATGTCTATGACCGTAGGGATATTCGTTACATCTTCTATAGTAAAAACTGACGTAAAAAATTCGTTTAGCAAGGTAGCCATTTCCTTGTTTTCAGAAACTAGATCTCCGTTTACATTTTTCAAAGGCCCCAAGACACTTTTTACTGGATTTCTATTTGACGTATTGAAAGAATCGCTTGGGGTTTTCTTTACCGTCACGAGCTATGGAGATTTCAAATTCGCGCTTGGACTTTTTTATTACACTTTTCGCTTCACGCCTTAGAGATATGTAGTTGTTTCGTAACCACAAATTGTCTTTATCGCACTTATGTAGCCTATAAGCCCTATCTCTACTCTTTATAATGTCTCCTACTCTAGAAGTAAACCACAAGGGCTTGTTGTTTACTTTCGCACGCTTAATTTTGTACGGTACACATTCCTCATTTATAGTCCTAAATACTGTTTCGAACGATTCCCACATTAGTTTTGCGTTGGAGTTCCCCATTACGTTTTCCCAATTGACGTGTGACAATTTATTTCGAAATTTACTAAAGTCTGCGTGCTGGAAGTTAGGAATTTTAGTCGAGTTAGCTGGTTTCGAGTGACTTACTGAGAGGACAAACTCTACCATATTGTGATCGCTATTGCTTAACGGTTCTATTACTTGAAGATCAGTAATTAGCCTATCATCCGTAGTTATTACTAAATCTAAAATACTGTCCAACCTCGTAGGTTCCCCAACCTTTTGAATAAGAAAGCTATCCTCGAGAAAATTAACTAAACGATTACCTTCCGCGTCTCCCTGCATTGTATCGTAATTCACGTTGGCGCAATTAAAGTCACCCATAACTAAAGCCTGCTCACTACCGATTATTCTCTTTAGTTCACGACATAACGCTTCGTCCGTATCAGCTGTTTGATTAGGGGGCCTATATATAACCGCAACAAGAAGTTTGAAATCGTTCAATTTAAGTTCTGCTATAGTCGAATTATCTGTTCTGGAATTGTGTGCTTTACTTCTATAACGTTCGCAATATTATCTTTGATATACAACATAACACCGGATCCTAGCCTACCTATTCTGTTTTTAACAAAAAGTCTATAACCTTTAATTTGATACTCCCCTACAAAGTCACGAGTTTCAGTGCTAAGCCACGATTCATTTATCGCAATTATAGCATAGTCTTTGCAAGCAATTAAAGAAAAAAATTCGTTTCTTTTATTTCGTAGGCTACGAGCATTTAAGGATAAAACCTTCAAATTGTTTGTAATTGCGACACCTTCGCGAGCGCAGGGGAAATTTGTAGAATTTACGCTGGGACCGTTCGAGTTACGGCAACCTGAAAAGAAGAGACAGTATTATGAAATAGTCTTCCTAAACGCGCAGCTCCAACGTCATTAAGATGAAGTCCATCTCCGAGGAACAAGTCCCTCCTGCCGTAGAAACTGTTCTAAAAATTCGCAAAATGCACTCCTTCCTGTTGGCAAAGAGACTTTAGGTTATTGTTAATATAGGTCGCCTTGCTGTAGAAATCGTTACGTTGGATAATTCGAGGAAATATACCTGTTAAAACAATCTTATTAGTTTTTTCCTTTAATTGCTCTAGTAAGTCCCTGTACCTAGCCAGCAGTTCTTCCGATCTAGAATTTAAAACGTTATTAGTACCGACATAAATAACATACGTTGTGTCCTCGGAGGTACCGTTTGCAAATTGGTCAACACTATTTATTAGTTATATCCTCCACCCTTGCACCAGGGTAGCAGTAACGGCGCCTCCGACGAGGGTTTCTCCCACAGAATTCCTCGAGCTGCCCTCGAACAATGGAATCGCCAACGAGTCGTATTTCCGGTTCATCAGCATCATCGAAACCTAAAACAGAAAACTTATTGTTTGTTATTACTGGTAGACATGTCTTAGGTTTTCTCAATGGGGCTCCATTACGCACTCGAACGAAGGGTTGGGAACTAGGGGAAGAGAGAGGGCTATTAATACTATTTATATTATTAGTAGAAACTGAGGCAGGAGGGGTCTTAATTGGAGTCTCAAGGGATTCTAATTTTGCCGCCAGGAGCATCACGCTTTCTTCAAGCCTCAACCTGGCCTCCCTCTCACGTTCTAACTCGTTCCTCAGCACTTCCATGCTTGAGCACCACCTGCAAACTAACTGTTCATTATTATTAGCCATTGTAAACGCGTAAGCGGGAAATTTCCCTTCACAGCGACTGCAAGTACTTGACGGGGGTGCCATGCTTTTAATTAGTTAAAAACCAAAAAAAAACCAAAAAACAAAAAACGAGCGTTTGGAAATTAATAAATTACAACGTAGGTCTACCGCGTTCTTGAAACACAGAAACAGGTTTTGTAACACAAATTTATACTAAATGAATATAGAATTAAGCTACCGACAAAAGATCTGTAAACGAAGAGTATTTATAATACTTATCTGTCCGCGATTCGACCCGACTCTTTTCCTTTTTTTTCACACGGTGTGTGACCAGACTCTACCTGACCTCTCGAAGGAAGGAAAAATGAACCTTATGACTCCACGTTTTCTGATAGATTTGAAAAACAAACAAGGCAAGCCACGTGCAGTAGCCTTGGTTTGATCAAATAATATAGTACTGAATAACGTCAATAAATGAAATATATTCGTTAATGAATGATTAGTAGCACGAAGTAATTTAGTTAAGAATGCACAGAACACTATTTTTTTTTTAAACACTTCAACGAAAACCACTTATTCAATTGATAACACTGGACACTCGATAAAACACGTCTGTTCACAAGGAAAGACTGATCACACATGAAGTGAGTGTTGTGGGTTAGTTGTCGCTGCTGCCATGAATTGTGTTCCCCTCATATCTAAATGTTCCCTAACTTTCAGTATTTTTGTTTCTGTGTGCAGGTGTTCTATTGGTATTGTTTGAGTGCATCCTGTAATGATACGAAGTGCGTTGTTTTGTATTGTCTGTAAGGTGTTTATGTGTGTGTTTGAGATAATGGGTGCCCAGCATGGGCTAGCATAGTCCATAACTGAGCGAATATATTGTTTGTATATGAGTGATGTTGTTTCCTGCTGGTGTCCAAAGTTTTGTGCCTGTTAGTACCCTAAGCGTGTTAAGTCTTGACGTACATTTGTTTTTAATGTCCTGAATGTGGTTTGCAAAAGATAATGATGTGATGTATGTGACTCCAAGTATTTTTGTCCTGTGAGTGTGTGGAATGTTGGTGTTGCTTAGTGTAAGTTGTGGAGTTATCTGGTGTTCTTTTGTGTTGCTTGTTAGCAAGGTGATGGTTGATTTTGCGGGCGCTACTTTGAGTCTACTGTGTGTGAGCCAGTCTTGTATACTGTTTATGTATGTTTGTAGGTTATTTGTAGCGGTGTCGATGTTGTTGTGGGTGGATGTTAGAGTGATATCATCTGCATATGATGATAAGGTAAGCTTGTTATCTATGGGTGTTGGAATGTCATGCATGTATAAGTTGAACAGTGTTGGTGAGAGAACAGAGCCTTGAGGGACCCCGTTCGGAAAAAGCTTGTTTTTGGATGACTTGCCATTAAATGTGACATGTGAGTATCTTCCTGAGAGATAGTTGCTCAGCCACCTTTTGGTGTTATTGTGCATGTTTGTGTTGAGTATTTTGTTTATGAGAGGGAAATGTGGGATAGCATGAAACGCTTTACTAATGTCTATCGTTGCTAATAGTTGCTAATAGCGTATTAATTAGATTTGATTTTGATTGAGTTCAAAATTATTTTCAAAACTCGCGGGGATTTACAGGTCATGACAAAATTACTAGATTTTTAAAACATCCATGAACACTTTTTTGGGGGCAGAATTTACTGAAGCTTTTTTGGGGCCCTCTCAGTGACACCTGACCGGTGGAAATTTTTGAGCCAGTCCGCGCCTGTATATATGCACCATATTTATGTACAGTACATAATGAATGTACCATATTAATCATTTTTAAAAACTATAATTCTAGCAAATGTGCAGTGAAAAATCTGAAAATACACAGGGCCTATTTTTAACATCATTTATTGTGTGCAAGGCTACATAACTTGTACAGGCTAAGCTAGTTTATAACTAATGATATCTTGACTGACTTGACACTGGTGTAATTTGTAATGTATTAGTTAGGACCATTAGTTAGCATAAAAAGGGTCGAGATATAGTACGGTTTCACTTATAAAGACGTCAGAAATAATCATAAAAAAATAATGTAGGCCCATATAGAAAATGTATCTTAAAAAATGTATCTTAAGAAATGTATCTTAATATTAAGATACTTGAAAAAATGTATCTAAGATACTGCCCAAGATACTAAGAAAAAATGTATCTTAAATACTTATCTTGTATCTTAAGATACAAATTGTATCTTGTATCTTAAGATACTGCCCATCTCTGCATGTATGTTCGGAAGGACACTAAATTATGCGAATTTATTAGCTCTGTTTTTACTGAAGAAAATTTAACTAACTTTGATTTTAATTCTTTAGATCCTGTAAATTCAGGCATTCTTGATCATATTCATATAAGAAAGGATGATGTTAGGCAAGTGATTCATACATAAAAGTCAAATAAAGCTGCTGAACCTGATCATATATTTGCTAGGATACTCAGAGAAGGGGAAGAAAGCTTATCTGAGGCACGAATTATTTTGTTTGCAAGGTCAATTAATTACACTGGTATGCATCAATTTTGCTGTCAAGCAGGGCCGGATTAAGACCTTTAGAGGCCCTAAGCACTTAAAAGATTTTGGTGCCCCATATATATGTAATTCAAAATATAAACAAAAATAAACCATAAAATAAAATTTTATTTTTTGAAATGAAACAAAACTTACAGTAAGATGGAAAATAATGTTTATTTTTGTATACTTCCACTTCATTTATATTTGAAAAGTTTTCTCCTACTTTTTTTAATTGCAAAGTCTTTGATCAGATCCTCAAAACTAATCTTACGTAATACATCTGCTTCTATACTTAGTAGAGATAGCACACGAAAATATTTAATCTATATGTATTTTTAATATGGCGCTCAAAGATTTGATATAAACAAAATAATAACGCAAAGCGTAAAGTGTGTGATTACAACGAAATATATTTATTCTCTCAAAAGGGTTGTTGTTCACTACAAATTCAAACAATGAAAAAAAATAAATACTATATATGAATATATATAATTCAGTTTTCAACAGCTTATAGGCTATAACCAGCCTATAAGCCGCGATTATAATAGTATAATAAATCCATGGTAAATCCGACAATGGAAAATTTCTGTGGTGCCCCCCTTCCCTTGATGCCCTAAGCACGGGCTTATTTTGCTTAATGGTTAATCCGGCCCTGCTGTCAAGGGTTTTGTAAGTGATTCTTATAGAGTGTTTCCTGCTGATTTCGAATCTGCAATCCGTTTTTCTCAATCAGCTCAGGTTATCCGGCATGGCCTCATAAGTAAAATAGAATTTTTCGTGATTTTGTCAAAGCGGAATTGGAACAGTAACATCTATCATCACTTGTTTCACTTGTATAATATCTTTTTTTACTTTTCAGGCATATAGATAAAATATTTCATAATGAATAGAGTGTGTAAAAATGATCCCAATAGATTCTGCTACATATGTGGGACGGTTACCATGCCAAATAGCCAGTCCCAAATCACTAAATTTGTGAAGACAATGTATAGAGCATACTTTGGAATTAAGCTAGGGGACCAGGACAAAAATTTCGCCCCTCATATGTGCTGCAAGACGTGCATTGAAAATTTGAGAAGATGGAGCAAAGGCAGAGCGAAATCTTTGCCTTCTGGAATTCCCATGATTTGGAGAGAAGGAAAGGATCACGTGACAGATTGCTATTTCTGCATGACAAACCTCCAAGGTGGGCTTATAAATTTATTTTTCTTAAATATTTTGAAATCCTCGTATGAAACTTGACATAATATTCACCATAATGTAATATTCACCATATATAGCATAATATTCACCATAATGGTAATCATACATTTACATATACATATTGTTATAGAAAATACATTTACACATACATATTGTTATACAAGTTACATTTACATATACAATGATTGTATATTTTCTTTCTTTTTCATTCATATTGTCCCCGAAGGGACAATATGAATGAAAAAGAAAGAAAATATACAGACTCCATCGACCTATTTCATACCTTACAGACCGCAGCCTTCCCTCACGAGCCGCCACTGTCTGAATGCTTCTTCTATTTCATATGCAAGTTTTATATCCATGTTTCTGTGTTTCTATTTTCAGGAGTTAACAAGAAGAATAAACACATTGTTGTATACCCTGACATTCCTTCTGATATGAGACCTGTACCCCATGGTCCTGGAATTCCAATACCCGACCCACCTCAAACCCTGGACTTCGATGATTCTGATGATGAATCAATGACCAATGCCAATGACCAGTCCCAGTCGTATATACACCTCAAAATACCGCTTCAAATGAGCCGAGGCCTCTCAACCAGGCCAAACTTAATGATCTTACCAGGGATTTAGGACTTTCCAAATTAGCTGCCGAGATCTTGGGCTCACCACTTCGAGAGGACAACTTGCTGGCTCCGGGAACAACATTCTCCTGGTATAGGAAACGAGAGGAAGAATTCCGCAAGTTTTTTGCAGTGCACGAAAATACCTCTTCCTTAGTGTACTGCTGCAATGTTGAGGGGCTAATCGAATCCTTGGGCCTGCCATATAACGCATCAGAATGGAGGCTATTTATAGACTCGTCTAAATGAAGTTGGAAAGCAGTACTTCTCAACATTGGGAATAGGGTTGCATCAGTCCCTGTAGCACATTCCGTACAACTTACTGAGAGCTACGATAACATGAAAATTTTACTGGATGCTCTCGTATACGACCAACATAACTGGAGGATCTGTGGAGATTTGAAGGTAATACTAATATCATAAGTAAACTATTGCTATTGACTATGTTGTTTTTCCAAAGGTTATTTGAGAGCGTATAAGAACACTTAACTTCCCCACAGAAGTGATACAGTCCAAGCATAGATTTCTTTTATCTGATAGAACAAATTCTCTAAATTCTTTAAATATTTTCATTTTTTTTCAGATTGTGGCATTTGTATTGGGAATGCAAGGGGGATACACGAAATACCCATGTTTCCTCTGCAAATGGGATAGCCGAGCGGATGAGAAGCACTATGCACAGCGTGAATGGGCATCCAGAGAGAATTTTGAACCTGGGTCGCATAATGTCGTTTCAGTGCCCCTTGTACCACCAACAAAAATTTTGCTCCCACCACTTCATATTAAGCTGGGCTTGTTGAAAATTTCATCAAATCAATGAATAACGAGGGTTCAGCATTCCGATATCTCGAGAGTAAATTTCCTCATATATCTGATGCTAAACTAAATGCTGGGGTTTTTGATGGTCCTCAAATTCGAACTTTGATCAAGGATACTCAGTTCGAAAACGCAATGACTCCAACTGAGAAGAATGCCTGGCAGGCATTCAAATCAGTTGCCACTGATTTTCTTGGCAAGCGTAGAAGTCCAAAATACGAGTCCGTTGTCGAAAACTTGATGGAAGCTTTCAAAGCTCATGGGTCGCGCATGTCCATAAAAATGCACTTTTTGTGGTCCCACTTGGACTATTTTCCTGAAAATTGCGGGGATTATAGTGAGGAACAGGGTGAACGATTTCACCAAGATATCAAAATAATGGAAGAGAGGTACCAGGGAAACTGGGATATCAATATGCTGGCGGACTATTGCTGGTGTTTGAAGCGAGACGTGCCCGAAGAAAAACACAGACGGAAAGCAAAAAAAACTTCATTCCTTCCTCAATAAACTTTTTTCCATATTCATTGTATGAATAAAAGTATTTATTCACACAATGTTTTCATTTTTCACGAGTGTTCTTATAATATTACTCGTATCTACAGTGTTTAAGCTAAAAAAATCAATAAATTTGGGGATAAAATTGGACTTATAATAAATGGCCAATAGAGAAAAAACCTGACCTGATTGAGGAAAACCAATGTCATTTTCGAATTCAGCATGGTCGAATTATATAATATGAGTTGAAAAAACCCTCACAGCAGACAAAACAATTTCATATGCATACCAGTGTTATGCAAAAGTACCAGATGAATGGAAAAAGCAAATGTAGTACCCATTTACAAAAAGGGTAGTAAGAAGGAGTTTGGAAATTATAGGCGTGTTAGTTTAACATCATTGGTAGGAAAGATACTAGAAAGAATTATCTTTAATTATTAAAACAAACACCTGCATTTTCTTCCATTTCCTTAAAATATAAAAAATATGAAAACAATGTTACACAAACTTCCAACTATTTTTAACAGAGAAGGGGGTAGGGGTAATGGAGGAGGGGGTATGCAACAAGGGGGGGTTAGTCCCCAAGTTGCATGAAGGGGGGAGAAGGAGAATGACCTAGGGGTGAGGGGTTTTGGAGGGAGAGGGAGAATGACCTCCCCCCAAAGGGGTAACCCTAACCTTTTGAACGTCGCACTCTGAGTCAGTGGGCTAAAAATTTGTGAAGCTATATTGGTAGATAAATGGGTACCTTGGGTGGCTAGTGGTTAAGACGCTGGGTTGCTGGTGGGGCGTGGTTCGGATTCCACGTTAAACTGTAGATCTAAGGTGGAGTGAAAAGCTTGACCTTCGTCAGAATGAACAATTCGGGCGGAAGTTAACCAAAGATTAAAGGTTATATTTAAAATGCAAAATAATATTTTTGTCTTCATCTCGGTACTCTGCGAAGGTGCCCTCGCCGTAGGCGAGTTTGGGAAGTACAAGTCCCGCCCGTAGGGCAGAGAGCCGAAGGCTCTGCTCGTAAAGAATAATATTCAAGATCATTTGGAGAAGTTTAATTTTATTTCAAGTTCACAACATGGATTTAGATCAGGAAGGTCTTGTTTGTCCAATTTCTTAGACTTTTTAGAGTTTGTAACTGATCAGGTTGATAATGGAAATGATGTAGATGTTATTTATTTGGGTTTTAGTAAAGCATTTGACAAGGTTCCACATAGGAGACTTCTCTATAAATTAAAAGCTCATGGGATATTGGGGTCAGTCATAAATTGGGTAGAAAAATGATTGGAAGACAGAACAGAGAGTAATTCTAAATGGTCATAAATCTGGGTAGCAGAAAGTGAAAAGTGGAGTACCACAGTTTTAGGTCCCTTACTCTTTATTTTATATCTAAATGATTTAGAGAAAGGAGTAGGTCGTAAAATATCTAAATTTGCAGATGATGCAAGAGTAGTTGCCCTTTGCCCCAGTTACAAATATAGAAAATTCTTATAAACTGAAGAGGATCTTGATAGATTAGTTGCTTCGGCTAGTAAATGGCAGATGGAATTCACTGTTCAAAAATGCAAAGTCATGCATTTCGGTCGAAATAATGAAAATTTTAGTTATGAGATGCAAGGGAACTGGTTGGATTATGGAAATATTAATATAAATTTCAAAATTCGGCCCTTTTTGTTATTGTTATTTTTATTTATTTGTCGGGTTCAAAATCCCAGCTGAGCCGTGAACGGCCAAATTCTAAAGGGCCAAAGACTATCTGAAGCCCAAGTTAAGCTAAATTAAAACTTACGGATTTGAGATCCTATTAGGTCCTACCTCAGGGTAACCTCAGGGTTGCTGACTCGATGCGGGCCTACCTTAGACCTTAGTTACATGAATTTTAATGTAAACAAAAAGGGTACTATTTATGGTCTTCTTTCTCAACCTTGCAACAACAACGCAACCTGGACTATTGCACGGTGCAACAATCTTGTATCTAAACAACCAAACTGAATTGCAAGAGAGCTCTCTACAAGACCACACCCTGTACGTACGACATCCCACAAACGAGTAGAAAACGCGCAGCGTCCCAAAATGATGCCAACAGTGTGACCAACAATGATGCCACAAGAGCTCAAAAATGCTAGCTCTAAATTAAGTTAATTTTCACTAATCTTACAATTATGAGATGGATATATATACACCTTAACTTAATATATATACAAGCAATGCTGCATCAATCAGCTTAGTCATCGTATCGCCTTGGGACAACAATGGTTCTTCCTCTTCTAGATTTTCTAACACTCCCCACCGAAGAGGCATTGTTGTCATTACCTTCTGCAAGGTTAGCCAAGCCTTCTCCATGAGGCTGTAACTCAAATGTTCATCTTGACTATCTGTGTTTTTGCTGATTTCTAAAGCATAGAGTTTTTGTATAGGTCTCTTTAACTTTCCTCCTGAAGTCTTTACCAGTGCAGACCTAACTAAATTGTCTTTGCCAAAAACAACTCTTCAATTATGCCAAGCTTCCAGCATTGCCTTGGTCTTTCATCCCCAATCATTACCACTTCTCCCACCTTGATACAATTTGCATTGGAGCCCTTTACCTTGCCTGATGGGTAATAATTGAGTTCTGGCAAGTATTCCATCTGCCACCTCTTCCATAACTGATCTTGTAGCTCTTCAAGGTACCTGAACCGTCTGGTTAACTCTCCTTGAGTGCTCTGGATAGGCTGCAAGTCTTCTGGCACACTGGGGCTTGATGTTAATCGTTTACCACAAAGAAAATGATTTGGTGTCAATGGCTCTGCATCCTGCATACTGTTGTAAACAAAAGTGATAGGCCTACTGTTCACCATTGCTTCTACTTCACATAAAACAGTGCAGAATTCTTCTTTGCTCAAATGAGCATTAGCTAAAAGTTTCTTTAATGGACACTTTACACTTCTCACTAGCCTTTCCCAAAATCCTCCCCACCATGGTGCTCTCTCAACAATAAACTCCCACTGTACCCCTTGGTGTGAAAAGTAGGATTGGAATCCTTCCTCTTTTAGCAAGGACCAAATTTCTTGGAGTTCTTTTGCAGCCTTTTTGAAGGTTTTTGCATTATCCGATATGATTTTATTTGGGAAACCCCTTCTGTTCACAAACTGTTATTTTATTTATTTGTCGGGTTCGAAATCCCAGCTGAGCCGTGAACGGCCAAATTCTAAAGGGCAAGTTCTACCTAAAGCCCAAGTTAAGCTAAATTAAAACTTACGGATTTGAGATCCTATTAGGTCCTACCTCAGGGTAACCTCAGGGTTGCTGACTCGATGCGGGCCTACCTTAGACCTTAAATTACATGAATTAAAGTAAACAAAAGGGTACTATTTATGGTCTTCTTTCTGAACCTTGCAACAACAACGCAACCTGGACTATTGCACGATGCAACAATCATGTATCTAAACAACCAAACTGAATTGCAAGAGAGCTCTCTATCAAACCACACCCTGTACGTACGACATCCACAAACGAGTAGAAAGACGCGCAGCCCCAAAATGATGCCAACAGACCAAACATGATGCCACAAGAGCTCAAAAATGCTAGCTCTAAATTAATTAATTTTTCACTAACCTTACAATTATGAGATGGATATATATACACCTTAACTTATATATATACAAGCAATGCTGCATCAATCAGCTTAGTCATCGTATCGCCTTGGGACAACAATGGTTCTTCCTCTTCTAGATTTTCTAACACTCCCCACCGAAGAGGCATTGTTGTCATTACCTTCTGCAAGGTTAGCCAAGCCTTCTCATGAGGCTGTAACTCAAATGTTTCATCTTGACTATCTGTGTTTTTGCTGATTTCTAAAGCATAGAGTTTTGTATAGGTCTCTTTAACTTTCCTCCTGAAGTCTTTACCAGTGCAGACCTAACTAAATTGTCTTTGCCAACAAAAACTCTTCAATTATGCCAAGCTTCCAGCATTGCCTTGGTCTTTCATCCCCAATCATTACCACTTCTCCCACCTTGATACAAT
Organism: Bathynomus jamesi; assembly: GCA_023014485.1. Lineage (NCBI taxonomy): Eukaryota > Metazoa > Arthropoda > Malacostraca > Isopoda > Cirolanidae > Bathynomus > Bathynomus jamesi. The sequence goes on along the minus strand of JAJOZX010000156.1, from coordinate 1,390,352 downwards.
TTGCATTGGAGCCCTTTACCTTGCCTGATGGGTAATAATTGAGTTCTGGCAAGTATTCCATCTGCCACCTCTTCCATAACTGATCTTGTAGCTCTTCAAGGTACCTGAACCGTCTGGTTAACTCTCCTTGAGTGCTCTGGATAGGCTGCAAGTCTTCTGGCACACTGGGGTTTGATGTTAATCGTTTACCACAAAGAAAATGATTTGGTGTCAATGGCTCTGCATCCTGCTACTGTTGTAAACAAAAGTGATAGGCCTACTGTTCACCATTGCTTCTACTTCACATAAAACAGTAGAGAATTCTTCTTTGCTCAAATGAGCATTAGCTAAAAGTTTCTTTAATGGACACTTTACACTTCTCACTAGCCTTTCCCAAAATCCTCCCCACCATGGTGCTCTCTCAACAATAAACTCCCACTGTACCCCTTGGTGTGAAAAGTAGGATTGGAATCCTTCCTCTTTTAGCAAGGACCAAATTTCTTGGAGTTCCTTTGCAGCCTTTTTGAAGGTTTTTGCATTATCCGATATGATTTATTTGGGAAACCCCTTCTGTTCACAAACCTTTTAAAGGCCAAAAGAAATACATCACTACTTAAGTTGCTTACCAACTCCAAATGGATTGCTTGGTGGTAGCACACACAAAAATGAAAAAAAAAAAAAAAAGACATATATAACCTTTGTTAGACTCCCCTCGCTCATACACATAGACTGGCCCTGCAAAGTCTACTCCCACTACATCAAATGGGGCAGTATAGACACACCGTTCTCTTGGAAGTGGAGCCACCTTTTCATAATAAGGCTTTGCACTCCAACGCTTGCAAACCACACATTTATGCAAGACCTTTTTACTACTTGTCTAATTTTGGAATCCAAAATTGTTGTCTAATCTCTATTATCACTTCTCTAACTCCAGCATGTAACAGCTTATGATGAGTATCCAGGATCAAAAGGTCCACAAAGTGCCCCCCAGAAGGTAGCAAAATTGGATGTCTTTTCTCCTCTGGAAGCCCAGAAAACTGTAGTCTACCTCCTACTCTCAATAAATCCTGATCCAAAAACACATCCAAACCCTTGAGCGCAGAATGTGTTGGTAGAACCTGTAATGGATGGCTGGTGAGCAATTCGCTCTTCACCAAATTTTTCCTTCTGCATATATACCACCCAGTATTTCCTGGCTTGCTGAATCTCATTACTGTTCAGAATTCCTTCCCTTCTTGTTTCTCCCTTAATGTTGTTGGTAAATCTATATACCCATGCTGTCACTCTTAACAATCTTTTCAGACTGCTAATGTCCTCAAGCCTCAATATGGGGTCCTGCTGCATAACTTGACAACTGTTCACAGCGCATTTTCTCACCTCACTCACCCATGCTTCTTCAGCCTGGCATTCTCCTACAATAGGCTGATTAGAAGGCCAGTTTTCACTTCCAAGTTTTAGCCACTCTGGCCCATTCCACCACAAACTTGATTGTGAAAGATCTTTCACCGAAATTCCTCGTGTTGGTAAATCAGCGGGGTTTTGGATGCCTGGACAATGCTTCCATTGCTTGGGATCTGTGTGCGCTTGAATTTCCTCCACCCTATTGGCAACAAATGGTTTCCATTTCCTTGCCTGACTTCTTAACCAGTGCCAAACTATAGTGGAGTCTGTCCAATAATAGCTTGGAATTTCATAGAGGGCCAAAGACTTTCGCACTGTAATTGCAAGCCGACTAGCAATAACGGCACCCATCAATTCCAACCTTGGAACAGAAAGCCTTTTCAAAGGTGCTACTCTACTCTTTGCAGCAACCAACCTGCAACTTACTTCCTCTTGCAATGCGCCTCTTATATAAATACAAGTTGCATAGGCTTCCTCACTTGCATCACAAAAGATGTGCAGCTCCAAATTGTCTGGACTATTGTTCAACTCTCCAAAGTACCATCTTGGGATTTCAATGTCTCCAAGATGTGCCAATTCTTTGAACCAATATTTCCACCTTACCACCATATGATCAGGTAACTCTTGGTCCCAACCAAGTCCAATTTCCCAGAGGCTCTGAAACCAAATTTTTGACTTTATCACAAATGGAGCCAGGAATCCAAGAGGATCAAAGACCTTCGAAGCCAAACTAAGAGCTGTACGTTTTGTCCACCTTGTCTCATTCTCGGCCAGCTCTACTAAAGATTTCCCATTGAAGGTAAACAAATCATCATCTTGCTGCCAAACGATGCCTAGCACCTTTGCGTCTATTGCCCACAACTCCTTAATACCAGAATCCTCAATACTTTCTGCTGCATCAGGTACTACAGAGGAATGACTCATAAACTCTTGTAATTGCGAATGATTGGTCTGCCATTTTCTGAGCTCCATGCCAGCCTCCCTCATTATAGCTCTAGCCTCCATGAATATCTGTTTAGCCATTTCTGTATTATCCACGGAACATAGCAAATCATCAACATAAAAATTTTTCCTTATGTGTTCAATAGTGTTAGGATAGACTTCAGAATATTTCTTAAAATGGTACTGCATAGTAGCTGCCAACAGAAATGGACTAGAGCTGAGGCCAAACAACACTGACTTCATTCTATATGCTTGAACCTTAGGTTCATTTTCCAACAAGTCTTTCGTATCCACCCACAGATACCTTACTGCATCTCTGTCCTCTGGTTTTAACTTTATCCGCAAAAAGGCTTGCTTCACATCTGCAGTCAATGCTACTCTACCAAACCTGAATCTCAGTAACAAGGAAAATAAATCTGCATTTAAATTTGGCCCAGCATCCAAACAGTCATTCAAGGACACACCACCTTTGTCCTTGGCTGAGCCATCAAAAACTACCCTCAGTTTGGTGGTAGTTTTGTCTCGCCGTACCACTGCATGGTGTGGCAGATAATGTGCCTCCTGGCTCACCAGCTCACCTTGCACCCTTTCAGCATAGCCCTCCCTTACATAACTTAGGATGGCCTCATCGTATTCAATTAACAACTCCTCATTTTTTCTTAGCCTGTACAATGAAGTCTCCAACCTCCGATTAGCTAGCTGAAGGTTTGAACCGGGTTTGCAAGAATCCTTCCATGGTAGGCCAACTTCATAGCAACCATCTCTAAACCCAATCCCTTTTTCAAATTGCTCTAAAACATCATTGTTCACTGTACTTGCCTGGTTGTCCTTTATACCAATAGATTCAAGTTCCCAAAACGCTTTCAAATGCCTTTCCAGACCATGGCTGTTCTCCTCAATCTTAACAAAAGAGCCTTAACTTCCATTTCATTGCAATAACTACCATGTAGCATCCAGCCTAGCTTACTTTCAATAGCTACTGGGCCTTGAGATGTACGGACAATATTACCAGTGATGAAGTCCCAATAATAGTCAGCTCCAATCAAAAGACTAATATCTTCTGTTCCCTCAAACTTATTATTGCCCAAATTAATTCCTTTAACTTGCAATTCTTGGACACATGCCATATCTAAACAAGTAGTGACTGGAGCACAAAGTTCCTCAATCTCTACAGCTTGGACCTTGATAGTGGGACTTTGCGGTAACAACCCTTTAACCAGAACTTCTACCTTCTTAAATTTGGTTCGGTTTTGAACGGAACCCCCAAACCCAGAAATTCTTAAATTTTCCCTCTTAAGTTCTTTAAACTTCAATTTTCTGGAAATTCTGGTCTTAATAAAACTACACTGGCTACCACTATCAAACAACACTCTTACAGTAGCTTCTCCCTCATTCCCAATTAATAAGGCTGCAGTTGTTTGCAATAATCCCCCTTTACTTTTACTCCCTTGCATAGCAGTGGCATGTGCCACTGATGTCTCTACTTCTGGGGTAGGCCTACTAAGAGTGTTTTCACACAATAATGGCTGATGCCTACCATGACATTTTTTGCACAAAATTTTAAACTTACAAAACCTTGCTCTATGACCTTTCAAAAAACATTTAAAACATGCTGTGGACTTAGTTACCCTGTCCTTTCTCTCCTCAAAGGGTAAGGCCTCAGCCACCTCACATTTATATGACTTGTGGTTGCCTTCGCAAAATATGCATTCCTTGATTCCCTTTAATTTATTCTCAGAGGAGGCATGTAGAGCTGACACTGTACCTGGGCTATTCCTTTTTGTGGAAACTTTGGTGCTGTGCCTGCCTTTGTCCCTTGTTTACCATCCCACTGTGCAAACTCAACTCCCTCTCGTCTTGCTAATTCTGTGCCTAAAAGACTTAACATCTGCTGAAGGGGGATGTACACATGTTCTGCAGAGTGTCCCCTACTTAATTCAAGCAAAATTGAGCTAGGCAATTTAGACTCCAGTGTAGGAACCAACATTATACCATACTTTTCCATTCCTACACCCAAGTTGTCCAGGGACCTAGTTCTAATTTCAAATTCATCATATAACTGCCGTAACTCCTTGACACTATTAGGATTATTAACAGGAGGTATAGCTAAAAGTGCACGGAGGTGGCTTTTAATTAAGATCTCTGGCTTACCAAACCGTTTCTTTAATATATCCCAAGCCACATTATAATTAGCCTCTGTTAATGCTAATCCTGCTATAGTCTTTGCTGCCTCCCCTTCCAAGAGGGACCGCAAATAATTAAACTTCTCCACGGCACTTAACACTTGACTAGAATGAACTGCTGATTGAAAACTGTCTGCCCATCCTTGCCATTCCTGAATACTCCCAGAAAATGTTTTGAGTACAAGCCTCGGTAATTGAACTACAGATCTGTTAACCTTAACTTCACAAGCATCATTTGTTGAGTGTTGTGTTTCATTATTAGACCTGGTCTCTAACTGTACTGAGCTGCTAAACTCTTTTGCTCGGAGGCCTACGTTATCATATCATCAATAATCTCTTCAAAGTAAATTATGTTATTTTCTATTTCATCCTCTTCTATAAGAGCCTCAATTTTAACATTTACCTCACTTAGAGCAACCTTTTTAGTTTCTAATATGGCAAGCTTCGCAGTCACTAAGCGTAAATCCTCTTGCTCTATGGCAGAATCTATAGTGGCAATGACCTTTGTAATTAGACCTTTGTAGGCACTTCTCCTTTTTATAAATTTGTTCAATTCAGATGCACTCATCTTCAATGTAAACAACCCTTGGGCTCAATACCAAATGAGCTGAATTGGCAGAAATACTTAACCAAACTGATCAAACGCAAATTTTACTTTCAAATAAACTGAATTGCTGGTGGGGTACTAACCAAACACCAGTATGGAATACCAAATTTTCCACCCCAGGACCTTAATTCAATAATGACCCAAAATTAACCAAACCGGAAAAAATATAGGCCAAAAAACGACGACGACTGGCCAAGTTTCGCAATTGGGCGACCAAACTTTACCCTGGGACCTTAATTCAATAATAACCCAAAATTAACCAAACCGGAAAAAAGTAGGCCAAAAAACGACAGACGACTGGCCAAGTTTCGCAATTGGGCGACCAACTTTACCCTGGGACCTTAATTCAATAATAACCCAAAATTAACCAAACCGGAAAAAAGTAGGCCAAAAAACGACAGACGACTGGCCAAGTTTCGCAATTGGGCGACCAAACTTTACCCTGGGACCTTAATCAATAATAACCCAAAATTAACCAAACCGGAAAAAAAGTAGGCCAAAAAACGACAGACGACTGGCCAAGTTTCGCAATTGGGCGACCAAACTTTTTACCCTGGGACCTTAACTCAATAATACTCAACCCGTCTAGGCCTAACTTGGGATACAATTTGCACAATCAGAACTTTGCCGAAAAATGGTCACTGACTCAGTCTTGGGGTAGAAATCCGGTTCTGAAGGACCATGTTATTTTATTTATTTGTCGGGTTCGAAATCCCAGCTGAGCCGTGAACGGCCAAATTCTAAAGGGCAAGTTCTACCTAAAGCCCAAGTTAAGCTAAATTAAAACTTACGGATTTGAGATCCTATTAGTCCTACCTCAGGGTAACCTCAGGGTTGCTGACTCGATGCGGGCCTACCTTAGACCTTAAATTACATGAACTTAAAAGGTAAACAAAAGGGTACTATTTGTGGTCTTCTTTCTGAACCTTGCAACAACAACGCAACCTGGACTATTGCACGATGCAACAATCATGTATCTAAACAACCAAACTGAATTGCAAGAGAGCTCTCTATCAAACCACACCTTTACGTACGACCTTCCACAAACGAGTAGAAAGGACGCGCAGCATCCCAAAATGATGCCAACAATGTGACCAAACAACGATGCCACAAGAGCTCAAAAATGCTAGTTCTAAATTAATTTAATTTTTCACTAACCTTACAATTATGAGATGGATATATATACACCTTAACTTAATATATATACAAGCAATGCTGCATCAATCAGCTTAGTCATCGTATCGCCTTGGGACAACAATGGTTCTTCCTCTTCTAGATTTTCTAACACAAACCTTTTAAAGGCCAAAAGAAATACATCACTACTTAAGTTGCTTACCAACTCCAAATGGATTGCTCTGGTGGTAGCACAGGTGAAAAGACATATATAACCTTTGTTAGACTCCCTTCGCTCATACACATAGACTGGCCCTGCAAAGTCTACTCCCACTACATCAAATGGGGCAGTATAGACACACCGTTCTCTTGGAAGTGGAGCCACCTTTTCATAATAAGGCTTTGCACTCCAACGCTTGCAAACCACACATTTATGCAAGACCTTTTTTACTACTTGTCTAATTTTGGGAATCCAAAATTGTTGTCTAATCTCTATTATCACTTCTCTAACTCCAGCATGTAACAGCTTATGATGAGTATCCAGGATCAAAAGGTCCACAAAGTGCCCCCCAGAAGGTAGCAAAATTGGATGTCTTTTCTCCTCTGGAAGCCCAGAAAACTGTAGTCTACCTCCTACTCTCAATAAATCCTGATCCAAAAACACATCCAAACCCTTGAGCGCAGAATGTGTTGGTAGAACCTGTAATGGATGGTGGTGAGCAATTCTCTCTCTTCACCAAATTTTTCTTCTGCATATATACCACCCAGTATTTCCTGGCTTGCTGAATCTCATTACTGTTCAGAATTCCTTCCCTTCTTGTTTCTCCCTTAATGTTGTTGGTAAATCTATATACCCATGCTGTCACTCTTAACAATCTTTTCAGACTGCTAATGTCCTCAAGCCTCAATATGGGGTCCTGCTGCATAACTTGACAACTGTTCACAGCGCATTTTCTCACCTCACTCACCCATGCTTCTTCAGCCTGGCATTCTCCTACAATAAGCTGATTAGAAGGCCAGTTTTCACTTCCAAGTTTTAGCCACTCTGGCCCATTCCACCACAAACTTGACTCTGAAAGATCTTTCACTGAAATTCCTCGTGTTGGTAAATCAGCGGGGTTTTGGATGCCTGGACAATGCTTCCATTGCTTGGGATCTGTGTGCGCTTGAATTTCCTCCACCCTATTGGCAACAAATGGTTTCCATTTCCTTGCCTGACTTCTTAACCAGTGCCAAACTATAGTGGAGTCTGTCCAATAATAGCTTGGAATTTCATAGAGGGCCAAAGACTTTCGCACTGTAATTGCAAGCCGACTAGCAATAACGGCACCCATCAATTCCAACCTTGGAACCGAAAGCCTTTTCAAAGGTGCTACTCTGCTCTTTGCAGCAACCAACCTGCAACTTACTTCCTCTTGCAATGCGCCTCTTATATAAATACAAGTTGCATAGGCTTCCTCACTTGCATCACAAAAGATGTGCAGCTCCAAATTGTCTGGACTATTGTTCAACTCTCCAAAGTACCATCTTGGGATTTCAATGTCTCCAAGATGTGCCAATTCTTTGAACCAATATTTCCACCTTACCACCATATGATCAGGTAACTCTTGGTCCCAACCAAGTCCAATTTCCCAGAGGCTCTGAAACCAAATTTTTGACTATCACAAATGGAGCCAGGAATCCAAGAGGATCAAAGACCTTCGAAGCCAAACTAAGAGCTGTACGTTTTGTCCACCTTGTCTCATTCTCAGCCAGCTCTACTAAAGATTTCCCATTGAAGGTAAACAAATCATCATCTTGCTGCCAAACGATGCCTAGCACCTTTGCGTCTATTGCCCACAACTCCTTAATACCAGAATCCTCAATACTTTCTGCTGCATCAGGTACTACAGAGGAATGACTCATAAACTCTTGTAATTGCGAATGATTGGTCTGCCATTTTCTGAGCTCCATGCCAGCCTCCCTCATTATAGCTCTAGCCTCCATGAATATCTGTTTAGCCATTTCTGTATTATGCACGGAACATAGCAAATCATCAACATAAAAATTTTTCCTTATGTGTTCAATAGTGTTAGGATAGACTTCAGAATATTTCTTAAAATGGTACTGCATAGTAGCTGCCAACAGAAATGGACTAGAGCTGAGGCCAAACAACACTGACTTCATTCTATATGCTTGAACCTTAGGTTCATTTTCCAACAAGTCTTTCGTATCCACCCACAGATACCTTACTGCATCTCTGTCCTCTGGTTTTAACTTTATCCGCAAAAAGGCTTGCTTCACATCTGCAGTCAATGCTACTCTACCAAACCTGAATCTCAGTAACAAGGAAAATAAATCTGCATTTAAATTTGGCCCAGCATCCAAACAGTCATTCAAGGACACACCACCTTTGTCCTTGGCTGAGCCATCAAAAACTACCCTTAGTTTGGTGGTAGTTTTGTCTCGCCGTACCACTGCATGGTGTGGCAGATAATGTGCCTCCTGGCTCACCAGCTCACCTTGCACCCTTTCAGCATAGCCCTCCCTTACATAACTTAGGATGGCCTCATCGTATTCAATTAACAACTCCTCATTTTTTCTTAGCCTGTACAATGAAGTCTCCAACCTCCGATTAGCTAGCTGAAGGTTTGAACCGGGTTTGCAAGAATCCTTCCATGGTAGGCCAACTTCATAGCAACCATCTCTAAACCCAATCCCTTTTTCAAATTGCTCTAAAACATCATTGTTCACTGTACTTGCCTGGTTGTCCTTTATGCCAATAGATTCAAGTTCCCAAAACGCTTTCAAATGCCTTTCCAGACCATGGCTGTTCTCCTCAATCTTAACAAAAAGAGCCTTAACTTCCATTTCATTGCAATAACTACCATGTAGCATCCAGCCTAGCTTACTTTCAATAGCTACCGGGCCTTGAGATGTACGGACAATATTACCAGTGATGAAGTCCCAATAATAGTCAGCTCCAATCAAAAGACTAATATCTTCTGTTCCCTCAAACTTATTATTGCCCAAATTAATTCCTTTAACTTGCAATTCTTGGACACATGCCATATCTAAACAAGTAGTGACTGGAGCACAAAGTTCCTCAATCTCTACAGCTTGGACCTTGATAGTGGGACTTTGCGGTAACAACCCTTTAATCAGAACTTCTACCTTCTTAAATTTGGTTCGGTTTTGAACGGAACCCCCAAACCCAGAAATTCTTAAATTTTCCCTCTTAAGTTCTTTAAACTTCAATTTTCTGGAAATTCTGGTCTTAATAAAACTACACTGGCTACCACTATCAAACAACACTCTTACAGTAGCTTCTCCCTCATTCCCAATTAATAAGGCTGCAGTTGTTTGCAATAATCCCCCTTGCACTTAACACTTGACTAGAATGAACTGCTGATTGAAAACTGTCTGCCCATCCTTGCCATTCCTGAATACTCCCAGAAAATGTTTTGAGTACAAGCCTCGGTAATTGAACTACAGATCTGTTAACCTTAACTTCACAAGCATCATTTGTTGAGTGTTGTGTTTCATTATTAGACCTGGTCTCTAACTGTACTGAGCTGCTAAACTCTTTTGCTCGGAGGCCTACGTTAGTCATATCATCAATAATCTCTTCAAAGTAAATTATGTTATTTTCTATTTCATCCTCTTCTATAAGAGCCTCAATTTTAACATTTACCTCACTTAGAGCAACCTTTTTAGTTTCTAATATGGCAAGCTTCGCAGTCACTAAGCGTAAATCCTCTTGCTCTATGGCAGAATCTATAGTGGCAATGACCTTTGTAATTAGACCTTTGTAGGCACTTCTCCTTTTTATAAATTTGTTCAATTCAGATGCACTCATCTTCAATGTAAACAACCCTTGGGCTCAATACCAAATGAGCTGAATTGGCAGAAATACTTAACCAAACTGATCAAACGCAAATTTTACTTTCAAATAAACTGAATTGCTGAGTGGGGTACTAACCAAACACCAGTATGGAATACCAAATTTTCCACCCCAGGACCTTAATTCAATAATGACCCAAAATTAACCAAACCAGAAAAAATATAGGCCAAAAAACGACCGACGACTGGCCAAGTTTCGCAATTGGGCGACCAAACTTTACCCTGGGACCTTAATTCAATAATAACCCAAATTAACCAAACCGGAAAAAAAGTAGGCCAAAAAACGACAGACGACTGGCCAAGTTTCGCAATTGGGCGACCAACTTTACCCTGGGACCTTAATTCAATAATAACCCAAAATTAACCAAACCGGAAAAAAAGTAGGCCAAAAAACGACAGACGACTGGCCAAGTTTCGCAATTGGGCGACCAAACTTTTTACCCTGGGACCTTAACTCAATAATAACCCAAAATTAACCAAACCGGAAAAAAAGTAGGCCAAAAAACGACAGACGACTGGCCAAGTTTCGCAATTGGGCGACCAAACTTTTACCCTGGGACCTTAACTCAATAATACTCAACCCGTCTAGGCCTAACTTGGGATACAATTTGCACAATCAGAACTTTGCCGAAAAATGGTCACTGACTCAGTCTTGGGGTAGAAATCCGGTTCTGAAGGACCATGTTATTTTATTTATTTGTCGGGTTCGAAATCCCAGCTGAGCCGTGAACGGCCAAATTCTAAAGGGCAAGTTCTACCTAAAGCCCAAGTTAAGCTAAATTAAAACTTACGGATTTGAGATCCTATTAGGTCCTACCTCAGGGTAACCTCAGGGTTGCTGACTCGATGCGGGCCTACCTTAGACCTTAAATTACATGAACTTAAAAGGTAAACAAAAGGGTACTATTTGTGGTCTTCTTTCTGAACCTTGCAACAAAACGCAACCTGGACTATTGCACGATGCAACAATCATGTATCTAAACAACCAAACTGAATTGCAAGAGAGCTCTCTATCAAACCACACCTTTACGTACGACCTTCCACAAACGAGTAGAAAGGACGCGCAGCATCCCAAAATGATGCCAACAATGTGACCAAACAACGATGCCACAAGAGCTCAAAAATGCTAGTTCTAAATTAATTTAATTTTTCACTAACCTTACAATTATGAGATGGATATATATACACCTTAACTTAATATATATACAAGCAATGCTGCATCAATCAGCTTAGTCATCGTATCGCCTTGGGACAACAATGGTTCTTCCTCTTCTAGATTTTCTAACACAACCTTTTAAAGGCCAAAAGAAATACATCACTACTTAAGTTGCTTACCAACTCCAAATGGATTGCTCTGGTGGTAGCACAGGTGAAAAGACATATATAACCTTTGTTAGACTCCCTTCGCTCATACACATAGACTGGCCCTGCAAAGTCTACTCCCACTACATCAAATGGGGCAGTATAGACACACCGTTCTCTTGGAAGTGGAGCCACCTTTTCATAATAAGGCTTTGCACTCCAACGCTTGCAAACCACACATTTATGCAAGACCTTTTTACTACTTGTCTAATTTTGGGAATCCAAAATTGTTGTCTAATCTCTATTATCACTTCTCTAACTCCAGCATGTAACAGCTTATGATGAGTATCCAGGATCAAAAGGTCCACAAAGTGCCCCCCAGAAGGTAGCAAAATTGGATGTCTTTTCTCCTCTGGAAGCCCAGAAAACTGTAGTCTACCTCCTACTCTCAATAAATCCTGATCCAAAAACACATCCAAACCCTTGAGCGCAGAATGTGTTGGTAGAACCTGTAATGGATGGCTGGTGAGCAATTCTCTCTCTTCACCAAATTTTTCTTCTGCATATATACCACCCAGTATTTCCTGGCTTGCTGAATCTCATTACTGTTCAGAATTCCTTCCCTTCTTGTTTCTCCCTTAATGTTGTTGGTAAATCTATATATCCATGCTGTCACTCTTAACAATCTTTTCAGACTGCTAATGTCCTCAAGCCTCAATATGGGGTCCTGCTGCATAACTTGACAACTGTTCACAGCGCATTTTCTCACCTCACTCACCCATGCTTCTTCAGCCTGGCATTCTCCTACAATAGGCTGATTAGAAGGCCAGTTTTCACTTCCAAGTTTTAGCCACTCTGGCCCATTCCACCACAAACTTGATTGTGAAAGATCTTTCACCGAAATTCCTCGTGTTGGTAAATCAGCGGGGTTTTGGATGCCTGGACAATGCTTCCATTGCTTGGGATCTGTGTGCGCTTGAATTTCCTCCACCCTATTGGCAACAAATGGTTTCCATTTCCTTGCCTGACTTCTTAACCAGTGCCAAACTATAGTGGAGTCTGTCCAATAATAGCTTGGAATTTCATAGAGGGCCAAAGACTTTCGCACTGTAATTGCAAGCCGACTAGCAATAACGGCACCCATCAATTCCAACCTTGGAACAGAAAGCCTTTTCAAAGGTGCTACTCTACTCTTTGCAGCAACCAACCTGCAACTTACTTCCTCTTGCAATGCGCCTCTTATATAAATACAAGTTGCATAGGCTTCCTCACTTGCATCACAAAAGATGTGCAGCTCCAAATTGTCTGGACTATTGTTCAACTCTCCAAAGTACCATCTTGGGATTTCAATGTCTCCAAGATGTGCCAATTCTTTGAACCAATATTTCCACCTTACCACCATATGATCAGGTAACTCTTGGTCCCAACCAAGTCCAATTTCCCAGAGGCTCTGAAACCAAATTTTTGACTTTATCACAAATGGAGCCAGGAATCCAAGAGGATCAAAGACCTTCGAAGCCAAACTAAGAGCTGTACGTTTTGTCCACCTTGTCTCATTCTCAGCCAGCTCTACTAAAGATTTCCCATTGAAGGTAAACAAATCATCATCTTGCTGCCAAACGATGCCTAGCACCTTTGCGTCTATTGCCCACAACTCCTTAATACCAGAATCCTCAATACTTTCTGCTGCATCAGGTACTACAGAGGAATGACTCATAAACTCTTGTAATTGCGAATGATTGGTCTGCCATTTTCTGAGCTCCATGCCAGCCTCCCTCATTATAGCTCTAGCCTCCATGAATATCTGTTTAGCCATTTCTGTATTATCCACGGAACATAGCAAATCATCAACATAAAAATTTTTCCTTATGTGTTCAATAGTGTTAGGATAGACTTCAGAATATTTCTTAAAATGGTACTGCATAGTAGCTGCCAACAGAAATGGACTAGAGCTGAGGCCAAACAACACTGACTTCATTCTATATGCTTGAACCTTAGGTTCATTTTCCAACAAGTCTTTCGTATCCACCCACAGATACCTTACTGCATCTCTGTCCTCTGGTTTTAACTTTATCCGCAAAAAGGCTTGCTTCACATCTGCAGTCAATGCTACTCTACCAAACCTGAATCTCAGTAACAAGGAAAATAAATCTGCATTTAAATTTGGCCCAGCATCCAAACAGTCATTCAAGGACACACCACCTTTGTCCTTGGCTGAGCCATCAAAAACTACCCTCAGTTTGGTGGTAGTTTTGTCTCGCCGTACCACTGCATGGTGTGGCAGATAATGTGCCTCCTGGCTCACCAGCTCACCTTGCACCCTTTCAGCATAGCCCTCCCTTACATAACTTAGGATGGCCTCATCGTATTCAATTAACAACTCCTCATTTTTTCTTAGCCTGTACAATGAAGTCTCCAACCTCCGATTAGCTAGCTGAAGGTTTGAACCGGGTTTGCAAGAATCCTTCCATGGTAGGCCAACTTCATAGCAACCATCTCTAAACCCAATCCCTTTTTCAAATTGCTCTAAAACATCATTGTTCACTGTACTTGCCTGGTTGTCCTTTATACCAATAGATTCAAGTTCCCAAAACGCTTTCAAATGCCTTTCCAGACCATGGCTGTTCTCCTCAATCTTAACAAAAAGAGCCTTAACTTCCATTTCATTGCAATAACTACCATGTAGCATCCAGCCTAGCTTACTTTCAATAGCTACCGGGCCTTGAGATGTACGGACAATATTACCAGTGATGAAGTCCCAATAATAGTCAGCTCCAATCAAAAGACTAATATCTTCTGTTCCCTCAAACTTATTATTGCCCAAATTAATTCCTTTAACTTGCAATTCTTGGACACATGCCATATCTAAACAAGTAGTGACTGGAGCACAAAGTTCCTCAATCTCTACAGCTTGGACCTTGATAGTGGGACTTTGCGGTAACAACCCTTTAACCAGAACTTCTACCTTCTTAAATTTGGTTCGGTTTTGAACGGAACCCCCAAACCCAGAAATTCTTAAATTTTCCCTCTTAAGTTCTTTAAACTTCAATTTTCTGGAAATTCTGGTCTTAATAAAACTACACTGGCTACCACTATCAAACAACACTCTTACAGTAGCTTCTCCCTCATTCCCAATTAATAAGGCTGCAGTTGTTTGCAATAATCCCCCTTTACTTTTACTCCCTTGCATAGCAGTGGCATGTGCCACTGATGTCTCTACTTCTGGGGTAGGCCTACTAAGAGTGTTTTCACACAATAATGGCTGATGCCTACCATGACATTTTTTGCACAAAATTTTAAACTTACAAAACCTTGCTCTATGACCTTTCAAAAAACATTTAAAACATGCTGTGGACTTAGTTACCCTGTCCTTTCTCTCCTCAAAGGGTAAGGCCTCAGCCACCTCACATTTATATGACTTGTGGTTGCCTTCGCAAAATATGCATTCCTTGATTCCCTTTAATTTATTCTCAGAGGAGGCATGTAGAGCTGACACTGTACCTGGGCTATTCCTTTTTGTGGAAACTTTGGTGCTGTGCCTGCCTTTGTCCCCTTGTTTACCATCCCACTGTGCAAACTCAACTCCCTCTCGTCTTGCTAATTCTGTGCCTAAAAGACTTAACATCTGCTGAAGGGGGATGTACACATGTTCTGCAGAGTGTCCCCTACTTAATTCAAGCAAAATTGAGCTAGGCAATTTAGACTCCAGTGTAGGAACCAACATTATACCATACTTTTCCATTCCTACACCCAAGTTGTCCAGGACCTAGTTCTAATTTCAAATTCATCATATAACTGCCGTAACTCCTTGACACTATTAGGATTATTAACAGGAGGTATAGCTAAAAGTGCACGGAGGTGGCTTTTAATTAAGATCTCTGGCTTACCAAACCGTTTCTTTAATATATCCCAAGCCACATTATAATTAGCCTCTGTTAATGCTAATCCTGCTATAGTCTTTGCTGCCTCCCCTTCCAAGAGGGACCGCAAATAATTAAACTTCTCCACGGCACTTAACACTTGACTAGAATGAACTGCTGATTGAAAACTGTCTGCCCATCCTTGCCATTCCTGAATACTCCCAGAAAATGTTTTGAGTACAAGCCTCGGTAATTGAACTACAGATCTGTTAACCTTAACTTCACAAGCATCATTTGTTGAGTGTTGTGTTTCATTATTAGACCTGGTCTCTAACTGTACTGAGCTGCTAAACTCTTTTGCTCGGAGGCCTACGTTAATCATATCATCAATAATCTCTTCAAAGTAAATTATGTTATTTTCTATTTCATCCTCTTCTATAAGAGCCTCAATTTTAACATTTACCTCACTTAGAGCAACCTTTTTAGTTTCTAATATGGCAAGCTCGCAGTCACTAAGCGTAAATCCTCTTGCTCTATGGCAGAATCTATAGTGGCAATGACCTTTGTAATTAGACCTTTGTAGGCACTTCTCCTTTTTATAAATTTGTTCAATTCAGATGCACTCATCTTCAATGTAAACAACCCTTGGGCTCAATACCAAATGAGCTGAATTGGCAGAAATACTTAACCAAACTGATCAAACGCAAATTTTACTTTCAAATAAACTGAATTGCTGGTGGGGTACTAACCAAACACCAGTATGGAATACCAAATTTTCCACCCCAGGACCTTAATTCAATAATGACCCAAAATTAACCAAACCGGAAAAAATGTAGGCCAAAAACGACAGACGACTGGCCAAGTTTCGCAATTGGGCGACCAAACTTTACCCTGGGACCTTAATTCAATAATAACCCAAAATTAACCAAACCGGAAAAAAGTAGGCCAAAAACGACAGACGACTGGCCAAGTTTCGCAATTGGGCGACCAACTTTACCCTGGGACCTTAATTCAATAATAACCCAAAATTAACCAAACCGGAAAAAAGTAGGCCAAAAACGACAGACGACTGGCCAAGTTTCGCAATTGGGCGACCAAACTTTACCCTGGGACCTTAATTCAATAATAACCCAAAATTAACCAAACCGGAAAAAAGTAGGCCAAAAACGACAGACGACTGGCCAAGTTTCGCAATTGGGCGACCAAACTTTTTACCCTGGGACCTTAACTCAATAATACTCAACCCGTCTAGGCCTAACTTGGGATACAATTTGCACAATCAGAACTTTGCCGAAAAATGGTCACTGACTCAGTCTTGGGGTAGAAATCCGGTTCTGAAGGACCATGTTATTTTATTTATTTGTCGGGTTCGAAATCCCAGCTGAGCCGTGAACGGCCAAATTCTAAAGGGCAAGTTCTACCTAAAGCCCAAGTTAAGCTAAATTAAAACTTACGGATTTGAGATCCTATTAGGTCCTACCTCAGGGTAACCTCAGGGTTGCTGACTCGATGCGGGCCTACCTTAGACCTTAATTACATGAACTTAAAGTAAACAAAAGGGTACTATTTGTGGTCTTCTTTCTGAACCTTGCAACAACAACGCAACCTGGACTATTGCACGATGCAACAATCATGTATCTAAACAACCAAACTGAATTGCAAGAGAGCTCTCTATCAACCACACCTTTACGTACGACCTTCCACAAACGAGTAGAAAAGACGCGCAGCGTCCCAAAATGATGCCAACAGTGTGACCAAACAATGATGCCACAAGAGCTCAAAAATGCTAGCTCTAAATTAAGTTAATTTTTCACTAACCTTACAATTATGAGATGGATATATACACCTTAACTTAATATATATACAAGCAATGCTGCATCAATCAGCTTAGTCATCGTATCGCCTTGGGACAACAATGGTTCTTCCTCTTCTAGATTTTCTAACACAAACCTTTTAAAGGCCAAAAGAAATACATCACTACTTAAGTTGCTTACCAACTCCAAATGGATTGCTCTGGTGGTAGCACAGGTGAAAAGACATATATAACCTTGTTAGACTCCCTTCGCTCATACACATAGACTGGCCCTGCAAAGTCTACTCCCACTACATCAAATGGGGCAGTATAGACACCGTTCTCTTGGAAGTGGAGCCACCTTTTCATAATAAGGCTTTGCACTCCAACGCTTGCAAACCACACATTTATGCAAGACCTTTTTTACTACTTGTCTAATTTTGGGAATCCAAAATTGTTGTCTAATCTCTATTATCACTTCTCTAACTCCAGCATGTAACAGCTTATGATGAGTATCCAGGATCAAAAGGTCCACAAAGTGCCCCCCAGAAGGTAGCAAAATTGGATGTCTTTCTCCTCTGGAAGCCCAGAAAACTGTAGTCTACCTCCTACTCTCAATAAATCCTGATCCAAAAACACATCCAAACCCTTGAGCGCAGAATGTGTTGGTAGAACCTGTAATGGATGGCTGGTGAGCAATTCTCTCTCTTCACCAAATTTTTTCTTCTGCATATATACCACCCAGTATTTCCTGGCTTGCTGAATCTCATTACTGTTCAGAATTCCTTCCCTTCTTGTTTCTCCCTTAATGTTGTTGGTAAATCTATATACCATGCTGTCACTCTTAACAATCTTTTCAGACTGCTAATGTCCTCAAGCCTCAATATGGGGTCCTGCTGCATAACTTGACAACTGTTCACAGCGCATTTTCTCACCTCACTCACCCATGCTTCTTCAGCCTGGCATTCTCCTACAATAGGCTGATTAGAAGGCCAGTTTTCACTTCCAAGTTTTAGCCACTCTGGCCCATTCCACCACAAACTTGATTGTGAAAGATCTTTCACCGAAATTCCTCGTGTTGGTAAATCAGCGGGGTTTTGGATGCCTGGACAATGCTTCCATTGCTTGGGATCTGTGTGCGCTTGAATTTCCTCCACCCTATTGGCAACAAATGGTTTCCATTTCCTTGCCTGACTTCTTAACCAGTGCCAAACTATAGTGGAGTCTGTCCAATAATAGCTTGGAATTTCATAGAGGGCCAAAGACTTTCGCACTGTAATTGCAAGCCGACTAGCAATAACGGCACCCATCAATTCCAACCTTGGAACAGAAAGCCTTTTCAAAGGTGCTACTCTACTCTTTGCAGCAACCAACCTGCAACTTACTTCCTCTTGCAATGCGCCTCTTATATAAATACAAGTTGCATAGGCTTCCTCACTTGCATCACAAAAGATGTGCAGCTCCAAATTGTCTGGACTATTGTTCAACTCCAAAGTACCATCTTGGGATTCAATGTCTCCAAGATGTGCCAATTCTTTGAACCAATATTTCCACCTTACCACCATATGATCAGGTAACTCTTGGTCCCAACCAAGTCCAATTTCCCAGAGGCTCTGAAACCAAATTTTTGACTATCACAAATGGAGCCAGGAATCCAAGAGGATCAAAGACCTTCGAAGCCAAACTAAGAGCTGTACGTTTTGTCCACCTTGTCTCATTCTCAGCCAGCTCTACTAAAGATTTCCCATTGAAGGTAAACAAATCATCATCTTGCTGCCAAACGATGCCTAGCACCTTTGCGTCTATTGCCCACAACTCCTTAATACCAGAATCCTCAATACTTTCTGCTGCATCAGGTACTACAGAGGAATGACTCATAAACTCTTGTAATTGCGAATGATTGGTCTGCCATTTTCTGAGCTCCATGCCAGCCTCCCTCATTATAGCTCTAGCCTCCATGAATATCTGTTAGCCATTTCTGTATTATGCACGGAACATAGCAAATCATCAACATAAAAATTTTTCCTTATGTGTTCAATAGTGTTAGGATAGACTTCAGAATATTTCTTAAAATGGTACTGCATAGTAGCTGCCAACAGAAATGGACTAGAGCTGAGGCCAAACAACACTGACTTCATTCTATATGCTTGAACCTTAGGTTCATTTTCCAACAAGTCTTTCGTATCCACCCACAGATACCTTACTGCATCTCTGTCCTCTGGTTTAACTTTATCCGCAAAAAGGCTTGCTTCACATCTGCAGTCATGCTACTCTACCAAACCTGAATCTCAGTAACAAGGAAAATAAATCTGCATTTAAATTTGGCCCAGCATCCAAACAGTCATTCAAGGACACACCACCTTTGTCCTTGGCTGAGCCATCAAAAACTACCCTTAGTTTGGGGTAGTTTTGTCTCGCCGTACCACTGCATGGTGTGGCAGATAATGTGCCTCCTGGCTCACCAGCTCACCTTGCACCCTTTCAGCATAGCCCTCCCTTACATAACTTAGGATGGCCTCATCGTATTCAATTAACAACTCCTCATTTTTTCTTAGCCTGTACAATGAAGTCTCCAACCTCCGATTAGCTAGCTGAAGGTTTGAACCGGGTTTTGCAAGAATCCTTCCATGGTAGGCCAACTTCATAGCAACCATCTCTAAACCCAATCCCTTTTTCAAATTGCTCTAAAACATCATTGTTCACTGTACTTGCCTGGTTGTCCTTTATGCCAATAGATTCAAGTTCCCAAAACGCTTTCAAATGCCTTTCCAGACCATGGCTGTTCTCCTCAATCTTAACAAAAAGAGCCTTAACTTCCATTTCATTGCAATAACTACCATGTAGCATCCAGCCTAGCTTACTTTCAATAGCTACTGGGCCTTGAGATGTACGGACAATATTACCAGTGATGAAGTTCCAATAATAGTCAGCTCCAATCAAAGACTAATATCTTCTGTTCCCTCAAACTTATTATTGCCCAAATTAATTCCTTTAACTTGCAATTCTTGGACACATGCCATATCTAAACAAATAGTGACTGGAGCACAAAGTTCCTCAATCTCTACAGCTTGGACCTTGATAGTGGGACTTTGCGGCAACAACCCTTTAATCAGAACTTCTACCTTCTTAAATTTGGTTCGGTTTTGAACGGAACCCCAAACCAGAAATTCTTAAATTTTCCCTCTTAAGTTCTTTAAACTTCAATTTCTGGAAATTCTGGTCTTAATAAAACTACACTGGCTACCACTATCAAACAACACTCTTACAGTAGCTTCTCCCTCATTCCAATTAATAAGGCTGCAGTTGTTTGCAATAATCCCCCTTTACTTTTACTCCCTTGCATAGCAGTGGCATGTGCCACTGATGTTTCTACTTCTGGGGTAGGCCTACTAAGAGTGTTTTTCACACAATAATGGCTGATGCCTACCATGACATTTTTTGCACAAAATTTTAAACTACAAAAACCTTGCTCTATGACCTTTCAAAAAACACTTAAAACATGCTGTGGACTTAGTTACCCTGTCCTTTCTCCCTCAAAGGTAAGGCCTCAGCCACCTCACATTTATATGACTTGTGGTTGCCTTCGCAAAATATGCATTCCTTGATTCCCTTTAATTTATTCTCAGAGGAGGCATGTAGAGCTGACACTGTACCTGGGCTATTCCTTTTTGTGGAAACTTTGGTGCTGTGCCTGCCTTTGTCCCCTTGTTTACCATCCCATTGTGCAAACTCAACTCCCTCTCGTCTTGCTAATTCTGTGCCTAAAAGACTTAACATCTGCTGAAGGGGGATGTACACATGTTCTGCAGAGTGTCCCTACTTAATTCAAGCAAAATTGAGCTAGGCAATTTAGACTCTAGTGTAGGAACCAACATTATACCATACTTTTCCATTCCTACACCCAAGTTGTCCAGGGACCTAGTTCTAATTTCAAATTCATCATATAACTGCCGTAACTCCTTGACACTATTAGGATTATTAACAGGAGGTATAGCTAAAAGTGCACGGAGGTGGCTTTTAATTAAGATCTCTGGCTTACCAAACCGTTTCTTTAATATATCCCAAGCCACATTATAATTAGCCTCTGTTAATGCTAATCCTGCTATAGTCTTTGCTGCCTCCCCTTCCAAGAGGGACCGCAAATAATTAAACTTCTCCACGGCACTTAACACTTGACTAGAATGAACTGCTGATTGAAAACTGTCTGCCCATCCTTGCCATTCCTGAATACTCCCAGAAAATGTTTTGAGTACAAGCCTCGGTAATTGAACTACAGATCTGTTAACCTTAACTTCACAAGCATCATTTGTTGAGTGTTGTGTTTCATTATTAGACCTGGTCTCTAACTGTACTGAGCTGCTAAACTCTTTTGCTCGGAGGCCTACGTTAGTCATATCATCAATAATCTCTTCAAAGTAAATTATGTTATTTTCTATTTCATCCTCTTCTATAAGAGCCTCAATTTTAACATTTACCTCACTTAGAGCAACCTTTTTAGTTTCTAATATGGAAAGCTGCGCAGTCACTAAGCGTAAATCCTCTTGTTCTATGGCAGAATCTATAGTGGCAATGACCTTTGTAATTAGACCTTTGTAGGCGCTTCTCCTTTTTATAAATTTGTTCAATTCAGATACACTCATCTTCAATGCAAACAACAATTGGGCTCAATGCCAAATAAGCTGAATTGGCAGAAATACTTAACCGAACTGATGAAACGTAAATTTTACTTTCAAATAAACTGAATTGCTTGGTGGGGTACTAACCAACACCAGTATGGAATACCAATTTTTCCACCCAAGTAACTGGCGCACTGGTCTGCAACCTTCGCCTACGAATAATAAACCAAATTAACCAAACTGGTAAATGTAGGCCAAAAACAACGACAGACAAGTGGCCAAGTTTCGAAATTGGGCAACCAAACTTTCTACCCTGGTACCTTAATTCAATAATAACCCAAAATTAACCAAACCGGTAAAATGTAGGCCAAAACAACGACAGACGACTGGCCAAGTTTCGCAATTGGGCGACCAAACCTTTTACCCTGGGACGGTGGGACCTTAATTCAATAATAACCCAAAATTAACCAAACCAGTAAAATGTAGGCCAAAACAACGACAGACGACTGGCCAAGTTTCGCAATTGGGCGACCAAACTTTACCCTGGGACCTTAACTCAATAATACTCAACCCGTCTAGGCCTAACTTGGGATACAATTTGCACAATCAGAACTTTGCCGAAAAATAGTCACTGACTCAGTCTTGGGGTAGAATCCGGTTCTGAAGGACCATGTTATTTTATTTATTTTGTCGGGTTCAAAATCCCAGCTGAGCCGTGAACGGCCAAATTCTAAAGGGCCAAAGACTATCTGAAGCCCAAGTTAAGCTAAATTAAAACTTACGGATTTGAGATCCTATTAGGTCCTACCTCAGGGTAACCTCAGGGTTGCTGACTCGATGCGGGCCTACCTTAGACCTTAGTTACATGAATTTTAATGTAAACAAAAAGGGTACTATTTATGGTCTTCTTTCTCAACCTTGCAACAACAACGCAACCTGGACTATTGCACGGTGCAACAATCTTGTATCTAAACAACCAAACTGAATTGCAAGAGAGCTCTCTACAAGACCACACCCTGTACGTACGACATCCCACAAACGAGTAGAAAAGACGCGCAGCGTCCCAAAATGATGCCAACAGTGTGACCAAACAATGATGCCACAAGAGCTCAAAAATGCTAGCTCTAAATTAAGTTAATTTTTCACTAACCTTACAATTATGAGATGGATATATATACACCTTAACTTAATATATATACAAGCAATGCTGCATCAATCAGCTTAGTCATCGTATCGCCTTGGGACAACAATGGTTCTTCCTCTTCTAGATTTTCTAACAGTTATTTCCTCACAATTTTTTATAATTTTTCTGCTTTGGTATATACTGTATCTTTTTTTCGATATTTCCCCGCTATTTTTAACTAACGAAAATATCACGACAACCTAACCAATCGTCAAGGGTGTACAGTTGACCTAACTGGGCATTCAATTAACCTAACCGGGCATTCAATAATTTTCACGAAGCCATTAGGTAAAAGTTTCTTAAAATTAATCGAAACCTACGGGAAAATTATTGAATACCCAGTTAGGTTAATTGAATGCACAGTTAGGGCAACTGTACGCTCTTGACGATTGGTTAGGTTGTCGTGATATTTTCGTTAGTTAAAAATAGCGGGGAAATATCGAAAAAAGGATATATATATATACAATAGCAGAAAAATAAAAAAAAATTGCGAGGAAATACCAAAAAAGAGCCCAAAATTTTCATTCATGTAGACAAGGGTTAGTAAAATGTCTCTTGGGCTACATTCAGAAACCTGATGGGCCGCAGGTTGTGCAACCTGCCCACCACTGGCTTAGAGGCTTCAAATAAGGCAAATAAAATGTTAGGCATTGTTAAGAGAAATGTTAATTACAAGAGTAAGGAAGTCATCTGTAAAATATATAATTCTCATGTTAGGCCTCACTTAGAATACTGTATTCAAGCTTGGTCCCCCTCACCTTAGACATGATATTGATATGCTTGAAGGTGTGCAACGTAGGGCAACCAAGCTTATCCCTAACTTAAGAAGATTGGAATACAGGGCTAGATTAAAGGAACTAGGTATGTTTAGTTTTGAGTGACGTTGTATGAGGGGAGATATGATACAGATGTTCAAAATTTTTTCAAGTTTAGACAATTTAGATGTACGTAACTTTTTCTCAGTAGAGACGGATGGGATAACTCGTGGACATAATATGAAAATTAGAAAACAGCCTTGTAGACTAGATCTAAGAAAATACTTTTTCACTCATAGAGTAGTGGATATTTGGAATGACTTGTCATATGATGTGGTAAACAGTAGCTCATTAGTTAATTTTAAGAAAAATTTAGACTCTTTCATGAATGAGATAGTTTGTAGATTATAAATACTGTATATTTTTAGGTTAAATTTGCAGTGGCGTAGCTGGAATTTTTTGGTGGGGGACAAAGGCCCAAATTTTCTGACAAACGGGCGTGACAAAGATACCGTTTATCAATCATCTGTCTCATCAAGCACAACAATTTACAGGCAATACAAAGAATTTATCAAGTGCGAGGAACACATATATGATAACACACTTGCATCAGTATTCAGTAATGTAATACAAAAGCAGAATACACGACCATTAAATGAAAAAAAGTGATTCACAAGGGAAAACACACAATGCAGTCAGTGGCGTACATAAGGGAGGGGGAATAGGGGCCATAGGCCCACCCATTGTAAAAATTATTACTACTCTCATTAAAGATATTTGAAAAAGAAATTTAAAAAAATCGATAACTTTACAACATTCATCACAAAAAAAAATCTTGATGTCATATGGAATTTCAGTTATTTCATGGTTACCAGGACATGTTATTGACTCAAAACTCAAAATCAATTTTGGCTGGCTTAGGGACGTTTATATATATGTCTTTATACGTACGATTGATTTGTGCAAATTTAATTCTTTCCCCATAAAATAAAATACAACTGAAGCCTTCCAAGATGCAATTCATTTTAATTCCAAATCAATCATCATCAATTTTGAGCTGACACACACACACACACACACACACACACACACAATATATATATATATGTACATATATATGTGTGTGTGTGTGTGTGTGTGTGTGTAAAAATGAACAGTGAATAATTCCTATATAATTCTTATATGGATCCTTATATTCATTGTCTTCAGTACTTATATAATGTTTGTATGGTTTTTATGTTTGAATGTTCATTTTTACATGAGAAACCAAAATTGCCTGAGCGAGTTTGGATAGAATTTCGATTTGTGCTTTCTTTTGTGCTATTCTATTATGGTTGTCTTGCATCTAACCCTCGTCCATAAATTTTATTAGATTATGCATACATATTGCATGTGGCATGATTTGAACCCTTGTTTGTACTTCTTTATTCATTACTGTATTTCTCTAATTCATCTCTTCTAAATTCTCTCAATAATGACTTACACTGTACGTATGACATAATTTGAATAACTATGACGTCATAAAAGTAACTTAATTTCCTTCACGTTTTCCATACCTTGAACATTGAATCACGTGTTTAGTATGTGGACATCTTTCGTATTCAATGTATGGTAAATTCTTTAATAATAATACAAACTTCACTCTCTATAAGTCATTATTTATATGTTGTGTCCTGTCTGGTATGATGCAGTATAACTATTATTCGACCATATTCATCCATACGTCCATATCTTATCTTGACCATTATCCTATATCAATTTTATTAAATATTCATTTTACTCGTGTCAGCCTATGAATTGTGTACAGAACTTTATGCATCCGTACCTGTTCGTTGAAAGTCGTGCAAATACGTTCGCATGTATTATTTTTTAATTTTTTATTTTTAATTATTTCGCCTCTCGCAATAAACTCGAAAATGCTTATGTAAGTGTACGCAATTCGATGATCACAGCATAAATTAACATCTGAAAACGTAAAATCTCCTCTCGCTCTGATTCGAATTTATAAAACATTATCATGCGTTATGTTATATCATGTGTGTCATGTTATATATAAATATATACCGTATGTGCCCATGTACTTTGTGTTGTACTAATAACCATATATAAATATAAAAACACTGTAAGAATTGTAAGTGACTAATGTACTTAATGATGTAATTAATGTACTTAATGATGTAATGTACTTAATGACGTAGTGAATGTACTCTAATGGAACTGTAATTAACGATAATAAGTGAATGTGAATTAATTGTTAATTATAATCATAATTGTAATAAACCAAAATTACAACGTGCTCAGTGATGTACTTAGATTGTACTCAATGTACTACTCCGAAATTATGTCGCCCTTTAGAAATGTATAATCCGGCGAAAATACGATTATTTTTTTATTATTTTTAAAATTTTTATTGGGAATCTTTCGAAATTCTGATCACGTGTTTAAAGGGGGAAACAACCTTCAAACTGCACTCCCCCAAAATTTAGATTATATATAAAGCATGTATTTGTAAACTAACTTCACTTCGATTACGATTACTTCTTCTTAGACTTCACTCCCAGAGGAGGGGGCAGAGGCCCCTTGCCTCCTTAATTTTTTTAGATTCCGGCCTGAGCCATGGTCGAAAGAGGTCGAACTTCTACCCCTGTAAATTCAGCGTATTACCTGTACATTTTAGCAGTAAATTACAGTAAAAGAAAGTTTTTTTCTCTTTTCCTTCGAGCCGTGCTCTCGTCCGAGAACTCAGTCAATAAATTAGAGAAAAATAATTTCCCGATACGTTATAAGAAGCATCAGGGAATCTTCAGAGAATTTAGTAAGTTTTCACGGAATCCTCCGAACCTCCTAACCAGAACCCCCGTCGACTTCGAACCAACCCAGGGCCATAGACGGAGGGGTTAACATATATATATATATATATATATATATATATATATATATATATATATATATATATATATTGTGTGTGTGTGTGTGTGTGTGTGTGTCCCCGTGTGTTCCTCCCACTTTAACAAATGCTGTGTACGCCCCTGAATGCAGTCTGTGTAACAATGGACCAGAAAATTTGCAACATTATACAACCATATATTGAAAACACGTACAAATTAATTGGAACTCTTCTTTTAAGTACAAAATTTATGGTCACACAAACAAACGACAGACGCACTCACACATCAACTTTTCAGACAAAATCCTTTCTGAGGCTTGGTGTGGGTGATCGACCACCCGGCCCCCATCTAGCTACGTCACTGTAAATTTGTAGGCTACTTGATAGTAGTAAATAGTTGTACATTAGTTAGCTGACTCGAGATTGATATTTTGCAGGATTCTATTATTATTAGCTCATGACTTGGATAACCTCGATAAACCCCAGTGGCTTCATATTTCCAAATGAAATGTAATGTAATTTAATGTAAAAACAGCCTCATCATTACAACTTAAGTTATATCTGAATATTTATTGTTACATATTGCTTTGTATATGAAAATGAAAATGGAAAGGTTTATTGGCAGACTATAGTCCATATGACAAATATTATTAATACAATGACAGTTCATATACTAAAGATCGAAATAATACAGTAATGTTGAAGTTAAGTAGAGCTACAGACAGACGTTTTCGTACCAAGAATTCCACAGCTTAGAGGATAAACGGCAGGATTTATGGATAGCTTGGATAATCGGGTTGGTTGATTTTTTAATTCTTTGCATCAGACTGTATTGAGCACGTCTAGTTACCTCCGGGAAGCTCGGGACATTGAGGGTAGCAAACATTTGCGAAGCTGAGCATCTCGGGGCTAATTTATGTAAGAGTCTAAAAGACCTGTTGTACAGCAAATTTAGGGTTGTGCGAGAACCTTTTTTATAATTCACCCAGAGTTGCTGTCCGTAAATATTACTGCAGAAAGTACGAAGGAGAGTGTCTTTAGCTTCACTTGTACAGAACCGAAAGTTCCTTATAGTCATATTCGCTTTAGCACAAAAGCTTCGAGATTGTTTTCTTTTTCCGAGTCATCACTGAAGGAGCTGGTAATAGTTTGACCCAAATACTTAAACTCTTGTACTTCCTCAATGATTTCACCTTTCATTTTAAGCCTAATAGCGGCTGGCTGCTTACAGCTTTTAGGATGAAATTGCATAACCTTAGTTTTTGTAACATTAAAAAGAATATCATGTTTCTGCGAATACACTTCGCAGACTTTTAGTAGCAGATCCAGACCTTTAACAGAGGGACTTATTAACACCATATCATCGGCATAAACTAAGTTATTTATCCTTGTGTGATCTATACACCATCCCACTGTTGCCTCATTAAGTGAAGCAATTAATCCGTCAATATACACATTATTACTAGTGAGACAATGTAAAATTACCACTGGTTACCCCTAATACATCTACATCACTTATATTTAATTTGGCCGACTCAGACATGCTACCCAATTCTACAAAGAATTTCGAGTTCACATGCACGTTAAAGTCCCCCATTACTATACAGTGAGAATATTTGGGGTTATCTGATAATGACTTAATTTTGTACAGCAAATCAATGTATTCGTGTAGATTACTGCCGTTGTTGTATGGTAAATAGCAGTTTACAATTAATATTCAATGTAATTCAATGCCTAACAACCTTATATTATCGCTTGTTAAAATTTTTATATGTTTTGACAAATTTTTCCTTATTAAGAAAGCAACACCACCAAAAGGCGTATCGTACATTAATTCATCTGACAAATCTACTGCTGATGACTCATGGTACATAAAGTCATCATGGATGGTAGAGAGGAATTTTAGCTCTTGTTTAGGTAGCCAGTGCTCTTGCAGGATTATCAAATCTGCACTGCCACAGATTTTATGAACATCTACAGTTGAATTCCTCAATGGCCTTACATCATATGAAACTATTTTCAACAAGTTATCCACCATGACTGATAGAAAATTTATTATTAATATGATTAGTATTATTCTAAATAGTGCAAATTTCAGGCATTACCTTTAGGGCTCCTATTATTATTATTATTATTATTATTATTATTATTATTATTATTATATTTTGCCTGTTAGCAAATCTGGAAAAGTGAATAAACTCCTTAACAATAATACCGACTCATCTTGTACGGGTTGAAATGCGAATTTACACCTTTAATTATTACTTTAAATGAGTTTAATTATTACTTTAAACGAAGAGTTTGTGTTTAGTTTATTAACCAACAATATGCTGTGTTCCCCACTGACTTCTTCCATCATGTGTCGAATATCGCTTGCCTCGTTCGAGAACTGAATTCGCGACACAAAGAGGGTGAGATTCCTCACAGGTGGCCAAGCCACGAAGACAGGTTGAGGAATCCTCCGTGAAGAGCACCTGTTAACTGTGACCCACCCGTTCTCTTCCCTCAACCTCCCTGAGGCAGGGTTCGCCTGCCTGGGGGATGGGTGGCATGACCTTGGGGGGATAGGAGGTCCCTCCCCTATTCTGTGGCTTGGTGAGAGTCTGTTAGCGGTATTTATATCCTGACGGACGCGCGTGCCCCTCCTTTTTTGGTGGGAGGGGGTGGAACTGCACGCCGAGCGAGACGTTTGAGTAATCGAACGCCTCTCCCCTGCAGTGAAAGGTATGGAAGAGGACAGTAATGCCTCGTCTCTTGGCATCGGACAGTCTCTGTTCCTCATTGTGAAATCAGGAGCAGGGGTCCTCTCCTGAACGTGAGGGAGGTTGACCGCTTCCCCTGCATGCTGCGTTTCCACCCCACATTCAGGGGGAGGGGAGTTAGGGGCAGAGATTTCGTTTCCCTCGCTGCCCGACACGTTTCTTGGGGATCTGACTTGCTGAACAACTTCCGAGTAACTGAGCTTTGGGAGGAGCGTCTCTTTCAACGCATCTAACTCTGACCGGAATTGTTACAGCGAAATGGCATTTTTCTGAGTTGACACCATGTGTTGGTGTTTCAGTTCAACTATCGACTTTTATACTCGTACCTCATTTTACTGTTTTGGGAGCACCGAGATGTCTACATCACCCATAGAGATTACCGGTATTCTATGGAAATTAGTAACGTAGAAGGTAATATTGTTCTCATTATCCCGGAGGGTTGATACTTTATTTATAATGTTTTTTAGGGTATTCTCGTTTCTAGAATTACCTCTACGAGTTGGGAGGGTAGCACTGAACAGGGTGTTTAACTGTACCCTCGCATGTTCTATTTCTTCCGAATCATAGAAATCATGACAAACAGATACGAGAAGGTCTGACCTAATATGATCTACTTTGTCAAATATAAAACATAACAAAAGATTTTCTACAAGAACACGTTTTTGAACAGACGATCCCATTGTATCTGTAACGATGGGGGAGCAGGCTTGCGGAGGCACGTAGATAGGGGGTGGTTGGGGTGGAGAGGGGGGGGACGCCGATAGGGGTCCCACTTCTCATCCCTTTTAATAATTATAATTATATATATATATATATATATATATATATATATATATATATATATATATATATATATATATATATATATATATATATATATATATATGACCAGTTAAGGAATTAAACTTATAGGCTTGTATGTTTCGAAAAGCAATGTGATAATATTCAGGTTTTGTAAATATACTTCTAAGTCACGTGAATATGCACTTGTGCAAAGTTTAGTTCTCTCTCCGAGAGTAAGTACAGGGTGGTCTTAAAGTCTTGTTATCCCCACATTTTTCGTTGAAGTAGTATGTTTAGATATGGTTAGTGGGAAATGTGGACAGTAATAGATTCTTCTTTGTTTCAGATGGCCGACACAAGCTCCGCTAGTATGGAAGAACGGCTCAGTGTAAGTGTATGGGCTCACAAACATCCACAGACTGGAAAAACCATAAAATATGTGCAATGGATTTTTCTGCAAGATTTAACAAAGAAGCCCCTCCTAAAATGACAACATTGCGATGGGAATGTAAGCTGTTCATGACTGGATCAATTCTGGATAAAAAAGGACTGGACAACCATCAAGGTAGGAACAATGTGCAGTAGTGGTAGCTTCAGTGCTTAGATCCCCCGAAAAGTTACTACAGATTACAGAAACGAGTGTCCGAACTCGGTTTCCACAAACAACAATGCTAACACACATGACAGGTGATCTTCAATTGCAATCCTTCAGGCCTGCATTCGTCAATGAGTTAAGTTATGATGACATGCGAAAAAGAAGTGCAAAGTTACTTGAGGTTTTTGTGACACTCCCACAACATGGCAAGGTTTTCTTCTCAGATGAATGTGCAATTTATCAAAGTACCCATAACAGGAATGTTTATTTCTGGAGTAAAGCTAACCCACATTATTATGAAAAGTTAGAGCACAATCCACTGCATGACATGATCTTGGCCATGATGTCCAATAAGCATTTGATAGGTACCTATTTCTTCAATGGTCCTGTCAATCAACATTCATACCGAGCCAAGTTGAGGGATTGGTTTGTTCCAGAGTTCCAAGGACTGAATCTTCTAAGTGGATTGCTGGTTTCAAAAGGATGGAGCCCCTGCCCACTATGCCATCAGTGTCAGAGAATTCTTATACAACATGTTTAGGGATAGGTGGATAGGGAGAGGATCAGCACATTTGGCAGCACCAATTGATTGGCCTCCAAGAAGTCCTGATCTCTCCTCCTGCGATAACGCACTGTGGGGCATTATTAATTAATTAAGGACTGTGTATCCAGGAAAGATACCGGACAAAAGAACAGTTGAAGGAGGCTGTGAGGGTTGCATTTACACAAATCGACAAGGCTATGCTGCGCAAAATATCCCATAGGACATGGCACCAGATCATTTTGTGTCACAAAAATGATGGTTGTCATACTGACCTTCTAGATTCTTAAAGAGGCCCCCTCTCTGACAGGTATGTAATGTAATTTATGTAATAAAGCACTTGTATACATAGTGTCCCTTTTTACATGTTAAGGTCCTTTTGAGAGGGGTAACAAGACTTTCAGACTACCCTGTAGGCTGTACTGTATAATATTCATCTAGGGGTGTTATTTATTTTTCTTTGATTCGGTTTAGAATCCCAGCTGTCTTGAACGGCCAAGCGGGCTACTTTAACTTATAACCGAAGTTAAACTAGACTGAAACAGACTTTGCGCACTTGGATGTCCTATTCGGTCCTACCTCAGGGGTGTCGACTCGACGCGGGCCTACTTTAGGCGTCATTTTAGCATAAATAAAAAAAAGGAAGCACTATTTATGGTCGTCTTTCTAAACCTTGTAACAATACAGCTTGCACCGTTGCACGGTGTAACAATCCTGTGTCCATGGTTTGAAATCAGGGGAGTTTGACCCCCAAATCTACATGGGACCCATGGAAATGTGCTGTCCAAGTGGACCCAGGGTGAGTCCTGTAAAAACCCCTGTAAATATTTATATGTGGTCTGCTAATTTTCTATATTTAAAGCTTTCAAGTTCTATTGTTATCTACATAATTGTATATGCCAGTTATCATAATTCTAATAGGTCTATGCTGTGGTATAACCTAGCAAACATACTACGTAAATACAACGTTGTGTCCTGGTTGAATCTTGTTCAGAAATTAACGTTGTACTGACGTAGTCACAACGTAAAACTTAAACGTTATATTGCAACATTGATACAACGTTGAATAATGATGTTTTATACACGTGAAGTACAAGTAAACTTCTGACGTAATTTTTGGTACGTAGCATAGACGTTGTCTGCACGTAAGGATATAGGATATACTGTAGTTTCGTATTACATTATTCGTTGTTACAAAATCATAACAGAGTTACATATGGCATACTACTATTGCAAATAGGGTGCCTTTGTTGAACCAAATTCTATCCTCGAGACCATGGGCGTACGGGCCAATTTTTTCAGGGGGTGGGGGTGGCCACACATTTGTCCGAATTATACCTACGTTGCCCGAATGTACATTTTCAGAATTCCATATTTGTTCTCAATGCCATTTATGGTATACTGCATTTTTGTATAAACTTTAGTGTCGTTATATACATATCATATCCTAACTGATGCACAATTAAAGCATTTAAATACCATCCACATGTCATAATTCTGGAAATTTTAATTTAATGTGTATCTTCACCTCATGTACTAAAATTATTACAGGATCATTTTTTTATGAAAAACTGCATACCTAAAACAGCGGTGATATCTTTAATGCTTTTTAAAACATACAACACTCATTAATAGAGCCAAGACATTGAGAGGCACTCGTGTCATTCTAATTCTGCCACCAGATGGCCAATTTCCAAAACACATGAAAAAAATCAAAGATCTTATTGTTATGATTTCACAACTGTCAAATTTAAAAATTAGTTATATTACTGTTAGAATTAGTTACTTCTCAGTTTTCCTAACTACTCAATTTCCTAACACACGGAATATAGTAAGGTATCTAAGAGTAAGATAATAAAATGAACCAAACATTTTGCCAAAATCTATGTTGTTATTGCCCAAATATTCAAGCTACCCTGACTTTTTGGGGGGATGAAGACCCCCGACCCCCCGCCTCGTACGCCTGTGCTCGAGACATTGAGACATCGTTGTATCTGCGTAAAGTTTACGTAATATCACAACGTTGTGAAGACAAGACGTAACTGAGACCACACAAATTTACGTTGTATCTATGTTACAGTGTTAAAATGCAACGTTGTGAGAATGTCATATCTACGTAAAATTGTTAGCTGGAAATGGATTGGTACAACCCAGAATGTATTACGGTAGGTTTGAGAAATCTGAAATCTATCCTATCCACTCCTATGCCGATGATTCCACTCTTTACTTTTCCACCCGCTTCACAAACCGTCCTTTTAAAAGTCACTCCATGATTCGCGTAGGACGGCTATAGCGCACCTGACCTTTGATCTTTCTGCTATCTCTGATTGGGGCAGAGAAAACCTTATGGTTTCCACTTTCCAGTGCCTCAAAAAACTCAGTTCTTCCGTCTGTCTACTTGTCCCACTCTTCCACAGGACTATCCCTTTACCTTCAACAATACACAACTGAATCCTTCTTCTTCTCTTAACATTCTTGGCGTTTCCTTTTCTCGTGATCTTTCCTGAAAAGATGACATATACGGTTTCTAAGACGTTAAGTATGCTGTACCGGCTCCGCAGTTTCTTCACCACCATTCAGTTGCTGTCTATACACAGGGATCTAGTCTGCCCGTGTGTGCAGTGTGCAGTACGTTTCTCATGTGTGCGATGGCTCAACCCACACAGCCGTACTTGACCAGATGGAATTAAAGGCTTTTTGTCTCATTAATTCCCCGCTTCTTACTGACTGTCTTCAATCCCTCACTCTTCGCCACAGTGTTGCCTCACTCTCTCTTTACTATCGCTATTATAACGGACACTGCAGTACCGACACAATCTCATTCCTTTTCTGTCCAACTCACTAACGCAAGAGTTAATCGGTATTTTCACTCTTTCACCTACTC
Organism: Bathynomus jamesi; assembly: GCA_023014485.1. Taxonomy (NCBI): domain Eukaryota; kingdom Metazoa; phylum Arthropoda; class Malacostraca; order Isopoda; family Cirolanidae; genus Bathynomus; species Bathynomus jamesi. The sequence continues at coordinate 1,356,285 of JAJOZX010000156.1, read as the reverse complement.
AATCGGTAAACTTTGGAACAATCTTCCTCAGTCCATATTTTCCCCCGTCTATGACCTCCAATCTTTCAAACACAGAGTGTCCAGGCCTCTCGAAAACCCTGGACCTTGATTTTGGCTCTCTTTTTCCTCTATAGGGGAGGCGTTTTTGCGAGCATTTGCCATTGGCCAATCCTTCTTGCATACCCCCCCCATTTTTATAGAATTCAAACCGACCACTACTTTCAAGGAGAGCGCAGCGCTAAAGCAGATAAGCTCCTTCTTTTATGGCATATTATTCTCGTTTGTTTCTCCTGTAGAAGTATATATACGAGGGGCACTCAATATATTTTGCCCCACCCTTTTTTCTTAGCTAAATAATAGGCCATGGGGGGGGGGGGCTGAAATATCTTCTGGGCCGTAAGTTTGAACTTTCTGCGCTTCACATAATCACATAACCAGATTTTTCCAGTTTGAACCTCCCCTCCTTGTATAAAACCGCTTTTAAACGTCCTTGTATAAAACCGATGATTAACGCAGCTTCGAAAATGGCGTCTGACAGTGATTTGCGTCATAAACAGAGAGCTGTTATCGAATTCTTAATCGCAGAGAAGGAAACAGTTGGAAATATTCACAAACGTCTACAAAACGTTTACGGAGATGCTGTTGTTGATCGAAGCACAGTTCAGCGCTGGTCTTAACGTGCGAGATCATTGGAGAGAGGGAGAGCCAGCCTCGATGATGAGCCACGCAGCGGGCGCCCTGCATCGGCTGTGACATCTCACACTGTGCAACGTGTTAACAGCATCATTCGATCAAATCGGCGCGTCACACACAAGGAGCTATCACTGGAGCTACGAATTATTGAAGGAAGTGTGAATACGATAATTCAGCAACTAGGATACTCAAAAGTGTGTTCACGGTTTGTTCCTCGTGAACTGACTGAAGATCACAGCCCAGAGAAAAGAAATTGCGGACCAATGAAAGAAAGCCACCCCCAGAATTCTTTAGTTAGTTTTATAAGGCTAACTAACGAGAATATCACGACCTAACCTAACCAATCGTTAGGTCAACTGTACGCCCTTGACGAGTGGTTAGGTTAGGTCGTTATCTTTTCGTTAGTTAGCCTTATAAAGCTAACTAAAGAAGGCTGGGGGTGGCTTTTTTTCATTGATCCGAAATTGCTTCTGAGTCGTTGGTTCGATACGAGACAGAAGGGGATGATTTCTTTTCACGAATTGTGACTGGGGATGAGATTCGGGTACACCACTTTGAACCTGAAACAAAACGCCAATCCATGGAGTGGCATCACGCAGACTCTCCACGCAAGAAAAAGTTCAAAATGGCTCCCTCTGCAGGAAAGGTTATGGTCACCATCTTCTGGGTCATGAAAGGGGTGAGTCTAGCTGACATTATAGAGAAAGGACAAACAATCAACTCAGAGGCATATATTGCTACCCTACAGAGACTCCGGAGACGTATAGAGCGAGTTCGACCGGAAAGAAAACTGGAAGACGTCCTTCTTTTGCACGATAACGCAAGACCACACAACAGTTTGCAAACAAGAGAGGCCATCACAAAAATGCGCTTGACTGTGTTACCCCACCCTCCATTCAACCCGGATCTGGCACCTTCAGACTTCCATTTGTTTGGGCCAATGAAGGATGGTATTCGTGGAAGAAAGTTTCAGAGTGACGATGAGGTTGTTGAGGAGGTCAAGAGGTGGCTCGAGCGGAACCCATCGGACTTTTACCAGCAAGGAATAAAGGCCGTTGTTTCGAGGTGGAGGAAAGCCTTAGAAAAGGATGGGGCCTATGTGGAAAAATAAAAACTTTCAAAAAGGGTGCTTACAAGGAAACTTTGAAAGAAAAAAAAAAGGTGGGGCAAAATATATTGAGTGGCCCTCGTATATACAGTATATATATATATATATATATATACATTCAACTGCAAAGAACACGCAGTATAAATAACGTAAAGAACGACGCTTGTATAGGAGATATTCCGCGCAAGACGAGAAAGAGAAAACAACAAATGAAAAAATGAAGTACCACCTGGGAATCGAACCCGGGATCTTCCGATTGCCGGTCAGACGCGATAACCACTACACCATGGACTTCACTCTTCCAAATGCCGTAATTCCTCTACATACTCGCAGAAACCAATGCCCCAAGGGGCACCTCCCGCATGCCGTAACATTATATACATTCAACTGCAAAGAACACGCAGTATAAATAACGTAAAGAACGACGCTTGTATAGGAGATATTCCGCGCAAGACGAGAAAGAGAAAACAACAAATGAAAAAATGAAGTACCACCTGGGAATCGAACCCGGATCTTCCGATTGCCGGTCAGACGCGATAACCACTACACCATGGACTTCACTCTTCCAAATGCCGTAATTCCTCTACATACTCGCAGAAACCAATGCCCCAAGGGGGCACCTCCCGCATGCCGTAACATTATATACATTCAACTGCAAAGAACACGCAGTATAAATAACGTAAAAACGACGCTTGTATAGGAGATATTCCGCGCAAGACGAGAAAGAGAAAACAACAAATGAAAAATGAAGTACCACCTGGGAATCGAACCCGGGATCTTCCGATTGCCGGTCAGACGCGATAACCACTACACCATGGACTTCACTCTTCCAAATGCCGTAATTCCTCTACATACTCGCAGAAACCAATGCCCCAAGGGGGCACCTCCCGCATGCCGTAACATTATATACATTCAACTGCAAAGAACACGCAGTATAAATAACGTAAAGAACGACGCTTGTATAGGAGATATTCCGCGCAAGACGAGAAAGAGAAAACAACAAATGAAAAAATGAAGTACCACCTGGGAATCGAACCCGGGATCTTCCGATTGCCGGTCAGACGCGATAACCACTACACCATGGACTTCACTCTTCCAAATGCCGTAATTCCTCTACATACTCGCAGAAACCAATGCCCAAGGGGGCACCTCCCGCATGCCGTAACATTATATACATTCAACTGCAAAGAACACGCAGTATAAATAACGTAAAGAACGACGCTTGTATAGGAGATATTCCGCGCAAGACGAGAAAGAGAAAACAACAAATGAAAAAATGAAGTACCACCTGGGAATCGAACCCGGGATCTTCCGATTGCCGGTCAGACGCGATAACCACTACACCATGGACTTCACTCTTCCAAATGCCGTAATTCCTCTACATACTCGCAGAAACCAATGCCCCAAGGGGGCACCTCCCGCATGCCGTAACATTATATACATTCAACTGCAAAGAACACGCAGTATAAATAACGTAAAGAACGACGCTTGTATAGGAGATATTCCGCGCAAGACGAGAAAGAGAAAACAACAAATGAAAAAATGAAGTACCACCTGGGAATCGAACCCGGGATCTTCCGATTGCCGGTCAGACGCGATAACCACTACACCATGGACTTCACTCTTCCAAATGCCGTAATTCCTCTACATACTCGCAGAAACCAATGCCCCAAGGGGGCACCTCCCGCATGCCGTAACATTATATACATTCAACTGCAAAGAACACGCAGTATAAATAACGTAAAGAACGACGCTTGTATAGGAGATATTCCGCGCAAGACGAGAAAGAGAAAACAACAAATGAAAAAATGAAGTACCACCTGGGAATCGAACCCGGGATCTTCCGATTGCCGGTCAGACGCGATAACCACTACACCATGGACTTCACTCTTCCAAATGCCGTAATTCCTCTACATACTCGCAGAAACCAATGCCCCAAGGGGGCACCTCCCGCATGCCGTAACATTATATACATTCAACTGCAAAGAACACGCAGTATAAATAACGTAAAGAACGACGCTTGTATAGGAGATATTCCGCGCAAGACGAGAAAGAGAAAACAACAAATGAAAAAATGAAAGACCACCTGGGAATCGAACCCGGGATCTTCGATTGCCGGTCAGACGCGATAACCACTACACCATGGACTTACTCTTCCAAATGCCGTAATTCCTCTACATACTCGCAGAAACCAATGCCCCAAGGGGGCACCTCCCGCATGCCGTAACTTATATACATTCAACTGCAAAGAACACGCAGTATAAATAACGTAAAGAACGACGCTTGTATAGGAGATATTCCGCGCAAGACGAGAAAGAGAAAACAACAAATGAAAAAATGAAGTACCACCTGGGAATCGAACCCGGGATCTTCCGATTGCCGGTCAGACGCGATAACCACTACACCATGGACTTCACTCTTCCAAATGCCGTAATTCCTCTACATACTCGCAGAAACCAATGCCCCAAGGGGGCACCTCCCGCATGCCGTAACATTATATACATTCAACTGCAAAGAACACGCAGTATAAATAACGTAAAGAACGACGCTTGTATAGGAGATATTCCGCGCAAGACGAGAAAGAGAAAACAACAAATGAAAAAATGAAGTACCACCTGGGAATCGAACCCGGATCTTCCGATTGCCGGTCAGACGCGATAACCACTACACCATGGACTTCACTCTTCCAAATGCCGTAATTCCTCTACATACTCGCAGAAACCAATGCCCCAAGGGGGCACCTCCCGCATGCCGTAACATTATATACATTCAACTGCAAAGAACACGCAGTATAAATAACGTAAAGAACGACGCTTGTATAGGAGATATTCCGCGCAAGACGAGAAAGAGAAAACAACAAATGAAAAAATGAAGTACCACCTGGGAATCGAACCCGGGATCTTCCGATTGCCGGTCAGACGCGATAACCACTACACCATGGACTTCACTCTTCCAAATGCCGTAATTCCTCTACATACTCGCAGAAACCAATGCCCCAAGGGGGCACCTCCCGCATGCCGTAACATTATATACATTCAACTGCAAAGAACACGCAGTATAAATAACGTAAAGAACGACGCTTGTATAGGAGATATTCCGCGCAAGACGAGAAAGAGAAAACAACAAATGAAAAAATGAAGTACCACCTGGGAATCGAACCCGGGATCTTCCGATTGCCGGTCAGACGCGATAACCACTACACATGGACTTCACTCTTCCAAATGCCGTAATTCCTCTACATACTCGCAGAAACCAATGCCCCAAGGGGGCACCTCCCGCATGCCGTAACATTATATACATTCAACTGCAAAGAACACAGCAGTATAAATAACGTAAAGAACGACGCTTGTATAGGAGATATCCGCGCAAGACGAGAAAGAGAAAACAACAAATGAAAAAATGAAGTACCACCTGGGAATCGAACCCGGGATCTTCCGATTGCCGGTCAGACGCGATAACCACTACACCATGGACTTCACTCTTCCAAATGCCGTAATTCCTCTACATACTCGCAGAAACCAATACCCCAAGGGGGCACCTCCCGCATGCCGTAACATTATATACATTCAACTGCAAAGAACACGCAGTATAAATAACGTAAAGAACGACGCTTGTATAGGAGATATTCCGCGCAAGACGAGAAAGAGAAAACAACAAATGAAAAAATGAAGTACCACCTGGGAATCGAACCGGGATCTTCCGATTGCCGGTCAGACGCGATAACCACTACACCATGGACTTCACTCTTCCAAATGCCGTAATTCCTCTACATACTCGCAGAAACCAATGCCCCAAGGGGGCACCTCCCGCATGCCGTAACATTATATACATTCAACTGCAAAGAACACGCAGTATAAATAACGTAAAGAACGACGCTTGTATAGGAGATATTCCGCGCAAGACGAGAAAGAGAAAACAACAAATGAAAAAATGAAGTACCACCTGGGAATCGAACCCGGGATCTTCCGATTGCCGGTCAGACGCGATAACCACTACACCATGGACTTCACTCTTCCAAATGCCGTAATTCCTCTACATACTCGCAGAAACCAATGCCCCAAGGGGGCACCTCCCGCATGCCGTAACATTATATACATTCAACTGCAAAGAACACGCAGTATAAATAACGTAAAGAACGACGCTTGTATAGGAGATATTCCGCGCAAGACGAGAAAGAGAAAACAACAAATGAAAAAATGAAGTACCACCTGGGAATCGAACCCGGATCTTCCGATTGCCGGTCAGACGCGATAACCACTACACCATGGACTTCACTCTTCCAAATGCCGTAATTCCTCTACATACTCGCAGAAACCAATGCCCCAAGGGGGCACCTCCCGCATGCCGTAACATTATATATATATATATACAGGGTGTTTCATAACATGTGGGACGCACTTTCAGGATGGATTCAAGACCTGAAAACAATTAAAAAAGTTTATATAAACATATGCCCGAAATCGCTTTGTTTCCGAGTTACAGCCCGTTTTGTGTTTCAGCAATTCTTTCCGCAAATTGTTTACAAACACTGCTTGCCGACAATGTTTGTGAGTGAGTACGAGACTTATTTCATATATGGCCTTGCCGATTGTAATGTTTCATACACTTTATGACATGTTTCAATGTCTTTGAGTGTAGAGCCATCAGTCAGTCAGAGGTGCATCGCGGTGTTTCACTGTTCGTATTCGTAACTTCTTACCGTGAATAAGTGCAGTCCAGTGAAAAAAAAACCTAAAAGTTTGTGTTATTTAGTGATAGTGTGCATCTGAAGTGAGAGTGGAGGCTTATTCAAACAGAGAAATGGCAGACATGCATCTCATGTATAGACTTGCCGAGTGTAATGCGGCCGCAGCAAGACGTCTGGATGCAGAAAGGTTTCCGAATCGTCGTCTGCCAGATAAGAAGACCTTTCAGAGAATAGAGCGTCTTGGTGATACAGGATTATTCAACTGTTGAGTTGGAAGAGCGGGTCCTGAATCGCGTGGAGGAAAATCCTGGTGACAGCACCCGAAGGATAGCAGCAGCAGAGGGTGTAAGATACACAACTGTGTAGAGAATTTTACGGGAACAACAGCTTTACCCATATCACATTCAGAGAGTACAAGGCCTTACTAAAACTGATTTCCCACCACGAGAGGCTTTTTGTACTTGGTTCCTTCAACAGTGTGCTCGCGATCCTCTTTTTCTATCCTCTGTGTTGTTTTCTGATGAGACTGCCTTTACAAGAAATGGCGTGATCAATTTTCACAACACTCATAACTGGGCCGAAGAGATTCTGCATGCTATCACCCAGTCAAGGCATCAACAGCAATTTAGTATCAATGTATGGGCATGACTTATTGCCGACAACTTAATCGGTTCTTTTGTTTTTCCTGGAAGATTAAAAGGAGAATCGTATTCCAATTTTTTAAGGAATGATTTAAACGATTTACTAGATGAAATTCCTCTTGGTGTCCGACGTCGTATGTGGTTTATGCATGGCAGCCTCCGTCTCATTTTAGTCGAGTAGCCGAAATGGATAGGCCGTGGAGGACGCATTGCGTTGTCTGCTCGCTCCCCGGACCTGAATCCACTCGATTTGTAGCTGTGGGGTCATCTGAAATCCATCGTTTACGTGACACCCATTGACAACGTTGAAATGCTTCGCCAACGTGTAGAACAAGGATGCCAGAAAATCCGAGCAATATCTGGAATGTTTGAACCGTCAGGCAGTCTATGACGAGGCGTGTTCAGGCGTGTATTCAAGCGCAAGCGGTCATTTTGAGCACTTCCTTTAAAAGTAACGCGGATACTTACTGGAACACATAACGGGCTATAACTCTGAAACAAAGTGATTTCGGGCATATGTTTATATAAACTTTTTTCATTGTTTTCAGGTCCTGAAAGTGCGTCCCACGTTATGAAACACCCTATATATATATATATATATATATATATATAATATCTCGAGTGGCCCAAAAAAAACGCCTTGAGATTTGAAGATCAATAACTTCAAAAATATGCAGTTCACACTTTTACCTCAATCAATTGATAAGCCATCATAAAAAGTTCAGACCTCTACATAAACTACTTTTTCCACAGCTGAGGGAATAATGAGGTATGGTGAAAAAATGAATATCATAAACTGAAAAAAATTTCATTATTCACATCTTATCAACAAATATGATCAATATGTCCGCGGGTTGTGGAGACCTATACTCATTCTATTCACACTGTAATAAACTAACTTAACCAAACTTAGTAAAGCCTAACCTATAATCTAACTTAATATAGCCCAAATAACTTGTCAATTAAATGTTTCACTGAGAAAATGATATTAACCCCGGACTGCCACTGATGCAGGAAACATTGCCAGTTGTAGCTAGATATTGTAAATCTGTTTTCAAAGTGAGTTCAAACATTTCAGTTATTCAGTCTTATTCAGTATCCATGAGACCTGGTTGCGTGTGGGTGAATGTAATGTTAAACTGAAGTAAAAGTTTCGCTCTTTATAAATACTGTGTTAACACTTGGATCTATAAACGTAAGAAAGTAATCTATAAAAATATTAGGGAGTAGGGACGATTGGTAATATATTTACAAGTTTTGTTAAACTTGTATTTAGTACCTGGGCATATATACTGATAGATAGATAGACAGATAGATAGATATCCTATGAAATTGTATCCAATAAGTGATAAGATATGTATAGCTCATCAATTTTCTAAGAGAATATTACTTTAAAGGTGTGTTAAATGGACTGTGCTGTGCTTATTGATTTCTTTCAGAATACAGATTTGCCATTCACTGCAACAGTTCCATTGAAGGGCATCTCTATAATGTATTATATAACGTTGGAAGGACTTCTAGTGAAAAATATTTATTGCTCTCTTGTTTAGGCAGAAATTCGAACCTTTACAAAAAGCCGGTTGGCTGATAAAAATGTCTGGTGTTTTTGCATGACACATTTGATTCACATTGCCTCTCTCTCTCTCTCTCTCTCTCTCTCTCTCTCTCTCTTTCGCGTTTCATATATATATATATATATATAATATATATATATATATATATATATATATGCGTGCGTAAGTTTGCTAATTTTATTACACGCTATACAACTGTATTAGCCAATATACTGTATTTATTGTGGCTTCATCCTTGTTGTAGAAAATTAGTAGCTGTATTCCAATTTAATGTAAATTTCTCTGATGAATACTTATTTAACCAACCATCGAACTAATATTTTTCGCAGAAATTTCAAATCACATGTCTGTGAAAATAAAAAAAAAAGTTTAAAATAATTTTACTGAAGTTTTTAAATATGGCGTTCAGCCAATTTATTGCCGATTTTTTAACGTTTTTTTTGGTTAGCGAAACTGTTATATACTCGTGAGTCGTGAGTACATCTGTATATACGACTGCAGTAGCGGATTATCATTGAGGCAATTGAGGCTGAAGCCTCAGGCCCCCATGCTTGAGGGGGCCCCCAATCAACTGAGTTTCGATGATACAATTCGAGACTTCGCAAACTTCTTTGATTAAATATGACAGAGTACACAAACTGAAAAATTCCGTTTTATTTTATGTTTTAGGCCCTAAAGTAAAGTTTGTTTAATACTGTTTTATTTTAGCGAACGGCAAAATACACTGTGTTAAGGTTCTTTTAAGTTTGTTTCTCAATTAGCCTGAGCACCCTACATATAATTCGTGTAAATGTACTATGTACTGTACATATACATGTATTGTTAATAAAAATCTTGGAAAAGGGCCCCCAAAATAAAATTAGCCTCAGGCCCCAAGTACAGTTAATCCACCCCTGTATACGAGTATATGTATACGGGCATTGTCCGCAATTATGAATCAATTGGTTCCTTGGAAACCGTTCGGAAAGCGAAAATTCTTAAAGTGAACACAATTTTTCGATAGGAATTAATGTAATAGGGTTAATTCGTTCCTGACTCGGCTCCCAAGACCTAAAAATTCATGAAAATAGACAAGTTTTTGCATTTTAAAGGAGGAATAAGCATACAAATATTAAAAATAATTGATATTAAATCAATTTCATATTAAATAAAAGACACGAAAGCTACGTTTAGACATTAATTTCAAGAAGACTTAGATGGACTTCCAGGGAGAGTGCTCTTTGCTGGAGTGAGAGGTTCACTTGTGGGCTTTCTAAAGAAGGAGTCCAAAAAGTTTGTCTGACTTGTTTCTCCTCTCTCTCAAAATCTCCTTGTAGCATGTACTGTTATTGTGGACTCCATTGGCTGCTTCTTTCAAAGTTGGATTCGTAATTGATGGATTTTCGTAAAGCGAACTTTCGTAAAGTGGTCTCTCTCTCTCTCTCTCTCTCTCTCTCTCTCTCTCTCTCTATATATATATATATATATATATATATATATGTGTGCGTGTGTGTGTATTTAAAAGAGAAATAATGGAATACTGGAGAGAAGAATGATTTGCAGATTTCTCACGATTTATGATTTTAAGTTTTGCGGTTCAGTGTTTTAAAGAGAAGAAATAGCTTCGAATACATCTATTATTACTCCTAGTCGGTTAATATATATATATATATATATATATATATATATATATATTATAGAGAGAGAGAGAGAGAGAGAGAGAGAGAGAGAGAGAGAGAGAGCTGTCGTGTATTTTTTTTAAAGAATATAATGGTGTGTAATCAATTTTTTATTTTTTTATAAAGAACTAGCAGAGAACCCGCCCTTCGTGCGGGTAGCAAAAATATCGCGGCTTCCGGGCTGAATATTTCTGGTAGTTCCTGCGGAGGGTTGTTATTACCCTTCGGGTAATACATAGTTACTGTATAGTCAAAAATAATATATTATAATTTTTTTATCTTTTTTTTAACGAAAATATCACGATTTAACCTCACCAATCGTTAAGGTTAAATTAAATTTGTTTTTACTGTACAGTCAAAAATAATATATATATATATATATATATATATATATATATATTTTAACTTTAAGATTAACCAACTGATTAGGTTAATTGAATGCCCGGTTAGGTCAAGTGAATGCCCGGTTAGGTTAATTGAATGCTCGGTTAGGTCACCCGCATTCAAGTAACTGGGCATTCAATAATTTTCCTGTAGGTTTCGATTAATTTTAAGCAACTTTTACCTAATAATTTTTTCTCTCGACGAGCCGTTTCCACAGACAGACAGACAGACAGACAGACAGTATATATAGAAATTTTAAGAAAATTCAACTATTTGTCTAATTATAACAAATTATAATTTTTTTCGCTGAATCGTAAATGCATGGGGTGAAAAGCACGCGCTCGAGCTTCGACCATTTTATGACGTGTCTATGATGTCATTATCTTTCAACCAATCGAAATGCAGATGGACGGACGAACGGACACGCAGGACTCCCTTTTTATGGTATATATATATATATACAGGTCGTCCGATAAGTGAGTGGCGATTCGGGAACAATTTATAAATAAAAGATAAAGGATAATAAAAATTTTATTAGAAGGAATTTTATTATTAGTAAACTTGCAATTAATTCGATAATTAATTGTCATAGGGATCAACCTGATCGCCATTTATACGAACAGCAAGCTGTATGCGTCTCCATGTCCTGTCTGACATTTTTTGTAAAAGTTCTTTATCCTCATTGATGTCACTTAACACAACTTCTGCGATTTTTGTCAGATCAGATTCACTTTGATTTTCACGGCCATTAATCTGCATCTTGAGGATTCCTCAGAGGGTATTATTATTAAGCTTCAAGAATTTGTTGACAAGCATTAACTCTGACAATTTTATCTTGTGGCGATAAAAACTGAACGGAGGTTGGGAGGAAAGCTTTAAAATGCAAGTCTTTTTTCATCAAATCATGCAGTGTTGATTTCGGAACATTTAATGCAGATGCACGCCTACGAATACTTTTGGTTGGCGATTGTCGAATTGACACTTGAACATCATCATCTTCCAATCTTGCTCTTGCTTTGGGGCGACCACGGCGTTTTTTATCAATTATCATCCCAGTTGTGAATAATTTGTGTTCCCATTTTCTAATAATTTCGCCCTTTGGCGGCACATCATTAAATCTTTGTTCAAACCTTTCGCGTACTACCTTCATGCAATGCTTGGTTTTACCAGATTCATGCCACCATGTTGCTGCTAATATCCGTGCTTCATATGTGTAGGGACTTTGATCACAAATTTTATCAACACGTGCGTCTACCTCAGCCATTGCAACGCCAATAATTAGAAATAATAAAAATAAAGCAATGAAAAACCAGAACAAACAGAAATAAACATGAATTACTGCAAAATTAAAAATTTGGATTTCATGTGAAGCTAGCTTAATTGAAAAAAAGCATAGACATTTATTAGATATCAAAGATATTAGTACACTATGCTAACTGACATAGAATCGCCACTCACTTATCGGACGACCTGTATATATATAATGGTGCTTAATAAGAAATTTGCAGTTTTTTATAAATAATATAATGGTGTTTAATAAGAAATTTAATAATGTTTTGTATGAAATTAAGATACGTAAAATGAAATTGTTTGAAATATAAAATACTAACTGACAACAGTTCTGAGGCTCGGAGGCCCAAGGATGCCCCAATTCAGTCTCGGGCGGGGTTTGGTCCCAGTTAGGTGTTTCCGTTACTAATATGTAATTGTGATAGGGGCGGATCAAAGTATCGCGAGGCCCTTGGCCAATGTTCCCCGCGGGGTCCCATAACACCAAAGATTATCGATGACCTGACCATAGTCACAATTACAAATCGAATTTAAAACTCGATTTAAAACTTCAATGATAACAACATAACATAACAAAATATTCGGAAATAAATAAATAAAAAGTCGCATAATTCGTATTCGTAACCAAGATGCTCATAGAATTAGTTCCCAAATGAATATAAAATTCTGCCTGCACTAATGAAATAAGACTGCCACATAAACCTGCTGAAACGTGTCTAAAGACTAAATGTGTTCACCAGACAAGCGGCAAGCGGCGCCCAGTTAGTCATACGTTCGTTCGTTCGCCTGTTTCAGTTTTTTTGCCAAACGGGAGAAAATTGAGTAATTTTGCAAAGGTTTTATCGCGTTTTGTATGACGCTTAGATAATACTTTTTGAGAAATTTTTCTCAACTATTAGCTTCGCTATTTTATCCATTTATTTGTCAAGAAATGAATAGGTTTTTCATTTCATCATTTAAAGCACAGGGCCCTGGGCCATGGCCCACCTGGCCCTTGTGTTAATCCGCCACTGGATTGTGATACTAAAATTTCTAAAAAATGTATCTCTCTCCACGATCAAATTAAAATGGTGAATCCGCACTCGTTTTCCTCCAACTTAATTGTTTCACCACAAGTAAAAACCAGTAAAAAAAAAAATTACAATCTTTAAGAAGTTACATTCAACAGACGTTTTCAATTTAGCTTTCCTAAACGACTATATAAAAAAAACGCTATATTAGAACGTTTAATTAGAAATACTTATAAAAATGGTATATAAACAATGATTACTACAAACATTTTTCTCGATGTTATTTATGTGTTCATTACAAACATTTCTCTCGGTGCCATTTATTAAATTTATTACAAATCATTACATATTGAAGTTACAGTATTTGCAAAGTGTATGATTATGAATGAATATTCCAGAAGTTCTTTTTAATTGTCTTCAATTTTTACCAGAATTTTAGAACCTTCCCAGTTAATACTACGCTTATATCTATACATAGTGTATGGTTAAACAATGCATTAGAATTATTTAGAATTCGACAAGCATATTTATGCTGTGTTACTCTGACGGCTGAGGTTTTTCCCGTTTTTTACCTGAATCTTCTTGTTTACATCCAATAGAATAGACACAATCAAGGTCACGAAAGACCTTGGAATCGCTTTTCATTTTTCACACACACACACACACATATATATATATATATATATATATATATATATATATATAGGTATATACAGGTAAATAGATAACACAGGCCTGCGATGGTTTTGTTGTCCGAAATATTTTATCACTTACTGTATATCGTAATTTTTGTACGCTGATTCCGAAAATAATATTAATTTTTCGCCATCACGTACAGATTTTTCACAAAATGTCATATTTCATATTGCATATGTAAGTAATTCTCATTAAAATTGACTCAATTAAATTTTGATTAAAAAATACTGCCTATAAATGCTTCCAGATCAGCAGTGACGTCATAGCGTCTTCTAGAACATTCGAGAAACGCACCGCTAGATTCCAGTGGTCTGGCGTGAGCCAAGAAATCACAGCAATGACTGCTATTTTTGTTCAGGTAACGTGCAAGGCTACAATACTAAAACTGAAAAGGAAATTTCTTATCCAAACTTTCATTCTGCTATAAGACCTGTTGCTCATGGATCTGGTATACCTGTACCTACTAAACCAAATACTCTTGATATAACTTCATCTGATTCGGTGTCTGATGACGACAGAAACGATGATATTGATTGTTTTCAAACCGAAACATCTGGTGAACTCCAATTGTTTACGCAAAGTGAACTTAATGATTTGGTAAGAGATTTGTGTCTCCCGAATGATTCTTCAGAGATTTTGGGATCCAGACTTCGTGCAAAGAACTTACTTTCTCCCGCGACGTCATTTTACTGGTACAGAAATTGAGAAAAAGAATTCATCCAATATTTTTCTCAAGAAAATTCACTGGTATATTGCAACAATGTTTCGGAACTAATACTTAAGCTAGGCGCTGCAGTCTATGACCCAAATGAGTGGAGACTTTTCATTGATTCCTCCAAAAGAAGTCTAAAAGACGTCCTCCTTCACAACAGTAACTTGTATGCATCCGTTCCTGTGGCTCATTTGGTGCACTTGAAGGAAACGTACGAAAATCTTGAGCTTCTTCTAGCTAAGGTTAAATACAAGGAACACGGTTGGCTACTTTGTGGAGACTTAAAAGTGATTTATATGTTGTTAGATCAACTACCAGGTTATACGAAGTTTCCATGTTTTTTGTGTGAATGGGATAGCCGAGCAAGAACTCAGCACTGGATAAAAAAGGAATGGCCACACAGAGTCAACCTGACACCTGGTTCTAAAAACATTCAACGTGAAAGTTTGGTTTGCACGAAGAAAGTCCTTTTACCTCCGCTTCACATAAAATTTGGCTTGATGAAGCAATTTGTTAAGGCCTTCGACGAAGATGGAGATTGTTTTAAGTATCTGTGTGGTAAATTCCCAATTCTTTCGGAAGCAAAATTGAAAGTAATTTTCGTTGGTCCCCAGATTAGAAAAGTGACTTTGGATGAACACTTTGAAAGAACAATGAACAATCTTGAAAAAGAAGCGTGGATTGCTTTTAAGGATGTTATCAGCAAATTTTTGGGGAACAACAAGGATCCAAATTACCAAAACATTGTGAAGAACATGCTAAATAAGTTCAAAGAGTTGGGTTGTACAGTAATATGAGTTTAAAATTACATTTCTTACATTCACACTTAGATTACTTCCTTGAGAATCTCGGAGCACTCAGCGAAGAACAAGGAGAACGGTAGAGATATCAGGGAAGGTGGGACATCAGCATGATGGCTGATTACTGCTGAATGTTGAAACGGGATACTCCAGAATTATTACATGAAAGAAAAGGAACAGAGCGTACATTCGAGACTAAAAGGCATAGATCTCACAAGAAAACCCAGGACAAATAAAGATGAATATGTAATTGAGGTTAATAGTCTTCTTTCTTTTTAAAGTTGTTGTTGTTGTTGTTCAGCCGATCAGCCCACCCTCTGGAGTGGACCAGAGGTTCAGCGCACTAGTGATGTTGTGTTGTGTTCGTTGTTGTGCTAGAGCGGTACAGTCTGTCATAATGTGTTCAATTGTTTGTGGTGTGTCCTGGCACAGGTGGCAGGTGTCGTCTGTGGAGTTGTCTAGACTGTGTTTATATGTCCGTAAGTTGGGGTGGTGTCCACATCGGAATCGTGCTAAGTTAACTCGATCCGATCTGCTCAGGCTGATCTCTGACCTGTTAATGGGTGGCGGCTTCGCACCTAGGACCGCATTCGGACCGAGTCGTGTCAGTGTTTTGTGGGTTAGGTGTGTGTGTATGTGTTTTCTGTACTGTGTGATGTCTGTGGGGCGTAGTATGGAATAGAGTATTTGGTTATAATGTCTCTCTGGTGTTACCTTAATGGTGCGAGGTGTCGGTGCATGATTGTACATGTAGTGGCAAGGGTGTTGTGGGTTAGTTGTCGCTGCTGCCATGAATTGTGTTCCCCTCATGTCTAAATGTTCCCTAACTTTCAGTATTTTTGTTTCTGTGTGCAGGTGTTCTATTGGTGTTGTTTGGGTGCATCCTGCAATGATACGAAGTGCGTTGTTTTGTATTGTCTGTAAGGTGTTTATGTGTGTGTTTGAGAAAATGGGTGCCCAGCATGGGCTAGCATAGTCCATAACTGAGCGAATATATTGTTTGTATATGAGTGATGTTGTTTCCTGCTGGTGTCCAAAGTTTATGCCTGTAAGTACCCTAAGCGTGTTAAGTCTTGACGTACATTTGTTTTTAATGTCCTGAATATGGTTTGCAAAAGATAATGATGTGTTGCATGTGACCCCAAGTATTTTTGTCCTGTGAGTGTGTGGAATGTTGGTGTTGTTTAGTGTAAGCTGTGAAGTTACCTGGTGTTCTTTTGTATTGCTTGTAAGCAAGGTGATGGTTGATTTTGTGGGCGCTACTTTGAGTCTACTGTGTGTGAGCCAGTCTTGTATACGGTTTTAAAGTTGTTTGCATTTGTAATTAGTATAACAAAGCGAAATAAGTACCTAATGTACATAAACTGAAATAAATAATATTTATTTATGTTGTTGTTTTTTCCCTTCCAGTTTGCAGAAAATCTTTACGTGATAGAAAAAA
Organism: Bathynomus jamesi; assembly: GCA_023014485.1. Taxonomy (NCBI): domain Eukaryota; kingdom Metazoa; phylum Arthropoda; class Malacostraca; order Isopoda; family Cirolanidae; genus Bathynomus; species Bathynomus jamesi. Next base: position 1,339,591 of record JAJOZX010000156.1, on the reverse strand, counting down.
ATAGACACCTTATTCGAAATCAGCGTAGTTGAATTATATAAAATCACTTATTAGTAAGAAAACAACTCTTCCAAAGTTCTCATTCGCAGGCCTGTGTAATTGGCGATACATTTTTTAGTGCTTAACTTTTAGCTACTGTATATAATAAAGGATATTGAAGGAACGACGGCTGTACATAATTATGTGTTTATCCAGATGAACCTCATATACAGTCCGTATTTTAATTAAAGTAACAAGTATAATTTGTGATTACTCACCATCGTTCAGAGAGAAAGTGATCTATTCCAGGAAAGTATTGATTTGTCCTCTGTAAATACCTCGAGCTACAATCAATACTTGGTATCTTCTCTCACAAGTGAATAATTTGTTTGATTCATGAACAGCGCTTGTATTTACGTTATTAAACAAAAAATAACCTGAAAAACGTTTGATGAAATGTGATTTTCCTGCAAATATGATGTGTATGATATCTCCACGATGTTGTAGCGACACATCGCATCGAATCTTTTTTGTTGATGATGTTACGCAATATCATCATCGTGGTGATAAATGTTTTTTTCTTTTCTGTGTGTGTGTGTGTGTGTGTGTATGTGTGTGTGTGTATGCACGCGCGCGCGCGAAACGGACTTCCACAATTATTATTTGGCAAGCTGCCACTGAACCACATGTTAAATGCAACCAACAAAACAAAACTGTTACTTGGGTAAATATACGAACAAACTTTACTTTTTATAACGTCAGTATTTCCATTAGACACCTAAATTATTTCAATTTTGAAAGAAAAAGATATCTTGATATATGACCAGCTCTTAGGGGTACACATAAAGGCGTTAGGCGTTAATGAGTTCTTAGGAGTGAAGATAAAGGTTAGGCGTTCATTAGCGACTAAATGGTACAGATAAAGGTTAGGCATAACAGTTGTAATAATTGTTTCATAAGATTTATTTATTTCTTGAACAGCTGATGGTGATTTTGTTGAAATGAGTGTGTTTGTTTCAAGTCTAATTTAACCTTTTAACGCCAACCGTTGCCTGATGGCAACATGACCTTGACAATCGATTTTGAGCCTCACGATCTGAATTTTGAGTCTTACGATCTGAATATTAGAGGTTATTTTGGCTTGGACAGGGTTTAAAACGAATATGGAAAAGGTAATAAAGTGGGAAACTTGGAGCTAGTGGGATTCAAACCCACCTCGCGGACTCGAGTCCTACGAGCTTCTAGTTTCTCACTTCACTGACTTTTTCCTTTCTATCTTATGTAAGTACGATTATTATTACATTTAAAATATATTTATATGATTTAAAATGTTGTAAAGTCAACCATTTTAAATATGTATTATTACTTTTCAAATGCTTTTTATTGATAGTCGTGCATTATTCAGTGTTTTTATTACGTCAAATAAACAAATACAATTCTTTATTCTTCTTCAATAAGAAGGTATTATAAAGTTAAATAAACTTAAAGTCAATTGAATATATATATATATGTGTGTGTGTGTGTACACACACACACACACACACATATATATATATATATATATATATATATATATATATATTATAACTGCAAACACGCAGTATAATTAACGTAAAGAACGACGCTTTGTATAGGAGAATTATCCGCGCAAGATGAGAGCGAAAGAACGAAACAAATGAAAAAATGAGGTACCCACCCGGGAATCGAACCCGGGATCTTCCGATTGCCGGTCAGATATGATAACCACTACACCACAGGCCTCACCCAAACAAATGTCGTAATTCCTCTACATACGCGCAGAATTACGACATAATTTTGTTTGGGTGAGGCCTGTGGTGTAGTGGTTATCATATCTGACCGGCAATCGGAAGATCCCGGGTTCGATTCCCGGGTGGGTACCTCATTTTTTCATTTGTTTCGTTCTTTCGCTCTCATCTTGCGCGGTTAATTCTCCTATACAAAGCGTCGTTCTTTACGTTAATTATACTGCGTGTTTGTAGTTATAATGTATATATGTTACGGCATGCGGGAGGTGCCCCTTTGGGGCATTGGTTTCTGCGCGTATGTAGAGGAATTACGACATTTGTTTGGGTGAGGCCTGTGGTGTAGTGGTTATCATATCTGACCGGCAATCGGAAGATCCCGGGTTCGATTCCCGGGTGGGTACCTCATTTTTTCATTTGTTTCGTTCTTTCGCTCTCATCTTGCGCGGATAATTCTCCTATACAAAGCGTCGTTCTTTACGTTGATATATATATATATATATATATATATATATATATACATATATACACAGAGAGAGAGAGAGTTCATGTTTGTAATTGACGTTTTTTGATAACAATCGGCTGATAACATTAAGAACATCCTTTAAAAATCTGGTGTTTACACATCCTACTGAGTTATAATGTTATAATGTTTCAGACCAACAAAGACCCTAGGATCCACTCATGGCTGGTCTACCTAAATGTGTTCGTAATTGTGTATTGTGCATGTCCTCCGTGGTGGCGGAGGGGGACCTACAATTTTACGTGGGTTCCGAACCACAAAGCCTTAATTTTACTACCGTAAACTATACCCAATCTATTAACATATGCGTCTAATCGATTTTTAAACACGTTTATAGACGTGCTACTAATTACCTCTACTGGCAAACTATTCCAGCTATTTACTATTCTATGCATAAATTTTTTTTTGCCAACTGCTGTCTCGAACCTTCTACTTGTCAACTTACACCCGTTATTTCTAGTCCTATTATATTGAGATATTTCGAAAAAGCTATCTTTATTTACGTTATCGAACCCATTCATAATTTTGAAAACCTGGATTAGATCACCCCTTAGCTTCCTAGTCTCGAGTGTGGTCAATTTTAACTCCTTAAGCCTATCCTCGTACGACTTCGACCTAAGCAACGGAATCATCTTAGTTACTCGTCTTTGAACGCTTTCGATTTTGTCTATATCTTTTCACATATGCAGATTCCAAAATTGGATCGCGTACTCCAAATGGGGTCTAACTAATGATTTATAAAGAGGAACAATAATATCGCGCGATTTGTACTCAAAATTCCGAGCTATAAAACCTAACACTTTATTCGTTTTGTTGACCGCTGCTGTACTTTGTTTCGCTACTTTTAAATCACCAGTGACTATAACTCCTAAATCTTTTTCCTGCCCTACGCTTGTTAACTCCTCCCCTGACATATTATACGCAAAATTACCGTTACGCGAACCTATATGTAAAATTTTGCACTTATCGACGTTAAATCTCATTTGCGATGTGACTAACCAATCAACGATTTTATTCAGATCTTCCTGGATTTTACTTCTATCTTCATCATTAATCGCCCTACCACCCAACTTCGTGTCATCCGCAAACTTTGAAACTGTACTGACTAGGCCGACATCTAAATCTTTAATATATATAAGAAAAAGCAAGGGGCCCAATACAGAACCCTGAGGAACGCTGCTCGCTACATTAGCCCAACACGACTCCGCTCCATCAACGACCACCCTCTGTTTCCTACCTCGCAACCACTCTTCTATCCAATTTATTACTACACCCCTGATTCCATGAGCCTTAGTTTTTTTCAATGAGTCTTTTGTGCGGTACGGTGTCAAATGCTTTGTGAAAACGTAAATACACTACATCAACCGCCCGATGACTATCGTAAACTTAAAGATAGGTGTTACATTTGCTAACTTGAAATTGATCAGTACGAATTTATAAGTTGTTAGTTTAAGTTAGAAGTCGTTTTTTACATATTTATTTTCGTTATTTTAGTCAATTTTTACTCTTTACTAATAGTATACGTTGCTATTTCGAATTCTATATAATTATATAACAGCGAAGATAAAGGTTTTTATTCAGAAATTACGGTTTTTCCACGCAAAAACGACCTCCTCCCTCATAGAGGAAGAAGAGAGCCAAAATCAAGGTCCAGGGTTTTCGAGATGCCTAGACACTCTGCGTTTGAAAGATTGGAAGTCATAAACAAGGGGAAAGATGGATTGAAGAAGATTGTTCCAGAGTTTGAAAATACCGATTATAGATATATGTACGGATGTTCTAAAATTAAACTTTTATATGAACGAAATATCTTAACAAATATTACGCGATATTTAACAATTTTATTTCAAATACATCACTAATAAGAAAAGCAACAATAATTGTTTATTTTAGATGTTCAAAGTGTCTTCCTTCAACTTGAACACATTGTTCACAACGTCCGACTACTGATCGACAGACATATAAAAGTTTACTAGGTAATTTTAGAACACCCTCTATATATACCGTGCATGAAACAAGGAACTCTTTTGGGGAAATTAAATCCACTATACAGTAGTTCGAATAAGTAATGGTAAATGACAAACACTATAGTTTTTCTTTTTCATGATGTTAGCACGACGTAGGCAACGGGTCACTCGCAAAGGGGCCCCAAAAATATAGCTTCCCTCACTTTGCAGATAGCTGGTGAGGGAAGCTATATTTTGGGGCCTCTTTGCGAGTGACCCGTTGCCCACATTGGGCTTCTATCGTGAAAAAGAAAAAACTATAGAGTTTGTCATTTACTATTACTTATTCGGACTATCGTGGATTTAATTTTCCCAGAAGAGTTCCTTGTTCCATGCACGGTCTGTGTGTATCATGAAAAAACCTCAGGGGGCCATTCTGAGTTCAATCCCATATATATATATATATATATATATATATATATACGCATGTTGTGCATGTGTTTTCAGAAAAATGCAAAAATGTTAGTGGTAAAAATATGTGTCGGTAGGTCGTTAGGGCAAGGTGCAGAGACACGCATATACCCATGTACACAATTTTAGGCACAAGAAAGAGTGGTTTCTGAAAGCAGACAAAACGTGGCTTATTGCCAGAGTTTCTCATTCAAGGTTAAGTACTTCATGACGTAAACAAGTAAAGCAAATGTTTTCAGTGACTATAAAATTGTTGATATTTTATTATGCGTCAAGAACAGAAGTGATGCACATTTTTAATTATGTTCCATTAACGTATTTTTTAATTTTGTTCATTAAATACATGCGTTTCAAATACTGATTTCATCCATTGAACTTCAAGTATGCATATGTTACAGTCAAAGTGTGTAACCGCCATTTCGCGTAATGGCTGAAACTTTTAGTCATTTCGGGAAAAGGCTGTTTCACTTGGTTATTTCGCGAAATGACTAAAATCTTCAGCCATTACGGGAAATGGCTGAAATTCCACCTTGGTCTTTTCGTGAAATGGCTAAAATGACTTCTGTCATGAAGTCATAGAAATAACAAACATCACAATAAAATTGGAAACCTTTATTTAACTAACTAAATCTGCTAAAACATACATACAGCCACAGGTCTGTTCAAATAAGTGAGAAATACTCTTCAAATACACATTTGAACATTTGAATATATTTGAATTTGAATTTTCAATATAAAGGTTTTCAAATACTAACCGGGCCTTCAATGTTATTTCGATGTCCGCCATTGAAGACCCGGTTAGGTCAACTGTATGCCCTTGACAACTGGTTAGGTTAAGTCGTGCTATTTTCGTTAAAACTAACGAAAATAACACAACTTACAAGATCATTTTCCCGGTTAGGTCAACTGTATGCCCTTGACAATTGATTAGGTTAAGTCATGTTATTTTCATTAAAACTAACGAAAATAACACATCTTAACCTAACCAATTGTCAAGGGCATACAGTTGACCTAACCGGGCAAATGATCTTGTACGAAATGACCAAGGTGGAATTTCAGCCATTTACCATAAAGGCTGAAGATTTTAGTCATTTCGCGGAATGACCAAGTGAAACAGCCATTTCACGAAATGACTAAAAGTTTCAGCCATTTCAGCCATTATGTGTTACTTTGACTGTAACACATACATGCTAATTACTCTGTTTTCTCAGAATTTCCCAATTTTTTACAATAAAATTCCGTGTTCCCGTTTTTTCATGATAAATTCCGATATCTTAAAATATTTATTTTATTCAAAATCTTTTAAGCCTTCTGTACTTGCAGTATGTAGTGCTATGTCCAAAATTGATTACATGTCCATTGCAAACCACAAAGATGATCTGTTCATTGGATCACAAACAAAGAAATTCATGTGAACATGGTGAAAAAAAATTATTTAAAAAAATTCTACAAGAATGTTTTGGCATTCCACATGAATGCAGTAGAGAACATGCTGTTGAAGTTGCCTTTTAATCGCATACTTTTACAGCATGTTCAACTTCAAGTAGCTGACTTGACCAAAAAACAAACCAGCAGTTTTAAGTGTGGCCTAACTGATAAACAAATTTCCAGCTTTGCTAGATCAAGAAAGCACTATAGATGCTGTAGAATCTGAGTTTCTCAGATGCCAGTCCTACACATTTTCACTGGGAATTTTTGAGAAAGAGATTGACACTTCTTGGTACACATTGGTGAAATCAAGAGTGTTAGTAATCAGTATTTGTTTGTTAACTTGGCCAGAGTTATGTTGTCATTATTGACAATTTTTTATCTAATGCAGGTTGTGAAAAAAATTTTCAGTAGTTGGTAAAAGTCTGAGTGAGTTTAGAATTAACATGTCAATAGACACAATACACTGCTCCTGAGAAAACTTGGTACTCAGGACTCAGGACAGAAATATGATGATGCACTGATCAGAGCCGCCAAAAGTGCAACATATAATGATCTAAAGTGAACAGTTTGCACCTATTACACTGAACAACAAAATATAACCTTCATTTCCTCCTTTGAAAGAATTTATGTGATTCCACTGTACATTTTTATACTGATTACGAATTTGAAATCAGAATCTTCTATCACTCACTAATTTCGAAGGAAATGCAAATGAAAATTGAAAGAGTTACTTTTTTGGAATATTTAATCGTACAATTAAAGAAAAGTACCTTACCTAAAATGTTTTAGCAGTTGATTTTCGCTTATAGCTAGTACTAGAGGCTTCTCTTATAAGCATCCAACAGTAGTCGGCCAACATACTGAAGGCTATATCTTCCTTGGTACCGCTTTTCCATGGTTGATATATCCTGATGAAATCTTTCACCATGCTCATCGCTCACAGCGCCCAGGTTTGATAGAAAGAGGTCCAGGTGGGAGTGCAGGAAATGTATTTTCAAAGACATGTTACACCCCATGGCTTGATAATAAGCATCTGCTCCACCAGGGAGACATAATTTTCTGATTTGACGCTGCCGAGGAAATTCGTAGTCACTTTTTTAAAAGCTTTCCATGCTGTTCTTTCAACCTCATTCGAAGACTCATCGAATACAGTCTTTCATCACTTCTCTTATCTGTGGGCCCACAAAAATGCCTACTTTGATTTTAGCTTCGCTGATTCTAGGGGACTTCTTTTTTAGATGTAGAAATCCAGGTCTGTTTTTATTCATGGCTTTCACAAATTGTTTATCAAACCAAGTTTGATATGGAGAGGTGGTAAGGAAACTTTTACTGGATCTACTAGGGGTTGATGGGCAACATTTTTCTGTCCTGGAACCAAATTTTGTCGTAGTGGCCACTCTTTCTATGTATAATGACTCTCCTTAGCTCGGCTGTCCCACTCGCAGAGGAAACAAATCACCACAGATATGCCAAGAGTGGTTATCAAAGTCAATATGTTTCAAAAGTAACTGCACATTGTCATATGATTCCTTCATATGAACTGTATGTGCAATCGGAACCGAAGGATAGACATTACCGTTGTGCAATAGTACAGCTTTGAAACTCAACTTTGATGAATCGACTAAAAGCTCCCATTCTTTAGGATTGTGCTCTCGACCAAGTACCTCCATGAGAACATTCACATCATTACAATACACTAAATCACTTTCCATAGAGAAAAACGATGTGAGGTATGTCTGACGCTTACGAAATGATGATATGTTTAGTCTTTTGTAAGAGATTCCAACCTTTTAATCTAGAACGTAAGCGCTCAGCCTGATTTTTAGATAGATTCAACTCTCTGACAAGATCATTTAATTCTGATTGAGAAATTAAATGAGTTTCATCCGATAAAGGTGATTGAAATTGTGTATCCATGTTATCTTGTTTGTCCAAAGGTTCATTACGAGATTCATCATCAGGTTCATCATCATCATCTAAAATCCATGTCTTTGGTGGTTTTGGCACTGGCAAATCGCCACATTGTGAAAGAGGTCGCATGGCTGACAGTAAATTAGGATATTGAATTGCATGTTTAGATTTTGAGGAATGTCCACTTATCTTCGTTAAACAGAAGTAGCAATCAGTCGAGTGGTCTCTTTGTTCTCTCCATACCATTGGGACCGCAAAAGGCATTGAAGAATGAGTACCGTTTAACCACCCTCTCAGAGATCTTGCACAAGAAACACAACATACAGTACATAAGGAGCCCAGATTTTGTCTTGATCTCCTACTTTGCAACCGAAATAAAGTTCATACGCCTTCTTAATTAAAGGAGTGAAATCTTGCTTTTGATATTTTGTTATAAATTCACCACACACAAAACAAAAACTGTCAGGGCTGTTTGCACACTTTCGAGAGATTCTCACTTTTATATCACAAAAACACTATTTTTCTCACCAAACATATACCAAAATAAAATTAATAATTAAATGCACTTAATCAATCAATTGGTGGGTATCAATGCACAAGACTGACTGAGAGCTTAGCACGAATGCGCAATTCTAACACATGACAAACAAGACTGTGCATATCTTGACAGGTATGTGCTTGTTTAATTCGATGAGAAGCAGCTGCTGCAGACTCAACTGACTCGTACTATTTATCTACCAATCACCAATCAGTTTGTCACCATAGTCAAATTTGTTCTGCCCACAAATGCCCAAGACATGGTGACGCCCCTCATTACATCAGTTATATTTTTATAAAAATCCAAATTGTAAGAGAGAAATTTATTCGATGAAATGGCGTAATGTTACACTTGATGAATTATATGTGTTTTCGGCTATGTTTCTCTACAGTAGCATTTGTCGTTATAGTGAAATCCACCATTATTGGCATGGGTTGTCCCGAAAAGCTAGGCTTTTGCTCGCTTAAGCATTTTAAGGAATGGTATGCATTGCGTGAATAAAAGTAATAAAATTTTTATTTATATATATTATATATATATATAATATTTAGGAGAAATCCAATGACAAGGAGGAATGTAAATGCCATGAAAAGTCTTCTTTAATGCGCAACGTTTCGAGCAATATGCTCATCTTCAGGCTAAATAATAACAATATGAAATTAAAATCAATAAACAAATAAAACAAGACAAACTAATTTCTATAAAACCTATTCTTAAAAACAAAATTTAAAAAGACTAAAAGAAGGTTAAATTCAAAGTTATAAAAATTTACATATAAAATTACAAGAAATTTAAAAATTGAAATTGATACAATGGAATAACACTACTAACCCTTCATTGCTGGTTCCGAGGCACAAGTAATTTTAAAACAAAACAAAGGGAACATACTTATGGGTTGGGTGGTTGGAGAGTTATAAGTTGGGAAGGGGGAATTATAAAAAATTTAAAGGGACAGCTAAGGAATCAACATTTAGAGAAGGGGTCAATGTTTTAATAAAAAGAGATTCCAAAATTCTAAGCGAGTTGGAACAAGAATTACAACCAAGAATTTTAAAATTATCTAAAGTGACATCAGTTTTACATTTGTATAATACTGTGTTCCCGGATACTAGAGGCTTCTTTTTTATTTAAAATTTTACCTGTTCGGCAACTTATTCCCATATGCGAATAAAATCTAGCCCTGAGAGAGCGCACGGTGCTGCCAATATAAGTACCAAGGAGACACCTTGGGCAAGTAAATAAATATACAACACCGCTACGCAACGAATCAGGAGTTCGATCCTTCGCTGAGAAAAAGCTACCTAAAGACGTTTTATTAATAAATATAATGCGAAAATCAGTATGATAAAAAAATTTCTTTAACAACTTGGTAAATTTAAGTTTAAATTCTTTATTCATGGGACCCATTTCAGGTACCAAGAAATATTTTATATCTTTAGGCACTGAAATACAGGGAAGTTGAGGGTTATAAACATTATTTAAGAAAGATCTCCTAAATATTAAATTGAAGCTTTTTAGAAGCAACCCGCATGATTATATATATATATATATATATATATATATATATATATATATATATATATATATATATAATTTTTATTACTTTTATTCACGCAATGCATACCATTCCTTAAAATGATTAATAATATAATATATATATATATATATATATAATATATATAATATATATATATATATATATAATTATATATATATATATGCATGTATGTATATATGTATGTTATGATGTATATATGCAGTATACTTAAATAAATATATGCATATATGTAAACATGTAAGTATAAATAATATAACAAATTTCGTATTATGATGCAAACTGAGGAATGTTATCGCGGGTTTCAAAGGGTTTTAAATTGCAAATCCTTCAAAAACTGTGGGTGATAGAAAACATCCGTTTTCGTTTTCGTAATGAGAGTAAAAATGAACATAAGAATCACCTACATTTATCAAAAGGACAAAAACTTTGTTGAACAGTGTTATTAAAGAGCAGTCACAGAACACTTTAGTAATTTTTTAAGTTTGTACATGTAATTCTGTACAATAAATGATTTTATAGTTTGCAGAATGTTCTTAGCAGCTGGTAAGAACATTATAAAATAACTCGCATAAATGGTAATGCTTGTGTATGTTATTCTGTACTATAATATACATGTTGGTGGTTTTCAATAAAACCTTGAATCTTGAATCATACTGATTTTTGTTCGAAATACTGTTTTTTCGTCCTTGACTTCCTGGTTTTTCATAATTATTATATCTATGTTGGCAACTCTGAGTATGCACATTTTTTGTTGCTACAAGATTTATTCTTTAATTTTTAATGTAAAGTATTTAAAAGTTAAATCAAGGTAATTTAAAAAATACCAGTACTTTTTCCATTCGAAAATTTATGTAATTGCAAAAAAAAGCACGATTCATTTGCGAAAAACGCAATCTTTTGCACTCATGCAGCTAGCCGCAAAGAGGCTGCAAGGTACAGTCATGGTAACAATATCGTTTGTACTAGGGGCACTCAATATATTTTGACCCACCCTTTTTTCTTAGCTAAATAATAGGCCATGAGGCTGAAATGTCTTTTGGGTCGTAAGTTTGAACTTTCTGCGCTTCACATAACCGCATTTTTCCAGTTTGAACCTTCCCTCCTTGTCTAAAACCGCTTTTAAACGCCCTTCTATAAAACCGATGGTTAACGCAGTTTCTAAAGTGGCGTCTGACAGTGATGTGTGTCGTAAACAGGGAGCCGTTATCGAGTTCTTAACCGCAGAGAAGGAAACAGTTGGAAATATTCACAAACGTCTACAAAACATTTACGGAGATGCTGTTGTTGATCGAAGCACAGTTGGACGTTGGTCTAAACGTGTGAGAACATCGGAGAGAGGGAGAGCCAGCCTCGATGATGAGCCACGCAGAGGTCGTCCGGCATCGGCTGTGACATCTCACACTGTGCAACGTGCTAACAACATCATTCGATCAAATCGGCACGTCACATACAATTGGGATACTCAAAAATGTGTTCACGGTTTGTTCCTTGCAAACTGACTGAAGATCTCAAAGCCCAAAGAAAAGAAATTGCTTCTGAGTCGTTGGTTCGATACGAGATAGAAGAGGATGACTTCCTTTCACGAATTGTGATTGGGGATGAGACTTGGGTACACCACTTTGAACCTGAAACAAAACGCCAATCCATGGAGTGGCATCACGCAGACTCCCCACGCAAGAAAAAGTTCAAACTGGCTCCCTCTGCAGGAAAGGTTATGGCCACCATCTTCTGGGACATGAAAGGGGTGATTCTGGTGGACATTCTGAAGAAAGGACAAACAGTCAACTCAGAGGCATATATGATATATTACTACCCTACAGAGACTTCAGAGACGTATAAAGTGAGTTCGACCGGAGAGAAAACTGGAAGACGTCTTTCTTTTGCACGATAACGCAAGACCACACAACAGTTTGCAAACAAGAGGGGCCATCACAAAAATGCGCTTGACTGTGTTACCCCACCCTCCATACAGCCTGGATCTGGCACCTTCAGACTTCCATTTGTTTGGGCAAATGAAGGATGGTATTCGTGGTAGAAAGTTTCAGAGTGACGATGAGGTTGTTGAGGAGGTTAAGAGGTGACTCGAGCGGAAGCCAGCGGACTTTTACCAGCAAGGAATAAAGGCTCTTGTTTCAAGTGGAGGAAAGTCGTAGAAAAGGACGGAGATTATGTGGCAAAATAAAAACTTGTAAAAAAGGTATGTAACTATTTGTGTAAAAAATTTCTGGAACTTACAAGGAAACTTGAAGAAAAAAAGGTGGGGCAAAATATATTGAGTGGTGGCCCTGGTACAATAGTCACCTATCACCTATCCGTTTTTCGGTCTTTGTTGCATTGTACCCATTTTACTGATTTTACTGTGGCTAATGGCACGCAGTTTTATTCATTATTTGAGGAGACCTCTATGCTATAAAAGGTTAAATATCTTGAATTACGAGTACGTCACTTAACGGATCGTGATTAGGATTGCCAACTCTAAGGAAATTTTTTTAGTTTCGAGGAAATCTGGTTTTCTTTGAAAGAAATTGATGTAAACGTTTCCTAAATTTAAGGAAACTTTTTACGAGTTCACAGTAAGTATGAATCAAATTGATAAAATTATGGAATATATTATAAATTATAAAGAAGACAATAAAGTCAGACCAAAATACATTCATTCTAGTGTGAAAACATTCATTATCGAAAAAATAATGATTCATAATTACACTGGATTAACTTACAGTACTTCTATAGTATCATAATTTATATTGAGAAATAAAATTATAATTTGAACACAATTAAAATTATAGAAAATATAATTACATTGAAAATTAAGCATTATTAAGTGAATTTTGTTTTGAGTTCCATTCTAGGCCTGAAGATGTGTAATGAGTCAAACCAGTTATTAACTTTGAAATGATAATTACCATGATATCAGCTATTACAGTATATTCGAATTATTAATATAATAATTTAATTTTTCTTTTTAATAAGGAACCGATAGTTTTAGGGAAATTTTAACACTTCAGGGGTTGGCAATGCTGATTTTGATAAGTGTGGTATCATCCAAGATTATTCAGCATTTATATTTAAGTTTATTTCTTTTAATATCACTCAAAACCATATGCTATGCGGCACGAAACAATAGTACAGTTATGAACTGAATCGTTCCTCGACAGCTGGGTCACTTCTTTTTGTCATGATTTCACTTCGAAGAGGTCACGGTCGATCGGGGTGATCGACCGTGAGAGTGAGTTTTTACGATAACTTCCTTGGTGGCGTAGAACCTAATAACCTGTTATAACTTCGAGCAGAGATAACCTAATAACCTGTTATAACTTCGAGCAGAGATAGTATGAAGGAAATGACGAAGCGAGTTTTTAAAAATTAATTTTCCAAGGGCTTTCGTGTATTCAGAAGCACACCTCGTCAGGGAATTAACTTCTGAATACACGAAAGGCGTTGGAATCATTTTTCTTTTTCCTTGTGGGTTTACATCATTCATTCATTTCACGATTGTTTAACCCTTTCATGTCCACAGTTGTAAATGTGACCACACAATTTTACGAGATTTCAGTCCTTATGGAGAATAATATAAGGTACAAAATTGTTTTAATCTTAAACATAATTCCGGCATGAAAGGAAAATTAAGACAGAATTTCATCAATGCCTATTAAAGGTCAAGTAAACATTAAAAAAAATATTTATGCCCATTACTATTAGAAATTATAGGAATTAGGCCTTCTATCGTCACTTATTTCTCAAAAAGAAAGTGGAGAACGATTTTACTGGTCTCCATGAAATAAGTCAGAAACAAAGATTTTAAGTTGGATTTTACTCGTATTTGACTTACAGTACTGATTATTGTATATATAGACATTGAATCTTAGTTCAGGGTGTCCACAATGTCTTGTCACCCAAGTAAAATACTAACTAATTTTCGTTTTTCTTTCAGACCCATTTGAAATGTGTGATAGCAGCAACTATACGATTGAACAACGCATATTGGCTAGTACCCGGGTTCATGAGCAACCACGTAATGGCAAAACCATTGAAAATATTAAAAAAGGAGCTGCACGATTGAATAGGTCCTGGAAATGTACACGAATATTTTCAATGGTTTCGCCATTACGTGGTCACTCATGGACCAGGGTACTAGCCAATATGCGTTGTTGAATCGTATAGTTGCTGCTATCACACATTTCAAATGGGTCTGAAAGAAAAACGAAAATCAGTTATTATTTTACTTGGGTGACAAGACAGTGTGGACTCCCTGTATTGTAATTGTTTTTTGATTATAATGAATGAACCATGTATAATCACAGCCGGATTGAGACGTAGGAGTCGTGTGACTGATTGTTTAGATAAGTTTTTAATGACAACGAACTTCATAATTATTATGAGCTCATAATAAAACTGATTGATTGATTGAAAATTCACCGCAGATTTTAATACAATAAAAGTAGTAGTACAATAAAAGGTCTAATACAATAAAAATAGTAATACAATAAAAGGTCTAATACAATAAAAATAGTAATAGAATTCCCCTGAATAGGATTCCACTGCGCAGCAATGATGTTTTATGATATAAACTAACTAAATAAAATTGTTATCATTGTGTAGACGAATTGTGATAGGTACTCGTACATCACTTTGAAGTGGCTTGACTATAAGGGTGATTATATGCGATATACGAGTATATATTACGACTTTCAGGTGTCACTTGTTGAATTTTAATATAAAATTTATAATGATTTAATATCGTGTGTTGAATTTTAACATGACATTTATAATGATTTAATAAAAATCAATAAAGAATTACTTTTAAACGTGATTAAAATCACAATCGTTACTGTTGTTAAGGCGGCGACCAATATATTGTAGGTCCACGAGATTTTAAAATTCCTTGTTCGAGTCAGTCTAGTACGGGGTCTGTTATGAGAAGTGTTTTTTTTCTTTTTTGTTAAAATGTAATTTGTAATTTAAAGGTACTTATCAGTTCTCTCCACGAAGTGCCGCGAAACCATGTACTCGCTTTTCTTCCCCAATTAATATCGCAACGTTAATTAAGTAAACAAGTTCAAATAGAGTTGAATGTTCTCGTTTTAAAATTTCCTTCTTCGTTCAAAATGTCCCCGACATGCAGCCCCTGTTCTGAGTCCTTTCTCGGCGAAAGGCTACCATAGATATAATCCAGAAAAATGAATGTCAATCAGTAGTATGAGTGCAAATAACGCAGATTAAAGAAAAATAAATAAAATTTAAAGATATTTCATGATAAATTCATACTACTGTATATATAATAGTGGGTGTGCATAAAGTAACGCGAGTGAGGAGACAAATCCGATTTGAATTATATATTAACGCGAGTGAACATGGACAAGTAATACTTATCACATGCACTTCATAAGAACTGTATATTCGATCTTAAGTTTATAAGAGGTGTTGAAAATGGTTTTACGAGTTAAAAAAACAAGTTGAAACTAGTTTAAACCAGTTCAATTCGGATTTGTTCCTTCACTCGCGTTACTTTACACACACACCCTGTAATTATTTGTTTTTTTTTAATAAAATTTTCTACAAAGAATTAAGAGAGAGAAATTATGCTAAATTTATTTATAAGAATTTTTTAATTCACCCATGCATAAAACTGAGAAAATGGAACCACTTCTGTATACTGTCAATTAGTAACTCGTCATATGAAGTAATGTCCATTTGTCTTGAATGAAGGGGGTTAACACGTAAAAATACTTCTGGGTGCAAAAGGGTTAGTATTTTCTTCGGGTGATGATACGTCCCAGGTTGTGTTGACTTTTAGCCCAGGGTTGTTTTTAACGTGCAGTTCTAAAAGAAATTGTGCAGTTCTGTAAGCAAATGTGTGCAGTTCAAAGATCTATTTTGTATGTTTTACTAAATCACAAATAGAGCAGTTATTATAAATTAAAGTTAAATCAGCTCTTTCCAGTTAATATGTACAATATTATTCCAGCAATAACGTATCATATAGTCGCCACTGTGCGTATGAAAAGAATCTCACAGACATATTGCCACCTGCTGTAAAGGTTAATTTAAGGTATGTTAGACCATGAAATACTTGTAAACTAAAAGAATAAAAGTTTAAAATTTATGTTCACAATTTTTTTTTATATTGAAAATACACATGTAAGTGAGTAGGAATGTAGGATTGATGAGTAAATAGCATTGATGAGTCAGTAGGATACTGGATACTGCAAGCTAAGTTATTTTTTATCTATCCATGGCCTATAAAATGTGCAGTTTTAAAAATTCCTTAAAAAAAAGCCCCCGTTTTATCCTGTCGTAACCTAGTAGGGTCAGCATCCGCGATTCTGAGTCAGAGATCCCGGTTCGAATCCTGGTGAGAAATACTATGCATGGGCAAAATGAGAAGTGCTCCTACGTATATATATATATATATATATATATATATATATATATATACAGTAGACGCCGTTTATAGTGTCCCACTCGGTGCCAAGCCAAAAGGACACTCTATCCGATGAGACACTATATCCACAGTTTGGTCTCTCGAGGGTTGCAAGGTTAAAAATAGTGAATATGTACTGTATATCAATATATTTACAACATAAACACCTTTATTAGGCAATTTCTCATTAAAATTGTTTTTATTAAAATTTATTAAAATTGCTTTTATTCAACTATGTAATTTCTCATTAAAATTGCTTTTATTCAACTATGTAATTTCTCATTAAAATTGTTTTTACAATTCAACTGAAACATCAAAACTATGTTCATTTTACATTAAAACAAAACAGTTTCCTTCCATAGCCATCTATCAAGCCTGTAAACAGCACGGCATCACAAATACAAGTGAGGCGCCACTGTAAACTAGAGCTGCCAAGTAGACTATACTGGCTGAAAAGAGACACTATAAGCTTAATCAGAGACACTCTATCCATAGCAATTACCATGTAAAAGTAACTGTTTCCTAGTTTTGAGACACTATAAGCGGCGAGACACAATATCCGGGGACACTAAATCCGGCGCCTACTGTATATATATATATATATATATATATACATACAGGGACGTAGAGAGGGGGAGGGCTATGGGGACTTCAGCCGCCCCCAAAATAAAATCATAGGTTTGATATTTCTATGCATTACTTATGAGTAAGTATGCCATGTCAAGTACCTTCAGTACATGTTTAATTATTGTAATACATTTAGGAATGTGTTTTTACTCATTTACACACTTTAACATATATGGCATGAATTTCACATTTAAACACGTGGAATGAATAAATGATACAAACCTACAAGGAAAAAGAAAAATGATTCCAAGACCTTTCGTGTATTCAGAAGTACATTCCCTGACGAGGTGTACTTCTGAATACACGAAAGACCTTGAAATCATTTTCCTTTTTCCTTGTGGAAAAAGAAAAATGATTCCAAGGCCTTTCGTGTATTCAGAAGTACATTCCCTGACGAGGTGTACTTTTGAATACACGAAAGGCCTTGAAATCATTTTTCTTTTTCCTTATGGAAAAAGAAATCTTGGCTACGCCCCTGTATATATATATATATATATATATATATATATATATATATATATATGAAAATTATTTCACGAAGGTAACACGTGAAAAATATTTATGATGAATAAAACCACGAAGGAAAGGAAACACAAAATGGTGCTCAAGCGCTTTCGTCTAATGACATCCTCAGGAACACTCTTACCTCAGTGTTCCTGAGGATGTCATTAGACGAAAGCGCTTGAGCACCATTTTGTGTTTCCTTTCCTTCGTGGTTTTATTCATCATATATATATATATATATATATATATATATATATTTGCAAAACTAAAAGACAGGAAGGTTCCCATGTACATATTAAATTTATTGAAATTTTGGTATTCCCACCAATCTTTCACTGTTAGGTGGGGCAATGTACTATCCGAGTGTTTTGGCTCCTCTTGCGGGGTGAGACAAGGCTCCTTGCTCTCCCCTATGCTGTTTAATGTGTATATTGACGGATTAATTGCTTCACTTAATGAGGCAACAGTAGGATGTTGTATAGATAACACAAGGATAAATAACTTAGTTTATGCCGATGATACGGTGTTAATAAGTCCCTCTGCTAAAGGTCTGGATCGGCTACTAAATGTCTGCGAAGTGTATTCGCAGAAACCTGATATTCTTTTTAATGTTACAAAAACTAAGGTTATGCAATTTCATCCTAAAAGCTGTAATCAGCCAGCTGATATAAGGTTTAAAATGAATGGTGAAGTAATTGAGGAAGTACAAGAGTTTAAGTATTTAGGTCAAACTATTACCAGCTCCTTGAGTGATGACTCGGATATAAGAAAACAATCTCGAAGCCTGTGTGCTAAAGCGAATATGACCATAAGGAACTTTCGTTTCTGTACAAGTGAAGCTAAAGACACACTCTTTCGTACTTTCTGCAGTAATATATACGGTCAGCAACTCTGGGTGAATTATAAAAAAGGTTCTGGCAGAACCCTAAATTTGCTGTACAACAGGTCTTTTAGACTCTTACATAAATTACCCCCGAGATGCTCAGCTTCGCAAATGTTTGCTACCCGCAATGTCCCGAGCTTCCCGGAGGTAACTAGACGTGCTCAACACAGTCTAATGCAAAGAATTAAATAATCAACCAACCCGATCATCCACGCTATCCATGAGTCCTGCCATTTATCCTCTAAGCTATGGACTTCTTGGTACGAAAACGTCTGTCTGTATCTCTACTTAACTTCGATAGTGCAGTATTATTTCTAATCAATTGTGTATATATTTCTATCCTTAGTATATGAACTGTCATTGTATTAATAATATTTGTCATATGGACTATAGTCTGCCAATAAACTTTCTTATTTCATTTCATATATATATATATATATATATATATATATATATATATATTATAACTGCAAACACGCAGTATAATTAACGTAAAGAACGACGCTTTGTATAGGAGAATATTCCGCGCAAGATGAGAGCGAAAGAACGAAACAAATGAAAAATGAGGTAACCACCCGGGAATCGAACCCGGGATCTTCCGATTGCCGGTCAGATATGATAACCATTACACCACGGGCCTCACTCAATCGCGGTATAATTAACGTAAAGAACGACGCTCTGTATAGGAGAATATTCCGCGCAAGATGAGAGCGAAAGAACGAAACAAATGAAAAAATGAGGTAACCACCCGGGAATCGAACCCGGGATCTTCCGATTGCCGGTCAGATATGATAACCATTACACCACGGGCCTCACTCAATCAAATGTAATTCCTCTACATAAAGCGTCGTTCTTTACGTTAATTATACTACGTGTTTGCAGTTATAATGTATATAATGTACGGCATGCGGGAGGTGCCCCTTTGGGGCATTGGTTTCTGTGCGTATGTAGAGGAATTACGACATTTGATTGAGTGAGGCCCGTGGTGTAATGGTTATCATATCTGACCGGCAATCGTAAGATCCCGGGTTCGATTCCCGGGTGGTTACCTCATTTTTTCATTTGTTTCGTTCTTTCGCTCTCATCTTGCGCGGAATATTCTCCTATACAAAGCGTCGTTCTTTACGTTAATTATACTGCGTGTTTGCAGTTATAATATATATAATGTACGGCATGCGGGAGGTGCCCCTTTGGGGCATTGGTTTCTGCGCGTATGTAGAGGAATTACGACATTTGATTGAGTGAGGCCCGTGGTGTAATGGTTATCATATCTGACCGGCAATCGGAAGATCCCGGGTTCGATTCCCGGGTGGTTACCTCATTTTTTCATGTTTCGTTCTTTCGCTCTCATCTTGCGCGGAATATTCTCCTATACAGAGCGTTTTCTTTACGTTAATTATACTGCGTGTTTGCAGTTATAATGTATATAATGTACGGCATGCGGGAGGTGCCCCTTTGGGGCATTGGTTTCTGCGCGTATGTAGAGGAATTACGACATTTGATTGAGTGAGGCCCGTGGTGTAATGGTTATCATATCTGACCGGCAATCGGAAGATCCCGGGTTCGATTCCAGGGTGGTTACCTCATTTTTTCATTTGTTTCGTTCTTTCGCTCTCATCTTGCGCGGAATATTCTCCTATACAAAGCGTCGTTCTTTACGTTATATATATATATATATATACATATACACTAAACAAAGCAAAAAGAGTTGCGGGACAGCTACTGAGAACCTTCAAAAGAAGGAACGAGAAGGTAAAGATTTCCCTGCTGAAAACACTGATTATACCAAAACATGAATATTGCTCAGTCTTAACGTCCCCATACAAAAAAAAAAGAAATTAACAAACTAGAAGTCCAAAGGAATTTCACAGCCAAGATTGGAAAAACCTCAACTACTGGGAAAGACTAAAGTAAATTGAATCTGTATTCACTGGAAAGAAGAAGAAGAAGAAGAAGAAGAGAGAGAGAGAGAGAGAGAGAGAGAGAGAGAGAGAGAGAGAGAGAGAGAGAGACCATAATTTACATAGGAAAATTATAAAAAACTGGTTCCTAACTTCAGACTAAACCCAATTGCTATCCAAACAACGCTGGAAAATAGGAAAGGTAGAATGTATAGTGTTCCCAAACTAAAGGCCCGACAAGGGACACCCTTAACATTGAAGAAAAATAGTTTGGTTGTCAGAAGGCCAAGACTTTTCAACCACTTTCCAAAGGACCTCAGGAACGTCACAGGGGTTAAAGTTGAAATCTTCAAAAGAAGACTGATGCCTGGCTCAGGACGGTACCAGATGAGCAGGGTGTGCCTGGCTATGTGCGATGGAGATTGCAAGAAAACAACTCGCTTCTCCATCAAGCCAGGACTAGAGGTGGGGCCACCAGTTTGACTTTCGTGTGAAGAGAGACCGACGCACGGAACTTTTACCATGATTACTAGAATGCCCGCTGCGCCTTGCGCAGTAAAAGCCCCCGAAACACAACCTAGTGGGGGAGGTTTAAGAAGGACGAGTGTGTTATTAAAACCTTCCCTGGTTCTCCCTTAATTTATATACTAAATTTGGTTTAGATTACCGTAGCCGTTTGGGCATATTTAAATGAAACGGTATCCTTATCATCATCAAACCCCTACACACACACACACACACACACACACACACACACACACACACACACACTTATATATACGTATATACACACACTGTGTATATGATAATGATACACACAGACTGTGTATATATAAAATATAGTTTCTGTGTTTTCTTTGAACCTTAAATATTTAACAAGAAATCGCGCCAGTTTTAGCGAATTACGATTGTCTTATATAATAAAGTGCCAAGTACTCCTCGGAATTTGCAGACATTGTTTTGCATATTTTTTCGATAAAATTTTCTCAACTCTTCCACGATCTGATCCGCGGGTCAATTTTTTTTTCTTTTAGAAGGTCTGAGCTTTGTTCAAGTGTAGGTTTATATCCTGAAATTCGAATTAGAATCTTACAATTAACGCAGTACGATTCATTATTCTCTAAATTAGGGATGTCAACCGATACATCCCTTACATTTTTATGAGTTTCAGTTAAGTGAAAAAGGAAATTGTTTAAAAAAATTATGTAATTTTTTGTGAAGTTGAGTCGGGAGTCATTTGAAAAAAAAAGCTAATTTTTTAATTCATTTGCAGAAACCTCCTGTCCAGAAAAACAATAAATTTTCTCATTCTGAAAATGATTCGGAGGAATTTGCTAGTCGACTTCTTCGCCGTTGTGTTCGGCATCGGAGCGTGGGTCTCCATCAACGGCCTTTGGGTGGAGCTTCCTCTTCTCGTCAAAGACCTGCCTGAAGGATGGAACCTCCCCTCCTACATGTCCATCGTCATACAGGTATTGCAAGATATTAAAACTGAAATGGTTTTGTAGTTTCCTTTTGTTAATGTAACTCAACAAACAGTTAATTTGAAGCTTTTGGGTATTAATCCGCATTTGAATACATCACTTAGCATTCAGTAATATTTATTTTCTCCTTTCCATATTTTATAATAGATAATTCATGTAGAAATACACAAACACTTCTCCATCAGCTTTCCAAAGTGTCCCTCTCAATAGTCACTCCATGCTTCGCGTGAGGCGGCTATGGCGCACCTGACCTCTGATCTTTTTATTATTTCTGACTCGGGCAGAGAAAACCTCGTGGCTTCCAATGCCTCAAAACTGAGTTCCTTCATCTGCCTACTCGTCACAGCCTTCCACACGACTATCCCCCTTATTTTCAACAATACACAACTCAATCCTTTCTCTTCGCTTAATATTCTTGGCGTTTCCTTTTCTCGTGATCTTTCATGGAAAGGTCACATATACTTTCTTTCCAAAACCGCTTCTAAGAGGTTAGGTGTGCTGTACTGCCTCCACGGTTTCTTCATCCCCCCTCAGTTGCCGTCTCTGTATAGGGGTCTTATCCGTCCCCTGTACGGAGTATGCTTCTTATGTGTGGGGTGGCTCAACCCACACAGCTCTACTTGACCGGATGGAATCAAAGGCTTTTTGTCTCATCAGTTCCCCGCCTCTTACTGACTGTCATCAATCCCTCTCTCTTCACCGCAGTGTTGCCTCACTCTCTTTTTACTATCATTATTAAAAGAGACACGGCTCTTCTGAACGCTCTAACTGCATACCTCCTCCTTTAAGGAAAGTATGCCGCACCAGACTTTCGACACATTGTCATCCCTTTTCTGTCCAACTCGCTAACGCAAGAGTTGATCGGTATTCCAAGTTTTTCATCTACTCAACCGGTCAACTCTGGAACAACCTCCCTCAGTCCATCTTTCCCCCTGTCTATGACCTCCACTATTTCAAACGCAGAGTGTCCAGGCATCTCGAAAACTTTGGACCTTGATTTTGGCTCTTTTTTAGTGTGGGGGAGGGGCGCTTTTGTGGGCATTCGTCCTTGGCCCCACCTTCCTGCATAAAAAAAATAGTCGTACCGACATTTTTCAGCGTAAAAGCGGAATTTGTTACATGTTTTTTGGGTATAGGCTTAGGGACTTATTGAAAGAAGATCGAGCAATTGTTCTATAACTCTTACGATTTATAACTAAAATCATAATTGATCTAATGAGTTTCCTTTATTTTTCAGATTGCTAATATTGGACCAATTTCATACTCACTTACTCGTCTGTGCTGCCCATCAGTAAAATCGGTTCCAATTATTTATGCTGTAGTTTGCATTGGGTCAGTAGCATCTCTGTTGCTCGCTTTATTTTGGAAAGAAACGACTGTAATTGGAGGAGCAGAACATTCAACAGCTTTGCTTCTCCTCTTGTTCTGTCTTTCCATCGTAGATTGCACGTCTTCGGTACTTTACATTCCATATATGGCAGTTTGGAGAGAGATTTATCTACCGTCATACTTAACTGGAGAAGGACTTTCAGGTCTCCTTCCGGCTTTATTTGCCCTTGGGCAAGGGGTTGGAGGGAATGCAGAGTGTGAGAATGTTACGCAAGTAAATAGTACGAGTGGGGAAATCACTTGGCATTTACAACAAAAGGAACTGCAACCTAATTTTTCTGTGAATACCTTTTTTTACATCCTGTTTGGAATGATGGTAGCCAGTAGTTTAGCATTCATTTCCTTAGAGCTTTTGCCAATTATTCAAAAGGAACGTTCAGATTCACTCGATCCTCAAGCTGTCCCAACTCATCCAGGATCTAATTCTCATGAATATGAATTAGTAAAAATGGATAAACAGTTAAAAGGCACCATGAAAAGAAAAACCTTCTTTTTCCTGCTGGTTGTGCAGGCTTGGTCTTCCATGCTTGCCAACGGCCTTCTGCCTTCGATTCAGTCTTTTGCTTGCGGCCCCTACGGAGATGTGCCGTTCCATCTGGCTGTGACTCTTTCAGCTCTGGCGAATCCTCTGGCAGCCTTTTGCACCATGATCCTCCCGAGAGCTCTTCCGAAGCTGGTTGGTTTTCTGTCTGTCTTGGGCACGGGATTTGGAATCTATATCTTTACGACGGCAGTAATGAGCCCAGCGCCTCCGTTTATAGACCAGGCAATTGGATCCATTTTAATTGTAAGTTTGGAAGCAGTCTGAATCATTAATGCATTTATTACTAATTACCTGTATGGAGCTTTCATATATCTAGTATTATTTACATTTTTTAACAGGTCCTCGTTTGGGTGTCTTTCACTGGCATAATAACTTATGTGCGAGTTGAGATCGCCAATCTGATGCGCGAAGACGGCGCGCAACCTCTATTCTGGTCTGGTGCTGTCACTCAAGCAGGATCAGCTATCGGGGCTGTTCTTGCATTCCTTCTAGTCAACAAGGCGAACATCTTCCAGTACTACAATCCATGCGCATAAAATTATCTGTGAAGCAAAATAGATTACTAGGAACAAAATAGATTAGTAGCAGAAATGAAACTAGGAAGAATCCCTTCAGAATTCCTTCATTTTCTATCTAAAATGAGTACCTAAAGTGGTTGGACAGTGGGTCGGGCTTTCTACTTCACATTTATGGATAAATATTAAGAAAAGCAAATGATGTGATTGTGTGTATGAAATAACTCGCTAACTTGATTTATTTATTACAACACACGAACCTTGTCGTTGAGAATGTGAGATTGGCAGAAAAGATCGGAAGACATTTTCATTAATTGGATGTCACTTACATTCTGAAAGACTTCTGATTAAGTTTGTGGTGATGTAGTTATGGAGGTTATATATTACATCTGCAGCTGCTATTGCCGACGTCAGAGTTATTGGGTTAGTCAGTTGGATAGTATATACTGAAGGTAATTCACCTAAATGAAAGTATAAAATTTTGGGTTGTATATATTCCATATCATGAACACATAATGTTCATATAAATTATTTATTTTTATAAGAAAAACAGAAAACAATTTATTGCATGGTGAAATATACTGTATACAAATATAAGTGTGGTTAAAATGCTTTATTTTATATGTATTTTAAGAGGAAGGATGCCTTAATTCAATAGATCCAATAGGTAAGGAGTAAGCCCAAGTTCACAGCCTGGTCGAAAACCTTTTTAGCTGCCTTGAACGCTCAGAGAAAGACCCGGGTTTCCTGGCATTCTGATTCCACGTGGAATGACACTCCAACCAGATTCAATCCTAGCGATCTGGCGGTGGAAAGCAGGGACAATGCCTTGTCAGGGTCCACCCAAACTTTCTTTACTCCCTCCAGGGAAAGGGGGGTAAGCAGGATTTGCTTAAGAGGGGGGGGGTACAAATTATCAGCTCCCCAAAATAATGATGAAATGCACAAAGCAAGAGCTATGCAGAATGTTTAAATGTCTTTGGCCATATCTATTGATCGATAAATTGACATCTTTGTGGTCACATTTTGATAATGATTGAATGCTAAATTTTCCATCGGATTTATTATTATTTATTATTATTATTATTATTATTATGCATTGTACTGGAATTGACTGAATATTACATTTTTCATTTGATTATGCTCGAATACTCTTCATATTATGAGTATTTGATCATTGTCATTACTCCTAGCATCTTTTCCAAATTTATAGTTTTCATACAGTTTTTAGTAATACTAATTTTTTGAATCAGGAAATGCAATTGGGGGTCCCAGGCCTCCTGCCCCTCCCCCCGTTATGTACAGTATTTTGGAGGAAATGTTTAAATTAAGATACATATGAGGCCATTAGAATAGCACAGGCGTATCCCCCGGTTTCCCGATATCCCGTTTTCGCGCAGTAACTAATCAGCACGCTGTATTCCGTAGGTGTGACGCGCTCCCACACGGGCTTCAGCCCAAAACCATTAAACTCGGTTCAGTCGTTAACGAATAATAACGTTCGCTAACTTTAATAAGTCCGTTTATCTCAAAACTTGATTTTCGGGCGTACGCCCTTTCTATTCTATACGCCTCATATAAGGGACTTCAACATTAGTAATTACACTTCGTTTTCGACCGTACTCCCAACCTCCAAGCTTATCTACACTTTGACAATTCGATGATATATATATATATATAATTTAGTGGTGGACCGGATGTCAGTTTTTCAACATCTGCGGATGCGGATGCGGATCTTTAATTTCAATATCCGCGGATGCGGATATTTACTTAATCTATCAATATAATATAGAATTATGGATATATGACATAATTTTTCAAATTTCGTGATATTACTGTTATGGCAGGCAATGCATAAGAATTAAAATTAATGTTTTCCTTTTGATAAAAATAATAACTTTCTCAAGAGTTTCAGCCACAGAAAATTCAATGAAACAAGTTTCATTCAATTTTTTGTGTTACCAGGTATTTATATTTTGAGGTTTATATATTTGTTTGTTCATTAATATATAATTAATACTTTACATGAAATGTTCATGACTGGGCCTTATAAGTTACTTTATAAGCTAATTTAATTGTAAATTGCATAATTTATTAGAGGTAATATCCGCATAACATCCGCAGTCAGAAGTGAGGATGCGGATGTTAAAAATGATGCGGATGCGGATATCCTGTCCACCACTATATATATATATATATATATATATATATATATACACACAAACTCAGAATGGTCCCCTGAGAAACTTATATGTTAAACACAGACCGTGCATGGAACAAGGAACTCTTCTGAGAAATTGTTATGTTATAATGTTATAATGTTTCAGACCAACAAAGACCCTAGGATCCACTCATGGCTGGTCTACCTAACTGTGTTCATGTATTGTGTATGTCCTCCGTGGTGGCGGAGGGGACCTACAATTTTACGTGGGTTCCGAACCACAAGAACATAAGAAATTTATGTAAAAACTGCCGGTAAATTGGCAACGACCAATTTTTACGAAACTAAATAATTATCAATTTAAAACTAATTAATTATCGATTTAAAATTAAAGATAGAATCTCTGATCCAGAGGATCAAGTCATAATAGACTACTATCCACAAATATGTTACACTCTATATCTATTTATAAAGGACATGCAAATATATCGGATCCAAAGAATCCAGTCAATTTCATTACGGTATCCATCAAGTCACGGTCCATATCGATAGCGGACCAAGTCAAAATTTACAATCATATACATTACAATATATACACTTACGAGAAAAAGAGTAGGTGTGGCTGTAAAGACTGTACAGTAATGTAGAAATGTGTGTGCACCCATTTTGGGTCTCCCATTTAAAGGTGTTTGTGGGGCAAGTGAAGATCATGAGTTTTTCAATACCTCACAGTAGTATGGGGGGCACCGCTCGGCAGAGGAATCTCTCTAAATGGGGTGTGTAAGGACAGAGAGTATCCCCTAACCCAAGACGCTGCCTCCCTATATCCCACAACACTTGTGTTGAGCTGTGGGATCTATCCCCAGAAAGCCTTAATTTTACTACCTTAAACTATACCCTTTCTATCAACATATGCGTCTAATCGATTTTTAAACATGTTTATAGACGTGCTACTAATTACTTCTACCGGCAGACTATTCCAGCTATTTACTATTCTATGCGTAAAAAAGTTTTTCGCAACTGCTGTCTCGAACCTTCTACTTGTCAACTTACACCCGTTATTTCTAGTCCTATTATATTGAGATATTTCGAAAAAGCTATCTCTATCTACGTTATCGAACCCATTCATAATTTTGAAAACCTGGATTAGATCACCCCTTAACCTCCTGGTCTCGAGTGTTGTCAATTTTAACTCCTTAAGCCTATCCTCGTACGACTTTGACCTAAGCGACGGAATCATCTTAGTTGCTCGTCTTTGAACTCTTTCGATTTTGTCTATATCTTTGCGCATATACGGATTCCAAAATTGGACCGCGTACTCCAAATGGGGTCTAACTAATGATTTATAAAGTGGAACTATAATATCGCGCGATTTGTACTCAAAATTTCGAGCTATAAAACCTAACACTTTGTTCGCCTTATTGACCGCTGGTGTACTTTGTTTCGCTACTTTTAAATCACCAGTGACTATAACTCCTAAATCTTTTTCCTGCTCTACGCTTGTTAAATCTTTCCCTGACATACTATACGCAAATTTACCGTTACGCGAACCTATATGCAAAATTTTGCACTTTTCAACGTTAAATCTCATTTGCCATGTGACTGACCAATCAACGATTTTATTCAGATCTTCCTGAATTTTACCTCTATCTTCGTCATTAATCGCCCTACCACCCAGCTTCGTGTCATCCGCAAACTTTGAAACTGTACTGACTAGGCCGACATCTAAATCGTTAATATATATAAGAAAAAGCAAGGGGCCCAATACAGAACCCTGAGGAACGCCACTCGCTACATTAGCCCAGCACGACTCCGCTCCATCAACGACCACCCTCTGTTTCCTGCCTCGCAACCACTCTTCTAGCCAATTTATTACTACACCCCTGATTCCATGAGCCTTAGTTTTTTCAATGAGTCTTTTGTGCGGCACGGTGTCAAACACCTTTTGAAAATCTAAATAGACTACATCAACCGCCCGATGTCTATCGTAATCGTCAACCACGCTTTGGAAAAATTCTAAAAGATTAGTTAAGCAAGATTTGTTTCGCCTAAATCCGTGCTGCGTATTTCTAACAAGTTTATGGTATTCTAAGTGTTCGACTATACGATCCCTAATTATTGATTCCAAAAGCTTACCTACAACAGACGTTAAACTGATTGGCCTATAATTTCCCGCCGCACCTTTATCGCCTTTCTTAAAGATAGGTGTTACGTTTGCTAACTTGAAATTATCTGGTACGCACCCCTCAGAAATAGACGCATTAAAAATCTTTGTTAGCTATATTTTGGGGCCTCCTTGCGAGTAACCCGGTGCCCACGTTGGCCTTTCCATCATTAAAAAGAAAAACTATAGTATTTGTCATTTATCATTACTTATTCGAACTATAGAGGATGTAATTTCCCAGAAGAGTTTCTTGTTCCATGCACGGTCTGTGTTTAATATATAATAATGATGACAGTATATAATACGATGGCATTTTAGCCCAATACAGATACAGTATAATTCTTTTTATGACATTTCGCTCGTTATTATATGGAAGGATGCACGTTTTTAATTTTTATTGTTTATTTAAGCCATCAGAGAAACCATGCGTCATATTATATATTTTGATACCATAATGACCTTTGTAAAAAGCTATTTATTTATTTATATATATTTCTGTTCGAGAACTGAAGTATTTTTATTTGTTGATGACTGTTCTTTCTTAAAAATAAATAAACAGATAAAGAAATCAAGCGTCTATATGCCTCTGTACGTATTTTTGTCTTTATGCCAAGAATTTCTTGATATATGTCAAATGTCCATAATTTGTGGGTGTCAATCATGGTCTGAATCTCCGGTGAAGCTTCAACGCGCTATTGCAACAAGTTGGATATTTTATTCTTTAAAACAACCCAATTTGGCATCCACCCCTGTCATTTTCAGGAAATTTGTGTATTTTCTAGTCTTTCTCTGATGAATTGTTACAGCCTAAAACTGAAGAGTTCATAGTTTTATAATTAATTTCTATACACTTTTGGAATATGGAGGGGCTATTTGCCAAACTGCCTATTCTAGTTTTAACAACCAATTAGAAATTTCCGAAAATATAGGGTGCGTATGTATCAGATATAGGTTAAATAAGGCCATATTACCAGGCCCAACGCCACGGGGGTGCAATGGGGGGGCACTTCCAGCCCATAATTCATTTACAGCCAAACCAAGTCAAATAACTATTATCAAAACTAAAGCTGAATGGTTTATGGTCGTGGTTTACAATTCGTCTAATTCAAATGTACTTACATTCTCTCTCTCTCTCTCTCTCTCTCTCTCTCTCTCTCTCTCTCTCCTTGAATATCGATCTACACTTGTACCTAACGTTGAGGGAAAAAATACGGTCTAACGGTCTCACAAGAAGTTGGCATAAACATTATTTTGAATCTGGCGCTGCATTGGTGCTGCAACCTCGTGGCGGTATCGATAGTTATTGTATCAGTACAAGTAGAAAAGGGTTCTGTGATGCTAGTAAATGAAGTAAATGAAAGTAAGGAAGTTTTTGAGTGAAAGCTATCACTATTATGACCACCACTATTATGACTACTACTAGCAGTTGTTTAATTTATTCTGAATAATTGTGTGTAGCCATAGCTAAAGCTAATAAAACTGTTTTTCGTGATATATATATATATATATATATATATATATATATATATATATATATATATATATATATAAATAGATGTGTTGCCCCCCTCCCTATGATTATAGACCTGGCGACGTGCCTGCATGTTACCTAGGCCATCACCAGGTTGTCTAGCCTAGTAGGTTCTTTTTGGTCTTGCTCAAGATTAAATGGGAATTTCATGTTAAACTTATGCGTTGTTCTAAGCCTCAGGTTTAAAGTAAGATAGATTTTCAGTTCATTGCCTTCCAGATTTAGCTAGACCGGCCAGAAGTTAGACAACTAACTTTAATAACCTTGAGGTAAAGTATGAGAAGGTATAAGGCAGGCTACAATTTAACTTACGCTTTGAGTTTGCTTCTTAGTTGTTGAATAATTTGATATTACCAAAAATAATTTTGACAGCAACCAGCACAGGGATATCTCACAAAATGCTCAGTGGACTTACATAAGGAACGCAGTTATAGATACAGGAGCTAGGTTCTAGAACTGGGCACTCAGTAAATGGTTACTTTACAGAGTACGTCCATTACAAAAACAACAAGAGTGGGCATTGCTAGATTGGGCTACAAAATTTAGGTACCTCAAATTTAACTACTAAAAGGCTAAGGGGAAAGCTGAATTGTAGAAAAATATGCAACTTTATATTTTTCTAGACCTAAAAAGGCTAATTAATTAATAAAGTTAATGAATTATAAATTCATTCATTATTATTCAATCATTTGATAATCTAATCAATTAATTATTAACATAAGTACATTAAAAAAATGATAAATTTTTCAACAATGTCCGTTACCCGACGATAAAGGCAGGAAAAACGAATTTTCCACTTAATAATGGAGGCAAGTAATTAACAAATTTTCAACATCAGTCAACCTCATTATTTTTATTAATTAACAATTAAAAGAATATTAAGTTTCTTAATAATAGCTAGTTCAACCCACGAGGATAATATCTCGGAAGATAACTCGATTTTCGGGAGATACGTTAACATACACAATATCACATTAACTGCTAGTAGCTCTCCACTTCATATAATCGACAAAACAAAACAAATACCTCACCTTCTAAACTCAGGGAGTTTTGGCGAACTGCGATGACAACGCATAAAATCAGCATCCGGATTCAAGGAGACATGGGATGGATTTGGATTTAGATCCGAAGATTTTTTACTCAATTCAAATTTGGCCGGATTTGAAAAGTTTTCTTTGGATTCAGACTTATGCTCGAAGACTACTAATTTAGATTATGGTTCAGGATTTTCTTAAATTAAAGCATTAATTCTCTTATTTATTATTATTATTTTTAAACTTATTCGACGATCTGATTTACCATAAAAAAAAAACAAGTTCGATAAAAATTTCCAACATTTTACTTTTAACGTTTTAATTAAACATGAGTAAATTGATAGCTGGAATGTGTGTGCTACAAATGCTGCTCGATTTGACCAGAAATGTACGAATTATTTAAGACTGTAAAGACTAAAGCTGTCAGGAGCCACTGTAAGTGCAACAGAAAATCAGAACCTGTATAGTAGGTGTGCGTATGAATGCATAGCATGTATGATATGGAAAAAGCGAAAAGTGAGTTCAGTATAGAAAAAGTTACATTACATAGTAATTATCAATAGCTATTTGTCCGTGAATGTGTAATGTGTATACCAATCAGTACGCGGGGAAACTCTAGAAAAAAAAAGAGTAAATAATTAAAACATGACAACCCAATTTAGTGTGTTTTGTGCAATGGTGTTAGGGGCGATTTGGGATGATATAACATTCAAAAGGCTTTATATTTGCTAAATGCACATCTATTTTTGATATCCATCTCCTCCCATTGTTCCAGTAGTGTGTCCCTTGCATATACCGTAAATACTCATAGACTGCAAAAGAACTGGCTATGTGTTACTCACACCTTCTAAACCTTCATAACGTGATCAAGACGAAAGGGGCTGCATGCTCTTTCTTGGGGAAAGCTAGTCTGGTAGAAGACTAGACACGAATCATCATGAACACGTTTCAAATATTTTGACTGTAAACTGAGAAAATGAAGACCTCATGACTCACACATTTGTGGGAGGGCCCCACTCCCCCGAAAAAACATGAGCTCTGAGAAAATGTTCATATGCCATCATCATCATCATCATCATTAATAATAAATTAATCAGTGGCGTATTCTCTGTTATTCTCGTTTACCAGCAGTACACCAACTCAGAGAATTCAATTGTTACTGCGTGTCAGAACGTGTTTGCGCTCATCCGTTTTATCATATTACTGTTTAAAGATTAAGCATAATATATATATATATATATATATATATATATATATATATATATATATATATATATATATTAGGGTGTGTCTAAGGCATAGAGTGAGAAATTCAAAAGCAATGTTTTACATCGGCCAGGTCGAATTATCATGCCACCTCATGTAAAAACTCTATATATATGAAGTTTTATCACTATAGCAAAATATTCAGGACTTGCCCAATGCAATGAAAGTTGAGAAGCAAATGTTTTGTGTCGATGATTAGTTTCTGGCGACGGTGTGCCTAGTGTACTGGTTTTATTTCAAGCTATGTTTGGATTTGTGACATCGCAACCGTTTTAAAATATGTTGTTAGTTTAACCTTTCAGCATAAAAATTTTTTTGTTTCACTTTTAAGTTTTCTTGTGGTTGTGAGATGTATTTTAATTTATTGCGTAAGCCTTATGTTTAACACTTCGGGTTTGTATGTAATATTCATTTTAACTAAATTTATTCTTAGACTACAGTTACAGGTGCACATCGCCATAAGAAATTATCAGGGCAATTTATATCGACTTGTTATGGTGTTTTATTTTTTTTGCCTTCGAATAATTACCTATATAACGACGAGTAAGACATTTGCTGCTAATTCATTAATATTATGAGTCCAATAAAGTGAATGTTTTTATTCGGTCACTATTTCAGATATTTAATTATTTTTTTCTACTTTACAGGCAAAATGGCGGAGGCAACAAGAAAGAAGACAGAGATTTGGTTAATTGGTGGTACAGAAGACCACTTTCATCCTTCTAAGCTACCTTCACGTGGTGAGGAAACTGTTGCAATGATTCTTCCAATTTGGGAACAAGCACGGATACCAACAAGGGCGAAGAATCATGTCTGGGATCAGCTACGACGTCTTCACAAGGAATGGCAAAACCTCAAGAAGCGTATATCAAGAATGTCAACAACTGAAGAGAGAAATCGTGAAACTTTCAAAAATTTGTTGGATGATCTCTTTGATATTGCACATCAAGATGCCATGACTATGATAAAGATAGAAGATCGACAGTTTCTGAAAGCTCAACGTGAAAAAGGACGACGTGGTTCATGTCAGGCATTAATGTTAACCTCGCAAAGTAAGAGGCCAAGGCCTTACAAAGATCAATAGCTGTTGCAGATCGTGAAGAACGGGTTCGTGCAGAAACAGACAGAGTGAATGAGGTTGCAGTTCTTGAATCGTCAAGTGAAGAATCTTCACCTTCAGACACTACCGAAAGTGAATCTGAGCTATCAATATCTTCAGGTCCGCCGCAGCGACGGAAGGGAACCATCTCTGTAGTTACGCAGGATGTAGCAGCAGCTTTAGATCGCACAAAAACACGCAGCAGGAATGCCTCATACATTTTCTCTGCTTTGGCTGCATTTACATCCAATCATTTTAAAGCACCAGTTGGTGAACTTATGATTAGTCCATCTGCAATACACCGAGCGAGGAGAGATAGACGTGCAGCCTTAGCATCTGAGATCAGAGAATCTTTCAACCCGCAAGTGCCACTAACTTTGCACTGGGATGGGAAGATAATGGCCGACTATACAGGAAATGAGCGAGAATCTGTGGATCGTCTTCCGATAATGGTTTCTGGGAAGGATAGAACCAAGCTACTCGCTATACCAAAACTGACATCAGGCACAGCTGCAGTTATGGCAGAAGCTTGCATGGCTGAGATCAGAAGCTGGGGTCTTGAACAGAGAATTGTATCTATGTGCTTCGACACAACGGCATCTAACACAGGTTTGAAAGGTGGTGTTTGTATGAAACTTGAAAGTGAGTTAGAGAAAGATCTTCTAAACCTTGCCTGTCGACATCATGTGTCTGAAGTTGTTTTAGCAAAGGTGTTTTCGCTTGATGCTGCTAAGTCTCCAAATATTGATATCTTTTCTCATTTTCGCAACTTTTGGCCAAAGATTGACCAAACAAAATATCGCACGGCTCTGGAGGATGTCGAAGTAGCAGAGCGCATTGAAGGAGTTAGAGGAACTGTTATAAATTTTGCCATACAGCAACTGAGCACTAAACATCC
Organism: Bathynomus jamesi; assembly: GCA_023014485.1. Lineage (NCBI taxonomy): Eukaryota > Metazoa > Arthropoda > Malacostraca > Isopoda > Cirolanidae > Bathynomus > Bathynomus jamesi. Next base: position 1,305,047 of record JAJOZX010000156.1, on the reverse strand, counting down.
CAGAGACGACTACGAAGAACTTTTGGAGTTGACAGTCATCTTTCTAGGAGGAGAATCACCGAAAGGAATAAAGTTCAGATACCCAGGAACATTTCACCGAGCGCGTTGGATGGCACGTGCAATATATGCTATCAAGATGTGTCTTTTTAAAGACCAGTTTCCCATTCAACAGCGTCAAAGTATAATGAGGGCATCTCGACAATCATACTCTCAAGCGGTATGGAAGCACTTAAATCGAGTGGCACTATTCACAACTACGGTGTACATCAAACACTGGTTTTCCTGTCCATCACCAAATGAAGCCCCACGGAACGATCTTCAATTCTTGAAGGCGCTGCACAGTTACCCAGATAAGGAAGTCTCGGAGGTCGCCTTCACGGCATTTTCTCGACATCTTTGGTATCTGTCTGAAACAGTGGTGGGTCTCAGTCTTTTCGATGATTCAGTCACCGTCGATGAAAAACGACTCATGGTCCAGAATATGCGCAAGATTCAAGGATCTGATGAACCTCCAAAAAGACACCCTCCTGTACATGATCCCTCTTCAAAATCACTACACGACAGTGGTGGGTCTCAGTCTTTTCGATGATTCAGTCACCGTCGATGAAAAACGACTCATAGTCCAGAATATGCGCAAGATTCAAGGATCTGATGAACCTCCAAAAAGACACCCTCCTGTACATGATCCCTCTTCAAAATCACTACACGACTTTTATACCACTTCCACCAAGAACCTTTTCCAGATCCTTGAATTGGATGGAGCATTTTTAGACCTTGACCCGCAACAATGGGAGGCAGAGAAGTCATATAATGAGGCAAAAGATGTCGTTTCAGCCCTACGAGTGAGTAATGACTTGGCAGAAAGGGGAGTTGCCCTCATGCAGTCTTTCAATGAATCACTGGTCAGAGATGAACAGCAGAAACAATTCGTCCTACAAATGGTTGAGTACCACCGGAACAAATTTCCGAAAGCTCAAAAGCAGTAAATAGAACAATTATATAGTGTTTCTCTTTGTTTTAATATCATATTTGGTTGTTAAGGCATTCATTTTGTAACATTCATTTGGAAAATTGTAATATTGCTAACATTGTCTAATTGTATAATTTTCCTAAGCCTTGGGCAAGTCCTAAATTTACTCCAATTTTTCTAAAAATTGGCAAATATCATTTTTTTCTTTAGTGGAACCCAATAAGAACCTGGCCAATATAAATTTCAAAACTTCATAAAATAGACACACCCTAATATATATATATATATATATATATATATATAAACCAAAGCAGCTGATCAGGATACGCTACATTGCCATGATAAACTGTTAGAAAATCTAGAAGAGGAAGAGCCATTGTTGTCCCAAGGCGATATGATGACTAAGCTGATTGATGCAGCATTGCTTGTATATATTAAGTTAAGGTGTATATATATATATATATCCATCTCATAATTGTAAGGTTAGTGAAAAATTCACTTAATTTAGAGCTAGCATTTTTGGCCTCTTGTGGCATCATTGTTTGGACACTCTTGTGGCATCATTTTTTTGGGGCACTGCGCGTCCTTCCTACTCGTTTGTTGAATGCGGCACTTACAGGGCGTGGTCTTATAGAGAGCTCTCTTGCAATTCAGTTTGGTTGTTTAGATACAAAATTGTTGTATCGTGCAATGGTGCAGGTGTGTGTTGTTGTTGCAAGGTTTAGAAAGAAAACCATAAATAGTGCCTCTTTCGTTTTTATCTTAATTTTATACAACTGAGGCCTAAGGTAGGCCCACATCGAGTCAGCAACCCTGAGGTAGGACCTAATAGGACCTCCAAGTCCGTAAGTTTTTAGTCTAGCTTAACTTGGGTTGTAGGTTAAACTGGCCCTTCAGAGCTTGGCCGTTCAGGGCTCAGCTGGGATTCTGAACCCAATAAAATAAAAAAAAATAACATAAACAAACTTATAGCCTTTATGCAGAGATGTGTCTTCTTGAGGCTGGTGAGATAGCCAGTAATTTTTAATTAACTGTTTATCTCATTTCCTTTACTTAGTAAACGGAAACAGGATACCTGATTATTATTATTAATATTATTATTATTATTATTATTATTATTATATAAAATATCTGCTGAGTTATTTCAAATAAAACTTCTACTCCAAACTTAATTTCAAATATTCGGATGAGGTTGTCATTTTTAAAGCTGAAATTTAACTTGTTTTATTTAATTAAATATTTAATTATAACTGCAAAAATTCAAAATATATTGTAGCATGTAAAGTGCTGATGAACTGTATCCATGCAAAAATTTGTAAAAGTAACGCAAACGCGTGCTATTACTTTGAATTATACACGAATAATGCGTACAGTGGCGTTCAGTACACTTTTCGATTGCATATTTTAGCATGGGAGTAATATTTTGATGGACATAGGTATTGAATATACAGGGTGTACATAAAGTCAGGATCTATTTTTGTGAAGCACTTGGAAATTATATGGAATTCAATCATAAAATGATAAAGTGGTAACATTTATTAAACAATTAAGAGTAGGATTCGACGTGACGCCCATCAGTATCCCTGCACAGCTCAAATCGTTCCGCAGCATTTCTAAACACATTCTGGAGCATTTGCGGAGTTATGTTATCTGCAGCAGTTCGTATACGTGTACGTAAGTTTTCAAGACTCGTAATCTTCGTCTGATAGACGTGCGATTTGATAAAGCCCCATGCAAAGAAATCTAAAGGGGTTAAATCTGGTGATCTTGCTGGCCAAGGTCTGTTGCTTCCGCGTCCGATCCAGCGATTTGGAAAACGTCCATTTAGATAATCCTGAAGCAACGCGAAACATTCAGGAAGTTTATGGCAACGATATTCTGCATGTGAAGAAATGTCAAAGATAGTTTCAAAAGCTTAGGAATGGTGACTGCTGTTTGACAGATGCAGCACGCTCTGGACGCCCTGCTGAGTTTGATGATGACCTGCTGTTAGCCGCACTTGAAGAAGACTGTTCAACAACTGTCGAAGAATTGACCCAGAAACTCAATTCATAAACATGGCAGTATCAGAAGAGCGTATCAGGCATATAATGCTTTACGAGTTCAAAAAAGGGAATAGTGCTACTGAAGCAACGCGAAACATTCAGGAAGTTTATGGCAACGATATTCTGCATGTGAAGAAATGTCAAAGATAGTTTCAAAAGCTTAGGAATGGTGACTACTGTTTGACAGATGCAGCACGCTCTGGACGCCCTGCTGAGTTTGATGATGACCTGCTGTTAGCCGCACTTGAAGAAGACTGTTCAACAACTGTCGAAGAATTGACCCAGAAACTCAATTCATCCCCGTCCACCATCCATCGACATTTGCAACAACTCGGGAAAGTGCCTAAGTTAGGAAAATGGGTGCCACATGAATTGTCGGTCGACAATATGAGGGTGCGGGTAAACATTAGCACAGCTTTCATTCCCGTGAACTTCGAGATCCATTTTTGCACCATTTAGTGACTGGTGATGAAAAGTGGATACTGTACCAGAATGTTAAGTGCCGTCGACAGTGGGTTTGTGCCGGAGAACTAGCGACACCACAGGCAAAACCAAATCTTCACCCTCGGAAGGTGTTGCCTAGTGTTTGGTGGGATAAAAGTGGTGTAATACACTTTGAAACCTTACCACACAACCAAACAATCACCGCTCGAGTCTACTGTCAACAACTGGATCGAATGAACACTGCACTAAAAGAAAAGAGACCTTCTTTGGTTAATCGGAGAGGAATCGTGTTCCACCACGACAACGCACGTCCTCATACCGCTCGGATCACTTCTGCAAAAATTGAGGAGCTTGGGTTGGAAAAACTTCCACATCCTCCATATTCTCCAGACCTTGCGCCTTCAGATTATCATCTCTTCAGGAGTCTGCAAAACTATCTTGACGAGAAACAGTATACTTCTTTAGATGACCTGCACACCGGTCTTTGTACGTTTTTTGCCTCAAAACCGCCTGAATTTTGTAAACATGGCATTGAAAAGCTTGTAGAACGTTGGCAGAGTGTCATTGATTCCGATGGAAAATATATACTAGATTAAAAAGTTTCAGTTGAGTTTTTTTTTGTCCTTCAAATTTCGATCTAAAAAACGACATTACTTATGGGATGACCTGATACTATTGAGCTAAAATGTGTGTGTGTGTGTCCGCTTTCTTTGGAACCGTGCACAGACTAAACGGCACATCGGAAAATTCTGCAACCACCACCAACTGATAGCCCATGAGCTGCCGATGTGCTCTGTCAAGTTTCCCGGTCCTAGGTCACAATTACTGGGTCCGAAGGCCCCAGCACCGCGACAAAACTACAGAAAAGAACGCAGCGTTACCCGCCCGGAGGGTCACGTTGTACAACGTTCGTGAGCCATAGCGAGCTACCGCTTGTGTATACTAACGAAACAGTATTGAGTTAAGTAGTATAACAAGCTTTTACACTCCACCTTAGCCCTACAGTTTAACGTGAATCCGAACCACGCCCCATCAGCAGCCAGCGTCTTAACCACTAGGCCACCTAGGGTACCCATTTATCTACCAACCACTTTCTTTATTGTGTGGAAGGATGAAGAGCTGGGTTTTGCTGCGCGCCGGCTGCCGTCGGGTCTCGAACCCGGGGCCGATGGATTCGTAGTCAGTGACGATAACCACTACACCACCGAGGCACATATAATGAATCATCCCCAGCGGGATATATATATATATATAAATATATATGCACACACGGTATATATATATACAGCCTTGGTCAGAATTATTAGGCACCCCTTCTTTTTTTGTTTTAAACTACCATACATATTAATTCGTTTAATAGTTTCAAATGTGTTGTTTTAGTGATTAATTGAAACTTTAATGCTTTTGATAAGATATCAAGAATAAATAACGAACATAACATACATTTATTTGTTTTTCAGGAAATTTGTGGGATGTAAAACGAAGATAATACAAATGTAAGCAAGTTCAGAAGAAGAAACGATCTAATATCACACGTTCTATTTGTTTACAAAAGTAGTTGCTACAATAATGGCGAGGGGTAAGCTACTTTCAGAAGGTGAACGGGCCCAAATAGTCTTATTACATTCGCAAGGACTATCCCAGGTTAAGATTGCAAAACAAATGAAATGCTCAAGATGTGCAGTACAGACAACGTTAAAAAGGTACAAGGAAACCAAGTCTTACAAGAATAGGGCAGGGCAAGGTAGGAAAAGGTTAACAACGGCCCGAGAAGACCGGCTGCTGAAGAGAATTAGCCTGACAGATCGTAAGAAATCATCCTCGGACGTCGCTGCAGCCTTTCGGTCAACAACTGGGAAGTCCATCTCCAGTCGTACCACTGGAAGAAGGCTTGCTGAAAAAGGCCTCAAAGGACGGAAGGCCAGGAAAAAGCCGTTTCTGTCTGAGGTCAACCGAAAGAAGCGTCTAATGTGGGCCAAACAACACCAAAATTGGACCCTTGAGGACTGGGCTAAAGTGATCTGGTCCGATGAAAGTAACTTCAAGGTAAGACACACATTCAGAGTAGTTACTTATTTATATTGTTACATTGTATAGAAATGCATTTAAATGCGTTACAACCGTTATGGTAAAACAATTCATTTATCCTACTTTTTTGTCAGATTTTCGGGACCCCTGGCGCCGTTTATGTTCGCCGAAGAGCAGGTGAAGCATACCATGCTGAATGCGTGGTACCTACTGTGAAGTTCGGAGGGGGTAGCATCATGGTGTGGGGTTGCATGGCTCTGGCAGGGACCAGAATGTTGAAAATCTGTGACGGCAGGATGAACTCTATCAAGTACACCACCGTGCTGGATCAAGTATATGAGCACTCAGTAGCCAAAATCTTCAACAATAATGTCCCTGAAGGTGTCATCTTCCAACAAGACAACGCTCCGTGCCACACTTCTCGTCACAGCAAAAATTGGTTCGAGCAGAATAATAGCCGTGTGACCACAAAAATTGTCCCTGTTTTTAATCGCTTATTACTCAGTCATTATTGCAGCTTCACAAATGAAATAAAAAGCATTCGAAAGAGAACATTTTAAAGTTTTATTTAATTTTTTCGATATCCTGGATACGAAATCAGTACTTATAAAAAAATGACAGTTTTATTCACCACAATCATGGGTTATTTGTCGTGTGACCACAAAAATTGTCCCTGTTTTTAATCGCTTATTACTCAGTCATTATTGCAGCTTCACAAATGAAATAAAAAGCTTTCGAAAAAGAATATTTAAAAGTTTTATTTAATTTTTTCGATATCCTGGATACGAAATCAGTACTTATAAAAAATGACAGTTTTATCCACCACAATCATGGGTTATTTGTCGGACATGCAACGTGTTTTCATCGCAGAAGAGATGATCAAACATGGCTCGGTAGTTGCCATCCAATCCAACGGTCTTTCAGACGACAATACGGTCAGCAAAGGACCATAGATCCTAAAACGATTCGCAGGATTTTCGCAAAATGGAAACATCACGGCTCAATCAAGAACATGCATAAAGGCAACTCTGGGCGCAGCAAAGGTGTGCGAACCGCTGAAAACATTGATTCAGTCGCAAATCAGCTTGAAACGGACAACAAGAAATCTGTGAGACGACTATCAGCTGTGACAGGAATCAAACGGGAGAGCATTCGGAAAATAATCACGTTGGATTTGAGAATGAAGTCATACAAAATTATGTGTTTGCAACAGCTTAGCGAACAAGACTACCAGCGTCGTTTGATGTTTTGTGAACGCATTGAAACAATAATTGAACAAAACCAGATAAGATTAAGTGACATAATATTCAGTGATGAATGCCACATCTATCTCAATGGGTTCATCAACAGACAGAATTACCGGTGTTGGTCACAAACAAGCCAAATATACACTTGGAGAAACCTCTGCATTCACCAAAAGTTACTGTCTGGTGTGGTTTGAGTAGCAGCAAGGTTTATGGTCCTTACTTTTTTGAGGACCCAGAGACAAGGAGACCGCTTTCAGTAACTTCAGAAAGATATGTAGAAATGCTGAACACTGTTTTTGAACAAGAAAACTGCAGTAACAAGTGGTTTCAGCAAGACGGAGCAACAGCCCACACAACTAGGCAATCACTGAAATGTTTAACAAGATTTTTTGAACAAAGATTCATTTCTCATCGCTCGCAGTTTCCCTGGCCCGCAAGATCTCCCGATCTATGACCTATGGACTTTTTTCTCTGGGGATTTGTCAAGGACAAAGTATTCAGGCAAGAGCCATCCTCTATCGAAGAATTAAAGCAAGCGGTGGTAGAGAGTGTACAGTCCATTGAATGCAGCGTTTTGGAAAATGTAATAAATAACTTCCTTTCCCGTTGTGTGAAATGTAAGAATGTCCAGGGACGTCACTTTGAACACATGTAGAATAAATTAAAACTTTAAAATGTTCTCTTTCGAATGCTTTTTATTTCATTTGTGAAGCTGCAATAATGACTGAGTAATAAGCGATTAAAAACAGGGACAATTTTTGTGGTCACACGGTATCAGAGTCATGGATTGGCCCCCTCAATCACCAGACCTAAATCCCATCGAACACCTGTGGGCCCATCTCGGGAAGAGTATCAGGAAGCACAGATGCACCTCTAAAAGTGAACTGAAGAACATTATACAGCAGGAATGGAATAAACTGCCAAGCTCAGTATGCAACAACTTAGTGAGCAATATGGCAAACAGAATAAAGGCGGTAATTAAGGCCAAATGCAGACATACCAGGTATTAAAATTAATGTAAATAATAATTAAAAGTAACAGGTACATCATTGTTTTTATATTCTTTATTGCACTAACATATATTTTTACTTAAAATTTTAAAGGTGCCTAATAATTCTGACCAAGGCTGTGTGTGTGTGTATATATATATATATATATATATATATATATTGCAGTCAATGTGTGAAACCAGTCATTATACATAATGTCTAAAACTTTCAGGCATTTCGCGTAACACCTGTGACCCTTAAACATAAGTAATACGAATTACTAACCTAACCTAACCTAACTTAACCTTCACGAAGTCGTTAATCGCTTAATCGAATTACGCGAAATGCCTGAAGCTTTTAGGCATTACGTGAAATGACTGGTTTCACACATTGACCATAACATACATATGTGCGTGTGTCTGTGTGTGTGTGTGTGTCTGTGTCTGTAATTCAACACTGCTACTTTAGTTTCCTTTAGAATTTTTACTTTCAAAGCAAAACAAATATGAAAGTGAGCTCTCTCTCTCTCTCTCTCTCTCTCTCTCTCTCTCTCTCTCTCTCTCTCTCTCTCTGAATTTGCTAATACGGGAGATGTTCAAAGGAAGTTATGGAATCAGTTATTTTATGGATGGTTGTGCAGACTTCAATACCACTTTGGAATTAGGAAATAGGCCAGCTGCTGTTTGCGCAACAGGCCAGTAGGTCGTTCGACCCTCCCTCTTTTGACAGAAAAGGTCCACTTTTATAACCATAGTTATAATTTATGATGTAATAGAACATCATTTATAACATCATTAGTAAGTAAACACTTGCATTGTTTTTGCATTGTTTTAAAACTTCACAAACTACTCTAAACTACTTTAAACTACTCTAAACTTAAATACTCTAAACCCCCTCCGCAGTGACTAGGTCGTTGCACCAAAAGGTTCACCTTTCTACAATTTCGACTCCCCCCTCCCCACCTCCTTGGAAAGTCCTGGGTACGGGACTGCGCAATAATATGTGCATAGTAGATGTACCATTTTTTGTGCCCCATCTCAAACACAAATGCTAGTTATCGTAGAACAAACATAAAACTATTCTTCAGTAACCTAGTAGAAAAGCAGCAGGTGCTTAAATGATATAATTCAAATTTGTGGGATCACCTGAAGATCAGGGCCCCCAGCCTTCGTTAGTTAGTCTTATAAAGCTAACTAACGAAAATATCACGACTTAACCTAACCAATCGTTAGGTCAACTGTAGGCCCTTGACGATTGGTTAGGTTAAGTCGTGATATTTTCGTTAGTTAGCCTTATAAAGCTAACTAAAGAAGGCTGGGGGCCCTGATCTTCAGGTGATCCAATTTGTGTATGCAGATAGTATTTTCACTGTCATATGACAAAGTTATAACGCTATTTAAACCATGAAACTTGGAAATAAAAGGAGGTCCAATTTTCCTATCTTAGGTTTAAACTTTATTATCGTCATTTCTCATTCAGTTAAAAATGATCTGTAAAATTTTAAAAATAATTTCAAAAGTACTGGAATTAGTTATATCTAATTAAATTAATTTTATTAAAATGTAGGCTATATATTTTTCATTTTTTAATAGATGTTAAATTTAATTAGAATTAATATATTGACGGAAATGAAGCATTAATTTAATCAAAGACTTCCTTTAATATTTTAAAATTACTTTTTATTAAGTGAATTTATATTTGAAGACTGTGATTGCAGTGTGTCAGTTTCTCCTTTACAAAATTTAAGGGTCTCCTACAGAGTTGAATCATACCTTGATACCTTGATAAATATTTTCCCTTTAAATACTTGTGCATATTCATGTAAAAGATATTAATACAACAGTCACTCGTTGGGAATATATATATATACACTTCAGCAGATCTTATGTCCACTGTCAAACACTTTTCAGCTGATGTCACAAAATCATGCGCAAAAGAATCGGCGCATGATGCAGCAAAGTCTTAAGTCCAATTCCTTTATATTTTGACGAACAGTGATGGAAAAAACAAGATCATATGTCTAGGATTACCCTCATTTTTGAAATCTAAACTTTTTTTTTTTTATTTTCCTGTAAAATAAGTGACGATGGACTTAAGGCATTCTGGAGTATAGCATGAAAGAAAAAAAAAGGTTGGAGAAACGATGGACGAAGCGAACATACAGACTCAATACTCAATGACACTACTGCATCGAGGAAACTCCCCTATCCCCAGAAAATAAAAATAAGGTAAATATTCAGTTTAGAGACTACTTCTTGGCTGATGTTGTAACATCGCTTCCCGTCGATCAGCGAAGTTAAGCGACATCGAATTTGGGTTGTAGTTCGATGTGTGACCCTCCTTTGCGTTCAGATTATGTAGCAACCCGTGGTTCAGATCCCGCGTAAAGCTGTAGGTCCTCTCCGTCACGCCATATGCAAAGCTTGGGAGAGCAATCACGGGCCCTGGTGCTGCTACTTTTGACTCCAGGACCCTTTAACTAAGATCACCTCTTTCTCTATCTTCCAGCCGGGGCCTTGGTGCTTTGACACCTCATGCACCCCTTCCCCCTCTCTCGGGCCCAGGTCATATGACCTTAGATGTTGCGAACGAGGTTAAACAATTCCATCAAATAAACAACTACATTCATTTACATCGATGGTATATTCTATTGACACGCTACTAAGCTAAACTTAACTTAGCCTAACTTAATCTACGTAGTAACCTAAGTTAACTTAATTTAACTCACAATAACTTGTCCATTAAATGCCACGTCGAGAAGTGGTCGCTAAATTGAATATTAATTAATGAAAAAAAAAAAACCTTTTATGTGATGGCATTGCTAGAAAATCTAGAAGAGGAAGAGCCATTGTTGTCCCAAAGCGATATGATGACTAAGCAGATTGATGCAGCATTGCTTGTATATATTAAGTTAAGGTATATATATCCATCTCATAATTGTAAGGTTAGTGAAAAATTCAGTTAATTTAGAGCTAGCAATTTTGGACTCTTGTGGCATCATTTTTTGGAGCACTGGCAGCGTCCTTTCTACTCGTTTGTTGAATGTGGCACTTACAGGGTGTGGTCTTATAGCGAGCTCTCTTGCAATTTAGTTTGGTTGTTTAGATACAGGATTGTTGCATCGTGCAATGGTGCAGGTTGTGTTGTTGCAAGGTTTAGAAAGAAGACCATAAATAGTGCCCCTTTTGTTTTTTCTTAATTTTATGCTACTGAGACCTCTAAGTCCGTAAGTTGGTTTTAGTCTAGCTTAACTTCGGCTATAAGTTAAAGTAGCCCCTCAGAGATTGGCCGTTCAAAGCTCAGCTGGGATTCTGAACCCAATCAAAATAAATAAAATAACAGCCATAACCTTCTCAAAACATGAGTCCTCAAATTTTTTGAATAAGTTTCGTGTTTATAAATGCAAAAACTTCACTTTTTTCTACGTGAAGGTCAAACTATGAAAATAAAAACCCACTCTAATAGACAGAGTTTATTTCCACGACAGTTTCGACGCCCACTGGCATCCTCCTCGGGTGGATACAGAAACACTAATGAACCAAAACAAGAGGGAAAAACAGTCCAGGGACCGACCGTTAAGAAATTCGCACCTAGGTTAGATCCCATTCTCCCGACACCTGAAGGGCATTTTCATTAAGTACATTCGCGCAAATTTAAAACTATCTTCCTGTTCTAAACATACAGATTCTAATATATTTTTTTTTACATAATTATTACATTTATTACTAAATTTATTACATTTAATATTGCATAATTATTTATTACAGAAATTATAAATTTATTATTACATTGGTTATTACATTATTGTTTACTATACAGAACTTATAAACCGAAAAACGAATGAAAAAAGCCGATTAGGAAACAATCCAGCGACCATTGAGAAATTCGCACCTAGGTTAGATACCGTTCTCCCGACACTGGAAGGGCATTTTATTACAGGGTCCGCTTATAAGTACATTCCCACAAATTAAAACTATCTTCTTGTTCTACACATACAGATTCTAATATTTTGACATAATTACTGCATTTATTTTACATTTACATTTTTTTTAACATTTATTATTATTATTACCTTTACCCTAATTATTAAATTTATAATATTACCTTTATTATTACATCTGTTGCATTTATATTTATTTCCACAATTTATTACTTCAATTATTACATTTACTAAAGGCGAGTAAGGAAACATTCCAATCCAGAGACATTTAAGAAATTCACACTTAGGTTCGAACACGTTCCCACGACTCCGTAAGGGATTTTTTGACCAAGAATCTCATTAAAGGGTCTAACTTATAAGTACCTTCGCACAAATTAAAATTATCTACTTTTTCTATACACACAGATTCTATTATTTTTCTTTTGACATAATTATTACATTTATAAAGTACCTTACTTGATTCCCAATCTATAGCATGATTATTTTGGCTGGCGTGATAAAAAATGGCATTATTAGTATTACAACTTCTGAAGGCATATTTGTGTTCTTTAATACGGGTTTCAATATTTCTTCCAGTTTCTCCCACGTATACTAAATCACAACTTTTACAGGGGATGCTGTAGACACAGGCTTGTTCCTCTTTTGCCACGTTATTCCTAACCAATTTACTTTTCACGGTAGACGAATATTTGAACGCCAAAGCAAACTTAAAATCTTTCGTCAACGGTTTTACTCTTTCTAAGCCGGCAATGTAAGGCAAACTCACATATTGTTTTTGGTTAACTGAAGGTTCCGGAGGGGCATAAAAAGATTTTCTGGCTTTAAAATACGCCTTTCTGATAAACCACTCGGGATATTTTAAATCCTTAAAAATGTTCCAAATCTTTGAATTTTCCGGGTCCAGCAAATGTGGGCTACAAATCCTGAATGCTCTTAGAAACATGGAAGAAATAATTGAGCTTTTAACCCCTTCATCATGATATGAAAAATAATGAATGTACGAATTACAATGAGTATGTTTTCTATAGACCGTGAAATTGGGCTTTCCGCTTTCGTTAATGACCAAAACATCTAGAAAAGGTAATTGTTTGTCGTTCTCCCATTCATATTTAAATTTAATAGCGGGAACAAGATTATTTAATGACTGAAAGAAAGTGTCAAAGTTGTTCCAGTGGTCAGGCCAAAATGAGAAAATATCATCTACATAACGAAACCAAATTAGATTCCTGGGACATATTGTTTGCAACAATTCCGACTCATAGTATTCCATGTATAATGTACTCAGTATTGGGGATAAAGGAGACCCCATTCCCATACCAAAACGTTGCAAATAAAATTCTTCACCGAAGGAGAAGGCATTATTGGTGACAGAGTTTTATCAGTTCTAAAAATACAGATGTGGACATGCCTAGTTCTACGTTACATGTTGGCAATTTTCTATCTAAAAAACTAAGTACATCATCAATGGGAACTTTCGTAAACAAGGACTCAACGTCAAAACTGATCATTCTTCCCCGTTTTAAATCTAAGGACATAACTTTGTTAATAAAGTCACAGGAATTAGTGATGTGCGAGCCTGAAAATTTACCAACTAATGGGATAATTTATCTGCAAGAAATTTAGATAACCTGTAACTAAAGGAACCCCTGTGTGAAATAATGGGCCGGAGTGGTATATTAATCTTATGGGTTTTGGGTAGGCCGTAAATGTGGGGGAGTTTGGGGTTAATCTGTAGAAATCTTTTAGGAGCAATCGCCGGGACATCTTTTAATAAGTTCCTGATGGTTTTGTTGAATTCGGCAGAAAGACGCTTTAGGGGGGAACATTTTTAAGGATTTAAAATATCCCGAGTGGTTTATCAGAAAGGCGTATTTTAAAGCCAGAAAATCTTTTTATGCCCCTCCGGAACCTTCAGTTAACCAAAAACAATATGTGAGTTTGCCTTACATTGCCGGCTTAGAAAGAGTAAAACCGTTGACGAAAGATTTTAAGTTTGCTTTGGCGTTCAAATATTCGTCTACCGTGAAAAGTAAATTGGTTAGGAATAACGTGGCAAAAGAGGAACAAGCCTGTGTCTACAGCATTCCCTGTAAAAGTTGTGATTTAGTATACGTAGGAGAAACTGGAAGAAATATTGAAACCCGTATTAAAGAACACAAATATGCCTTCAGAAGTTGTAATACTAATAATGCCATTTTTTATCACGCCAGCCAAAATAATCATGCTATAGATTGGGAATCAAGTAAGGTACTTTATAAATGTAATAATTATGTCAAAAGAAAATAATAGAATCTGTGTGTATAGAAAAGTAGATAATTTTAATTTGTGCGAAGGTACTTATAAGTTAGACCCTTTAATGAGATTCTTGGTCAAAAAATCCCTTACGGAGTCGTGGGAACGTGTTCGAACCTAAGTGTGAATTTCTTAAATGTCTCTGGATTGGAATGTTTCCTTACTCGCCTTTAGTAAATGTAATAATGGAAGTAATAAATTGTGGAAATAAATATAAATGCAACAGATGTAATAATAAAGGTAATATTATAAATTTAATAATTAGGGTAAAGGTAATAATAATAATAAATGTTAAAAAAAATGTAAATGTAATAATAAATGCAGTAATTATGTCAAAATATTAGAATCTGTATGTATAGAACAAGAAGATAGTTTTAATTTGTGGGAATGTACTTATAAGCGGACCCTGTAATAAAATGCCCTTCCAGTGTCGGGAGAACGGTATCTAACCTAGGTGCGAATTTCTCAATGGTCGCTGGATTGTTTCCTAATCGGCTTTTTTCATTCGTTTTTCGGTTTATAAGTTCTGTATAGTAAACAATAATGTAATAACCAATGTAATAATAAATTTATAATTTCTGTAATAAATAATTATGCAATATTAAATGTAATAAATTTAATAATAAATGTAATAATTATGTAAAAAAAAATATATTAGAATCTGTATGTTTAGAACAGGAAGATAGTTTTAAATTTGCGCGAATGTACTTAATGAAAATGCCCTTCAGGTGTCGGGAGAATGGGATCTAACCTAGGTGCGAATTTCTTAACGGTCGGTCCCTGGACTGTTTTTCCCTCTTGTTTTGGTTCATTAGTGTTTCTGTATCCACCCGAGGAGGATGCCAGTGGGCGTCGAAACTGTCGTGGAAATAAACTCTGTCTATTAGAGTGGGTTTTTATTTTCATATTTCGTGTTTATATTTGCGGAAGAAATGTTTTAAACATGAATGGAACGCATATAGAACACAAACAATCCCAGAAAATGCTTGCAACTTAAAATTTTAAGATCTTTAAATACAGAGATAAAAAAAACTCGAACACGAACTGAAAGGCGGCTTCAGCTGTATAATATTTTATGCAGTTTATCCAATAATTTTGTTTTCTTTGGATTACGTTCATTCATAGAAAATTCTTTTGCATGAGAAACCAAACGATTTTCAATTTTCTATTTCTTTCATGATTTTTTGCTGTATAATCACCAAATGCAGTGTAGTGAGTGTACACGGTATAACTTAAAATTCCTAAAATTGTACAACGTTTATTTACTTATTCTTCACCATCATTTTATTACGAAAAAAGTATATCTGTAAGTTTTTTTTTACAGTTTTTAAACTAATTTTTTTTGGCGTATGTTTGGTGGTAAATTTTATTTATTTTTCTCAAAATAAATAAGGAATGGGAACTGAACAAAAACTCTTTTTGATAAAATCTAAAAGTTATAGAGAGCATAAATACAAAAGTGTTATATGTCTATTGGATCACCTGAAGATCAGGGCCCCAGCCTTCTTTAGTTAGTCTTATAAGGCTAACTAACGAAAATATCACGACCTAACCTAACCAATCGTTAGGTCAACTGTACGCCCTTGACGATTGGTTAGGTTAGGTCGTTATATTTTCGTTAGTTAACCTCATAAAGCTAACTAAAGAAGGCTGGGGGCCCTGATCTTCAGGTGATCCGGTCTATTTTATACTTTATGACTTTGGCCTCTAAGCTTTATAGGGTTTACTGGCTTTACAATAATACATTTTGTACTTAGTTAAAAATTCCTACTATCAAATGTATGCTTAATATACAAATATGGAAATGTTTACACATATAAAATATATTGGCAACATGTAATATGATAAAATAATAATAAGTTAATTTAAAATAGTTAAAACGAGTAATATCAGTGTGCTGTTATTACTCACCTTCCGCAATGAGGACTGCATTCAGGTTAATTGTAAGTATTTTTACATTAAAAATACAGTGTTTTGTAATTATATATTTCACACACCCTTCTGACAAAACTTAATCATCTTTGACGAAGTAGGTATGACAGTGACAGTGCCTGGAATGAAAATAGTCAAGGCTCTCTGAATTAACAATTCAGTTGATTCCATACAGTATATGGAATCAACTTGGCATTTTTCAAAATACCAATGTAATTTCCTTTCGACCGTCTCGACATTTTTGATAGCGAAAGATTACTGGGTTGACTGTGTACGCTTTATGATGAAAATAAACACGAAGAAAAATTGAAGCAAGAAACATATATATATATATATTAGTGATGTAGGTCACATCCGCATCCGCATCCGCGGAACATCCGCACATTTTCTCGCATCCGCATCCGCGTCCGCATCCGCACTTTGGACTGCGGATGTCGTGCGGATGTGGACCGTTGAGATAAAACGTCATTAATAAGCGGAAATTATCAAATTCTACTATATTAATAGAACTAGTTCATTGTGCGCAAAAGTGATGCAAGCGACAAGACGAGAGGCTGTTCTTGTATGAAGTTACTCTCTTGCAACCTACTTAGATCCACGTTACAAAGCTAAGTTATTTTCACCTAGTACATTAGAACGAGTTAAATCATCACTTGGCAAAGCAGTTGAAGAGCTTCAATCTCTTGAATCTGTCGCAAAATACGAACACACACACACACCACACACACACACACACATATATATATATATATATATATATATATATATATATATATATATATGGAGAGAGAGAGAGAGAGAGAGAGAGAGAGAGGTATATGGATAAAGAGATAGAGAAGACTTCCTTTATATTTAATTCAGTTTCTGCTTTCTTTGAAGAATTTAAATTCAAATTCAATGAAATGGATGCAGTCGTGGATGGTTTATGAATTTCGTTTAGATTCATCCGTGGATGGTTTATGGATCTGGTTTGGATGTTCGCCTCTGATTTCCTTTTGTGGGTCGCAAGCCCTTTGAATCCATTAAGAAATAAATAGCGCTCCAACGTAAGGCGAATTCAATTAATGCCCACACGAAGCCCATTATGCATCTTCTGCTCGCAGAAAACCAATGCTATAAATTAGGACACACAAAAGCGCGATAGATGGAGCCAGAACGTGAGAGACATAAGGCTGTATGAGAGATGAAGGCATGATGCTGCGGTGATGCAAGATGGAAATGGGTGGAGATATGATGCGAGAGAGATAGACAAGCGGATTCAGGGAGAGGTCATAGTGGGAAGGAAAGAGATACGAGAGATAGTAAAAATAAAGATAAAATAAAAACTGAAATTTCCTCACAATTGCATAATCGATGAAAGCAGAAAAATAATAATAAAATAAAGCTAATATAAGTATAATGCAAAGATCTCTTTATTTTCACAACAATAAAAAGAATCATCAATTAAGGGAAATTTATTGGGAAATTAGAGTATAATATCTATCAATATTAATAAATTATTATTATTTTTATTATTATTATTATTATTATTATTATTATTATTATATTATCATTATTATTATTATTATTAATTCTTCAAATACAGAGATTGGATCTACGCAAGCTATAGGGGAAGGTGGGGTAGAACGACACCCTTAAGCTTTCAATTCATTTTTCTCTAAATTGATGCGGTATATCTAAAGACAGTCAGTGTTTTTGCAATCTTTATTTATCATTAAACAAAATAAACTTCCAATGGCAGAACCAAGTTGAATCATTTACTACTGAGGATCAAAAGAAAAAAGTGGCAGGTGGGCCATTTTGTACAATGGGTAGGGCAGAATGACCCTCACATATGGGGTATAATGGTCCTCACAAGGAAATATATGATAATATCCTAAAAACATGCTGGAGATGATTTTGTTCAGCTATCTGGTATGCCAGTCGACGGGTTTCCACTTTGGTCATACCAAACATCATCTGCTCCATACTCAAGAGATAATTCACAAGTTCTGCTATCGCTCATTCGGGATGTTCTGTACCTCTGTCTGATTCACTTTTCATAAACTTCTGCAACATTCGTGGCCTTTTCTCAAATTTTCAATCTGTTGAACGCCACCTCCTCTAAACCTCATCTTTTTTTCCTCACTGAAACTCAGGTGTCTGGGACGACTTACAGCAACCCCTTTTCTGTACACTCTCACTTTCTCTATACTAAATTTTACTCCAAAGGAGGGTGTTGCGTATATGTACGCAATGACCTAACTTGTTATCATATTCCTGAACTCGAATCTTCCGAATTCTATACCCTCTGGCTACGGCTTACATGCCAATCTCAAACTAAATACATCTGCGCTGTTTACCTTTCTCCTAATTCTACTGACTATCCAAAATTCTTTGACTACCTCATTTCCAAAGTGGAATACATTCTTTCCTGTTCTCCCTTTGCTGAAATCTCCATTTTAGGATATTTCAATGTTAACCACCACCTTTGGCTTTCCTCCCTTTCCACTGACATCCCTGGTGAACTAACTTACAACTTTTTTATCCTAAACGACCTAGAGCAGATTGTACAGCACCCTACTCGTATCCCCGATCGCCTTGGAGATAGGCCCAACATTGTGGATTTATTTCTTACCTCTCATCCTCCTTCTTACTCTGCGAAACTTTTCTCTTCGTTGGGCTCCTCCGATCACAATCTTATCTGTTTCCTGTCCCTCCCAAGAGGGATTGGGAGGCCCTTAGGCGGTACTTCTGTGATTTCACATGGAATGATTACTGCTTCCGTGGCCGGGGCCCTTCTGAGTGTGCAGAGTGCATCACAGAGGTGATTCTCTCGGGCATGGAGGCGTACATTCCATATTCTATTCCTACTACTAATGCCAAAAAAACTTGGTTTAACTTTACTTGTTGTATGCTATCTGCAACAGAGAGGAGGCTTTCAGAAGGTACCGTCGCCATCCAACCCCTGACTCCTCTCACTCGGTTTATATTTCTGCCCAGAATCGTACAAAATCTGTTCTTCGACTCACCAAAAATTCCTTCATCTGACAAAAATTTGAAAATCTATCCAGTTCTAATTCTTCTCGCTCTTTCTGGCATCTAGCTAAGAACCTCTTCAACAACTTTACTTCCTCCTCTTTACCTTCTTTTCCATTCCGACGACACAGTTGCCGTCTCTTCTCCTGACAAAGCTGAACTCTTCGTTCAAACTTTCCCTTACAATTCAACCATGGACGATTCTGGTGCTGTTCCTCCATCTCCTCCCACCTCTGACTTTATTGTGTCTGAAATTAGAACATCTTCTAAAGATGTTTTTTTCTGCCCTATCTGGGCTCAACTCTAGGAAGGCGTATGATCCTGATGGTGTTCCTCCTGTTGTTCTTAAGAACTGTGGTTCTGCGCTAACACCCTGCCTAAGCAAACCCTTTCGTCTTTGTCTCTGATCTGGTACTTTTCCTTCCTACTGGAAGTTCGCTTTCATTCAGCCTGTCCCAAAGAAGGGTGACCGCTCTCAACCCGCCAACTATCGTTCAACTGCTTTGATTTCTTGCCTTCTCAAAAGTTTTTGAATCTGTCCTTAATAGGAAGATTCTTAAATACCTTTCTTCTTACAATCATCTTTCAGATCGTCAGTTTGGATTCCGCAAGAGACGTTCTACTGGTGATCTCGTATATTTCTTTGACTCTTGGTCATCCTCCTTTCGGGATTTCGGTGAAACTTTTGCTATTGCGCTAGACATATGGAAAGCTTTTGATAGAGTCTGACACAAATCATTAATTCCTATACTCCCCTCCTTCAGTTTCTGTCCTTCTGTCTGTTCCTTCATCTCTAATTCTAATTTCCTTTCTGGCCGATCTATAGCTGCAGTTGTAGATGGCCACTGTTCTTCTCCTAAAGCTATTAATAGGGTGTTCCTCAGGGTTCTGTCCTGTCACCCACTCTTTTCCTTTTATTTATTAATGATATTTTAATTCGCACTTCCTGTCCTATTCACTCCTATGCCGATGATTCAACTCTTCACTTCTCCACCCGCTTCCCAAAGTGTCCCTCACAGCAGTCGCTTCATAATTCGCATAGGACGGCTATGGGACACCTGACCTCTGATCTTTCTGCTATATCTAATTGTGGCAGAGAAAACCTTGTGGCTTTTAATGCCTCAAAAACTCAGTTCCTCCAACTGTCTACTCGTCACAATCTTCTGCACAACTATCCCCTTACCTTCAACAACACACAACTCAATCCTTCGTCTTCTCTTAACATTCTTGGTGTTTACTTTTCTCGTGATCTTTCCTCGAAAGATCACATATACTTTTTTTCTAAAACAGCTTCTAAGAGGTTATGTGTGTTGTACCGCCTCCGCAGTTTATTCACCCCCACTCAGTTGCTGGCTCTGTACAGGGGTCTTGTTCACCCTTGTATGGACTATGCTTCTCCTGTGTGGGGCGGCTCAGCTCTGTACAGGGGTCTTGTTCACCCTTGTATGGACTATGCTTCTCCTGTGTGGGGCGGCTCAACCCACACGGCTGTACTTGACCGGATGGAATCAAAGGCTTTTCGTCTCATCAATTCCCCGCCTCTTACTGATTGTCTTCAATCTCTCTCTCTTCGCCGCAATGTTATCTCACTCTCTCTTTACTATCGTTATTATAACGGACATTGTTCTTCTGAAATCTCTAACTGTATGCCTCCTCCTTTAAGGAGAGCACGCAGTACCAGACTTTCTACACTTTCTCATTCCTTTTCTGTCCAACTATCTAATGCAAGGGTTAATCGGTATTTTCAGTCTTTCATCTACTGAACCGGTCAACTCTCGAACAATCTTCCTCAATCCATCTTTCCTCCTGTCTATGACCTCCCATCTTTCAAACGTAGAGTGTCTAGGCATCTGGAAAACCCCGGACCTTGATTTTGGCACTCTTCTTCTTCTGTGGGAGGGGCGGTTTTGCGACATTTGCCCTTGGCCCCTCCTTCCTACATAAAAAGTAGTGATTTTGATGAGCCCTTTTAGCGTTCTTGTTTTCATCCTTGTGTCTGCGTTTTAATGTTGTTTTGGGGACACCAAATTGATTTGCTGCTTTTTTGTATCCCATTTCGCCATTTTCAAGCTCTCGAAGGGCAGATTCCATTGTTTCGACGGTCCAAGACTGCCTAGTTGCTTTCCTTACATAGTTCCGGGGCATCTTTACCCGCAAACAAAAGAGGGTCCACACTATAATTGTTTGCATACTCTTGTAAGTAGGCCTTTGCTTTTAATGTAAGAAAAACTTAGCTAAGAAAAGAGTGGCAATATTGTGGTAGAGCATAGGGTAAAATGGAACATCTGAGGGTAAAATGGCACCCGAGGCCATTTTGACCCTTGCAAAAATTGAGTTTTTCCGCAAGAGCAATCTGAATGTAAACAACCTCATTGGAAATCTTACAAACGAAGAAGAATATTTAACCCGCCAATTTTAGTCACACTCCTACCCAAGAATCATGAAATAATACTTGAAATTATAAGTCGCGGTATCACTACAAACATGTTTTTATCAGAGGCTTACCGATAGATCATCCCTCGATTAAATCTTCTATTTTCTCTGCTATGTTTCTTAGAGCAGTGAGAGATGTTCGTCCTGAATTTTTAGATTCCGAGTCATGCAATATTATGAATATTGGTACTAAATTATGTTATCCTATTTCATTTTTAGATAACTGCCTTAGGAAAGCCAAGAATAGGTATTATAATAATGGAACTGTAAAGGAATTTCAGCGTAAAAATATCCTTAGCCTACCTTACCATGTTAATTTTCAATATCTTCCAACTTTACTCAAAGCAATTGGCATCAATGTAGTCTTTATCCTTGTTAAATTACGCCTAATAAAGAATAGCCCGGATAATGTGGTTGGTTGTGTGTATTCGATCGGATGTACAAAATGTAACTCAGTGGAAATATAGACCAAACGGGTAAAACGTTAGATATCAGGGTAAAACAGCATAAATATGCGTGTAGAACAGCAAATAATTATAATGCATTGTTCAACAATATGTATAGATGTAATCATAGCATCAAGTTGGACAGCTCTAAAGCGCTCGTTAAGAACAGAGATATAATTGAAGGAAATATTCTAGAATGTGCATTTATCCATTTTAAAAATAATTTCAATAACATTGCGGGAATGTATAAAATTGACAATATGTTGTTTAAATTCCTTCTGCCTTTCATTTAGTCTTGTTAATTATGTGCTAATCTTTTTGTTTCCGATCCGCTGTATATATTTAGGGCATCTCGTCTTCTCCCTTCATTCCTTGACGAGGTGTACTTCTAAATACACGAAAGGCCTTGGAATCATTTTTCTTTTTCCTTGTGGGTCTGCAGCATTCATTCATTTCACGTGTTTAATTGTGAAATTCATCCCATATATATATATATATATATGGGAAGACATTAGACAGCTGGAGGGGATCCAAAGAAGCTTCACAGCCAAGATCAATGGGTGCAAAGAACTAAATTACTGGGAAAGGTTACGAGAACTAGACCTATATTCACTGGAAAGGAGAAGAGAGAGATACACCATTAATTACACTTGGAAAATAATGGAGAAACTAGTCCCTAATCTTACTCTGAATCCCATAACTCCCCAAACAACGATGGAAAGTAGAAGCGGTAGACTGTGTCGTATTCCCAAATTGAAGGCGAGACAGGGAACATCCTTAACCCTGAAAGAAAAGTTTTGTAGTGAGAGGACCAAAACTGTTTAATCAGTTGCCCAAAGACCTAAGAAACACGAAGGGAGTTGCAGTGGAAATCTTCAAAAGAAGACTAGACGCCTGGCTCAGAACAATCCCCGATGAGCCGGGCGTACCTGGCTATGTGAGGTGGAGAGCGCAAGAATCCAACTCACTACTTCACCAGGCCAACTCGAGAGGAGGGGCGACAAGCTTGACCTTCGCGAAATGAGAAATCATCACGCGGAACCTTTGTAAGGTTGTAAGGTAAGGTTATATATATATATATATATAAAACCTTAACCAAGGTTAACCAAGGGTGTGTGTGTGTGTATATATATATATATATATATATATATATATATACACACACACACACACAACACCACACATGATATATATACACACACACATATATATATACACACACACATATATACACACACACACACCTTGGTTAACCTTGGCTAAGGTTGTATATATATATATATATATATAAAGTAACCCCACTGAATTTTGTTAAAAGAAATAATGGGGCTACTTTACCTTGGGGCTACTCTGCATGTTCCTTTGGAGGCTTGTATGAACATTTATAATTATTAAAATTAATTCCTGTAAATTGTATTCTATGAATTTTTGGTGTACTGTTTGAACAGCTTAGTAAAATGCGCTATTGTAAGTTGGTTTTAAATATATGCTGTCTCGTTCTTCTGTTCGAGTTAAACAGCTGCTTTGGATACATTACTTGAGTGTTTATTTTTGTTTCAGAACCTTGCGTGTAAATTTCAGATCCAATTTCACGCTTTTGCAAATATAGGTCTGTTAAATATATTATTTCTTCATTTAGTTTGCAGAAACATTAACTTTTGACTTTATTTATAATCCCTGAGTATTTGATTACGTTACTGATATATATATATATATATTGAGGAAAGAAGCAAATTTGAGGCCTTTAGCTTAAACTCCAAGCAGTGGCGTACTAAGAGGGGTGCGAGGGGGGCGGTCCGCCTCGGGTGACAGCCAGGAGGGGGGGGGTGCCATCGGGAGAGTTGAAATATCAGTACAAGTTTTCAAACCAAATGAAAAATTCGCCAAAGTAAGAAAAAAATTTAAAAATGTTCAAACTATTACAACAGCTTAATGTTAATTTCCACTATAAAATAAATTTTTATTTTTATTGGCAATACAAAATTTACAAACGAAAAATTAAATATTTGATAAAAATTACATCGAAAGGCGAGAGAGATGGAGATGAGAGAGATGGACTGGATATAAACCTGTGCCGTGGTCAAGGATATGACAACGCTGCAACTATGTCTGGGATTCATGGTGGTGTTCGGTCAAAGATCAGAGAGATTAATCCCAAGGCTTTGTTTGTGCCTTGTGCAAATCATTCTCTGAACCTTTGCGGAGTGTACTCATTTGGAAGCGTTTCTTCATGTGTGACTTTTTTTGGAACCTTGGAGAGAGTCTATTCCTTCTTTTCAGTCTCAACTCATCGATGGGAAGGGCTGATGGAGAATGTAGGCATGACAGTCAAAAGACTTTCCCAGACAAGATGGAGTGCTCATTATGACGCTGTCAAACCAGCGAAGCAAATTTTGAAAAGCTGACCTCAACCCTTGAAGTACTGTGCGATCCCAAAGAAAATGTGGACACAAGAGGATCAGCTCAGGTTTTGCTGTCTGCTGTATGTGATTTCTCTTTTTTGAGTTACCTTTCTTTCTGGTGTGAAGTCCTGGAAGAAATTAATCTCACACCAAAGTATTTGTAAACAGTTGGAATCAGCCTTGAAAAGTGCATTGTGGAGCTCCAAGCTTTAAAACTGTTTCTTGAAGATCAGCGCAATGAAAATGTGGAGAGGGCCATTCATTATGCAACTACAAAGTGTGAGGAAATGGGCATTTCTATGGAGAGAAGAGGGAGAGTAAAGCTCCGAAAAAGGATGCCAGGAGAGATGGCAAAGGATGCTGGTCTCACATTGCCAGAGGAAGTAAAAAGGGCTATGTTTGAATGTCTTGATCGCTTTCATCAAGAATTGGAGATTCGTTCTAAGGCAATGGATCAAATTCTGTCAATCTTCGTTGTTATTCAGCCAAACACTTTGGTTGTTGCAACAGAAGAAGAACTTCGGAAGTATATTCCAAATTTGACTCAGATTTTCGATGAATTCTCTGAATAAGATATCAGTGTGGAAATTGGACGACTTCGGAGGCATTTGGAAGCTGCCAAAATCAGCGTTGAAGAGGCAAAGAAATGGACAGCATTGCAATTTCTGGAGTTTATTGTGAAATGGGATTTTTGTGAATCTTTGCCAAGCTTGTCACTGTGTTTGAGATTCTTTTTGACTGTCTGTGTGTCTATTGCTTCATGTGAAAGAAGTTTTTCCAAATTGAAATTGATAAAAAATTTCTTTCGCTCGACCATGAGTCAGACAAGATTGACAAATCTGGCTTTACTTTCAATTGAACATGAATATGCAAAGAAGGTGAATTTTGATGAGGTCATTGATGAATTTGCAGAAATTAAGGTTCGAAAGCAGAGACTGTGAATCCTCTCTATTTACCTTTGAAGAATAAACTGAGCGTTGAGAGTGGATTTTCTGTGTTTTTTGTATAAAATAAAATGCAGTATTACCTGTTCACTGAATTTTTAATGTCCTGCATTTTTCTTATTTCCAATTTGCTTATGATACTACCATACTGTTTAAAAATCTACTTGCAAACATAATATATTTTTCTGTGTATTTAAATTTTAAAATTATTTATGGGGGGTGCCAAAGGAAGGATCCGCCCCGGGTGCCAAATACTTTAGGTACGCCCCTGACTCCAAGACTATAAATTGGGAAACAATCAGATCGCACATGGCCCAAATAGAGTGGAGAACAGTTTTAGAGAATAAAACAACTGAAGAAATGCTAACAACCTTGGAAGAAAAAACGCTGAGAATTTTAGAAAAATATGCTCTGAAATCACAGCCAAAAGGAAAGAGGAGCTGGCTAGAAAGGCAAAATAGAAGAATATTTCGCAAAAGAAAGAGAGTAGAGTCGAAGTTAGCCAATTTCGGAGATAATGTCAGGAAAGTAATACAAGAAAAACTGGAGGGTATCGATAGGGAAATATAAGCGCTGATTAAGGACCATAGAGAGAGGGAAGAGGAAAAGGCGGAAGAAGCAATAAAGGAAAATCCAAAATACGAGGGCCACTCAATATATTTTGCCCCACCTTTTTTTCTTTCCAAGTTTCCTTGTAAATTCCAGAAATTTTGTACACAAGGAGTTACTTACCTTTTTACAAGTTTTTATTTTTCCACATAGTCTCCATCCTTTTCTACGGCTTTCCTCCACCTCGAAACAACGGCCTTTATTCCTTGGTGGTAAAAGTCCGATGGGTTCCGCTCGAGCCACCTCTTGTCCTCAACAACCTCATCGTCACTCTGAAACTTTCTTCCACGAATAGCATCTTTCATTGGCCCAAACAAAGGTGCCAGATTCGGGTTGTATGGATGGTGGGGTAACACAGTCAAGCGCATTTTTGTGATGGCCTCTCTTGTTTGCAAACTGTTGTGTGGTCTTGCGTTATCGTGCAAAAGAAAGACGAACTCGCTTTATACGTCTCTGGAGTCTCTGTAGGGTAGCAATAGATGCCTCTGAGTTGATTATCGTGCTAACAGACATAGACAGCGGAATAAACAGCAACAGTATAGTAACATCCTTTGCAGATAATACAAAGATCAGCAGAAAAATCAGCGATGCAAATGAAGTGGAGGCCTTGCAGAGGGACAAGAATAAAATATATAAATGGTCAGAAGACAACAACATGACATTTAACACCGAGAAATTTCAGCTCTTCATATATGGTAGAAAAGAGGAACTTAGACTGCATATTATGCTCCAGATAGACGGGAAATTCAGATAAGCACGAAAGCGATAGATCTGGGGGTAATAATGACCGATGATGCGAAATTCGAAACACAAAATCAGAGAGCAATAAATAAAGCAAAAAGAGTCGCAGGACAGGTACTAAGAATGTTCAAAAGAAGGGGCAGAACAGTAATGATTTCTCTGCTAAAACAATGATTATCCAAAACTTCAATACTGCTCAGTTTTGACGTCCCTATATAAAAAGGAAGAAATTAATAAACTAGAAGAAACTCAAAGACATTTCACAGCAAAGATTGATGGCTGCAAATAACTCAACTCCTGGGAAAGACTACATAAACTAAATCTGTACTCCCTGGAAAGAAGAAGAGAGAGGTACACCATAATCTACATATGGAAAATGATCGAAAAACTGGTACCAAACCTCAAACTAAACCCAATTACCATTCAAACAACATTGGAAAATAGGAAAGGCAGAATGTGTAATGTTCCTAAATTAAAGGCCCGAAAAAGGACCTCCTCAACACTGGAGGAAAATAGCTTGGCTGTCAGGGGGCCAAGACTTTTTAACCAGCTTCCAAAGGACCTCAGAAACGTTATAAGGTCAAAGTTGAAGTCTTCAAGAGAAGACTAGATGCCTGGCTCAGGACGGTACCAGATGAGCCGGGTGTACCTGGATATGTACGGTGGAGAGCACAAGAAAGCAACTCGCTCCTCCACCAAGCCAGACCTAGAGGCGGGGCCACCAGCTTGACCTTTGTGTGAAGAGAGACCAACGCACGGAACAGCAACGAGGTTAACGAGGTATATATATATATATAAGAGATTATTATTTAACTGAAATGACTTTTCTGTTTTTCGTCCAATTTTTTCGTTTACTTTTTATTTTTTAGGCCAAACTAAATTACGTTTGTTTTGTAATTAATGCGGTTTGCGTCTCCAAATTGGTTTTTGTTGTTAATGAGATGGATATTGTGGACGTTGCTGAAAAGAGAGTAGGTGAGGTGTCTAACGGTGATGGTATCACTGGTGATGAGATCGCTGTTGTTTTGTTTGATAAGGAAAGTTGCGCTGCAATTGCTGTTGATGTTGTTTCCTATGACTATACTGATAATGAAGAGAATGTTCTGGTCTTTTATTTAACTATGCAGGTATATGCATGCCGTTTTCTGTATACTTTCTGTAAGGTTCCCATAATCGTGCCTTTGACAGGAGCGTAAAGACAGTCCATATATGCGTATCTTCTCTCTTTAAAAAAGTAAAGAAATATCTGTAAGGGATAGTATTTATATACCAGACCATAGAAACATTCCAGATTTTGTTATTATATTATAATTAAAATCTCATTTAGATGATAATAATTATGATTTTAGCATTTGCACACCATTTCTTTTAATGTTTGGCAATCAATCTTTCACTGAAACTGTTTTCCTTTCATCTTTTTATTATATTATTCTCTTCCTTTTTGTTTTTAAAATTTTGCTTTTATTCTTTCTTTTGTTTCTACTCCGCACAAGGTTGCAATCTCTTACACCAACTGTATTGTTTCTAAGTTCTGAACTTTGATTTTGAGTAACTTTGTAAACCATACAATATTTGTTTCGCTCTCAGAAGTACAATGAATACTTTCTTCATTGTTAAAGTTTACGCTATGCTATGTTTTGGCCTTTTACCACACATTTGACCTAAAGGGATGAGAATAGAGGATTTTATTTACTGTTTGTACCGTTTACTGTTCTTTTTTGTTTTAAGGGCTCTGCGTTCGTAATGTTAACCCTTTAATACCTTTAGTCCACACAATGGATAGTTTTGAGCCTGCCAAACTGTTACATATTAATGTCTGACATCTGATTGGTTGTCTTTATTATATCGGCGCGTACCTCGACATGTGGAGACAAGTTTCAACACTGAGACAATAGAGGGCAGTATTTTTTCTCATTAGGACTATCATACAGTTCCTAGAATTCCCGTTGCCCACATATATGGACACTTTGTAAGAATACTTGAAAATATAATAAAACAAAACAAAACCGTAACTAAAAGAAATTTAAATCATCACTTCACTTACATTAATACGTAAATTGCCAATTCAAAACTAGGAAGGTACCTGAGGCACTAAAAAGGTTAAGCAGTTTGTTTTAATATTGTTATGGCAAAGAATGCAGTTACAAGAATTGTAATCAATCATCGATTGTCAGTGCCACATTTTTAAGGATATACCATAGATAATTTTTTCAAGTTGTGGAGTTCTTAAACATGTGACACAGCTCGGTTTGTTATAACAATTTCTTTAGCCTTCTCGCTTTCTTCTCTCTCTTCTCTCGTTTTCAACGTCTCCGTTGGAAAAGTAATGAAGATGATTTGGTATATAGTTAAAACGGAAATTTCTTCCATCGAATGGCCCTGTACGGCATTTTACTTTCTCCTTTCTCCGCATGCACCATTGCATGCAAAACTCAACTCTAACATATCACTTCTTACAGGTTATGTTGCTATACACTATACACATTTTTAGGTATATCTTAATTCAATAATTACAGATGTATTTAACACCCACACACACACACACACACACACACACACACACACACACACACATCTTTCCTTTCCTTTCGAGTGTTCCTTGTGGCGATTTCTCACTTCACTTCTGTATGGGCTTGTGAATACTGAGCAACACTCATGTAGTAGAACTAAACTCTTCCATAATTTTAGCGTGCTGTTTGCTTTTCTGCTACAGATAATATAATCTTCCAGATAGTTCCTATTATTTTTCTAGCTGTCATAATTTTAATGTTGTAGTGTTCTTTGAATTCAGCATCCGGTGAGTTGTTAACATTATTACTCAAAGATCCCCAATGGCTGTGGGTTTGGTGTTATTTGTTTGTCCTGTAGTGTTTTGTATCCTTTATTTTGTAGCGCCTTTTTGTTGCCATATCTTATAAGCTGCATTTTTTCTTCGTTGAACTTCTTCAGCTTAATTAAATAGTGTTTCAATGTCGTCCAGTAATTTTTCTATATCACCTCCATTTGATATTTTTTTGCGTAGCTTTGTGTCATCCGCGAAACACAATACAACATTGTCATTAATATCTGCATCAATGCCTGCAATCATCATTATGATAAACAGCAAAGGAGCTAATACTGTACTTTGCGGGATAGAGGTGACGACTTCTAAGATTTCAGATTTAACTCCATATACTACCACCACTCTTTGTGTTTTTTAAATTAGAAAATTAAATATCCATTGCCCTAATTTTCCAGTAATTCCTGTATTCTTAAGTTTGTTTGCTATAATTCCATGGTCACATTTATCGAATGTTTTAGCAAAATCGATGTATATTACATATATATGTTGACCTCGACACGCTGTTTCTATGATAGTATTTTCTCTTGGTGGTCTCATAAATGTGATGGGCATGATCCTCCGGACCTGAAGCCATGTTGATTTGGATTGAATAAATTCTTTTCTTGTAGGTAATAAAAAGTAATTTTAGCTCTAATTACACGTTCAAAGCACTTTATAAAGTGGGAGGTGAGAGCTACTGCCCGATAGTTCTTGGTATTTGCCGTATTGCCTCCTTTAAATGTGGCGCATTCTTTAATGGGAGTGGAATTTTTCCTGTGTAGAGTGATTTACTCCAGAGTAAGTACAGTTGTTTGGCTATACTCTCCTTGTATTTCTTGAGAAGCATGGCACTACATGTGTCTGGCCGTAATGCTGAGTTTCTCGTATTTGTGAGAGAGCCTTAATTATGTCCTCTTCCAAGAATTAAAAATCCCTCATTAGATTCGTGTTGTACTTGTTCTTGACTGATTTGTATCTATATCAGAGAATTCATCCGATTTTCTACTTTCATCTCGGGCTCTGGGGGTCTGAACATAGAGTTCAACTGTTCCTTAAGCAAGTCGCTCATCTCTTCTGGGTCATTTGTGTATTCATTTACTCTATCTTTTAATGGGCCAACATCCTCTTTACTTTTCATTTTTCTTTTCGCAAGGATGTAAGAGAATTTTGGGTTATTTTTTTGTCTTCTGCTACCTTGATTTCCACCTCGTTTATCTTGTGGTTGAATAATTGTTTTATGTCGAATTTTATTTCATGTTGGTTTTTTCTTCCTTGAATCGCCTTGCTTCAGTTTTGCACCCGTGGATCCTTTTTACGGCTTGTTTCCGTTGTCTAAATATTGTTCTGATTTTTCTCTCAAGTTTGCTACATTTTCTTTTTTGTGTTCTCGGAACATGTTTCAACATTACGGGTTTAGTTTAGTTCTCTTTTTGAGTCGCTACACATATTTCCTGGCTAAAGGCATAATTTTTCTTAATATCTTATCGCATTCGTGCCTGATTTTTATTGTCTTTTCTAATATTACCGGGAAACTTCTCAATATATATAACTTTGTCATTTTTCTTCCATGGTATGAATGAAAAGTTAAAATCCCCACAAATTAATATATTTGGTGCTGAGATTTTAAGTGATTTTAACGCGTTTTTGAGTTCATTTGTAGTGAATTGAAATTAATTTTTTGTAGTTGTTAGTGGTCTGTACACGTTCAACTGATTAAGTTTAGTTCTTTTACTTATAAAATAATAATTTCGACTGTACTGTTTGATTTGCTTACCTTTATTTCACCTGTGTTTTACATATCATTACAAGAGCTCCCTCCTTTTCTAACAAATCTATACGCTCTGTATATGTTGTAGTCCTTTATTTCTATTTCCTTGTCTTCGATACAATTTTCACATCCTTTTATGCAGTGATGCAAGTGTGAGTAGCATGGGTGCAAAAGGAGAGAGTGCAATGCAATTGAAAAGGTTGACCAATGTTGCAAAAGGAAGGGTGCATAAGCTATGCAACAAAGGGGGAGGGGGAATGTTGCAAGATGCTATGCAACAAAGATCGGAATGTTGCAAGATGTTATGCAACAAAGGGGGAGAGGGGAATGTTGCAAGAGCAACAAAAGGTTATGCAACTTGGAGGCGGAGTTATCCCCCAAGACAGAGAGAGAGAGAGAGAGAGAGAGAGAGAGAGAGGAGGAGAAAGAGAGGAGGAGAGGTGTTCGTCTGGCAGGAGCCAAATGCATATTAAGACTTCAGCCGAGCGGCCATTGTCTTATATGTTCCTAATCAGCCAGCTGGCTTAATCAGCCAGTTGGCGCATTTGGCTGAGTTGCCAGATTGCGCTATTTATTTAATTAAAGCATATATTCAGGTTCTCCGCCAGTTGACATAATCCGCCAGCGGGCTTAATCCGCCAGTTGGCTTAACCAGCCAGTTGACTTAGAAGGCCTAACCGGCCATTTGGTATAATTAAATAATAGTAACGTTTATATATACAACCAAAATAATTAAATAAAACAACATCACATCACTGTTTATTTAGACGAATTATTGGATTGGCATAATTCGTCAGCTGGCTTAACCCGCCAGTTGAATTAAAGGGCCTAACCAGCCATTTGGTATAATTAAATAATAATAATAATAATAATGTTTATATATAAAACCAAATAAAGTAAATAAAACATCACCACATCACTGTTTATTTAGACGAATTATTGGATTGGCATAATCCTAGTCGGAGGTGTGCGTGCATTTGTGTGCGTTTGTCCCCGTCAGCTGGCTTAAACCGCCAGTTGGCATAACCCGCCAGTTGACTTAGAAGGCCTAACCAGCCACTTGGTATAATTAAATAATAATAATCATAAAGTTTATATATACACATCCAAAAGAATTAAATAAAACACCATCACATCACTATGTTTATTTAGACAAATTACACTGCCCAACAAAAAAAAAATTGTTGCTGCCGATTTAATTCTAAGACCTGTTTCTGGATAATATTTATGTGCTGATTTCAAAAATCACCTTGGATTTTGTCCATCACATCAGGTTTTCGTGCAATGCAATATGCCTATTTTGGGTGATCCATGAAGGGCGCTTATCAAAATTGATGATTTTTGAGACCTGTTAACAGCTGTTTTGCTGTTAAAATTTTATCTGTGGAATACGCATATCTGTGCATTAAATCTAAAGGTCATGTACAACATATTAAAATCTTGGGTATCTGTGATTTCCCCAGGTGTGAGCGTGACGTCATGATCCAAAAAGTCTGAAAATTATAAAGATCTTGTAAAGGATTTACTTGTAAACTTTCAGCAGTTGGGTTGCAACATGAGCATTAAAGTTCACTATCTCAACAGTCATCTGGATAAATTTCCAGAAAATCTTGGTGATGTTAGTGAAGAGCAAGGTGAAAGGTTCCACCAAGATATCAAAGTGATGGAAGAACGATACCAAGGAAGATGGGATACCCATATGATGGCTGACTACTGCTGGAGCCTGCAAAGAGATTGTCTTGACATCTCTCATTCTAGGAAGTCCTATAAGAGAAAATTTATCAGCACTGAAAAGTAAGAAAACAAGAAAAAGACAATGTTAAGAAAACTGGTCCCGTGCTTGCTTTAATACGGATTAATTTTTTGCTTATTTAAACACTTTTAATCACTTTATGTGTCAATATTACCATTGTATATTAAAGTTCACTCCCTGCACAATTGTTTACTTTTCCATGCTGATTCTGAGTATGTAAAAACTTATTTTTTGAAAAGAAAAAAAATTGGGCATAACCCTGCCAAAATGCGATATCTCCAAAATATCCGTATTTGATTGCTCGAAAACCTGACGTGATAGGCAAAAACTAAGGTGATTTTTTTAAATCAGCACACCAAAGTTACCTAAAAACAGGTGTTAGAATTAAATCAGCAAAATTGGTGTTGGGCAGTGTTATTGGATCCAATTTCACGAAATATATTGAAAATAAATATACTTTCCTATACAAGCGAAGGAATATATGCAATAAAAAATAATAACAGAAGAATTACGAACGAAGAGTATATATATATATATATATATATATATATATATAATAAAAAATAATAATAATAATATACAAACCCGGACCTACCCAAATTGTTCATTCCGTCGAAGGTCAAGCTTTTCACCCCGTCCTAGACCTACAGTTTAACGTGGAATATTACTACAATAGATCTAGTTGGCCTGGTGAAGTAGTGAGTTGACTTCTTTTACTTCCCATCTCACAGGTACACCCGGATCATCGGGATCTTCTTTTCTATTTCATGGAATTTTAGATCCTCCCCTTTTCCGTACCGTAACAGTTTAATTTTATCAGTGTTAAACTGCATATAAAAACCATGCAACATATCCTAAAACTTACTACATCATTACCCCTAGCCCATCCTTCATGCATTAAAAAGTTCTACTTTATCGGCAACCTTTGTTTAGCATTCCCCCTGACTGTTCATCCCGTCGAAGGTCAAGCGTGTCACTCCACCTTAGACCTACAGTTTAACGTTGAATCCGAACCACGTCTAAAATAAAATGTTAAAACACTCCTTAACACAATAGAATCTAATTTCAGAATAAAAAAAATTTTAAACAGCCTAATCATACAAAATATCACTCGGAATTGTCCTGAAAATGAAAGAAAGAAAAATAAACAAGAATAAGCACACCTATAACAATATAAAAATTGATGAATATATATATAATATATATATATACAGTATATATATATATATATATATAAAGTAAAAAAAAACATTAATTTATCGAAAGAATTTACGAAAACAATTTCTCTATTTCAATTAAACAAATTTTTATCTTTCTATAACAAATTTGGCTTATTTTGAAGTCTCACACAATTTATATACGGCAAGCATAATAAACTTAAAGTCCGAATTTGACCCAGTATAAATTAGTGTCTTTAACGATTATTTTTCGACTTTAAACCTTTAAATTAACATAAAATTATAAAGCGAACTAAAACTACAAAGCGATGCCTGTAAATCCATTATTTACATCCAGTCAAAAAATAACCTTAGAAACTCGAAGATTCTGGAAAATTTTGCTACTTCTTTATTGAATCTCTTAGAATGCCCTTATATATATATATATATATATATATATATACATACAAATAATATATATTTTTATTACCAAAAATGCGTCACCATACGCTCAAACATTTTAAACCTTACCGAATAAAAATAAAATGCATGTCACAGTCTATTTAAACAAGTATTTAAACAAAAAATTTAATTCATAGTGTAAAATTTATTTACTAATCATTATTAGTATTACTATCATCACCGTTATTATTAATTCAGAAAATGTAAACACAAAATAGGTAAGCTTTTGATAGGAATAATAAAAGTCGAAGGAAAGAAAAAGGAAACGAGACATCGGACGACCAATACCAATTTTATTTTTTTATTTTTTTTTGTTTTATTTCTTCTCCCTCTCTCCGACGAAACGAAACGAAATCTAAAGAATACGGACTGAGGAAGGAATCATCGCGAAGAAAAAGGAAACAAACAACTCTCGAATTTCGACTCTAATTTTGACTCCACATTATTACGGCTTCGACAAGACGAATCAGAGAAATTTTGAGTCAAAGCGGTTTGGAAATCTAGACTCGAAGAGAAAAAAAAATTTGACCGCGAAAATTACGAAAATGCTCGCTATGAGAAGAAATTTTGAAAATGATGGCCGCCATCTTAAAAAACAGTTACAATGATTTATTAAAGAATGAAAATCGAAATTTGCTTGCAAATGGGTTAACACAATGCATCTTACTATTTAAATAATCGAAACAGAATATTTATTAATGCTATAATACGGGTTGCAGCAATCGTGACCGAAATATAAGGCAACGTGGGAAAGCCCTTATGTTGCTTTTTTATACTATTTTCTCTTTCTTTATTCCATTTCTCTTTATTCTTCATCATTCTCTTTACACTCGCTTCGCTGTACTTTATAAATACGTGTAGACGTAACCGAGTGCAGGCCATTATAATTTGAACCGGGCATGGGGGACGGAGGGATTAATTACTCACTCGATTAATATTTTACTAACTTTATTTATACTGAAAACACTTATAGATAAACGGGTTAATGCGAGGGGGAAATTAACGTTAACATTTTTGCCGATGAGAGATACGAAATACTATTCTAAATTTACAATTACATCGTCACACACAAATACACCTTACTAAGCCCAAGACCGTCCGATGACTGGGGGCATTTCTATCTAGCCTCTAGCCTATGTTCAGGTGTTGCCAACTAGTATTTCTATATTTTTTAATACAACCATTTTTAATTTCTTATTTAATAGAACTTAATTGAACATTATTAAATTCTTATAAACATATATTTAATTCTTAATTTGACATTACTACACACTTATTAACAAAACATTTAATTAAACATTATTAAATTCTTATAACAAACATTTAATTCTTAATTTGACATTACTGCAAGAGGGACACTAACAAAATGGTCGGAAGACAACAGTATGACATTTAACACCGAGAAATTTCAACTCTTGAGATATGGTAGAAATGAAGAAATTAGACTGCATATTAGGCAAGATGAGCCAGGTGTACATGACTATGTTCGGTGGAGAGGGGGAGAGAGCAACTCGCTCCTCCATCAAGCGTCATGTGTGGCGGAGAGCGCAAGAGAGCAACTCGGTCCTCCACCAAATCGGGTCTAGAGGCGGGACCACCAGCGTGACCTCCGTGTGAAGAGAGACCGAGCAGAGGGGGACACTAACAAATAGTCAGAAGACAACAATAGGGCATTTATCACCGAGAAATGTCAACTTTTGAGATAGTATGGTAGAAATGAAGAAATTAAACAGACTCCATATTAGGCCAGATGAGCTGGGTGTACATGGCTATGTGCGGTGGAGAGCGCAAGAGAGCGGCTCACTCCTTCACCAAGCCAATCCTAGAGGGAGGGACCACCAGCTCGACCTTCGTGTGAAGAGAGAACGACACGCGGAAACGCATTGTGGTATACACACATTTTATTCATGCAGTTAACCGTGATTCACTGTCGTCAATTGAGTTAACATGACCTATTAATTGTCACCATCATGCACTTATCTGTGATCGTGGCATGGAGTTAACCGCGACTTGGAGGTGTTTACATTCGCGGGTCCCTCCCGACATATCGCCACAATGCGCCTCAGTCAGTGTCTCTCAGCTCGACCAAAGGCAATATTACGAACGAAATTATCAAAGCCGCAAAGAGAAAAATCGGCGAGTGGTACCAAACCTAAAACTAAACCCAATAACCATACACCCTGACATCACCTAGTGACGCGTTCATTAGTTGCGGGACTATTTACCGAACTTTTTGATCACACCTCGTATATATAAGAGCTACTAAGTCCTTTTACATCCGGTAGTTAAAAAAATACATTTATTTTCACCTGTTCAGTTTCAAGTGTTTAAGGTTTAAAATTGAGTGTCATACGCGGTGCAAGAGAGCATTTCCCTCCTACACCAAGCGGTCATGTGTGGCGGAGAGCTACTGTTATTTTTTATAGAAAACAGAGTAAATACATTTTTACATTAAATTTTCTTCGCATCCACGTTACTTTACGTGAGACGAGAAGGAAAGGATGCAGGTATATAGAAGGTACATCGGAATGCGTCGGTCTGACCTATATAGCAGCGAGGGATTGCCCATGATGTCTCACTCGGCTTCTCCTTACATTCGTTCTTTGATTTAAAATCACAATAAACAATATAAGTGTTCTATGAGATTAATATTTATTTTTTCACCCTATAAGCATCATCATAAACGGAAGACATGATCTGCCTTAAAGCTAAAACATAACTTCTTATCAATTCATGTTTTCAGC
Source organism: Bathynomus jamesi (assembly GCA_023014485.1). Lineage (NCBI taxonomy): Eukaryota > Metazoa > Arthropoda > Malacostraca > Isopoda > Cirolanidae > Bathynomus > Bathynomus jamesi. The sequence goes on along the minus strand of JAJOZX010000156.1, from coordinate 1,267,862 downwards.
TTCAATAAACATCAATAAGCCCCCCACACACATTGGGAGTACACACACACACACACACACACACACACACACACACACACACACACAGACACACATTAGTGATTTGAAATCACTGTTAGAAGTGATAATTATCAGAAAACTCGCAAGAGCAACTCGTTCTTCCACCAAGCCAGGAAGACCTCAACTTTGACTGTTGTGGCGGTCCTGAGATACGTTCATTTAAGTCTCTGACAATATCCCAGGATGTATCATAACGCCCAGGTTCGTGTTACTATTTTGCTGTAGTAATTCAGCTTTCCGCCCGAACCCGAGCGCATAGTGACGACCTGAGTTACCCGTGCATTTCCCATACACCTCACAATTTCTAAGAATCACAAAAAGGACCTTTATTAGCGATACTTTAAAACTTGATGCAGCACGTTTTAAAGTATTGACAAGAAAGATCCCCGATTTTATGATTCTTGGAAAATGTGAGGTGTGTGAAAGGCATGGGTAACTCAGTTCGGCACCATGCGCTCGGGTTGGGGGGAAAGCTGTAATACAACAGCAAAATAGTAACACTAACCGGGGCGTTATGATACATCCTGGGATATTGTCAGAGACTTAAATGAACGTATCTCAGGACCGCCACAATAGTCAAAGTTGAGGTTTTCCTGGCTTGGTGGAGGAGCGAGTTGCTCTTGCGAGTTTTCTGATAATTATAATTTTTAACAGTGATTTCAAATCACTAATGTGTGTGTGTGTGTGTGTGTGTGCCGGTGTGCCGTCTTCAGTTTTTGACTCTCTCTCTCTCTGTATGTATATATATATATATATATATATATATTTCATTCAATTCCAATTGCTGAGTACTCCCAATGTGTGTGGGGTGGGTGGGTGGGGGCTTATCGATGTTTATTGAAGCTGAAAACATGAATTGATAAGAAGTTATGTTTTAGCTTTAAGGCAGATCATGTCTTCCTTTTATGATGATGTTTATAGGGTGAAAAAATAAATATTAATCTCATAGAACATTTATATTGTTTATTGTGATTTTAAATCAAAGAACGAATGTAAGGAGAAGCCGAGTGAGACATCATGGGCAATCCCTCGCTGCTATGTAGGTCAAACCGACGCATTCCGATGTACCTTCCATATACCTGCACCCTTTCATTCTCGTCTCACGTAAAGTAACGTGGATGCGAAGACAATTAAATGTAAAAATGTATTTACTCTGTTTTCTATAAAAATTAACAGTCGCTCTCCGCCACACATGACCGCTTGGTGTAGGAGGGAAATGCTCTCTTGCACCGCGTTTGACACTCAATTTTGAACCTTAAACACTTGAAATTGAATAGGTGAAAATAAATGTGTTCTTTTAACTACCGGATGTAAAAGGACTTAGTAGCTCTTATATATACGAGGTGTGGTAAAAAAGTTCGGTAAATAGTCCCGCAACTCATGAACACGTGTCACTAGGTGATGTCAGTGTGTATGGTTATTGGGTTTAGTTTTAGGTTTGGTACCACTCGCCGATTTTTCTCTTTGCGGCTTTGATAATTTCATTCGTGATATTGCCTATGGTCGCGCTGAGACACTGACTGAGGCGCATTGTGGCGGTATGTCGGGAGGGACCCGCGAATGTAAACACCTCCAAGTCGCGGTTAACTCCATGCCACGATCACGGATAAGTGCATGATGGTGACAATTAATAGGTCATGTTAACTCAATTGACGACAGTGAATCACGGTTAACTGCATGAATAAAATGTAGTGTATACCACAATGCGTTTCCGCGTGTCGTTCTCTCTTCACACGAAGGTCGAGCTGGTGGTCCCTCCCTCTAGGATTGGCTTGGTGAAGGAGTGAGCCGCTCTCTTGCGCTCTCCACCGCACATAGCCATGTACACCCAGCTCATCTGGCCTAATATGGAGTCTGTTTAATTTCTTAATTTTTAACATATCTCAAGAGTTGAAATTTCTCGGTGTTAAATGCCCTATTGTTGTCTTCTGACCATTTGTTAGTGTCCCCCTCTGCTCGGTCTCTCTTCACACGGAGGTCAAGCTGGTGGTCCCGCCTCTAGACCCGATTTGGTGGAGGAGCGATTTGCTCTCTTGCGCTCTCCGCCACACATGACCGCTTGGTGGAGGAGCGAGTTGCTCTCTCGCGCTCTCCACCGAACATAGTCATGTACACCTGGCTAATCTGGCCTAATATGCAGTCTAATTTCTTCATTTCTACCATATCTCAAGAGTTGAAATTTCTCGGTGTTAAATGTCATATTGTTGTCTTCTGACCATTTTGTTAGTGTCCCTCTTGCAGTAATGTCTAATTAAGAATTAAATGTTTTTACAAGAATTTAATAATGTTTAATTAAATGTTTTGTTAATAAGAGTGTAGTAATGTCAAATTAAGAATTAAATATTTGTTCATAAGAATTTAATAATGTTCAATTAAGTTTTATTAAATAAGAAATTAAAAATGGTTGAATTAAAAAATATAGAAATACGAGTTGGCAACGCCTGAACATAGGCTATAGGCTGACTAGAAATGCCCTCAGTCATCGGACCGTCTTGGGCTTAGTAAGGTATATTTGTATGTGACGATGTAATTGTAAATTTAGAATAGTATTTCGTGTCTCTTTCCGGGAAAAATGTTAACGTTAATTTCCCCCTCGCATTACCCCGTTTATCTAAACGTGTTTTCAGTATAAATAAAGTTAGCAAAGTATTAATCGAGTGTATAATTAATCCCCCCGTCCACCATGCCAGGTTCAAATTATAATGGTATCCACTCGGTCACGTCTACATGTATTTATAAAGTACAGCGAAGCGAGTGTAAAGAGAATGATGAAAAATAGAGAAATGGAATAAAGAAAGAGAAAATAGTATAAAAAAGCAACATAAGAAAGGTTAAAAGGTCTTAATTACTACATTTTGGTGGCAAGCGGTTTTCCTTTATATAAATATAAGGGCTTTCCCACGTCGCCTTATATTTCGGTCAAAATTTTTGCTACCCGTATTATAGCATTAATAAATATTCTGTTTCGATTATTTAAATAGTAAGATGCATTGTGTTAACCCATTTGCAAGCAAATTTCGATTCTCATTCCTTAACAAATCATTGTACCTGTTTTTCAAGATGGCGCCCATCATTTTCAAAATTTCTTCTCATAGTGAGCATTTTCGTAATTTTCGCGGTAAAATTTTTTTTTCTCTTCTTGTTCGAGTCTAGATTTCCAAACCGCTTTGACTCAAAATTTCTCTGATTCGTCTTGTCGAAGCCGTAATAATGTGGAGTCAAAATTAGAGTCGAAATTCGAGAGTTGTTTGTTTCCTTTTTCTTCGCGATGATTCCTTCCTCAGTCCGTTTTCTTTAGATTTCGTCTCGTTTCGTCGGAGAGAGGGAGACGAAATTAAAAAAAAAAATTGGTATTGGTCGTCCGATGTCTCGTTTCCTTTTTTTTCCTTCGACTTTTATTACTCCTGTTAAAAGCCTACCTATTTTGTGTTCAAAGTTTTTTGTGTTTACATTTTCTGAATTAGTAATAATTGTGATGATAATAATAATAATGATTAGTAAATAAATTTTACACTTACCTATATGAATTAAATTATTTTAGTTGTTTAAATAGATTGTGACATGCATTTTATTACGGTAAGGTTTAAAATGTTTGAGCGTATGGTGACGCATTTTTAGGTATTAAAAATATATATGTATATGTATGTATATATATATATATATATAGTAGAGCATTCTAAGAGATTCAATAAAGTAGCAAAATTTTCCAGACTCTATTCGAGTTTTTAAGATTATTTTTTGACTGGATGTAAATAATGGATTTACAGGCATCACTTTGTAGTTTTAATTCGCTTTATAATTTTATGTTAATTTAAAGGTTTAAAGTCGAAAAATGATCGTTAAAGACACTAACTGGATGTAAATAATGACTGGATGTAAATAATGGATTTACAGGCATCACTTTGTAGTTTTAATTCGCTTTATAATTTTATGTTAATTTAAAGGTTTAAAGTCGAAAAATGATCGTTAAAGACACTAATTTATACTGGGTCAAATTCGGACTCTTTAAGTTTATTATGCTTGCCGTATATAAATTGTGAGACTTCAAAATAAGCAAAATTTGTTATAAAAAGCTAAAAACTTGTTTAATTGAAATAGAGAAATTGTTTTCGAAAATTCTTTTAGGTAAATTAATTTGTTTTTTCTTTATATATATATATATATATATATATATATATATATATATATATATATCATCAATTTTTATATTTTTATAGGTGGGATGATTGTTGTTGTTTATTTTTTTCTTTCTTTCATTTTCAGGACAATTCCAAGTGATATTTTTTATGATTAGGCTGTTTAAATTTTTTTTATTCTGAAATTATATTTTAGTGTGTTAAGGAGTGTTTTAACATTTCATTTTAGACTTGGTTCGGATTCAACGTTAAACTGTAGGTCTAAGGTGGAGTGACACGCTTGACCTTCGACGGGATGAACAATCAGGGGGGATGATAAACAAAGGTTGCTGATAAAGTGGAACTTTTTTAATGCATGAAGGATGGGCTAGGGGTAATGATGTAGTAAGTTTTAGAAGATGTTGCGTGGTTTTTATATGAAGTTTAACACTGATAAAATTGAACTGTTACGGTACGGAAAAGGGGAGGATCTAAAATTCCATGGAATAGAAAAGAAGATCCCGATGATTCGGGTGTACCTGTGAGATGGAGAGCAAAAGAAGTCAACTCACTACTTCACCAGGCGAACTAGATCTATTGTAGTAGTATTCCCGTTAAACTGTAGGTCTAAGACGGGGTGAAAAGCTTGACCTTCGACGGAATGAACAAAACAATTTGGGTAGGTCCGGGTTTGTATATGATTATTATTATTATTATTATTTTTTATTATATATACAGGGTGAGTCAAAAGTAGCGCCCGATTTCTGTTTTTTCGGCTGTCAGATTCTTTCTGGGAAGTCATGTTGTTAATAATTGTCTTGCAGATTATTAATTTTCTTAGTTTATTTATTTTTGTTTTTGTTTTGCAGGTTATTGCTGAGAGTTTGGAAAGTTACTGAATTTGCACCAAATTGAACCATGAATTACCTTTCAATGAATCAACGCATTGCGGCCGTGAAACATTACTACAAATGTAATGAACAACCAACGATGGCGGCACGCCGTTTGGCACAGGAATTCGATATTAACCCACCCCAGGGAAGAAACATACGATTGATTGTCGAGAAATTTGAAGCAACAGGGTCGGTAGCCACTGCAAAGAAGTCCGGTCGTCCGAAAACGGCAACGGATGTAGCTAAGGCTGAAGAAGCCATCAGGAGACTGGAACAAAGTCCGCAAAAGTCAACTCGCCGTTTATCTGCAGAGTTGGAAGTGAGCCAATCAAGTGTTATCCGTATCCTTCACCAGAAAAATGGAAACCTTACATTCCACGCTTACTGCATGCCCTTCATGATGGAGATGACGACCGCCGTCTTCAATTTTGCGAAGAGTTCTTAGCTAAACTTGACGAAGAGGACACAATGCTAGACAACATCTGGTGGTCAGATGAGGCATGTTTTAAGCTTAACGGCACAATTAACAGACAATTGTGTCTACTGGGCTGCGGAGAACCCAAGAGTGACAGTTGAGAAGGAGGTAAATTTACCTGGCGTGACAGTTTGGGCAGCCATATCTCCATTAGGGATAATTGGACCCTTTTTCTTTGAGGATCTGTCACTGCAGAAATTTACCTGGATATGCTGCAAACCTTCTTTTGGCCCAGGGTACAAGATCAGGACTGTTATTTCCAGCAAGATGGAGCTCCACCTCATTATGGACGTCATGTTCGTCAGTGGCTTGATGAAAACTTTCCCGGAAAGTGGATCGGCCGCCGCGGTCCGATCGAGTGGCCGGCACGCTCCCCAGACCTTACACCTCCAGATTTCTTTCTTTGGGGGCTCATGAAAGACCTTGTTTATCGTGAAAAGCCTCGTACCATTCAGGAATTGAAGGCTCAAATCACTGCAAAGTTTGAGGAAATTGATATCGAACTCTGCAGGCGTGTGTGCCACTCTGTGCCTGCTCGGCTGCAATTGTGCATCGATCACGAGGGAGGGCACTTTGAAAATTGCAAGTAAAACAGCTTGGTACAGTTCCGTAATAATTTTCCCCCGAATAAATGGTTAGATAAACATGTCATTCATTTATTTCTACCTTCTTGTACACTGTAATACAACTGGCAAACAAACAATCTACTGACAGAAATCGGGCGCTACTTTTGACTCACCCTGTATATATATATATATATATATATATATATATATATATATATATATATATATATATTATATATATATATACTCCTCGTTCGTAATTCTTATGCTATTATTATTTTTGACTGCATATATTTCTTCGCTTGTATAGGAATGTATATTTATTTTCAATATATTTAGTGAAATTGGATCAATGATTTATCTAAATAAACAGAGTGATGTGATGGTGTTTTATTTAATTCTTTTGGATATATATATAAACGTTATTATTATTATTTAATTATACCAAATGGCTGGTTAGGCCTTCTAAGTCAACTGGCGGGTTATGCCAACTGGCGGTTTAAGCCAGCTGACGGGGACAAACGCACACAAATGCACGTACACCTCCGACTAGGATTATGCCAATCCAATAATTCGTCTAAATAAACAGAGTGATGTGGAGGTGTTTTATTTAATTCTTTTGGTTGAATATATAAACGTTATTATTATTATTTAATTATACCAAATGGCTGGTTAGGCTTTCTAAGTCAGCTGGCGGGTTAAGCCAGCTGACGAATTATGCCAATCCAATAATTCGTCTAAATAAACAGAGTGATGTGATGTTGTTTTATTTAATTATTTTCGTCGTGTATATATAAATGTTATTATTATTTAATTATACCAAATGTCCGGTTAGGCCTTTTAAGTCAACTGGCTGGTTAAGCCAACTGTCGGATTAAGCCCGCTGACGGATTATGCTAACTGGCGGAGAGCCTGAATATATGCTTTAATTAAATAAATAGCGCAATCTGGCAACTCAGATTTTAAGCGAACTGGAGGATTAAACCAGAATATATGCTTTAATTAAATAAATAGCGCAATCTGGCAACTCAGCCTTCTAAGTCAACTGGAGGATTAAGCCAGAATATATGCTTTAATTAAATAAATAGCGCAATCTGCCAACTCAGCCAGTAAGCCAACTGGCTGATTAAGCCATCTGGCTGATTAGGAATATATTAAGACAACGGCCCCTCGGATGAAGTCTTAATATGCGTTTGGCTCCTGCCAGGCGGACACCTCTCCTCCTCTCTCTCTCCTTCTCCTCTCTTTTTCTCTTGGGGGATAACTATGCTTCTAAGTTGCATAACCCCTTGTTGCTCTTGCAACATTCCCCTCTTCCCCTTTGCTGCATAACATCTTGCAACATTCCCCTCTCCCTCTTTGTTGCATAGCATATTGCATCAATCCCCCTCCCCATCTGTTGCATAACTTATGCAGCATTTCCTTTGCAAAATTGATCAACATTTTCGATTGCATTGCACTCTCTCCTTTTGCACCCATACTACTAATGTGTTTCCCTTAAGCACATGACATCTGTGTTGGTTTCCAAAGCTAGATTTTGTCGGTACTATAATTTACAATCTGTTCTGTCAGTGTACAGACCTTGTATATTTGTCCATATCTGTGTGTATTTTGTATGTATTTTTCGCAATTGCAGAGTTGGTAAGTGGTGCATTTCATTAAATAGAATCGATCTCAATTCAACTTTCTGGATTTTGAGCAATTTACACAGTTTTTCATATTTTTTGCTATAGTTTTTCTTTTCTTTTCTTATTTTTCCCTTCCGCTTTTCTAATTTCATCTGCAAAATCTGATCTAATTCGGTTTTATGGCATTTTTTCCCTTTCCTATTCGTATGTATAATGGAATTTCACTGGTCTTTTTTTTTCATTTTAATTATTTTCATTTTAAGTTATTTTTCTCTGGACACGCTGTATGTTACCAGACTTCACTTAATAAATTATTTTTACCTATTCGTGATTATGCACATCCTGGTACGGTACAGATAGACTTAACCACCAAACTGATAACCACTAGTTATTTTGATGTTAGCACAGATCGAGAACAAAGTGTTCATATATCACGAGGTAGAACAATATATATATATATATATATATATATATATATATATACATATATATAATATACAATATGTACATCTAATAAATATAACCAACTTACCTTACCTTACAACCTTACAAAGGTTCCGCGCGATGATTTCTCATTTCGCGAAGGTCAAGCTTGTCGCCCCTCCTCTCGAGTTGGCCTGGTGAAGTAGTGAGTTGGATTCTTGCGCTCTCCACCTCACATAGCCAGGTACGCCCGGCTCATCGGGGATTGTTCTGAGCCAGGCGTCTAGTCTTCTTTTGAAGATTTCCACTGCAACTCCCTTCGTGTTTCTTAGGTCTTTGGGCAACTGATTAAACAGTTTTGGTCCTCTCACTACAAAACTATTTTCTTTCAGGGTTAAGGATGTTCCCTGTCTCGCCTTCAATTTGGGAATACGACACAGTCTACCGCTTCTACTTTCCATCGTTGTTTGGGGAGTTATGGGATTCAGAGTAAGATTAGGGACTAGTTTCTCCATTATTTTCCAAGTGTAAATAATGGTGTATCTCTCTCTTCTCCTTTCCAGTGAATATAGGTCTAGTTCTCGTAACCTTTCCCAGTAATTTAGTTCTTTGCACCCATTGATCTTGGCTGTGAAGCTTCTTTGGATCCCCTCCAGCTGTCTAATGTCTTCTTTTTTATATGGGGAAGTTAGGACCGAGCAGTATTCTAATTTGGGTATTATCAGGGTTTTCAGTAGAGGAATCATTACATTCCTATCCCTTCGTTTAAAGGTTCTCAATATCTGACCCGTTATTCTCTTTGCTCTGTTTACTGCTATCTTATTTTGTGTTTCAAATTTCGCATCATCTGTCATTACAACCCCTAAATCTTTTGCTCTGGAATTTCTCTGAATTTCCTGTCCATTTGGGGTATAATATTCCATGCACTTTAGGTCTTCTCTTTTTCCGTACCGTAATAGCTGAAATTTCTCGGTGTTAAACTTCATATTGTTGTCTTCAGTCCACTTGTAGATTTTGTTTATGTCGGTTTGTAGAGATCCTATGTCTTCTGGGTTTCTTATTTTTCTACTGATCTTTGTGTCATCCGCAAAGGATGTTACTGTGCTGTCTCTGGTAACGTCCTCATCTATGTCAGTTAGCATGATTATGAAGAGTAGTGGAGCTAATACTGTTCCTTGTGGTACTGAGCTGAGGACCTCTGATTCTGATGAAGATACTCCTTGTACTGTAACGACTTGCCTCCGCTCACTAAGGAAATTATATATCCATTTCCCTACTTTTCCTGTTATTCCCATATATTTCAGTTTATGTATTATGATTCCGTGGTCACACTTGTCGAACGCTTTAGCAAAGTCTGTGTATAGTACATCATAGTTTTCATTACTTTCAAGTGAATCAATAATGTTGTTGTAGTGTTCCATTAGTTGTGATAGGCATGATCTGCCTGATCGAAACCCGTGTTGGTTATCATTGAATTTTTTCTGAGTTTCCAAAAAGTCATAGATTTTCTGTCTAACTATTCTTTCAAATATTTTAGTGAGATGAGATGTAAGCGACACTGGCCTATAGTTTTTGGCCTGGATCGATCTCCTCCTTTATATATTGGGACTATGTTCGCGCTCTTCAGGATGCCCGGTATTTCTCCCGTGTCTAATGATCGTCTCCATATCCAGTATAGGGGCTCAGCGATTGCATTCTTGCAGTTTTTGATCAGTGTGGCATTCCATTTATCCGGTCCTGCCGCTGAGTGTGTTTTTAGTTTCCCTATGGCTTGTGTAATATCATCCGTCGTAAAGTCGAAATCCGTTATACTTTCCCCTTGTGGTTCTTCTTCAAAGAACGCGTTTCTATCGCATCAATTTGTCAGTTTTTGGGATACTGAAAGATGATTCATACTGAGCTTTTAATATTTCAGATACTTCTGTTAGATCATCAGATAAATCACTGTTCTCATTTTTTAAAGGTCCGATAGTCGCTTGGTTTTTCGACTTTCTTTTTGCGAAATTATAGAAGTACTTTGAGTTAACCTTTATCGCTTCTATAGCGTCATCTTCTTCTTTTTCTGTATGCTTCTCGATTTGTTCCTGTATGACGACATCGATACTTTGTAGTTTATCATTTAATTTTTTCGATGTGTTATCTTTACAATTACTTAATTTGCAGTCACTCTTTTCTCTTTCGGAAAACAATGCCTCTTTTGTCTTTCAAACCTGCTTCTCTTTCCTCTTTGTTGTATCTTTGGGACATGTTTTTCCACAATTTCTAACGTCTTCTCCTCTAACGTCATTAGCATCTCTTCCGTTGTCTTGGCCTCGAAAATGGTTTTCCAATCTATTACTTCCATGCTGGATGTCAACATCTTCCCAGTTTATAGCTTGGAGTGAAAATTAAAAATTTCGAATTTGCTTCGTTCTGTTGTGCGTGTTCTTTCCTTTCCTGTTGCCTTTATATTAGTTGTTATTTCAATGATATTGTGGTCTGATATCATAGTTGGGGAGATTTCTACATTATCAATTAGATTACTGTTGTTTGTGAATACCAAATCTAGGCAGTTGTTTTTTCTTGTGTTTTCTGTTATTCTTGCGTTAACATAAATTCCATCAGCTAAAGCTAGTAGCATTTTACCTGCTCTGGTCTTCTCGTGTGCCCCCCTTGTCCTGGTGGATACATAATTTTTTTCCTATCCTTTTATATTTCATGAATGGGAAATAAAATCACCACAGAGAAAAATATTTGGGGTTGGAGAGTGTAGATCTTTTACTAAGTTTCTTACCTCTGTATAAGGAATCTGAAAATTTTTGAGGTTGGCGTGTTTGGGGGTCTGTACATTACAATTAGTACCATATTTAATTTTCAATTTTTGCTGCTACACATTCTACGTAGTTGTTTTGAGGTACTTATAACCATTTCTGCTATGTGCCTTTCGCGTGTGTAAATAGCACATCCTCCTTTACGTCTCACGTTCTGTCGGCTCGGAGGATGTTATAGTTGTCAATTTGTATTTTTTTTTGTCAATACAGGACTCACAATTTTCACAGTTCGCCTGGCAGTCCTTTAGATGAGTTTCCGTGAGGCATGCAAAGTCTGCTCCGGCTTCTTGCATGAGTCCTTTCAGGTATGCAATTTGTTCGTGGACTTTGATTTAAGGCCCTGTATGTTGGCTAGGATTATTTTTATTTTTTCTCTCTTTTTCGCATACAGGTGGTTCCGCTTTGTTTTCCGATGGGGGTGCCGGTTTCGTTGCCTTGTGGTCCTCCGAGAATTTACCTTTTTTATCTTTGCCGGTACTGTTGTCCCGATAACGCATGAAGTGTCTTGTTCGTACCTTCTGTCCGGCTCTCGGATTTCTATATTTATATTTGTCAGCTGGTTTTGTAATTGCTGGAGAGATTTAGCAGCTGAAATGTGTTGGCTGCGTCTAAAAAATTTCCACTCTTCTTTGATGTTCGTTTTTTCTGTTCCTCTGTGCGTTCCTTTGAGGGTGGTGGTATCGGCATTTTTTTTCGTATTTGCAACCCATATCTTTCATAAGTGTGCAGACCGTAAGATGGTGGAACATGCATTTCTTATCAAACTTGAATATCCATTGTGTAATGCATTTTGCATAATGTGGGATGTGCATATATGCATTGCCCATCCCGATATCTGCAGTTTCCTTTCGCGTAGTATTTGCATACGATATTTTCTACGCTTCTGCTTTCTTTCTTATTATTTACCAAGTTCTTAGTTTTGGCATTATCATTATTTTCTTGGCTGTTTATTTTCTACGTTTTAGTTATTATCTTTTTATCATTTCGCTCGTTGGACCGTTGTCTACTTCGCCACTTTTACTTATTTCTTTCCTTTCATCTATGTCTTCCTTCTGTATTACGTTGTTTATATCGTTATTTGTTATTAAATTGTTGTTCGTTATTATGCTGTTAATCATTATTTCGTCCTCTCTCTCATCCACCCTATTTTTCGTTGGGACCATTTCGGACACATGCGTCCCCATTATTTCATTCTTTTTTGTAACTTTCGTGTCTGCTATCTCCATTTCTTTAAAGACGGCGAAAGAATTTACAGTCTGTGTACATGCGCCACATAGAAATTTGATCCCCACGATTTGTTTCGCGTTCGAGACAAGAGTTATTTCCCGATCATTCCAATTCATGCAGTTAAAGTCGTTTAATCGTTGGCAGAAATCACACCTAATCGCTAGGCTTTCCGTTGTTACTAAATTGCACAAATTACAGATTAAGTGAGAATTTGGACCCATATCCATGATATTCCTAAATTAGCTTAAGAAGAAATACCCACACAAATTCTTTATTTATTTTTATTTTTTATTTCTGTTTCTTCCTTTCGATGGTCGAGGGTATTTCGAGGGTTTTCTGACCTTTGTGTTTTATGACCTTTCCTGCTTTGTTTCAAACTTTCTCGAATGCCAACCGTATTTCGTTTGAATATATACGTTAAAATTGGTGATAAATTATGTAAACTATATTGCACTTTCTTTATTTTAATGAAATTCACTTTATAATTTATATGCACGGATTCACTGATACTTTATACACTTTCGGGTGCAAACAGAATAAACCGCCGAGTAGATTATTCCCTTCTAATTTGGGTGTTAAATAGAGAGAGCAAAACAACACGTCCATATATATATACACTTTATTATTATTTAATTATACCAAATGGCTGGTTAGGCCTTCTAAGTCAACTGGCGGGTTATGCCAACTGGCGGTTTAAGCCAGCTGACGGGGACAAACGCACACAAATGCACGTACACCTCCGACTAGGATTATGCCAATCCAATAATTCGTCTAAATAAACAGAGTGATGTGGAGGTGTTTTATTTAATTCTTTTGGTTGAATATATAAACGTTATTATTATTATTTAATTATACCAAATGGCTGGTTAGGCTTTCTAAGTCAGCTGGCGGGTTAAGCCAGCTGACGAATTATGCCAATCCAATAATTCGTCTAAATAAACAGAGTGATGTGATGTTTTATTTAATTATTTTGGTCGTGTATATATAAATATTATTATTATTTAATTATACCAAGTGTCCGGTTAGGCCTTCTAAGTCAACTGGCTGGTTAAGCCAACTGTCGGATTAAGCCCGCTGACGGATTATGCTAACTGGCGGAGAGCCTGAATATATGCTTTAATTAAATAAATAGCGCAATCTGGCAACTCAGACTTCTAAGCGAACTGGAGGATTAAACCAGAATATATGCTTTAATTAAATAAATAGCGCAATCTGGTAACTCAGCCTTCTAAGTCAACTGGAGGATTAAGCCAGAATATATGCTTTAATTAAATAAATAGCGCAATCTGCCAACTCAGCCAGTAAGCCAACTGGCTGATTAAGCCATCTGGCTGATTAGGAATATATTAAGACAACGGCCCCTCGGATGAAGTCTTAATATGCGTTTGGCTCCTGCCAGGCGGACACCTCTCCTCCTCTCTCTCTCCTTCTCCTCTCTTTTTCTCTTGGGGGATAACTATGCTTCTAAGTTGCATAACCCCTTGTTGCTCTTGCAACATTCCCCTCTTCCCCTTTGCTGCATAACATCTTGCAACATTCCCCTCTCCCTCTTTGTTGCATAGCATATTGCATCAATCCCCCTCCCCATCTGTTGCATAACTTATGCAGCATTTCCTTTGCAAAATTGATCAACATTTTCGATTGCATTGCACTCTCTCCTTTTTCACCCATACTACTAATGTGTTTCCCTTAAGCACATGACATCTGTGTTGGTTTCCAAAGCTAGATTTTGTAGGTACTATAATTTACAATCTGTTCTGTCAGTGTACAGACCTTGTATATTTGTCCATATCTGTGTGTATTTTGTATGTATTTTTCGCAATTGCAGAGTTGGTAAGTGGTGCATTTCATTAAATAGAATCGATCTCAATTCAACTTTCTGGATTTTGAGCAATTTACACAGTTTTTCATATTTTTTGCTATAGTTTTTCTTTTCTTTTCTTATTTTTCCCTTCCGCTTTTCTAATTTCATCTGCAAAATCTGATCTAATTCGGTTTTATGGCATTTTTTCCCTTTCCTATTCGTATGTATAATGGAATTTCACTGAAGTCTTTTTTTTCATTTTAATTATTTTCATTTTAAGTTATTTTTCTCTGGACACGCTGTATGTTACCAGACTTCACTTAATAAATTATTTTTACCTATTCGTGATTATGCACATCCTGGTACGGTACAGATAGACTTAAGTACGAATCGGCGGTTAACCAACTATATATATATATATATATATATATATGATACATATATATATATATAATATATATATATATATATTATATATATATATATATATATATATATATAATACATATATACAGTATATATATATATATATATATATATATATATATATATATATATATATATAATATATATTAGCGGTGGACCGGATGTCAGTTTTTCAAGGATGCGGATGCGGATTTTTTATTTCAATATCCGCGGATGCGGATATTTACTTAATCTATCAATATAATATAGAACTATGAATATATGACACAATTTTTCAAATTTCGTGATATTACTATTATGGCAGGCAATGCATAAGAATTAAAATTAATATTAATGTTTCCATTATGATAAAACTAATAACTTTCTTAAGAGTTTCAGCCACAGAAAATTGAATGAAACAAGTTTCATTCAATTTTCTGTTACCAGGTATTTATATTTTGAGGTTTATATATTTGTTTATTCATTAATAATTAATACTTTACATGAAATGTGCATGACTGGGCCTTGTAAGCTACTTTATAAGCTAATTTAATTGTAAATTGCATAATTTATTAGAGGTAATATCCGCATAACATCGGCAGTCAGAAGTGCGAATGCGGATGTTAAAAATGATGCGGATGCGGATATCCGGTCCACCTCTAATATATATATATATATATATATATATATATAATCACAACCGCTTCATATTTTATTTTAAGCTTGAATTTTTTATAGTGGCCTCTGAGTTATTTAAAATTTAATGAATTTTACAAAAAGAATGAACATACATGCTTTCATTTCGATAAGGGTAATGAAACCCGTCAAACACACACACACACACACACACACACACACACACACACATATATATACAGTATATATATATATATACACGATGGTAATTCAATAAGTATCCGCACTTTTTATTTTCACAATTTTATTTTCACATCTGATAGATTATAAACACATCACTTCTCAACATAGTCTCCCGGTTTCTCATTACACTTAGTCCAGCTTGACCTTCGTCAGAATGAACAATTCGGGCGGAAGCTAACCAAAGGTTATATATATGCGTATGTGTTGATTTTACCTGGTTTGTGAAGGTTTCTTAAAGGAACACTTTTCAAGGATTTTTCCCATTAACTCATTATATTTCCTCGTACAACGACATATTTCAAGTGAGTTACTTAGTTGTACTTAGATTATTAAGTACTGTATCATACTTGGGTAAGTATTTACTTAAGTTAAGTTGGATTAGTTTGGTTTAGTTTAATTGAGTTGACCACAAAACGAATAACACTAACGAATGCGCGCATTTTTATTTGTGTGTGTGTGTGTGTGTGTGTGTGCACGCGGGGGAGGGGAGCGAGCGCGCGTGTTGAAAACTGAGCATAAGTAATGTCGAATATGTTAGAATTTATAGATGTAGTTGGGTAACATTTTGTTAGGTTAAACTTTTGGTTTCTCGGAACATTAAAAAATTTATATAAAAAATCTTTCAACATTTTATTGTCGAAAAATGATACGTTAGTCTTTATTAGATTAGGTTATTCTAAGTTTAGTCAGTTAAAGTTAATTTAGGTTAAGTTAGCTAGTACCTCACTGTTTGAAACTTAACAGATAACCCCTTTCGAGCCCATAATTACGTCCGGAGCACCTATTACGCCCTTTTCGGTTCAGTGGCACCAAAGTTAACTGAGGTTACAATTAATTTTTAAATACGTGGAATTAAAATGTCGGTACCTCACTTATGCAGAGATCTGAGACCCGCACATGTGTGTGTGTGTGTGTGTGTGAGCCTGCTTGCTTGCTGTAGAATGACCTTATAAAAATAAGATTAAGACCATGTAATTTTCTTTTTAATTATTTCGCGTAAACTAATTAAAAATATAAACATTTGGGCCGCGTTTCGGCTAATCAAAACTAATCAAAAACCGATACACATCCTCAGGCGAACAATGAAAATCAACGTATTAAAAGAATGCTAAAAACAATTACAGGCTTTTAATAGGTGACCGTTGAGGCTCTAAAACCTCATTTAACTGTGTTAGAATCAAGGAAACAACAGCTACAATATCTCCTGATATTCAGTGGCGTATAAAGTACGAATATACGAACGAATCGCAAAAGAAATTGAGTTTTATGTAGAAATTAAGAAATTTCACGATATTTCATCTTGCGACATTCAAATGGAAGGTTTATCGATGGAGAGACGTTTCTGAAACATTTCCATTCGGAGAGTAAATATAAATTTTTAAAAAAATTTGCTCTGCTGATGGAGAGAAAAGGTACTGTAGTTCTAAGAGAGTATAAAATAAAAGTTTTAATGTTTGTTATTTTACTGCCCAAACCATTTTCCAGGGCTTTTTTATGCAAAATAAACTTTCATTATGTTACTGTAATAGTGCTCCGCACCGTAAACATAATGTTTTAAGTTTAAATACGATTTTGTATATTCTAAACACGTTCAAAGTTATCCAGGTGTAGTGGGGTTCATAAACACTTTCTTTTTCAGCCCTACAGCTTTAATATATTTCTCAAGTGCGTATCGAATGGCATTAAAAAGGACCACCCTTACAATGTTTTTCCTGTCGGAACGCTATTATTAACGAGATGGTCCAGATGACTGAAGAAATTTCTGAATAAACATGAACAAAAGCAGTTTCGTCACAGTTTGCTGTAGACACCACAGCAGATTCTCGTTACCAGTAGAAATTTATGCTGAAGAAAACTTTCTGAGTAGCAGTGTCAAGTTACGACAAGAGACGCCTTTTGCGTCAAAAACCATGTATCACCAGCATTTATCATTCTATTAATATGTTTGGAAATGCAAGATTTTGTTGATTTATTTATTTCATTTTCTTTTATTTATTTATTTATTTATCGTTAAACACATTCAAACAGTAAATTCATTTTAGTGGAAACATGTTTTTCACTTACGTCTTATATTAAAACAATTTTTACAATATAGTTATATATATATATAAAGGCATAACACGATATTTAGGGTAATTGGGAAGTCTATTCCTTTCAAGGAAAAGGTAAGACTTTGTAAATACCGTAGATCACGAAATAACAGGCATCCAACATCTATACTTTACTTCGTTGAAATTTATTTCTATACATCTAGCCTACCTATTATACACTGGGCAACACGTATTTTATTGAATGATATCTGACACTTGATTCTAGGTAATTTGGGTGCGCTGAATACGAATTTCAACTCGGTTTGGCTCTATCAGGTCCTGATTCTTGTCGACAGCCTATGTGCCATTTTCCAGATTTTTCAAATTAGGACTAAAAAATTAAGTCATGTGTTAAATTTTTTTTTCAAGTTTCATGAATACAAGCAGTTCAAACTACAGTAAAATTACATTATAACGATAGAAATGACTTAAAATAAAAAAAAAACAGATATGAAGCTTTCACTGTGGCAAAAATTTTCTTTTGTAAGACTTTCTAGCGTATTTGCTTGTTGATGGCAGGTCTCTTTTCAAGCACCAGCAGTAATCAGCCATCATGTGGGAATCCCAGCGGCCTTGGTACCGTTCCTCCATAATTTTATATCTTGGTGGAATCTCTCCCCTTGTTCGTCACTTACATCACCTAAATTACTTGGAAATTGGTCAAGATGGCTATTCAAAAAATGCATTTTTATGCTCATATTGCAACCTAACTCTTTGTAGTCCCTTAAAAGTTTTTTTACGATTTCTTCGTAGTTATCTGCCCTATAATTGCCTAAAAAGTTTTCTATCAAGTCCACGAATGAGAACCAGCCATTTTTTTCGCGTTCATTCATGACATTAGGAAAATTGCTGTCTTTAATCATTGTTCTTATTTGTGGACCGTCGAAAATTCCCGCCTTGATTTTTTCATAACTTAAACTTGGAAATTTTGAAGTTATGTATTTGAAACACTCGCCGTTCGTATCTAAAGCTTTTACATATTGTTTAATGAGGCCTAGTTTTATATGCAGAGGAGGAAATATGATTTTATCTCTGCTCACTAAAGGTGGATTAATTACGTTTTTTCTCCGACAGTAAGTGATGTTCGTGCTGGCCAGATTTGTTTGAAATAATGTTCTTCCTTGGCTCTGCTGTCCCATAAGCAAAGGAAGCAGGGATATTTAGTATACCCTCCTTGTTGTCCTAGCAGAAAATTAACCATTTTTAAGTCAACACATATGATCCACTCGTGCTCCCTATATTTGATAAGATTTAAAACCTTTTCTATATGTTCATACTTTTCTTTTAATTTTGTTGAGTGCCCAATCGGTATCGAGCCGTATAGATTGCCATTATGCAACAACACACGCTTAAGACTTCTTTTCGAACTGTCTAAAAACAAGCGCCAATCATTTGCATCGTAAGACTCAACCCCCATCTTCTTTAACAAACCAACTATGTCGCAGCAATATACTAAACTATCCTCTGTTCTAAAATATTTAACAAGTTCTTCTTCTCTTTTTCTGTAAAATGAAATGTATGTGTTTGAAGTAAGCAAGTTTTTCTCTTTAAGTCTTGAAGCTAAAATTTCCGCAGCCTTTTTTGGCAAATTTAGATCCCTTACAAGATCATTCAACTCGGCCTGGTTAAACTTTTGCGGATCGTTTTGACTTTCAAATACGCTGGGGTCAAAATCGGTGTCTGACTCCTCAAAGTACATAACAATATTTTCAGGAACATCTTCAACTAATTCTTGAGTTGGCAGACCCTTAAATTTTGGAATGGGGATCTCATTTGAATGTAGCACAGGTCGTATCGCGGTGTCGAAATTTGGGTACTCGATACAATGTTTATTTTTCTTAGTGAAGCCCGAAGTCTTGACAAAGCAAAGGTAGCAATCGGTCTCGTGGTTAGTAGGCTCTCGCCACACCTGATATGGAAAAAAAATTGTAAAGCGTTAACAAAAGCGACGAGAGACTTGTTTTTATGAATTTTATCAAAAGTTATCACCCAAACATTTAACATTTCTATGTGTTTCAACCTTATGCAATATTTGAGATTCTTATAAACATTTTCTGTAAATTTTTGTTTATGTACCTAAGTTACAATTACATTTATGTAAGTTAGAGTATACTAGTGATTAAATTACGTAGTTTTATGAAATCATAAACTTACCATCGGAACTCCAAAAGGTATTTTGAATCCGAACCCTTCGTCCAATGTCGCAGTCTTTCAATGCATATAGTGCAGGCTTTATGTGGAGCCCACGATTTATCTTGGTCCCCCAGTTTTATGCCAAAATAAGCTAAGTAAGCTCTTTTTACGAAGTCAGTTATATTTGCTCGTTGATGTGGAAGTGTAAAATTTCAACATATATAACAGAAGGAATCAGGGTTGTTTTTGCATTTGAACTTTCTAGTGCTTGATGACATATTGCTTGATTGTTCTGCCAATTTGTAAAGGTATTTAAAGCCCTTAATTCATATAAATTTAAGAAAATCTGAAATATAAACACAAAAATTAGTTTAAATAGGTACTTATTATGAAATAGGTACTTACAATCTATGAAATTAAACTAGAAACACGGATGAGTAGGTACAATATAAATTACGTCTAATTAAATCAACTATATTAAATCACGATGACAAAATTACTCACTAAATCATATGCCAATTCAAAATTATGTTAATGCCCAAACTTAATTAACTAACTCAACTGACTGACTGACTGACTGATTGAATTGACTGATTAACTCTGGAAACGAGTCGCTTTTATATATTTTAGTTGTCCCTCTAGAATACTCTACAGAGAACAGGAACGCTCGAGAAAATTTTAGAATTCTATGATATTTTTAGCTTAATTTACTAATATTAAAATGGGTTAAAAATGACAAAATTAAAAATATTTTTAGGGTGTTACATATAAAAATATACATAATACAACAATACCATAACAATAGGTACAAATACCTAGATAAAAACCTAGTTGCATAATGTGTAACTGCAAAAAGACAGCGAGTATTGAGAAAAAAACCTTTTTATGAATACGACGAAAGAGGAGGGGTGTTGAGCAAAATCAGGACCTGATAGAGCAAAACCGAGTAAAAATTCGTGCTCAGCGCACCCAAATTACCTAGAACTAACTGTCAAATCTAATTCAATAGACAAAAAGTTGAAATTTGTTCCCCAGTGTTATCAGAGGCGTATTTAGCTTTTTGCCGCCTCTCGGCAGGGATTAAAGTGCCTTATAATTGGGCCATTTGATATCGTTAGTGTGCTATTAGAGGTTTCTGCTCGTTTTTAATTTAAAATTTATTTGTCAATCCATTTAATTTGTTATACTTATAAGTTATTTTTTTTTAACTTTATTTTCTTTGCTCTATTTAGGTTAAAATCCGACAAAATTAGCCGCCCTAGGCAGGTGCCTACTTTGCCTATACGTAAATCCGCGTATGCCTTTATTTATTTATATACTTATACCCAACCCTATACCTATAGCGGTATGTCAGCCCTTCTTCCTTGTGAGAGAGTGATGTTAGTGTTTGGTTTATGATGTTTGGAAGTCAAATGAAACGATTGAGTGCCAGTTGCCGAGAAGCTTTTTTGTATTCCTTCTGTAACGTTAACACTGATAAGTATTCTGGTCGACGATTGATCTTTTGATTAGTTTCTGAAGAAAACTGTTTGTATGGCCAAAAGTTTTAGCTATTTTTCTCTTACTTTGACAACAGCTTTACTGTCCACTCACGTAACTACACCTAAATTGTGAAGTATCTTGAGCACCAACTGTAAGAATTATTGTTCACGATCTACATACAGTACGTATGACACGTTCTGTTTGTAACTTAATACAGACCTTGCACATATAATTGGGTGTTACATTAATATCTGGAGATTTTTATTTGGTTCTAAGAATATATATATATATCACATTCCCTTTTTCTTTTGAAAGTTTTATTACCGCCTTGATACTTGTAAGAGTCAGTCTGTATATAAGGACTAATCTTCTATTCTCGTTGCTCACTCCTTCCTTATTCCTAAATCTTTCTAACTTATAAGTGACACCTGAGGAATAACGACCAAATTTTTACCGATAAGGAGGACAATAACTGAAGCCTTAATACTTGAAAGAAACCTTAAATTATTCACTCGTTCGCATAATGAAGCTAATAAACAGACACGAAAGAGATGAATCATTCGAGACATGAATGTTCCATCGTCTTGTGTTTCTATGGCAACAACAGTACAGAATTCCTAGAATTTTACGCAAGCTCCGCCTTTTGTAAAAGTAGCTTCAATTTAGATCAAAAAGAACGTATGATTTTCGGGAATGTTAAAAGTGAAAACCCAAAGTTTCTTCATGGAAGTTATGACAAAAAATAATTTTAGGATTAATTAATTAATTATGTTAAACTCCGAGAATCCACTTGTCATTAATCATATGATTTTTTATTAATTGAGATTATGATAATTTGCAAAGTTAGTAATTTTTCTTTTTTTATTTCGGAATACGAAATCTCTGACTTGATATGAACTTTTATTTTTTTTATTTATTCTTTTTATATTTTATTTTGCGTTGATTTATTTCATGACAAACATTTTTTTTAAACAAATTCTTTAAAACTTGCTTCAATTCGTTCTTAAAAGTGGACTAATTTGCTCAAATTGGTGGAATCCTTCTCTTTACGACTATATCTAATTTCTGTTAAAAATTTAAATTCACTAATTTGTATTCTGTGTATAGTATTTAATTAATAAATTATATAACATATAATGATATTCATTAATACCTTAGGAATACTTTAAAAACCTGAAGTAAAGAATGTAAAGTATACAAATATAACTAATTTTTCTTACAAAAGGCACGTTGAAATAAGATAAAATAATAATAACAAAACTAATACGATAAAAGACCAATATAAACTTTTCAAAATGATCATTTCGGTTCAAATTGCGTGAAAATGATTTTGTCTGATCTGAAGTGAAGAATAGTTGAAAACAACATTTCCACACCATTTGAGTCAAATTATTCAGGACATTTGGAAAGATGTACGCGGAAGATGGTGAATTTTTTCGTTGAGGTGAAGTCAGTGGAAGTAAACAAGAAGAAGATGAAATGGAGCGAATTTATCTAAATTCAAATAACGGCATAGAAACATCGTTTGGAAATAAGTCCAAATAAGAATATATATATATATTCAAAGGATGAAAAAGATGCTGAGAAAGTTTTTAAAACAGATAAAATTTACATACTTTTTTTGTTTTGTTTTTAATCGGTAAATCTGTAGACATTATCGCTGACAAATATATGTTTTTCTTGTGAATAGCGAATAATAAACGTTTAGTGTAGAAAATCAAAGGAACTCTTTGATCCACTTGGAGTATAAATACACGTTCTTTGCTCTTCCCCAAGTCGAGTTCAAAGAATGCTAACCAAGAATGCCACCCATGGAAGATTTTCATTAATAACGAAACCTGGCAAACAAGCTTGAAACGGGTCTAAAGCTGGAACAGAATACCACAATCGATTTCTTCTCTCTGTTTGACTTTTCACATAAAAAAAAAAAAATGTTTAAAACGTGACTTGAGAACTTTTACCTCTCTAAGAAGCCTATTTTGTAGATATTAATTACGAAATTTTAATTTTGAAAATTAATTAAGATCTATAAAGTTGAAAATAATGAACATTAAAATCATAATCTCTGTAAATCAGTAAGCATAGCCATAATAATAAATACTGTATAGATGACTCTGTGTATATATATATATGTATATATGTGTGTGTGTGTGTGTGTGTGTGTGTCACATTAAACAAACGTGTTAAGTGCCTTGAAAGTGGATGCTCATAGTTGCCAGTAGAGAGAGGTTTATGTTTTAGATTTTGACTAAAAATACAATACTTACCCATTTTCTTTGACGTAAATTCAATTCGACAACGAGTTTCTTGCGTATATTGAGGCTCTGAATGTAGCTGTCTAGGTTAGCTTTAAACCCTAGATTCTGTCTCAAAGCCGGATCCTATCTGCTTAGCAGATAGCTGATGAAGCAGTGGCGGAACTACCATTAGGCCAGCTGGGGCAGTGCCCCTGGGCCCACCGTCTCAGGAGGCCTACAGCCCACTGCCTCAAGGGGTCCATCGCAACCTTAATCATAAAATATTATGCTATGAAAAACTATTATGAAAAGAAGACAACGCAATAAGGTAATTGCTAATGAATTGCTATTGATTGTTGAGAGTAAAATAATTGAAATATTGCAGGATATAAGATTTCGAGTGTTTTGTCGTAAATTTTTTACTACAGATTCTTAAAAATTGTAATAGTATATATGTATATGTATACGTATACATGGTGGCGCAAAAGTCAGGAACCATAGGCACATTTTATTAAATTATAATAAATGTTCAAATTGGTGGCCTTTCACTTGGAGACACTTTCTGACGCTTTGAATGCATGTTTGAACATTCCTTAACACATTGGTACTGATGTTGGCACACTCAGATGTGATTTTATCCTTCAGAGAACGTATGGTTCTGGGTCGATCAGCATAGACTACCGACTTGAGATGGCCCCACAAGAAAAAGTCAAGAGGCCTGAGGTCTGGAGACCTAGATGGTCATTAGACAGGCTATCGCCGTCCGATTCACTTGCTTGGGAATGTTTCACCTAAAGAGCTCCGGACGATGGTTGTGAAATGTGGTGGTGCACCATCCTGCTGAAACCACATCTCCGCCCGTTCTGCCAATGGAATGTCGTCCAGTATGGGCATTAGAAATGTTTGCAGCATATGCAGATATGTTTCACCTGTTACATTGCCGTCGAAAAAGTACGGACCAATTAACCAATCCACCCAGAGCGCAGCCCACACCATAATTCGTGGATCGAATTGCACATGTCCTTCCTCCATCCAGTGGGGGTTCTCATTGGCCCAATAGCGTGCATTATGCCTATTGACACGACCGCTGAGGTGAAATATCGCTTCGTCGCTGAACATGATCCTTCGTTGAAGCTGTCGATGTTGTAGAAACCACTGGCAGAACTCTACACGACGGTCTGTGTCGTCACCGTGCAGTACCTGAACGAGTTGGACTTTGTAGGGGTGGAAACGATTTGTTGTAAGAATTCGTTGAATGGATCTTCTGATTGATGGGGTTCCTTATTGGTTTTTAAACAAAATTACTTGAAATTATTAATATGGGTTCTAAATGCTTGCAAACTAAAAATATGATATTAGACAAAGCCGCTAAATTACTACATGATGCTATTGAGTCTTTAGTGCATGTCAGGGACAACTTTGATGAAATGAAATAAACAACTAGGGAAATTCTATCACTATAGCGGGTGCAGAACGCTCTTTTTCAAAACTTAGATTGATCAAGAACTATTTGAGAAGCACAATGGCACAGGAAAGATTAAATAGACTTTTATTAATATTATAGGAGAAAACGAAAAGGCTAGAAGTATTAATTTAGGCGAAATGATAATTGCCTTTGCAAAAAAGAAAGCCTGAAGGGGGTTAATCCTCACTAAGTGGTGAGTATTCTCCACTAAATATTTTTATATCAAAGCATGGGACCCATAAGTATGATATATTTTGCCCCGAGACCCAAGACGTATTTGTCCGCCACTGTAGTGAGGGGAACTATATTTTAGGACCTCTTTGCTAGTGACCTACGTTAGGCTCCATCATGAAAAAGAAAAAACTCTAGTATTTGCCATTTATCATTATTTATTCTTACTTATCTTAGGGGACCATTCTGAGTTGTATCATATGTATATATATATATATAATGAAAATTTTACTGTACCTACTCTGTTCATAGGGAACTAATTCATAGGGAATTAGTTAGCTAATGCAAAACATGCTGAAGTTAATGACCTTTCAGCTCATTAACTCTTTACTCACGGACAACAAAATTTTGTATTACTCTGTGCAGAGTATCTGTTGAAATTTAAGAAATTTCTTGTTCAGTTGATGATTTCAGTCCTTCCACAGTGTGTGGATAAAAGTCACACTGGTTTAGATGTGGTGATGTTGGTGCTATGACATTCCTTTATCATAAACCGCAAGAAATCTGATGGACAGTAGTGCGCTTACCGTCAAAAGTAACGTGTAAGTATCGTAAGCTAAGAGGACATCACATAAAGCATGTTTTGCACTAAGAAATTAAATCCCCATGTGTAGAGGAGGTACAATAAAAATTTCATAGTTTTATTTCAATTAATAAAAAA
The DNA here is from genome assembly GCA_023014485.1 of Bathynomus jamesi. Lineage (NCBI taxonomy): Eukaryota > Metazoa > Arthropoda > Malacostraca > Isopoda > Cirolanidae > Bathynomus > Bathynomus jamesi. The sequence goes on along the minus strand of JAJOZX010000156.1, from coordinate 1,242,278 downwards.
AATACAAACATTTTAGTGTCAAATGTTTAAAAAAAACATTCAATATTATCGTAATCCTATATCCGTTATCTGAAATACAACATCAACCATGCAGACAATGTCATCACACACACACACATATGGTTATGGGAGAACGTGATCTGTATCTTTGTTTTTGATGCTTCGATTTCCAATATGAATATAACTTTTGGTGGTTTTCAGAAATTAATTCGTCTTCATTTGCACATGTATCAGGTTTCATATTAATCCATGCATAAATGAACCTACGATAAATTGTGGGGTTATTGAAAATGTTTGAATATAGAGAAAAATTAAAATTAGATACATTAATGTACTTAATTCAGCGATAACTTATTCAACCGTATGTTTTATACACACACACACACACACACACACACACATATGTGTATATATATATATATATATATATATATATATATATATATATATATGGGATTGAACTCAGAATAGTTTTTGAGGTTTTTTATGATACACATGGACCGTGCATGGAAGGAACTCTTCTGGGAAAATTAAATCCACTATAGTCCGCATAAGTAATGGTAAATGACAAACACTATAGTTTTTTCTTTTACATGATGTTAGCCCAACGTGGGCAACGGGTCACTCGCAAAGAGGCCCTAAAAATACAGCTTCCCCTCACCAGCTATCTGCAAAGCAGAGAGGATCCAGCTTTGGGACAGGATCTAGGGTTTAAAGCATCCCAGCCCAACTATATTCAGAACCTCAATATAAACCTAACTGTAGATCCTGTCCCAAAGCTGGATCCTATCTGCTTTGTAGATAGCTGGTGAGGGAAGCTATATTTTTGGGGCCTCTTTGCGAGTGACCCTTTGCCCACGTCGGGCTAACATCATGAAAAAGAAAAACTATAGTGTTTGTCATTTACCATTACTTATTCGGACTATAGTGGATTTAATTTTCCCAGAAGAGTTCCTTGTTCCATGCACGGTCTGTATATATATATATATATATATATATATATATATATATATATATATATATATATATATATATGTTACAGTCAGTGTGTGAAACCAGTCATTTCACATAATGCCTAAAAATTTCAGGCATTTTGAGTAATACCTATGACCCTTAAACATAGGTAATACGCATTACTAACCTAACCTACACTTCACGATGTTAATAATTGCTTAATTGAATTACCCTAAACCCCTGAAATTTTTAGGTATTACGTGAAACGACTGGTTTCACACATTGCGTGTAATATATATATATATATACATATATAGGGTGATACACAAGTAGGTTTACAGTTAGTTATATACTAACAGTAGGTATGCCTAATTTTGCACTACACTGTATATATAATTGGTGTCAAATTTATTTATTTATTTATTTATCTGTAAGACTATAAAAAAGCTCAATTTAAAGAATTATCTCATGAATTTTGAACTAAAACCACATGTACAGGGGTGCGCTACACACACACACACATCTTCCCTATACGTTTCTTGTGTTCTTCATGATAATTATCATTCGCTTAGTCATCAAAACCCGTGATTCGATTATCCGTTTCATACAGTTTCGTCAAAAATATTTATGAAGAATAAATATTTTACGTCTCCTAATTTGGCGCTTTCCTGAATTGGATTTAAACTTCGTTTTAAAAGTTCAAATTTTATGACTTTTTTTTTAATTACGAAACTGAAAAGTAATTCGTAAATAACTTTCGGAAGACTTAAACGAACGAAACTTTTCGACTTTCTCAATTAAAAGTTGAAAACTTCAAAGAGAAGAAGAACTTTCTGTTTCTAATTGAAAAATATAAATAAAACTAATATGAATATGACGCACTATCTCTCTGTCTCTGTCTCTCTGTCTCTGTCTCGTATATATATATATATATATATATATATATATATATGATACACACAGACCATGCATGGAACAAGGAACTCTTCTGGGATAATTAAATCCACTATCGTCCGAATAAGTAATGGTAAATGACAAATACCATAGTTTTTCTTTTTCATGATGCAAGCCCGACGTGGGCAACGGGTCTCTCGCAAAGAGGTCCCATAAATATAGCTTCCCTCACTCATAAAAAACTCAGGGAACCATTCTGAGTTCATTCCCATATATATATATATATATACTCGTATACATATAAAACTTTGAAACTGCAACCGGCAATTACAATCGAACAGCGTTTTCGTCTGTCACGTGAGAAATGAAAACTGCCCTTGTCCTCACAACTCTGCAGAATCGCTCCTAACGAAGAAGCCGCCTTGGAGAACACCACACTATCTTAAAAGGCACACGCCCTCAAGCAGTCCAGCCTTGCAAACCAGAATTGTGGTGCATGCACTGACATGCACTGGGAATGTCTTTTGAACCTTGTAAACCCCATTTCTGGTTTCTAAGGCTATACTGTTTGAAGGCGATTGCCTTTTGAGAGAGCGTGATGCTGTTCAATGCCACTTCTTTGTCAGGAACGTCTCCTGCAGAAGCGAGCACTCATCAAAAGATTAGACGCCTGGCTCAGAACAATTCCAGATGAGCCGGGCGTACCTGCCTATGTGAGGTGGAGAGTACAAGAAACCAACACTCTACTTCACCAGGCCAACTCAAGAGGAGAGGCAACAAGCTTGATCTTCGTGAAATGAGGAATCATCGCATAGAACAGTTGAAAAGTTGAAAGGCATTAAAGGAACTTTCTCGGAGTGAAACCACAAAATGAATCATAAAACATTTCTCTACCTTCCCTGCTAAAAAACAAAAAAACACACACACACACACACACACACACACACATATATATGCCTATTTTGGTCGACGGGGTATAGCCTCGATACCCTAAATCCAAATCTTAATCTAACTTAACCTAATATAACCTAACCTAACCTAATTTGATTTTACTCAAAATAACTTGTCGATTTTATTTCACGTTGATCAGATGTCGCTAGCCCGAGTAACTAGCCCGAACTAATAATAATTATATCAAAACAACTCGCAGGGAAAATAAAAGAGAGACCTCCGAGTAATTTCGTATATACTTCAACACCTTAGGGAGCCAAAGCTTAAGGCAAAGTATTTTATTTTTTCCCCGAGTTGTTTATATATATATATTATATATATATATATATATATATATATATATATATATATATATGCTCATTGTAAAGCAAAATTTTTATGGGAAATATATTACCAATTTAAATTATTTATGGTTCTGCATTCACAAGAGGCAATTTAAAGAGGTTCTGTGTCGCATTTGCAATGTTTACCGAAGTTATAAATGGTTATAGGCGCCGTGCATGTTCCTTTCAGATATATAATGGTTCTAAAGGTGGGTGTTGCGATTGTGTGAACTTTTGATCATATATCAAAATATTAAAAATGGGAAAGGCGAAGGAAGGTTTTAATCTTACTTGTAATTTATTACGTACTCTCCATGCCCATATACGATTCCTCCATCGTCATTCTTGCGCATCGAGAAGTTTGGCATGATACGCATCCCCCCTCTCTTTGTTTTAATATTAGGTGAAATAGAGTTTTGGCACTTTCTCGCGCTCAAACTTTGGACTTAACATGGCCCTGCTGAGATTCACTTTCGAGAAGAATATCGAAGAATATCGAAGAATATCGAAGAATGCGATAGCTAAGATTTCGTTGTTATCCCTATTTCTATTAACTAATTAGGTCTCTTGTTGTTATACTTGCATAGAGCTTCTGAGCTGTGATAACAATGCATTGAAACAGTAAATTTATTTTAATTTTTGCCCAATTACATAATTAATAACCTGAATCTTAAGCTTGTTACCCATACGATGGCTTTTACTGTAGTATATAAGGTTTTACCATATTCCTCTCAAATGATCAAATCATAGCTTGATTTCCATCTTGGAAGATTTTCAATGAATGATAACAGAAATAACTTTCTTTTTTCATATTTATTATAAATAACATTAATAAATCATCAGTTTACTTTTCTTTAAGTTTTCACTTTGCAAACATGAAATTTGTAATTAATTCATAATAAAAATCATTTAAGAAGTGACTATTTAAAAGTTCATTATGCTTACATTTAATTTCTTTGTTAGCATGAAAATTAAATAGAACAACACACACACACACACACACACACACATTTTCACGAGAAATTTCGTGAATATAGTTACGAAAAAGTTCGCCATAAAGAAGCCCTGAAAAACTACTAATTAATAAGTTAGCTTTATGGTTCGGGCTAACGACATTTCTTCGGCATGACATGTTATAGACAAGTTCTGTGGGAGTTAGATCAAGTTGGGTTAGGTTATTATATAAAACAAAGGTTCCTAAAGTGTGTTCCGCTGGCCAAATGTGTCTCTCGGGCCGATTTGTATGTGTCCCACAGCCCGATAAGACTTGCAAAAAAAAAATGAATAAAATTATAGTTTATCCACATTCAAAGGATTGCTCAAAGATGTAATTTGTAGATGCTGTAATCTGTAATTGAAAAACTTGTCTATTTTATATAAAGAACGGAAATTTTTAAATTTATTTTCAAAAATTAAATAATTTAATTTTACTGCTTTTTTTTTATTATATGAATTCAAATGCAAAATGATAAGAAGTTGTTATTATATTCGCAATACCCAAAGGTACCCCTTTGAAATGTTCCTTCATGAGTGAAACTTTGAGAACCCCTGATATAGTGTATGGCTAGATTAATTTAAGCTATCAGTGTCGATGAAATTCACGTCGACGAAATATTTATTCGTTCTTTTAGGTTTTGAATTTCATCTGCTTTTTTGTTTGTGTCGAAAAATGTAAAATATAAAAAGAAAAAAATACGAATTTGTATAGTTTTACTTTTTTTGTCATTTTTCGTTCATTTTTTCTCACGAACTTTTTTCCTACGAGTTTATAACCAAAATATATTGTTAAGATTAGAACCATTTATAGGCGTAAAACCTTCATAAGTAGAAAAGTAAGTATAATATATTTATTTTGAAATATTAAGCATTACTGTAATATTTCTAGTATTAGAGGGAAGCCTTTTTTCAGTAAAACTATATAATTTTTGATTTATTACATTTATGCTTACAATTTGCATAATATTCGAGCAATGACCACTCGGAAACATATAAATGGCAAGAGTATAATTATGTCCTCATGATTTACGAAGGTTAAAATACATATTTCTTCAGAACTGAAAGGAAAATATCATATATATTTCAGAAACCTTATGATGCATGTGATTTGCTACAGGTTTGTTATATAATGATCGTAATTATAATTATCATTATTATGAACAGGATTATTACTTAAAATTATGTACAGTTATGAAGCCACTACAATATAAATATGAGCAGCGGGAAACACACGCATCTATACATGAAATGAGTCAGAATGAAATAATCCAATTAGGCTTTTGGTCGAATAGAAACAGCTTATTGCCTAGCTGCGTCTGTCCATCCCTCTGACGCTGTTACAGTACATAATATAAATTAATTAGTGGTAGTGATACAACCTGAGACCCTGGGGCCAGCCTGACGCGGACCAATCCAGAATCCAAATATACTTATTTCGCATAGTAAAGTCACAAATTATGCCAGAAACGTGTTATTCAAGTATTATTCGTATTACATATTAAATCAAGCTAGTAGCTCCGTTAAAACTCAAGCTATATACTTTCAAAAGGGGAAGATAGTGGTCCCATACACTGGTGCAAAAAAATTATTGACATAATAGTTAGTGAGTGATAAATACAATTAGTGAGACATACACTAACTGTATTTACATAGCGATTCTACAGCAAAGGCGAAACATAATTTTTTTAACCTTTTTTAAAATAATGACCTTCAATGTTTCTGGTTACTGGTCACTCGTAGGGTAGGTTGATTTTGGAGCTGTGATCTTGGACTAGTCTAGATAGAAAGGTATTAATGTATAAAAAACGTTGCACCAACTCATATTTGTGAAAATGATTGTATTTTTTGAGGATTGTTAATTATTTTTAAGTTGTAAAATTGCCGAATTTTACGCGTAAAATCGCGCGCGCAGCATTCGCGCAATGTAAACAAACAAAATATCGGACCTTATTTGATCAAAATAATCCAATTAAAATTCAGCTTTTTTAACAAAAAGATGCTTGAAACTTATTGTAAATGCATTACAGATGTTTATTAGTGTATTATTTTGTATTTTTTAATGATATTTACCTATAAAATGTGTATTAAATTAAGTTATTTTATGATGCGTTCATTTAATTGTGTTTATTTTCAGATATTTCATAAAAATGGGTAAAAAACGGAAGTCTGCAGTGTTAACTCGAAGTGATAGTGCCAAAAAATTCAGTGGCCAGCCTTCCCCTTTGGATAAAACAGAGCCTCCTACCCTCCGCCAAGTTATTCAGTACAGTTATTTCCTCCAAAACAGCCACCCGGACTTGAAAGACTATGATATTGCTAAAATGATAGCAAAGGATGTGATTGAGATCTGGCAGGCAGTGAACCCGCGGCTGCCCCTGTATGAGGAATATTATGTAGTGAAATTGGTGGATAAAGTGTGCTTCAAGAAAGCAAAAGAGATAAACAGGAAATCTCTTTCTACAGTCCAGGAGCAGAATCTGGAGGAAAAGCTGGATAAACTTTTTGACATTTCTGCTTGCACCTGTAAGCTACCTGTTCGTCCCTGTGATGACAATGCTGTGAAGTGCAAGAAAGAAAATTGTCAAACACAGCACATAATCTGCACTTGTCCTCCCAGTAAGAAGGTAATGCTATTATTTTTTAACTTTTAACTGGCCTAACTTAGTGCGATTAGGTGCCTTTTAAATGGAAGGAAATTCAATGCTTGTAATTGAAAAATATCCGCATTTTCCTCCTGTAATCTTCCTTCCCCCCCCTGGTAATAGAAATTAATAATCAATTTTTTTTCAGGATTTTATCTCTTATTTTAGATCCGCTATTTAATATACTTTAATATTTCAGGTTCCAGTAGAGGAGAGGGAATACTTGAGAGATCAGAGGCCAAAATAGGACCCAAGGGCTCTTTCCAGCTGGGATCTGTGGATAAAGCTGCTGTGAAGAGAGACCAGAGGGCTGCAGCTGAAGCAGAAAGATTACAGAGCCAGATTCAACAGCAGCAGGAAGTGGATTTGGCCACTTTTGCCTCCACACCTTCACAAGATATTTCTTTTGAATCCAGCTCAGGAGAATCAGGAGAGGTAATATATTTTTTTTTTATATCTTATCCCATTTTTACCCAAATTTATCCCTACTTTTTGTCCCTATTTCCCCCCCTTTTTCCCCCATTTTCGCTTTAGTAATTTATTCTTTTTTTCGCCCATTTTCGCCGACTTTTTACCTGAATTTTTACCCATTTTTCCCCCTATTTTCCCACTTTTTTCCCCCATTTTCGTTTAAGTAATTTATTATTATTTCCGCCCATTTTCGTCGATTTTTACCCATATTTTTCCCTACTTTTTCTCCTATTTTCCCCCATTTTTGCTTTAGTAATTTATTTTTATTTTCATTTCAGCCATCTGGTGGTGAAGCTGAAGAGTTCAAGCCAAGGAGGCACCCAAGTGGAAGTTACAGCATTTTGAAAACCCCCAGATATGCCATGGAACTGATCGGGGGTGATGTTTCTTCCAATCTTGGGGCAAGTCTTGCTAATGCCTTCCTCCTGGACTTACAAGCTATGGACCTGCTTAAGCCTGGCCTTGATGTGAAACAGATAATAGTTGATAAATCGAAAATGGACAGGGAAAAAGCTTGAATGAAAGTGAAAAGTGATGAAAAGGACAATGAGGGTCTGGAAAAGTTAGTCTGTATTGGGGTTGATGGGAAAGTTGACAAGGACACTTTGCTGTACAGAGAAGTTAAGGATGAAAATGGGGAGACTAAGCTGAAGAAAGGAAAGGGACAAGAGCACCATTTGACTTTCACAAAGCAGCCTGGAACTGAAAGTGGAACATATCTTACTCAGAGTCATCCCAATTAAAGGTGCGACTGGAGTTCTTCTTGGTGAAGAAGTTGCTAGTGTCTTGGAGGAGTTTAACAGTGTTCATACCCTGAAAGCTGTCCTCCTTGACAACACAAATACAAACACTGGCTGGGAGGGAGGCCTTGTAACAGCTCTGGAAAATAAAATTGAGCGGAAATTGCACACCATTGGCTGTTCACTCCATCAGAATGAGCTTCCTTTCAGAGCTGTTTTCAAGCATCTTGATGGCAGTACCAAAAGTCCCACTGCTTTCACTGGTCCGCTGGGAAAACTCTGTGAAATTGACTACGAAGATCTGCCACAAGTGGAATTCACCAAACTCAGTGGCCCCCTGGATGACATGGAATTTGCTGAGGGGACACTGAATGATCTCAGTAGCGACCAGAGGCTTCTTTTGGAGTATGTGCTTGGAATTTCCAGGGGCAAAGTCAACCCAAGATTTGCTGCCTGGAAAATTGGACCATTAAACCATGCAAGATGGTTGACTTTGGCAATTAGATTGATGTGTCTGTGGACCAGAGGTGCTTACCCTCCAGAACTACAGGATAAGCTTTACCAGGCCATCAAGTTCATTGTGGAAGTGTATGCAGTCATTTGGTTTGAGATCAAAAGGGACAGCAAGTTCCACAATCAGCAGCTGTACATCTTCAACATGGTCCAGAGGATCAAGCAGCAGTCTGAAGAAATCCAGGGTGTTGCTTTCAAGAACCTGAAATACAATGCTTTTGCCTTGCTGCCCGAGAATGTGCTGTACTCCATGATGAAGTCTGATGACTTGGAAGTGAGAGAAGCTGCTCTCAAGAAAATTCTGTCCATCAGGTAAGCATTTATTAATTTTAAAAAATGTGAAAAAAAATTTGATTATCGGGATTTATTTAATAAAAAAAGGCCCAAGTTCTATAAATCCCCATAATCGAATTTTTTTTCACATTTTCTTATCCCAATTCCCCCCCTCGCCTCTGATAATGGAAATAATCTTACCTTTCTGAAAAAAATTCGATTATGGGGATTTATAGAACTCGGGTTTTTTTTTTTTAATTTAAGTTAAATTAAATCAGCAATTTTGAGACTAATAGGGATTAAATCTTAAACTGGAATAAAAAATAAATTAATTATTATTCTTTCAGAAGTGGGAAGCCAGCCAAGAAGAGGCTGAAGAAGATCACAGCCATCAACATTGAAGCTACCCACTGGTCAGAACTAATCAACCTTTCTCAAAGTGGCATCTGTGAACCTGCTCTCACAGAAGACTTTTCTGACCAGGAGCTTCAAGAAGCATTGCTGAATGGCACCAAGCTGGAGCTGCCTGGTCTGCCTTCACATTCTCAGAGTGTTGAAAGGGCCGTGAAGCTGACATTTGAAGCTTCCCATACTGTTTATGGACTCGAATCAAGGCACAAACACATTCTGGCCAAAGCCCTAAGCCGCCAGATGACGCCTTCCTTTGCTTCTAAGGGCTCTTACAGTGAAAATTATGATGATCTTGGGATCTAAATGCGTCTATTTGACTCTGTACATGTTTTTTTTACTTTTTTTCAATAAAATTGTAACTTTTTTCAGGATTTTTTTATGAAAATAGCATGATTTTTTTCGGCCGAAAATTGCGAAAATGCGGTATTTTTCGGTACGATTTTTTGACGATTTTTGAAACGGTTTCCTCAAAAAACGGTTAAAGCTAGGGATCTGAAATGTTTTGTCAGTTATTATCATATTAAGCCCTGACTATCTCGACTAGTCCAAAGTTGATATCTAAAAAAATGCGGAAAACCAACCTACCTTACCTTACTGTAAGAGCCTGACATCATGAAAAATACCAAATATAGCTTATGTGCATAAATTCTTTACAGAAAGGAAACAGTAAATAATTATACAGTTTTGCACAATGTAACAATTAGTGAAACTAACTTTTATCTTTCCCTTAGTTTGCTAAGTTAGAGCAATTTGTGTACATAACAGTTTTCTTTACGATGTTTAAAAAACAACTTGGAAATTGTCTTTTGCAAAAGTCTTTCAAAATTTAAAGTGAAAATTGTTTATAATGAAAGAGGGAAAAATATTTGTCAATAATAATCTCAGTATATATATATATATATATATATATGATAATTAAATCAATAAAAAGTAAAAAGCAGAAATAAAATTCTTTGATCTTGTTTACCAAAATGGCGGAAATTTTTTTTGTTCACAAAATACGGCAAGTTTTTCCTTCCGTTTTGACGTCATAAAAATGGTGGACAAAATTTACGATGGGAAAAATTCGCTCCCCCCCTTTTTTTTATTACTTATTTGTCAATAATTGTTAAGAAACAAGAAATATGTTACGAGTTCTCATCTTATTCCTTATTTTTCAACGGATAGTTGTTACTCTGGTACTACTTTTGACTTCAGCGATATTCAAATAGTAACTCACAAACCATATATATATATATATATATATATATATATATATATATATATAATTAGTAAACTGACGAGAAAATTAAGAATGTTTGGGGGTCACCATAGAACTTGATTAAAAGGAGAAAGATGACGTCGTGGTTCTTTCTGTAATTAACAAAACAAATAAATGTTCACAGAATAGCATAATGGCCAAAACTGAATGTGCAATAATATGATTGACATGTTGGTGTTAAATATTAATTCCATTGAAAGGCAAGTGTACAGTACATAAATGGCAGTAAAATAGATTATTAACGAAGTATGAGAATACGCGCCAATGAGTTTCCGAGTTATTTGCGGTTGACAAAGTGACAGGTGGGCTGGAACGAATATAGGCCTGAGCGAGAGTAGGCCGAATTGAGGACCTACATCTTGGAAGAACGGGCAATAACTAAAGAACTTAAGTGCTAAATCCTGAGGAGAGGCTTCGTCGTCATGTAAACGTTCTCAAGACAGCTGCCTTCTTGTCGAGAGCCTCATCCCGACGAACAAAGGGTCTCTTGTGTAGGCAGGTGAGAACCTTCGCACAAATGGTCCTTTCCACTGTTATCCGATACAATTTTACGTGGGATTCAAACCACAGGTGGGTACATAATATGGACGCAGAGGATGGTCCCCATCCAATTACAACCCAGACCCAATGTCGCTTAATTTGGCTGATCTACTAATTAAAAACATCCCAGATGTCTTTTCTATTGGATGTAAACAAGGTGATTTAGTCTACATAGGTCAAACGGGAAAAACCTTAGCTGTCAGAGTAAAACAGCATAAATATGCTTGAAGAACTGCGAATAACTCTAATGCATTATTTAGCCATATGAATAGATATAATCATAATATCAATTGGGAAGGATCTAAAATTCTAGTAAAAAATAAGGACAGAATTGAGATGAACATTCTAGTATGTGCATTCATATACTTTGTAAATAATTTCAATAACAGTTCGGGAACTTATAAAACGGACCATATCTTTTTAAAATACCAACTTCGCTTAATCAGTGCGTGTTCAGCTTTTTATAATGCCTCCTAAATATTTTGTTTACGCTCTGCAGATACACTGTATACATTCTGCTTTTTACATTCTTACTTCATTCACTGACTGGGTGTATCGTTGGATATATGAATAGCTTGGACTCGCTGTTTATTTTCCCTTGAGGGTGCGCATTTTATATATATATATATAGATATATAAAGTGACCAGCGTCACGACGCACACTTAATAATAAGTAATCATCACGCTTTCAATATTGTTTGTTCTGAATTTGCGTTTCCCAAGAAAATAACTAATTTTTACCCTACAATATGGTTCAAAAGTCTCGATCGGGTGTAATATATTTATTTATTTTACAATATGCAGACTCATGCATCAACAATTTCTGTATGGATTCTATCATGTGCACTGACTTCGTTTGATCCCGGTTTTCTTCTCCGCCCGAACTGTTCATTCTGACGAAGGTCATGCTTGTCACCCAAACCTTGGACCTATAGCTTAATGTGGAATTCGAACCACAACCAGTCAAGAAAATCCGAAATCACAAAGTTCTTGTCTGGACTCGATTCTATGGTCTCGCAATTAGCAACCCAGCGTCCTAACCACTAAGCTATCATATTCACTTTCATCAGCAACCCTGCAGACTCCTGCAGGCGGATACCTGCCCGCATTTACAAGTTTCCATGCTTTCACAAAGACGTCCTTTGTTTCCTTCGAAGTTCTCTCTTCCTTTCCGTATAAGGCCGTCTTTGTTTATCGACACATACTGTAGCTTCGACTAGATGAAAACAACTTTTTAAGAATGTTTCCATAGCGGCCAGACGTTACACCATACAATGAGACATCATGCTCAAGCTATACTACTCTCAATTCTGTCGTATATTGGTTTTTAAATAGGAAATTTAATAATGTTTTAAGAGTGTAGTAAACCGACCTCATTACATGATATTAACATGTGTAAAGTGTAATTGTTTGAAATATAAAATACTAGTTGGCATCATGGAGAGAAATTTGAAAATGCGCTGTAGCCGGAGGCATAGGCAGGCTCGTAACATAGTATTTAAGGTTGTGGTGTTAAAAATGTAATTTGTGTTTTAAAGTTAACTAGAATCTCTCTCCACGATCCAGTGTTAAATTATGAATTTGCACACGCTTTCCTCCGTCATGTTTATTGTCTTAACTCTTAACCGGTAAGGTGTGGTCTAGATCAAGGGTTTTCAAACTGTGTTCTGCGGAACACTAGGGTTCCGCGAGAACTTGATGGGGTTCTGTGGGGCATGTCATGAGAGACTGAGAAGGAGAGAGAGGTAAGATAAAATAATATCAACTGGCATGAGTGAATTTACGATATATATTCTGCGAATTCAGTGATTGTGTTTTGAAAGGCGTAGCAAAGAGAGAGTGGGCGAGAGAGAGAATTTTAATTCAAACGATGAGATATCCAGAATAAGTGCTTCCCTCTTGCAGCCACAGTAAGAAACAGGAGCCCATTTTGTAAACAAAACACAGCTGATGACTACAAGAACGGGTCAGATTGATTTGGTGAGTTTTTCTATGTTTTTAGGTTTATTTTTCTCAGTTCACGGAAGTTATGATCTCAGTAATATAATATTGAACTTTTATCCAAAGAAAAGCAATCACATCCAAGTCATTGAACATTTATTTGTTTGATTAACTATTAAAATTACTCCTCAATAACTGTAAAATTCCTCACTTTTAATTATTTTGCATTGAAAACTTTAATTTTACAATAAACATGATATTTTTTATACTTATAATTTCTTTTATGCTGACAGTAATGTAGGGAGGGGAATTTAAAATAAATAGGTCAATAAAAGTAAATTGTCTTTTTTTTCTTGTAAATTTCTAAACTTATATATTTTTTTTGTGAAATTCATTTAACTGTATATGTAAATTTCATAAATTACATAAATAAACTGCAGTGAGCTTAAATTGTGTTTTATTACCATTTGCCTTATATCATTAAAATCTTACCTGTTGGTGAAGGTTCCATGAATTTTTTTTTTTTTTAAATAAAGGTTCCGTAGCTTCAAAAAGTTTGAAAAACTCTGTCATAGCGAATGGAGACCTCTTTGAAGATTGAATTAAAATTTTACAAAATATCTGTATGAATAAAATTCTAATAAATTTTTTGTTTGATTTGTTTCGTCATTTGAATACTTATCTGTATAATGTTGTTAGTAAATAATTGTATGTATAAAATCCTTAAACACTTTTCTCCCACTCCGTACATTTCTTACTGCACAATTAATCAAGCTTTGTACGGTATTTCACTCTGTGTCTGTGACATTATCATTATTTGTTTTGTTAATTAAACTAAAAACCGCAAAATATATTAATCTCCCTTATTGTTGACATTCATTTGGCGACCCCGCAAGCAAGCAAACACACTCTAATTAATTTAATTACATTAATTATAGGGCCTACAGTCATCAGTATATATATATATATATATATATATATATATGAAAATTATTTCACGAAAGTAACACGTGAAAAATATTTATGATGAATAAAACCACGAAGGAAAGGAAACACAAAATGGTGCTCAAGCGCTTTCGTCTAATGACATCCTCAGGAACACTGAAGTACATAAAAAGGTTAAGCCTATATATAGGTTACAGAAAGAAAAAAAGAAAAAATAAATAACATACATACACACACACATATATATATATATATATATCACATACATATCTATATATACAAATACATACATACATACATACATATATATACAATAAACAGAGAAGTAAAAATAATAAAAAAATTAAAAATTAAAACCTTAAAAGATTACCAGTGAGGCGTACAGATTTGTAAGGAAAAAATATCGATTTTTAGCACAAGATCAAAAGGATTATAAAAATACAAATTTATACTGGAACTCTGCCCGGGTTTTAACACACTGCTGCCTATGGTCAGGTTTCGATATATATAAAAAAATAAAATGCAAATTAAAAGTTAATCGATTTTTAGCACAAGATCAAATGGATTATAAAAATACAAATTTATACTGGAACTCTGCCCGGGTTTTAACACACTGCTGCCTATGGTCAGGTTTCGATATATATAAAAAAATAAATGCAAATTAAAAGTTAATAAAGTAGAAGACAAGTTTACCAAAGATTTAATGTTTTACCCTTCTTATCTAAATCTGTTTTAAAGGAATTCAACATAACAGGATCGAGTTGAAAAGACCTTTGCTTATGTTGAAGTTATTTGAAAGTTGGATAATGGCAGACTCAAGAATATTTCTATTAACAATGTTGCTTGAATGGAATAAAACTGAAGCATTATTCCAATCAATACAGTGGGCTAACTCTGACAAATGGACAAAAAGGGCACTGGACAACTGTCCTGTTCTAACGGAATATTGATGCTGTTTTATACGTGTGTGCAAATCCTTTCCCGTCTGACCTATGTAAAAGGAATCACATTGTTTACAACCAATTTTATAGATAATGCCTGAATTATTGGTAGGGCTATTTTTTACTATGATATTTTTCACAATATTGTTATATGAAAATACTACATTAATATCCAAAAGTTTAAGTACATTAGCAATGCCTAAAAAGCCCGGGAAAAATGATACCCCCACTAAGAAGGCCATATTTTCATCAATGTTTCTCCGCGCCCTTAGGATCGCCAGTCCGGAATACATCGATGCCGAATTGGAAAAAATCAACGGTATTGGAAGTGATTTGTGTTATCCATCTGCGTTTATGGAATCTTGTCTCAACAAGGCAAAACGAACTTTCTATCGTGTCAATATTAACACTCGTACTTTGTCAAAAAATATTTTAGTACTTCCATTTTTCCCGGGCTTTTTAGGCATTGCTAATGTACTTAAACTTTTGGATATTAATGTAGTATTTTCATATAACAATATTGTGAAAAATATCATAGTAAAAAATAGCCCTACCAATAATTCAGGCATTATCTATAAAATTGGTTGTAAACAATGTGATTCCTTTACATAGGTCAGACGGGAAAGGATTTGCACACACGTATAAAACAGCATCAATATTCCGTTAGAACAGGACAGTTGTCCAGTGCCCTTTTTGTCCATTTGTCGGAGTTAGCCCACTGTATTGATTGGAATAATGCTTAAGTTTTATTCCATTCAAGCAACATTGTTAATAGAAATATTCTTGAGTCTGCCATTATCCAACTTTCAAATAACTTCAACATAAGCAAAGGTCTTTTTCAACTCGATCCTGTTATGTTGAATTCCTTTAAAACAGATTTAGATAAGAAGGGTAAAACATTAAATCTTTGGTAAACTTGTTTTCTACTTTATTAACTTTTAATTTGCATTTTATTTTTTTATATATATCGAAACCTGACCATAGGCAGCAGTGTGTTAAAACCCGGGCAGAGTTCCAGTATAAATTTGTATTTTTATAATCCATTTGATCTTGTGCTAAAAATCGATTAACTTTTAATTTGCATTTTATTTTTTTATATATATCGAAACCTGACCATAGGCAGCAGTGTGTTAAAACCCGGGCAGAGTTCCAGTATAAATTTGTATTTTTATAATCCTTTTGATCTTGTGCTAAAAATCGATTTTTCCTTACAAATCTGTACGCCTCACTGGTAATCCTTTAAGGTTTTAATTTTTAATTTTTTTATTATTTTTACTTCTCTGTTTATTGTATATATATGTATGTATGTATGTATGTATGTATTTGTATATATAGATATGTATGTATATATATATATATATATATGTGTGTGTGTGTGTATGTTATTTATTTTTTCTTTTTTTCTTTCTGTAACCTATATATAGGTTTAACCTTTTTATGTACTTCAGTGTTCCTGAGGATGTCATTAGACGAAAGCGCTTGAGCACCATTTTGTGTTTCCTTTCCTTCGTGGTTTTATTCATCATATATATATATATATATATATATATATATATATATATATATATGGGGAGAGAGAGAGAGAGAGAGAGAGAGAGAGAGAGAGAGACTAATAAAAATGAAGACATAAATAAAGTTAAAAATTTGCGTCGTACAACGTTAAAAGAAAGCAATTAATATACAGGAAGTATGAAAGAATTCTTTACGCTTTTCACTCACTTGAAATCTAGATCATAATCAGAGAGGGTGAAAAGAAAAAAAATTAGACGATATTTTTATCTCCACTCTTCTTAAAGTCTTTTGTTTGCGTTTGGATTTTAAATTTTGTTTTCGTATACTTGGCTTGTTTGCCATCTTAATTTTTAAGATATTCGGTATACATAGTGATATATATATATATATATATATATATATATATATATATATATAAAATTTAATACAGTGGAAACTTTAAAAAATAATTCAGATTATTTACAGACTTTTACAAAATGAAAGATGAACTATATATAGGAAAATTGGGTCCCTGCAAATCACCAGTCGAAATTTTATGAATGAACCAAAATAAATGAGTGAACTGCTCAGTTACGAATTTAGTTTAGCCTTTAGTTCCCATAAACCTGAAATGAAGGTCGAAAATAAAAATGTTGTTTTTGAAATGGATGCACAAGAATTATAAAGACTGATTCAAGAGAGAACTTGCTTCGTGATGGGCCTTATTTAGAAAGAGACATAATTAATACATTATCTTAACTATAGGGCAGTTTCGCAACCCTACGAACTTTCACAAGGAATGCAAAGTTTTTGAAGAAATACCAAGAAAGTATGAAAAAGTCATTGTGTATGTATACACTGGAGGACATTAGTGACACCGGCCTGATCCCGCACTCTTTATAAAATGTAAACATTGTTCCCATTTATAAAGGTAGAAACAGAGCCGTGCCTAAAACACCATATACTAGTATCATTCACGTCACACCTTATGAAGTGCTTTGAGAGAATTGTTAGAAATATAAGTGAACACTGCTTGGAAGAAAAGGAGTTATTAACCCAGATCAGCAGAGACTAAGAACGGGAAAGTCTTGTATATTGCATTTGTTGTATTAAACAGCAGGAAACCTTATAAGCTTTGGGTAAAATAAAGTATATAAATGTAATATACAGAGATTTTGCTAAAATTTTCTATGAATGTCGTCATGGAATACCTGCACAGACTTAGAAATAGATATTAATGGAAAATTGAGTCTCTGATTTTATTTTATTTTTTAAGTCAAGGATCCCAAATAGCAGAGGTAAATGGAGTGAAATCCAGAGTTTACCGCAGTCATTAACTATGTATCACAAAGAACAGAATTAGCCCCTTATTGTTTATAATAATGACTGCATTTACAAACCAAGAAATCAAAGATAATATCCGTAATGTCATCTGCAGATGACAAAAATTTGCGAAAATACCACGAATGAAGAAGACAAAAAATTACAAAATAAAATGAACACATTATTTAAGCGAGTCGAAAGAAAATAATACAAAATTCAATTACAATAATTGCCAAGTCATTATATATGCATGGTAAGACAAAATTACAAGAAAGTGGCTAAGAAACAAGGAGCACACAAATTACATTAAAATACCAAGTTAGAGGTTTAATAGCAATATTGTCAACAGACGCTCTAGTCAGAGAACGCTACGGTATTAGTCCGCCATAGGAAATTTTTTATTTTATTTATTTATTTACTTACAAATATATAGAAAGATTACATATATAAGTATATAATTTTAATACTAAATACAGGCCGAAATCTACTTTTTAGATAAAATTATATAATTATAATAATTATATAATAGGTATAATTGCAATATTTTTATAATTTTTTATAATAGACTTAAAAAACTAAAAGGAATTTACTGACTAGACCATATTGTCTAGTATATATTTATATTAGTAGCTTAATACAACGAATAATGAAACCAGTATAAAACTGAAAGAAACTTATAGACTAGGAAATATATTAGAAACTTAATACAAAGAATAATGAAACCAATATAATCATGAGGTGAAAAGCGATAGGCGAGAGTCTTAGGAGAATAATGAGAATTTTAACGATGACAGCAGCAAATTAATAAAATAATTGATGGGCATCATATGGGAGAGTTTTCATTACAGACGAGCGAACATTACACTTAAATTATAAAAGAGTTTGGGCTTACCAATAAATAAATACTGCTCTATTCCCAAAAAATTAGATATTGCAGATATCGAAACCCTACAAGTAATCTTTACGTCTAAAATAATAACAACGAAAGAGAAGATTAATAGTCACGCTTGAAATATCTGAAACTGTATTCACTGTATTATTTGAACGATACATGATTATTCGAGCAGTTGGGGAATACTTCAAAACTGGTTTCATTTATAGTAAAGAATTAAAAACATATTGGAGTGATCTTAAACAAAGATTTTGTTTAATTCATATACTGTGAAGCAAAGCTGGGCACTTGCGTTTTTTTTTGCGGTACTGCGGTACTGCGGTACTACCGCACTACCAAACCGGTACCGCATAACGCAGTACCGCAAAAAATGCGGTAGCGGTACTGCTGTACTTTCAGCGATCCTTTGCGGTACTGCGTTATGCGGTACCGGTTTGGTAGTGCGGTAGTACCGCAGTACCGCAGTACCGCAGTACCGCAAAAAAAACGCAAGTGCCCAGCTTTGCTGTGAAGCAACGGGATAGGATTCTTTGAAAACAAAGATGGACGGAGTATATTGTATCCTTGCCGAATCGGAGCTATGGGACATTGTATCGACACTCTAAGAAATTAACTTAACCTAACCTAACCTTTGTTAACCTAACCTAACAACCCAACTTAACATAGCTTAACCTAACTTAACCTAGCCTAACCTAATCTATGTTAACCTAAACTAATGTAATCGAACCCCAAAAATATTGTCCATAATATGTCACAGCAAGAGAATATCGTTAGCCTGGCCGAATCAATACTTTATCTATTAATTATATTATTTTATGGTTCAACTTCTAACGTGATTTTTTTATATTCTTTATTTGATCCTCTTCTTAGCTTGATTAATTTTCTTTGTCGACATAAACTGTGTCAAAAAAAACCTCAGTGCAATTCCAAGCAGTCTTACCCACTTTAAGAAACGTGCCAAAATTTATCATCATGACGGAATTAATATTTGTTTATAACTTTTGTTACAAAGTAAATTTATAATGAGATTTTTAAAAATAAATTATAATTTAAATTATTTAAGAGCTTTAAATAACTTTATAAATGTATAACTAAGTGAGGTATAAATAATTTTCTGTTTGCAAGATCGAAGCAGGTCGTTAATGCACAAACTTGGCCATGCGGAAATTAGTTCATATATGGCAAACACTACGGCCGAAAGAGGAACGCCTTAAAGTAATCGATCCTCTTAATCATTATAGTTTTATGGATAAGTAGGAGATTGGTCTGGATTTCAATTCTTGCTGGAAGTGGATACTTTTTTGGCCCGTCGTGATCTGCGAGTAATAATTTCAGTGGATGTTCAGGAATTAGATACGATAATCCATTTCATCCGAAATTTGTTAATTACATTTGATATACAAGGAATATTTAATATAAAAACTTTCACTGATATATATACAGTATATGTATTATATATATATATATATATATATATATATATATATATACAGGGTGGGCCGTAAGTTTCCATACATAGGAAAAATTAAACGTTTGTTTTTATGTTTCAGATACCCTAAGAATATGCGTTTGACGAAAGAGCAACGAATTGAAATCATACTGATGGCTGGTCGGGAAGCAGTCGCATGGTTGCAATGAACTTTAACAGACAACATGGAACGAACATCACACAAGACACTGTGGCAAAACTTATTAACAAGTTTCAGAAAACTGGAAATGTTGCAGATCAACCGCGAAGTGGTCCAAGACGTACAGCCACCGATGAAGACACAACAGCTACGATACTTACAGCGCTTACACGGAGTCCCAGAAAAAAGTACACGACGGTTGTCTGCAGAAAGTGGTGTCAGCAGATCGAGTATCAGGCGCATTTTGAAAGCAAACAAATGGCATCCATACAAATTGCATATGGCACAGCATTTGAGTGAAGACGACCCGGATAGACGGATGGAATTCTGTGAATGGGCATTAACCAAAGTGAACGAGGATGCAAACTTTTCAACTAAGATCTTGTTTACTGATGAAGCAAATTTTTACGTCAATGGAGAGGTTAATCGGCAAAACATACGTTATTGGAGTAATGCTAACCCTAACTGGCTGAGTCCGACGAAGATGCAAGGTGCCGGAAGTGATGGTGTGGGCCGGGATATGGGGTGACAGAATTATTGGACCAATTTTTGTCAGTGGAAATCTTAATGCCGAAAGGTATCTTAACATGTTGCAAGAAGAGATTTTCCCATCCCTGCTAAACGAGGAAGGTAACTTCCCAGTTTACTTCCAGCAAGATGGAGCTCCACCTCATTATGGTCTTCACGTGCGTCGGTATTTGGATCAGCAGTTTCCGGATGCTTGGATTGGTCGGCGTGGTCCTGTGGAGTGGCCTCCCAGATCCCCAGATCTCACCCCCCTTGATTTCTATCTTTGGGGGCACTTGAAGGCCATGGTGTATCAGGAAAAGATACGAGACATAAATCATCTAAAGGAACGTATCACCAACGCCATTACAAGCATAACGTCAACTGTGCTAATGCGTGTTCATCAACAGTGGGGAACACTTATTGAAATGTGTTTTCAAAACAATGGCAACCATGTAGAGCATATTATATAAATAAAAATGGTTGTCCATAAAAAAATGTTTATTTTTCCTATGTATGGAAACTTACGGCCCACCCTGTATATATATATATATATATATATATATATATATATATAAAGAGAAAGAGAGAGAGAGAGAGAGAGAGAGAGGAGAGAGAGAGAGAGAGAGAGAGAGAGAGAGTGGAAAAAGTTAAAAATTATTATTTAAAGAATTTCTCATTTTATACCTTCAAAGGGGTTAGAGTGGCTTATAATCTGTCTCTCTGTCTCTCTGTCTGTCTCTCTCTCTCCTTCGCTCCCTATATATATATTGTATATATATATATATATATAATATATATATATATATATTCCCCACACCATTACGTACATCACCCCTCTATCCAACACCACCCACCGATAATACAACAACCACAGTAGTATCAAGTGCCACAACCCCAATTCTCCCAAATGCAGCGGCCAAACCAATAACACCAGACATGAACCGACATCGACCTGGAAACGATCACTATATAGGAAAACTGAACACGGAAATTAGAAACCCGATAAGTGTTTTATACACAAATATTCAAGGCCTCTACACGACCATGCAGGCTGCAAATTATAATACTGACAGAATTTAACTACCGAATCCAGCATAGATATTATATGCCTACGGAAACACACTTGCATAAATGCGAAAAAGGCTGTGAAAACTGCATCGAGGAGACTGAATTAACATTGCTGGACTACAACATACACAGAGCAAATAGAATGGCTAGACGGGGGGGAGGGTGTTGCATCTACGTGAAAAACACATACACATGTGAAGTGAAGGTAAACAAATCAAACAGCATAGTGGAAGTTATTATATTAGAAGTAAAAGAACTGAACCTAGCCATTATGAACATTTACAGACCACCAAACGTCACAAAAAGTGAATTCCAACTTGCTACAAATGAAATAGAAAACATTAAAATTACTTGAAACTCCAGCAACAAATATTCTAATTTTCGGAGATATTAATTTCCCATTCATAACATGGAAGAAAAATGATGAAGTTATATATGTCGAGAAGTTTCATGGCAACATTACAAGAGATGATAGAACCCAAGCAACAATGCTATTAGATATTATGGAACATCACATCCTTATCCAGGAAATCTGTGAAGCCACGAAAAAAGAGAACGTTTTGGATTTATTCTTGACAAATAACAACGAGATAATAATAAATAAAAAAGTAACGCACACAAAGTTCTCCGACCATAACCTCATCGATATACGATTGACATTAGCACCCAGAGGTCCGAAAACGCATCCTACAGAGCCAGAAGGAATATTTTAAGGCTTAAACATAAATTCAAAGAGAGTAAATTGGGAAAACGTAAATAATATTTAAAGGAGGTAAATTGGGATTTGCTACTTCACGAGAAGACCCCACAAGAAATACTATGTACCGGGTGTCTCAAAATAGATGAAACCCATTGACATGATAATAATTTATTACTCAGAAAATAAACTCCAAAAACGATTACATTTCCTGAAGCTGATATGATAACAATTAAAACCTGAAGATTTGAGGTCTCTAGATCAAAGGATACATTTATTAGAGCACATGTTCCAAATGACCGCCGTTGCGCTGCAGACACACTTGAAGCCGACGAGCGAAGTTGTCAATCACCCTGACACCCTGCACAGAGTGCAAGGGCCTCTGAAGCACCTCGTCTGGGGCTTGTGTGCCCAAAACACATTGTTCTTGCTATGACATACCCACTGAGCAAGAAGTGTGCTTCGTCGCTGAACCAAACATCATCAAGAAAGTCAGGATCCTCTTCGATCTTGTTCTCGAACCACCGGCACATCACAACACGTTTTGCCATGTCAGCTGGTGTGAGTTTATGCTTGATCTGGATCCTGTATGGGTACAGCTGAAGATCCTTGATCAAGATTCTTTGCACTGACGCACGTGAAAGACCCAGATCTTGGCAACGTCTTCGGATTGACTTTTTCGGACTCCTTCCGACAGAATCTCTCACCGCATTCACATTGTCAGGAGATCTTGCAGTCACCTTCCTGCCAGATCTGGGTGTTTCTGCTTTCTTGTTGAGATTGTTTACTGATCCTGTGGCTTGAAATTTGTGCCCAACGATAAATTTGGCTTTTCTGGGCTAATTGTTGAAGTTGAACTTCCTGCGAAATTTCGCTTGCACAGTTTTGAATGATTTCGTCTCCAAATAAGTAGTGACGCAAAAATTTTTTTCCTCCTTTGTCCAAGGCATTTTGATTGATAATTATTAGTTGTTATCGTCTCCTCTCTTCAAATCTGAAAAAATTGAACGAGAACATTAATATTGGCAGAATTATTAGCAGTGACATGGGTTGCATGTATATTGAGACACCCTGTATATAGAGACTGAAACCAAACCTATAATGCTGAAACATATTCCAGACAGACAGGAAAGAAAACGTAGCAAGCTCGAGAGGAAAATCAGGACATTATTCAGGTAACGAAGACAAACCGTAAAACATCTCCACAGATGCAGAACTGATGCAAAGAGACTCAAATTAGAGAGGAAACTTGGTGAAATAGAAATGGACCTAAAGCAAACATTCATGCATAAGACAAACGAGGAGGAAAACAAGGTAGCAGAAAACAAAAAATAACCCAAAATACTTCTACACGTTTGCGAAAATGAAAATGCAGTATAAGGAGAGTATTGGTCCGTTGATAGACAGGGAGGCCGAATACACAAATGACCCGAAAGAAATAAGCGAACTGCTTAGGGAACAATTTAATTATGTTTAGCACCCCTAAGTCCGAGATGGAAGTGGAAAATCCAAACTAATTTTTCGACATACAGTAGATACAAATCAACCAAGAACAAATTCCGACACAAACCTATTAATGGACTTCGAGTTCACGGAAGGAGTTGTAATTACGGCCTTATCACAGATGCGAGACAATTCAGCGCCAGGGCCAGACACATGGAGTGCACGTTTCTGAAGAAATGTAAAGAGCTTATTGCCAAACCGCTATACTTACTATGGAGTTAATCACTCGACACAGGACAAATTCCACTCCCTTTAAAGAGCGCGAACATTGCCCCCTATTTAAAAGTGGTAACAGAGCAATCCAAGAATTATCAGCCAGTGGCTCTCACCTCACACCTTATAAAGTGTTTGGAGCATATAATTAGAGGCAAAACTACCTACTACCTACAAGAAAAAGACTTATACAACCCAAATCAACAGGGCTTCAGGGCTGGAAGATCATGTCTATCACAGCTACTAGACCACCAGGAGAAAATATTGGAAACATTGTGCCGAGGACAAAACATAGATGTAATATATACGGACTTTGCTAAAGCCCTCCATAATGTGACCATGGAATCATAGCACACAAACTTAAGAATATAGGAATTACTGGAAAGCGAGGAAGATGGATATTTAATTTCTTGACGCAAAGAACACAAAGAGTGGTGGTAAACGGAGTTAAATCGTGTCTCGGAAGTCGTGAGCTCTGTCCCACAAGGGACAGTATTAGCTCCCTTGCTGTTCAAAACAATGATTGCAGATATTGATGCAGATATTAAGGACAGTATTGTATCATGTTTCGCAGATGACACAAAGATATGTAAGGAAATATTGAACGAAGGTGACATAAAAAAATTACAAAACGACATTGAAACATTATTCCAGTGGGCAGAAGACAACATATGAAGTTCAATGAAGAAAAATTACAACTTCTAAGATATGATAATAACAAGGAGCTACAGAATAAAAGATAAAAAACTCTGTAAGAGAAACAGATAACACCAAATCTACAAGTCAGGGATCTGGGAGTAATAATGACTTCGGATACAGAATTCAAAGAGCACTACATCAAAATTACAACGGATAGAAAAATAATGGGTATTATCTGGAGGAGCTTCCGTGGCAGAAAAGCAAACATCATGCTTAAATTATGGAAAAGTCTAGTCCTACCAATAATTGAGTATTGCTCAGTACTCACAAGTCCATACAGAAAACGAGACATTGCGAACACTGAAGCTATACAAAGGACTTTTACATCTAAGATAGAAGAAACTGAAGGTGACGACTACTGGTCTCAACTACAATCCCTGGAACTCTACTCTCTCGAAAGAAGGCGCGAGCGGTACACAATAATATACATGGAAAATACTTGAAGGCTCTGTCCCTAACCTCAGAAATGAAATAGAAACAAAATGGGATGAGAGAAGAGGCAGATTTTGTATGGTCCCAGCTGCGGTGGGACAAGGGGCCATGGAAACGAGGATGGAAAATACCCTTAGAATACGAGGCCCAAAGCTTTTCAATGTCCTACCAAAAGAAGTGAGGAATCTCCAGCACACCGACCTGAATAATTTCAAGAACCAGCTGGACAGATTCTTGTGCAAAGTCCCTTACCAGCCATACGTGGCTGGTTATGAGGGCAGGAGGAGATCAGACAGCAATTCCCTCTTTCCCCAAATCCCGCAAATGAGGCGGGATGCTGCAGAAGGGTCGACCGAGGTCGATCCTGAACCGTCGTTCGAACTCACCTAAATTAACCTAAAGTAAGTATATATATATATATATATATATATATATATATATATATATATATATATATATATATATATATATATATATATGATACACACAGACCGTGCATGGAACAAAAAACTCTTTGGTAAAAATTAAATCCACTATAGTCCGAATAAGTAATGATAAATGACAACACTATAGTTTTTTCTTTTTCATGATGTTAGCCCGACGTGGGCAACGGGTCACTCGCAAAGGGGTCCCAAAAGTTTGATCCTATCTGCTTTGCAGATAGCTGTGAGGGAAGCTATATTTTTTGGGCCTCTTTGCGAGTGACCCGTTGCCCACGTCGGGCTAACATCATGAAAAAGAAAAACTATAGTGTTTGTCATTTACCATTACTTATTCGGACTATAGTGGATTTAATTTTTCCCAGAAGAGTTCTTTGTTCCATGCACGGTCTGCGTGTATCATATACACACACACACCACAACACACACAACACACACACACACACACACACAGTATATATATATATATATATACTTACTTTAGGTTAATTTAGGTGAGTTCCAACGACAGTTCAGGATCGACCTTGGTCGACCCTTCTGCAGCATCCCGTCTCATTTGCGGGATTTGGGGATAGAGGGAATTGCTGTCTGATCTCCTCCTGCCCTCATAACCAGCCACGTATGGCTGGTCACTATATATATATATATATATATATAGGCAATGACTTACCAATAAATTCACTCATACCAGAATAATGCAGGATTAGAACTAAGCATATTCTCCTTCAATTTAGATTGTCTTCATCCCAGAAATCACCTATTTTCGTTAGACTGAAACTATGGAATGATTTAATCGCTAGTATTAAAATATGACTAATGTGAGTGCGTTTCAAAAAAATTTAAATCTCTTTTAATGAATAATTACTGATAACAATGAAGTGGACAAACTGTATTACCTGTCTCATTTCTGTTATTTAACTATTAATTCTTTGTACTGCATTTACATCATACCTGTAATAATGACTTACGTTTTAATATATACTGTTTTACATAATTCATTTCTTAGGTTCAGCTATAAGTTAATTTGTGTATTTTAAGTTAATTAATACTATTTACTTACATATGATATTTATAAATTACTTAATCATAACTACCTTTGAAATGACCTGTTAACTTTTAATTAGTCTGAGAGCCCAGTAAAACCTATAGCTTAAGGACCAAATAGAAAATAAATATAAGTAGTCCAATTAACAATTGTATGTTCTGTTAAATTATTGTAAGATTTAAAAAAATATAATGATGACCAAGAAAGTTTCTGATTTGATTTGAATAAGAGGTTGTACAGTTTTGGGGCGCTATTTTAAGTTTAATATACAAAAAATTATTGGCGACATTTAAAAATCCCCATTGCCTAATATAGTAGTAAACGTCTAATGGCTTGACAGTTTTCCCTTGCAGTATAGATATAAGTTAAAATACCAAGAATTTCAACAGGTGAGCGATTTAAAATTATATTTCAGTTTGAACAAAATTGTGAAATCGCTCGCAAAACTGGATTTTCTAGAAGTGTAGTTGAAGCGCTCATTAAGAAATACAAGGAAAATGTTTCAGAACAGCAGACAGGGAAAGGTGTGAGCGATCTGAAAAAAAATAATAATGCTCTGACCAAGATGAGAGGTACCTGAAGATTACTTTCTTAAGGAACAAAAGAAAACCTAGCCAGGAATTAACACAAAAGCTAGACTAATCATTAGGAGTACAAGTTCATTCTTCCAGTATGAAAAGTGAAAAGTCGTTTAAAGGGGCGAGTTGCTATTAGGGTACCTTTCCTACATAAAAGTGATTAGATCGAGAGAACGATCATAGAGAATGAGTAAAAGAGGAATGGAAACAAATCCTTTGAATCGATCTAATTATTTTTATTGCGTTGTTTAACCTCTTTCGTAAACTCTACGGTAAAAATAACGGAGGGGACTTACAGTTTCATGTGGGATCCGAAGCACGGGTTGCTACATAATCTGGATGCAGAGGACGGTCTCCCATCCAACTACTACCCACAGACCCACTGTCACTTAACTTTGCTGATCGACGGGAAACGATGCTACGACATCGGCCACGACATAGCCAATGCGTCTAAATATGAAATCTTTACATTAAAAAGTATTCAGGCAGTACATCAGGGAAAGAGATAAAGAAGCGTACAATTGAACATTCAAATTCAAATTCAAAATCTTTATTCAGAAAAGAATACAAGTGAAAGAGTTTTACAATTTTTAGATATTTGATATGACATATATAATATATATATTCACCGTACTGGTCTCTGAATATGCCGTTGGAAGCATGGAGGCTTTTTTGGCAAAATTAATGGCATTTAGTTTATTTATTACATAAAAAAGTGAAAGTGGTAAGTGATAGTAATAGTGATAACAAAAATAATAATAATAATAGCAATAATGATTATAAATACAATATAAGTTTACAAACTGTTGCATAATTTTAAATTAAATGATTTATTGTATATTTAGTCAAAACTAAATGATGTTTAATAAAAGAATATAAAAAAGAATAGATTACGAAATTAAAGGTGCTCAATAAAATTAGAATATTTTAAATAGTTGATTACAAAGTGGAAACTTCATTACTATAGTATGCTAAAGTGGTAGTAGTGAACTTATACATAAGTAGAAGCTAATGAAGTGTTTTTGTAGGATTTGCGAAATACATTTAGTGATGAAACTTGTCTCATATGCATGGGAATTGCATTCCATATATTTGCTCCTTTGAGAGAGAATGCTTAAAATCACTGGGCAGTCTGGTATTATAACGATAGTGTATTTGATGGTGGGTGATTGCTCTTTGAATGAGTGATGTGTGTTGATTTTTATTGATAACTTTGAACATATTGACAACATTGAATTTATACAAATCATTTAATTTTAAAATATTTAGCTCTTTAAACATTGGGGAAGTGTAACTTTGTCTGTTGTCATTATTTGAGAAAATTCGCAGACATTTTTTATGAATTACTTCCAATGGAAGTTTTATATAATTCTTTGAACTACTCCATATTGTAATACAATATAATAAATGTGGATGGATGAGGAAATAATATAGGGTAAGGAGTGCATTTTGAAGAAGGGTCTTTTTAGTTAAAATAATATAAAGGGAAATCTTGATATTTTGAATTTGATATGTTATACATGACTTGAAATTTAGTTTTTCGTCTAAATTAATGCCACGTACTTTAATCTCATTCACCCTTGCAAGAGTAGTATTCCCAATTTTTAATTGACAGTTTATATTAATATGTTTTGTGGTCATAATCATATAAGATGACTTTGTTAGGTTCAATAAAAGTTTATTAGCACACATCCATTTATACACATTTTCTAATTGTATGTTCGTTTCATTAATCAGGAAGTCTGCGTTATAATGGGAAAAAGTAAGTGTGGTATCATCTGTGTATTGTACGCAATTTAATGTGGTTGAGAGATGAAAATTGTTGACGTAAATTAGAAATAGTAATGAGCCAAGAATAGATCCTTGTATCGCCTTGTCGGATAAATTATCTTTCAATCTGATGTATTGATAACAATTTGACAGATACGACTTAAACCAATCGAGAATATTTCCTCTTATTCTGTATATGTGAGGTTTATTCAATAAGGTGTCATGCAAAAGTGTATCAAATGCTTCTGACAAGTCGAGAAAGATCAAGGCAGTGTTTTTAGCTGTTTAAATTGTGATACAAATTTTCTAATAGCATGTTTATGGCATCTTCCGTTGTATGTCCACCTCTCAGCCCAAACTGTGTTTAAGTTAAAATATCGTATTTGATTAAGAATTTAGTAAGAAGTTTATTATACACGATTTTTTCAAATACTTTAGAGTACTTAAGGTTGGCAATACGAAAATGGAGCGATAATTGGATGGAGTGTTTGGGCTTCCCGACTTAAATATAGGGCATACTCCAGCTTCCTTTAGACTGTCAAGGAATATACCTTGTGTTACCGAGTCATTCATTAGTTTACTGAATTGTATTGCACTTTCATCAGATACTAGTTCGTATATTTTTACCAGGATTGTATTGATGTCAGAATCTTTACTTTTTTGAGTTTTATTGCTAGAGAGATATCGTATGGTAGGATTGGATCATAGAAAAATGAGTTTGGATTTGGATGTGGAAAGACGACTTATAGGAGACGGGTACGTCTCTCAGCATGATAATGATCCTGAACTGTACTTGCACTGCAGAAAGGAAAGTGGAGAGCTGGGCATTTTGGAGTCTTTCTAAAGTCCCGACCTCGATCTTGTTGATGGATAAATTAAGGATTATTTGGACAGAAAAGAATAGAAAGCAATCAGTTTCTGAAGGCGAACTTTGGATCGTACAGTAGTTTTTAAAGTTTGGAATAATATTTCAGGAGACATTTACTCAAATTACAAGAGAAAATGCTTAAAATCACTGGGCAGTTTGGTATTATAACGATGGTGTATTTGATGGTGGGTGATTGCTCTTTGAATGGATAATGTGTGTTAATTTTTATTGATAACTTTGAACATATTGACAACAACATTGAATTTATATAAATCATTTAATTTTTAAAATATTTAGCTCTTTAAACATTGGGGAAGTGTAACTTTGTTTTCTTTCAGGACTCATTCAAGCGCTTCTAAAAGAAAAGGTTACATGAATATTTCAAATATAATTTTAAATACTATATCGGAGAAACTGGCAAATTTGAAATGCCTTTCATGGACAAAATTACTTATACTTATTACACAAAATTTATATAAATACTGTAGAGTTACGACAAATATTTACAGTAAATCAGATTAATTTTTTAAAATTATTTAACTGGACACAGTGCAATTATTTATAAATGGTTTGACCTTTTCGTAAACCTTAGACTTTGTTTTGAATGTATTTTTAAATTAAAGAAACCTGCAATTTAAAAATCAAACTGATATGTCCTGTAAAAATAATGGAAACAGAATATGGAAGGGAAGATGAGGTCAAAAGGGAGCTACTGTCTATCCAAATTATTAATTTATAATTGAGGGCGAAACTGTCTAAACGAAGCTTTTGCTTTCAAATTTGTTTGTTTCATTTCACGTCTTTAGCAAAATTGAAGCTACTGAAACGGGGGGGGGGGGGGGGTTCACGTCATCAACTGGTAAAAATAAGACTTTTAATAGAAGAACTGAATCAAGACAAATACCAGCAGACTCGTCACTGGATTTTTTCTCCATTTCTCAGGATGGCTTGGGACAGTCCTCTTAGGTTTTACATATTCTTTCGAGATCTCTTTGATATTAAGTGTAAAGTTGGGATTTTGGAAATAGTGATCATGCTTTAAATTCCTTGAGTGGTTTACTTGGCTGTTTGATATATTTTGCATAATTAATAAAGGAGCTTCCTTATATAATATTTTTGAATATGTGAACGGGTCATCTAGTTCAAATTACTCCATGTATCATCAATAAAGGTAGAATTTTCTAATGTAGCATTGATTCTGGTAGCTGTATTTATACATGGGTAAAATTCATATTTAGGAGTGTTCCTTTAGGAGGCCAATCTAAACCCGGTATGTTAATTTTGATTAGTTTCCTCACTTATCGACATGCCTACACTTTGAAAGAGGGAAACACCATCATCTTGCTTAAATATGTGAAAAACTTTGTATCCGTTTATTGTTCGTCTCGTTTAGTCAAGTTTCACTGAAGAGTTTCAAAACTTTTATTTTAAACAAGTTCAAAGCATTTAATAACAAATCATAATTGTTTGGTAAGTTTCTGATATTAATACAAAATGACTATGAATTTCTCGTTAAATGCATTAATTAACGTTACAATTTCATTGATCGTGAGATACGTAAGAAGCTCTTTAAATTCAATTTATATATATTGCCATTTATGAAATCCATCTCATCAAATAGTGTAATTAACACTTCACTGTTAAGATAGAGAGAAAATTGAAGATGAAAGACAGCACCGGAGGAATATAAGATAATAAGATAACGAAGAAAAGAATTATTAGTTGAGAGATAAAAAAATTAAGAAAAAATTAAAATTAAAAAGAATATCGAAAATTTAAGGTTAAGCTTAATAAGAGGAATATGAAAGCCAAATTTGAACAGTTTGAAAGGTTTGCAGCTCTCTCGAATGGTTTAACGTAATATTGATTGTGTACTGAAATTAGCAAAAAACAAAACAAAAACAAAAACAATAAACACAAAAAACAATAATTACCGTCATGTGAACATGTGTATGTATACTTATATTATGTATACCTACATCACACACATGTCCACATCAGCACGGAAAGAGATTAGAAAAGGATAAGAAAAAAAAGGATGAAGAAATGGAAGATAAACTAATAAAAAAATAAAAGTTAAAATAAATAATTATAATTAGGAATCATAATTAGGAAAATCAAATTAGTTATCTAAATATATAAGTTAATATATTTATAAGTTAAGTATATATATATATATATATATATATATATGTTAATGAAGATTACATTATCTATGTATGCATTAAAGGGATTTAAATATGTAATTGGAATAATAATAGCGATAATGTAATAATGTTAATGAGAATGATGATGATGATGATAATAATAGTCATCATCATTATTATAGTAATAAAATTGACTATGACACCCTTTTCATTATCAACATTATTAATTTTATGATCAGTAATAATAATAATAATAATAATAATAATAATAATAATAATAATAATAATAATCCAGTTATTTACAAAATACGATGGCTGTTAACAGTGAATGATGCTGTATGACAGCATAAAAATCTGGATATATAATAATGGAGATTGCATATACTTATATATATACATATAGAATACCTCGGATACCCTCCTCTGTACTTTAAAATTTTCACTTTATCTTTAAAATTTTTTCCTCCCTTTCAAGCTCTTTGCTACGCTTTAAAACTTTTACTTGTCTTTCTTCATTGAGGTTCTACCAGAGGTTGGATCCAGTGGAGAATAAAGACCTAGCTGCCAACTGCAGAGCACTGACCTTCAACCGTTTTTTTTTTTTTGCCATAAGCCACTTTAAAAGTTCAAAATATGCAAAGAACCACATCGATATCGAGTATCTAAAGTAGGTTTATCGATAAAGTAGGCCCATCTCTAATGGAAAACCTGACAATGCATGGGTCACCGCAGTTCTCATGCAGTCGTTGAGATGATCATCAAACGCGATCTGTATTTGGATTTTAAAATTTTCATAGCTGAAAATCGAACATTGCACAGTAGTTAAACCCGAAACAAACACGTAACCGTTGAAAGTCTTTTTTCAACAGAGCGAGTTTATTTGGTACAACTAATGTCAAAAAGTTTGTAATGATGATCTGGCTTTTAATTGCAAGTCGGTTTGCAAAACGATTAACTTAATTCACTTCATTCTTACAAGCGTTTAGTTTGAGCAACTTCTTATGAGTTGCAATGTCGCAAACATCACTGTCCATATATAAAGATGGCATATGGTTGATTAAAACTGAAGTGAGTAAACCGTTTCTGGAAACCTTTCAGGTTTTTGTGAATATGATCAGTGTAGATATTCTTGTTAAGGTTATCAAATCAACACTTCTTGGCAACGCAAATTGTATGGCTGCAACACGCTGAAAGGCATGCTGCACCTGGATGAGCGAAATTATTTCATTCATTTTTTATTACCGAGTTTTTGTGAGCTCCGCAGGCAACATGTTGCTCGCGAGTCACGGGTAATTTTATTTTGTGATGTACAGTACTGTTTTTTAGCCTTGTGTCAGAACGGTGTTGCTTGGGTATGAGTTAAGTTTGTAAATATTTTCTAGTTTTAGAATTTTTAATTGTGGAACATAAAGTTGGTACTTCAATAATGCTTGTTCAGTATATAAATTTTCCTAAATATTTTTAGGGGATAAATTTTGGGGGTGACATATTGTCGTGCATTTCCATAAGGGCTAATGCAATACTGTAGATGTGTCATGTGTGTATACCATACCAATACAAAAAACAATAAATACACTTAGGTAAACATGTGTGATACTTACATTATGTATAGATAGATAGATAGACAGACAGACAGATAGATAGAATCTAAAAGAACGTTTTATAATACCTTAAACAGAAGCTGTACTGCACAAGTTTATCTGTGTTTCAAGATTAAAACTTTTGCCTTTCAGAAGGTACGATAAAACTTACTTTTGCATTTGTTATGTTTTCACTTTAAACAAAGTATATTTACATTTTTAAGTATTGGATTGAACTATACACACACACACACACACACACACACACACACACACACCACACACATATATATATATATATATATATATATATATATATATATATATATATATATATATATATATATATATATATATACACACACATATATATGTATATTGTGTGTATGTATATATATATATATATATATATATATATATATATATATATATATATATATATATTATATATATATATATATTATATGCTGCAAACCCACAAGGAAAAAGAAAAACGATTCCAAGGCCTTTCGTGTATTCAAAGCTACACCTCGTCAGGGAATGAAGTTAAAAGGCGAGAAGCCCATATATATATACAACGTACAGGAAAAACAAAACAATTAGCACATACTTAACAAGGGTTAATGAGAGGCAAAAGAAATTTTAACATGATATCGTCAATTTTATAAGTCCCCGAGCTGTTATTGAAATTGTTTTTAAAATGAATAAATGCACATTCTAGAATATTTCGTTCTATTATATCTCTGTTTTTAACAAGCGCTTTAGAACTATCCCACTTGATGCTATGGTTACATCTATACATATGGTTAAATAAAGCATTGGAAGTACTAGCTGTTCTACAAGCATATTTATGCTGTTTTACCCTAATATCTAACGTTTTACCGGTTTGGCCTATATATACTGAGTTACATTGTGTACATCCGATCGAATACACACAACCAACAACATTATCAGGGCTATTCTTTATTAGGCGTGATTTAACAGTATTATTATACTTAAAGATTACATTAATGCCAATTGCTTTAAGTACAGTTGGAAGGTATTGAAAATTAACATGGTAAGGTAGGCTAAGGATATTTTTACGCTGAAATTCCTTTACAATTACA
The DNA here is from genome assembly GCA_023014485.1 of Bathynomus jamesi. Lineage (NCBI taxonomy): Eukaryota > Metazoa > Arthropoda > Malacostraca > Isopoda > Cirolanidae > Bathynomus > Bathynomus jamesi. Next base: position 1,207,492 of record JAJOZX010000156.1, on the reverse strand, counting down.
TTATTATAATACCTATTCTTGGCTTTCTTAAGACAGTTATCTAAAAATGAAATAGGATAACATAATTTAGTACCAATATTCATGATATTGCATAACTCGGAATCTAAAAATTCAGGACTGACAACTCTCAATGCTCGAAGAAACATAGCAGAGAAAATAGAGGATTTAATCGAAGGATGATGGTCAGAATAAAAATGCACGTAAGAGTTATTATTAGTAGGCTTACGGTAGACTTCATATTTGAACTGATTAGAGCATCTCCAAATTTTTAGATCAAGAAAAGGTAGGCTTCCCTCATTTTCTTTTTCAACTGTAAACTTAATAGATGGGGCTAAATTGTTGAGCCTACCAAGAAATAAGTCCACATCCAAATTATTAGGCCAAAGGCATAAAATATCATCTATATACCTGTACCAAACCAGGTTAAAATTAACAATCGTAGGCAAAATTCTACTTTCAAAAAATTCCATATATAAATTAGCTAGTACAGGTGAAAGGGGATTTCCCATAGCCAATCCAAACGACATAACATAAAACTTATTTTCAAACTGAAATTTACAATCTTTGACACACAGCTTAATTAACTCAATAAGAGTGTTGTGTTGAACAGGGAAAGAATATTCAGAAATCTTATCTTTTAAGAAATCAAGTAGGTCATCAACAGGGACTTTTGTGAATAGCGAGCATACATCGAAGCTTACCAATTTGAAATTAGGGTCATTAGGGAACTTCAGTTTGTCAATAAGATCCATGCTATTTATAATATGTGACTCAGAAACAGAGCCAACTAATGGTGTTAATAAACTAACTAACCATTTCGATAGCTTATAGGTTACGGAGCCCACTGAGCTAACAATAGGCCTCATGGGATTATTAACTTTGTGTGTTTTTACTAAGCCGTACAGATATGGTAGTGACGAATTAATACTAAGAAACTGCTGTGAAAGCCCATTATAGTTATTTTTAATATTTCTCTTAATTTTCTGTTAAACATTTTATTAACATCCTCCAATGGGTCTCTATTTAGAGGTTTGTACGTGTCACGATCACTTAATAACGTATTCATCTTTTCAACATAACTGTTTTTGTCCATGATGACGATCGAATTGGATTTGTCCGCTTTAGTAATATGTAATGAATCATTATTTTTCAGTGTTTTAGGGCTTTTTCAAACCTCAAAGGATAATTCGATTCAAACTTCGTATTAAAAGCACTATACACACAACCTTTTGCTAAAGTCACCTCACTTTCGGAAATATTACTGTGTTTTTCAAAATTAATAAAAGACTTAGCAATCAGTAAACTGCTGGGCTTTTTTGGGACTGAGAAACCTAATCCAAAACCTAACGCACATTTCATATTGAAGTCTAGTTCTTGGGACGACAAGTTAACAATATTACTAAAATCACTTTTTTTAGTCCAGTAACTATTATGAATTAAATCCTCCAGTCTATTGTTTAATTTCCTATTCTGAGTTCTGCATCTTCTACGTAAGTTGTTGTAAATATCATCCAAAAGTGTACTTCTCCACGCATGAGGAACGGTGGAAAAAAATATATTTTTTCTTACTTCGGACTCTCTGAAGTATGTGCTAATTGTTTTGTTTTTCCTGTACGTTGTATATATATATGGGCTTCTCGCCTTTTAACTTCATTCCCTGACGAGGTGTAGCTTTGAATACACGAAAGGCCTTGGAATCGTTTTTCTTTTTCCTTGTGGGTTTGCAGCATTCATTCATTTCACGTGTTTTATTGTGAAATTCATCCCATATATATATATATATATATTATGCTTGCAGCGTGTTACGAATTCTCTTCTGCAGTCCCGATGTCTCGGTTCAGAGGGCACGTTAACTCGTTGGTATCTCCTTTAATATCTTCCAAAAACAGGATGAGAACCCAGTTATCATTCAAAATATGTAAACAATAAAAGTACTTTCATTTTTGTTTGAATTTTAATGAATAATTATTTTATATATAAAATTTCGAATATGCGATTTATTTCAGTTTCATTCATATAATAATAATAATAATAATAATAATAATAATAATAATTATTAATAATAATAATTTTTAATGACTACAAAGTAAGATTAAAGTGCTGAACTCACTCCCTTGAATATTTGATATTCAGCGTTAAGTAAATTTATGGTTATTATATCCGAGTTGAATTATATATTATTTTAATTCCGGAAATAAGCATTTTAAACTTAAAAATAGTTTTCTCTAATGAATTATGCATATTTTGAACAATATATTATATATCTATATATATATCTGAAACGTTCATTTCGGCCGAATATTTTGGAAATTCTTGATTTACATCTTCATCAGCTAAAATAAAATAACGTATAAGGTACCAAATTGTTATAATAACAAATTAAAGCTGAAATAATCCGTTAATGTTACAATCCGAAATTAAAGTAAAATTTTAATTACATATCGTAACTCTTGATTCAAAATTTCAAGATTCGCTGATTTTATTAACAAATACCAAATTGAGGAGAAAAATTGTTTAGTTTGGTGAGAGTAAACAAGTGGTTGGTTGTTAAATTGTGTAGTTGGGTTTAATTGTTGGTTTTTAGATAACGGATTTAAGGAGGTTTCAAGATTTTAAGGTCTGTTACACAAAAACTATTTGTTTGTATTTTAAAATATTTAACTTTGGTCAAAATTAATGTTTTCGTCTCTTGTTTTGGTCTTCATATTCGAAATTAAGTTAACATTCCCCCAAAACAAGCTCCGCAGGTCGATCCTGAACCGTCGTTCAAACTCAACAAAAGTAAACAAAAGTAAGTAATATATATATATATATATATATATATATATATATATATATATATATATATTATATATATATATATATATATAATATATATATAATATTATATATATATGTGTATATATATATATATATATATATATGATGAGTAAAACCACGAAGGAAAGGAAACACAGAATGGTGCTCGAGCACTTTCGTCTAATGACATCCTCAGGAACACTGAAGTAAATAAAGAGTTCGAGACTATATATAGGTTACAAAAAATATATATATATATATATATATATATATATAGAAATAAAAATTGTGAGAGGAGTATACAAATTTGTAAGGAAAACTACCAATTTTAGCACTTTGCCCTTCTTGTCTAAATCCGTTCTGAACGAATTCAACACAAGATCAAATGGATTGTTCACAACCAATTTTATCGATAATGCCTGAATGATATATGGGTCACAAAAAAAAAAAACATAAAAAAAAAAAAAAAAATATATATATATATAAATAAATTGAAAAATAAAAATTGTTAGAGGAGCATACACATTTATAAGGGAAAATTACCAAAGTTTTAGCAAAACACTGCCCTTCTTGTCTAAATCCGTTCTGAACGAATTCAAAACAACAGGATCAAGTTGAAAAAGACCTTGGCTCATGTTAAAGTTATTTGTAAGTTGGATAATAGCAGACTCAAGAATATTTCTATTAACAATGTTGCTAGAGTGAAACAAAACTGAAGCATTATTCCAATCAATACAGTGGGATAACTCTGACAAATGGACAAAAAGGGCACTGGACGACTGTCCCGTTCTTACGGAATATTGATGCTGTTTTACACGCGTGTGCAAATCCTTTCCCGTCTGACCAATGTAAAAGGAATCACACTGTTTACAACCAATTTTATAGATAATGCCTGAATTATATATATATATATATATATATATATATATATATATATATATACACACACACACACACACACACACATGGATTTAATTGTGACTAATAACATTGCGATAATAATAATTAAAAAGGTATCGCACACAAATTTCTCCAACCATAACCTAATCGATATGCAATTAAAGTTAGAACCAAGGTTCAAAAACGTATCCCAGAGAGTCAGAAGGAATATCTGAAGGTTTAAATATAAATTCAAAGAAAGTAGATTGGGAAAGTGTTAATGAAGTTTTAAAGATTGTAATTTGGGACTTGCTACTTCACGAGAAGACTCCAGAAGAAATACTAAGTATAAAAGAAAATGAAATTAAACCTATATTTCTACATGTTCCGAAGAGACAAAAACGAAAACTTTCCAAGCTCAAAAGAAAAATCAGAACACTATTTAGACAATGGAGACAAACCGTAAAAAATCTCCACAGGTGCAGACTGAAGCAAGGAGGCTCAAGCTAGGAAAAAACTATACGAAATAGAACTGGACAAACAAACATTTATCCATAACACAAACGAGGGGGAAAAGGTAGCAGAAAACATAAAAAATAACCCAAAATAGGTTTATGTAAAGAAAAGTGCATTGCAAAGAGAGTATTGGTCTGTTGATAGATGGGGCGACCGAATACACAAATGACCCAGAAAAAATTAGCAAACTACTCAAGGACAAATTTAACTCTGTGTTTAGCACCCTTAAGTCTGAAAAGAATGTAGAAAATCCAGATGAATTTTTTTATATTGATACAAATCAGCCAAGAATAAGTTCGGACACGAACCTATTGACAGACTTAGAGTTCTCAGAAGGAGATGTAATTAAGGCTGTATCACAAATACGATAAAATTCGTCACCAGGGCCAGACACATGGAGCGCCACGTTTCTGTATTGCCAAGACGCTATACTTACTGTGGAGAAAATCACTTGACAGAGGTCAAATTTCACTTTCATTAAAGAACGCGAACATTGCCCCTTATTTAACGGAAGTAACAGAGCAGTGCCTACGAATATCGGCCAGTAGTTCTCACTTCCCTCCTTATAAAGTGCTTTGAGCGTATAATTAGAGGCAAAACTACTTACTACCTACAAGAAAATAATTTATACAATCCAAACCAACATGGCTTCAGAGCTGGAAGATCGTGTTTATCACAGCTATTAGACCACCAGGAGAAAATATTGGAAACATTGTGTCTATGGCAAAACATAAATGTAATATATACTGACTTTGCTGAAGGCTCCGATAAATGTGACCATGTAATTATAACACAAACTTAAGAATACAGGAATTACTGGAAACCTGGGAAGATGGATATTTAATTTTCTGACTCAAAGAACACAAAGAGTAGAAAATGAAGTTGAGTCTGAAGTCTGTACAAGGTACAGTATTAGCTCCCTTGATGGTCATAATAATGTTTGCAGACATTGATACAGATATTAATGATAGTATTGTATTATGTTCCGCAGATGACAAAAAGGCATGCAAGAAAATGTGAAGGTCAACGAAGAAAAATTTGAACTTCTAAGATATGGTAATAACAAAGTACAATACTACAGAATAAATGGTACAAAACATTACAAGACAAACAGATAACACCCAACTCGCGAGTCAGAGATCTTGGAGTAATAATGTCGTCGGATGAAGAATTCAAAAAGCACTATAATGGGAATCATCTGGAGGAGCTTTAACAGGAGAAAAGCAAACACCATGCTAAAATTATGGAAGAGTCGAGTCCTACCAATAATTGAATATTGCTCAGTACTCACAAGCCCACACAGAAAACGAGACATTACAAAACATAGAAGCCATACAAATGACTTTTACGTCTAAGATAGAGGAAACGAAAGATGAAGACTATTAGTCTCGACTACAATCGCTGAAACTCTACTCTCTGGAAAGAAGACGCGAGCGGTACACAATAATATAGTCGTTCATATGGAAAATATTCGAGGGTTTTGTCTCTCACCTTAGAAACGAAATAGAAACACACTGGAATAAAAAAAAAGGCAAATTTTGTACTGTTCCAGTTGCGGTGGGACAGAGGAACCGTGAAAACGAGGATGGAAAATACCTTCAGAATACGAGGTCCAAAATTTGTTAATATTCTGCCCAAAGAAGTGAGGAACCTCCAGCGCACCAACCTGAATAATTTCAAGAACTAGGTGAACAGGCTCCTGTGCAAAGTCCCTGACCAGCCATGCGTGGCTGGTTACGAGGGCAGGAAAAGATCGGAAAGCAATTCCCTCCCCACCAAATCCCGTAAATGAGTCGGGATGCTGCAGAGAGGTCGACCGAAGGTCGATCCTGAACCGTCGTTCAAACCCTTATAAAGTATCATAATATATATATATATATATATATATATATATATATATACACACACAGCATATGATGCAAACCAACCAATGATTCCAAGGCCTTTCGTGTATTCAGAAGTACACCTCGTTAGGGAATACAGGAAAGGCCTTGGATTAATTTTTATTTTTCCTTGTGGGTTTGCATCATTCATTCATTTCACGTTTTTAATTGTGAAATTCATCCCATATATATATATATATATATATATATATACAGTATATGTATAACGTAATGTAATGTAGTGAATACTCTTATTTTAGTTTCAAGATAAATGTTAATTTTACCGTCTTGAATTTCGGAATAGCTATAAATTCATTTTAAATTAGTTACCCATCATAATTCAATTGTAAACCACATTAATACTAATTTTATGTATACTGTATTATTTTATTGTATGTAAACATAATTAATTATATATCACAATTGTCAGTTAATTATTTATATTCAAATAATTATTTTAATCTAATACCATGTCCATTTTGCAAATAAATAATAGAAATCCAAGGGTTATATTTTCCATCCTTGGTACTGTCGCAGTTTCGCCTAACGGACTCAATACGGCTAGTGAGATAATCACTGGTTGGCACTTAACCAGCGGCAGTGCTTATGGCTACATCATCCAGGTTAACCTATACCGGATAGATGCGCTACGGTCGCGCCGTAGCTTGCCTAGGCCCAACGACGACGACGACGAAAACCAACAATTGGTGACCCCGGAGTTGGATTCCCCCCTTTTACCCGAACGACTAGGACTAGACTGTAACGTCGTTCGTGCCATCACCCCCTTTTACCCGAACGACTAGGACTAGACTGTAACGTCGTTCGTGCCCATCACCCCCTTCACCCGAGCGACTAGGACCAGACTGTAACGTCGCTCGTGCCCTCTGCCCCTCACCCCTGCCCGTGCGCTCTGTGCCTGCGCTCGTCTCAACCTCCACTCCTTCGTTGGTAACTTGTCGTCTTGCTTGTACGTCAGCAAGCATAGGAGAAGATGCCTGACGACGCTGGTGCCATCTCCCACTTGAGCGTAAAGCTCCCCGTCTTCTGGCCGGGTGATCCATTTATTTGGTTCCACCAAGTGGAATCACAATTCAACTTGGGAAGGATCACCGCTAGCAGGACAAAATACGATCATGTTTTGTCCTCTCTACCAGCGAGCATCATCTCTGAAGTCCGTGACGTCATCGTGTCTACTTCCACGAGTGAGGACCCATACAACGATCTGAAGTCTGCCATCCTGTGCCGCACCACTGTCTCCGAGCGTGAGAAACTACATCAGTTAATCTCAAAAGAAGAACTTGGAGACCGTAAGCCCACTCAAATGCTGAGGGCTATGCAGTGCGCTCTAGGCGAACGCGCACAAACCTTCGATAAGGACATCTTTAGACAGTTGTTCTTGCAGAAACTTCCTCCATCAGCTCAGCGTGTCTTGGCCACTATGGATCCTGCTACTCCAGTTGATAAACTAGCAGAAACTGCCGACAAAGTAGTGGAGATTGACACAGCTCCGGTCAACAACGTGAACACACAATCGGAACTGGAGTTGAAAGTGGAAGAGTTAAGTCAACAACTCAACCACGTTTGTTCTCTGCTACAAAATCAACGGCAAAGAAGCCATTCTCGGTCAAGATTTACGAAGAGGCATCGTTCGAGTTCCGGGAAGATCTGCTTCTACCACTCTAAATTTGGAAAGAAGGCTAGGAAGTGCATCTCCCCTTGCAATTTTTCGTCGGAAAACCCCAGCATAAGGAACATCTTTCACTCCTCTTTCAACGCTTAGAACAATACGGTTTACTATTAATGCATCTAAGTGTGTTTGCACAGCCAACCTTGGAATTTCTTGGTCACACGATTTCGCAGCACGGAATTACCCCCCTTCAGGACAAGTGTGAGGTGATAAACAATTACCCTATGCCAAATAATCAGCGTGAGTTACGTCGGTTTCTAGGTTTGGTAAATTATTACCACAAGTTCATTAAAAACTGTGCCAGTGTTCTTGCTCCTCTACACGCTATGATCACACACAAACGCAAGGTAACGAAATTGGTATGGTGTAGCGATAGTTTACAGGCGTTCGACAATGCCAAAAATGCTATCAATAGTGCATTGTCTCTGTCATTTCCTATCAGTGATGCCCCCTAACTCTGACGGTCGATGCATCAGATGTTGCGATCGGTGGGGTGTTGGAACAAACCATTAACGGTCAACGAGCACCCATCGCGTTTTACTCGAAAAAGCTGCAGCCAGCCCAAACGCGTTATAATGCTTTCGGACGTGAACTTCTTGCTATTTACTTAAACGTGAAGCATTTTCAACATTTCCTTGAAGGCCGAGAGTTTTGTGTTTTTACCGACCACAAACCTTTGGTCACTGTCTTCAATAAAAACAGCTGTAACCACTCTCCCAGAGTCATCAGGCAACTCGATTATATCTCGCAATTTACCACAGATATCCGCCACATCAAAGGTGTCTTGAACACTCCAGCGGATGCACTTTCAAGAATAGAGATTACTTCTGTTACCCTCAGCTCTACACTGTGGAATGCTATTGCACAGGATCAAGATAAGGATACGGAACTACAAGACCTGCTCAGAGAAGACTCCACTCACTCACTTTCCCTCAAGAAAATGAGTATGCCAGGATTGTCTGTGCCCCTCTATTGCGACGTATCAACAGCTGCTATTCGCCCTTATGTCCCTCCATGTCACAGACAAGCAGTCTTCACGGATCTTCATAAGCCTCCCATCCTGGTATCCGTGCTTCGCAACACCTGGTTACCTCTCGCTTTGTTTGGCCCTCGATGCGGAAGGATGTCAAACGTTGGACCAAAACGTGCCTTGCCTGCCAGCGTGCCAAAGTCCAAAGGCACACCAGGTCCCCCTTTGACGCATTTCCGCCCCCATCCCAGCGATTTGAGGTAATTCATGTAGACATTGTTGGCCCTCTTCCAGTGATTCAAGGCCAACGTTATCTGCTCACTTGTCTCGACCGCTTTTCCAGATGGCCTGAAGCCATCCCACTTCCTGATATCCAAGCGGACACTGTTGCAAGAGCCTTTCTTCATGGATGGGTATCAAGATTTGGATTGCCGACAAAAGTCATCACTGACCAAGGTCGCCAATTTGAGTCTTCGCTTTGGAAGAAGTTTACCAGCTTGTTGGGTACAGTACATGCGCATACCTGTGCGTATCATCCGCAAGCTAACGGCCTCGTCGAACGCTTCCATCGCCAGCTGAAGTCATCCCTTATGTGTCACGAAGACTCCCATTGGATGGATAAGCTTTCACTCGTGTTGCTTGGTATTCGCTCTGCATTTAAGAGTGATCTGAAGACTACAGCGGCTGAACTAGTCTATGGAACAACACTGCGGCTACCAGGTGGCTACTTCACTGCAGGGGATAAGTCATGTGATCCTACGGAATTCGCTCAAACACTTTCCTCTCACATGCAGTCCCTTCAGCCTGTTCCCCCTCGATTGACTAGCCAACAGAACATCTTTGTTTCCCCAGCCCTCCAGTCTTGCACCCACGTTTTCGTTCGTGTACCTGTCCCAAAACGGCCTCTCCAATGTCCATATGACGGGCCCTATGAAGTTCTCCGACGTACGCGCAAATCATTTCTCATCCAGCGCGGTTCCAAGGTCGACAAGGTTTCTATCGATCGTCTAAAGCCTGCGTGTTTGGAATCAACCTTAAGCGAGGTACATGTAGCTACCAAAAAGGTCCAGGGGAAATCTGTGTCGTTCGGAACTCTTTGAACTTCCTCTCTGGTGGGGGAGTGTGTAGTGAATACTCTTATTTTAGTTTCAAGATAAATGTTAATTTTACCGTCTTGAATTTCGGAATAGCTATAAATTCATTTTAAATTAGTTACCCATCATAATTCAATTGTAAACCACATTAATACTATTTTATGTATACTGTATTATTTTATTGTATGTAAACATAATTAATTATATATCACAATTGTCAGTTAATTATTTATATTCAAATAATTATTTTAATCTAATACCATGTCCATTTTGCAAATAAATAATAGAAATCCAAGGGTTATATTTTCCATCCTTGGTACTGTCGCAGTTTCGCCTAACGGACTCAATACGGCTAGTGAGATAATCACTGGTTGGCACTTAACCAGCGGCAGTGCTTATGGCTACATCATCCAGGTTAACCTATACCGGATAGATGCGCTACGGTCCCAAGCCGTAGCTTGCCTAGGCCCAACGACGACGACGACGAAAACCAACAGTAATATATCTCTTTTATTCAGTTATCCATTAGAGTTGATGGCTCCTTGCCGAGAGGTTCGAATGACTTGTTAATGTTATCCATTATCCCAAAGAAATGTTATGAATCTTTTATGGGATTTTCTCATCCGCATTTGAAGAGCCTAAAGAATAACTTCTCAGAAACAATTACACTGAAATGTATTTACTTAAAAATTCTCTCTATCTATCTATCCATCTATCTATATACTCGTATATATGTATAATTGTATATATATATATATATATATATATATATATATATATATATATATATATAATATTATACAGAGTGTACATAAAGTCAGGATCTATTTTTGTGAAGCACTTGGAAATTATATGGAATTCAATCATAAAATGATAAAGTGGTAACATTTATTAAATAATTAAGAGTAGCATTCGACGTGACGCCCATCAGTATCCCTGCACAGCTCAAATTGTTCCGTAACATTTCTAAACACATTCTGGAGCATTTGCGGGGTTATGTTATCTGCAGCAGTTCGTATACGTGTACGTAAGTTTTCAAGACTCGTAATCTTCGTCTGATAGACGTGCGATTTGATAAAGCCCCATGCAAAGAAATCTAAAGGGGTTAAATCTGGTGATCTCGCTGGCCAAGGTCTGTTGTCCGCGTCCGATCCAGCGATTTGGAAAACGTCCATTTAGATAATCCTGAACAATTTTGGCATAGTGACAAGGAGCACCATCATGTTGATAGACGACGGTACTAACAATCCTATCCCCGTCGTCTATCAACATGATGGTGCTCCTTGTCACTATGCCAAAATTGTTCAGGATTATCGTAATAAACGTTTTCCAAATCGCTGGATCGGACGCGGAAGCAACAGACCTTGACCAGCGAGATCACCAGATTTAACCCCTTTAGATTTCTTTGCATGGGGCTTTATCAAATCGCACGTCTATCAGACTAAGATAACGAGTCTTGAAAACTTACGTACACGTATACGAACTGCTGCAGATAACATAACCCCGCAAATGCTCCAGAATGTGTTTAGAAATGCTGCGGAACGATTTGAGCTGTGCAGGGATACTGATGGGCGTCACGTCGAATCCTACTCTTAATTATTTAATAAATGTTACCACTTTATCATTTTATGATTGAATTCCATATAATTTCCAAGTGCTTCACAAAAATAGATCCTGACTTTATGTACACCCTGTATATGTCGGATGGCCAAAAAAAAAACGCCTTGAGATTTGAACATCAATAACTTCAAAAATATGCAGTTCACACTTCCAAAATTTACATAACTTTTACCTCAATCTATTGATAAGCCATCATAAAAATTTCAGACCTCCACATAAAATTTTTTTTTGAAATTTTTATGATGGGGAATTGATAAGACAAAGAACCTTTGATTCCACCCGGTCAAGTACGGCTGTGGGTTGAGCCACCCCACACATGAGAAGTAGGGAGGCCCACTTTTCAATTTTTTTTGAAAAGTATAGGTTATCGTAGTTTTTCCCATTATTTGGCACTATACTAGCACATTGGTACCATTTGTACAAAAATTGATCAATATTTAGGGGTCTCGCATCGACCTTGAAATTACGAGTTTTTTTTTAAATGCGTACTTTTTAACTTTTTACTGAATCAAGATAAGTCATTAAGTAGGGATGTTTTCTGAATCCTCTTGATGAGAGAAGTCGTTTGGTGTGCCTTCCAATGTCATACGACTAACGGTTTAAAAGTTGTGCCTGTATACAGGTAATACCAATGTGCTAGTATAGTGCTAAATAATGGGAAAAACCACGATCACCTATACTTTTCAAAAAAATCAGCAAATAGCAGACAAATAAGGAAGAAAGAAACAATAACTTAAACAATCACTTTTGTATTGTATTGACCACTATCACACGTCACTGGCTGCAACGTTGTCCCTCTGTGCTATGTCATCGTGGCGAGTGATGACTTCTTGAAGTCGCCGAGCTCTTTCCGGTTCTTTTCCACCACTTGCAGAAGATCCTGCAGCTGTGCCTCGTCCTTTGTGACCGTGTTCGCATAGTCTTATATCAGTTGGACTCCTCTTTCAGCGACGTCATTGGTGACCTGGAGATTAGAGATCACATCCTTCAGACGACAAAAGTCCTCGTTCTCGTCCCACTTATCAGTTGGCAGGGTGCGCCATGAAGACCCATACATCTTCAGACCTGCAAATAAGAACCAGGAGGACTCGTCGATCAGGTCGGGGAGTAGCGTTATCTCGTCGACTGAGACGTTCTCGTATGTGAAGTCTTTGGGTACAGGGAGGTGGGACAGCTTCTCTGCCATCTGTTGCTTCACAGTGCCATCCACCTTGTTGCTGCATAGAGCGAAGATGACGGTCTGAGGCCTCAGATACCAGAAGTGCCGCCTCATCACTGCCAGTGACGCTTCTGCCACCTCGCGGTCCACTGCACTATACCTCAGAAAACGCTGGTATAGTACCAGGTCATTCAACGGCGCATCAGCTGCTACAGGGGCCGCCAACCAAGCTGGTACGTACAGAAGAGCGATGAACACCACGATCCTGTGCAGTTTGTCGACCAGCTCGGCGTCGAGCTCCAGCTGCCTACTGAACATCAGCAGTTTTGTGTAGTAGATGACCTGAAACAGAATAGGCACCATTGTAAGTAAGACAGGTTTATTGATACCAATTACTTTGTTTGCGTTATAATGAAATGTTTATCTTTGAATAACTTTTAAACTTATCTCTAGATTATTTTTGTTTGAAAATACTAACTTTAGCCATCCATCTTGCGTGGTGGTAGGCTCCTGGGCGCATGAGGTGATAGCAGCCACAATGCTTACTACCTATGTAGAGAATGGAAAGTGGAAAGGAAACTGTCAAGAATACATGTGGGTTACGGGACACTTAAAACTGACGCTATCGATGAATACTATACACAATACGCACCTGATTATTGGACATGCGGAAACGATCAGCCACTTCCATGACAGCAGGTGCATTAAGGATGCGGCGAGGAAGATTGACAGACACACTTGGCTCTTTCGGCAGGGGGAACGCTAGTTCTGTCTCCGACTCTCCTGACATGCCAGTATCATCATTCTCCATGGCCTCATCTCCGGTTTCGTATGCACACTTTGAGGTTTACGGCTCCTGGCGAGGACGTTTTCTTCCTTCCTGTAGCTTTCTTTTTACAGCGAAAACTTTATCGTTCCCGCTCATCGTTGCCACCCGAGGACCACGCTGATCGAGGTAGAAGTCAATGTCTTCTTTCTTGTCCTTGTCGGACAGCAGTCGATTCTTCTTTATATCTTCGACAGCGTCAGATGTTCCGATATCCCACAGCTTGTCCACACTGTCCGAAAACTTCTGCCGTTTTCCTCCGGCGTCAGTTTCTCGTTTTCTGCTCTTTTGGAGTAAGTGCCACTCTTTCCACAATGCCTCTAGCTTCCGTTCGCAGTTGAGCTTTGTGATTGTTTTAATGCGGGCCATGTTCCAAAACTTTAAGACGTTGTTTACGGTTTCTTTGAATGCGTCTTTCCTGTTAGCAGTGTACTGGATAACACTGAAGAAGTATTGCAAAACCTGCCGTGTTGTTGGCAATTTGCTACCACTGATGGAGGACGACGGTTGGCCAACTAAAAAAATTTCCGAGGCCGATCTTAGAGAAGGTAGCGATGATATTTTCGCCTTTCCTTTTGATGACTCTCTATTTGTAGCTTCAAGAGTTCTTCCAGTTATGGTTGCCATCGATTTGTCCATGACAAAGGATGAGGAACTCAGACAGAATTTCAAAATGTTATGATCTGCAAAAAAAGAAATAGGTTAGGTACCTGGCACAGGCATAGTGCATTTTCTAATTACCTATATACATTATACATTCCCCCGGGTATGGTGACTCATTTTTTGAAAAGTATAGGTGATCGTGGTTTTTCCCATTATTTGGCACTATACTAGCACATTGGTATTACCTGTATACAGGCACAACCTTTAAACCGTTAGTCGTATGACATTGGCAGGCACACCAAACGACTTCTCTCATTAAGAGGATTCAGAAAACATCCCTACTTAATGATTTATCTTGATTCAGTAAAAAGTTAAAAAGTACGCATTTTTACAAAAAAACTAGTAATTTCAAGGTCGATGCGAGACCCCTAAATATTGATCAATTTTTGTAAAAATGGTACCAATGTGCTAGTATAGTGCCAAATAATGGGAAAAACCACGATCACCTATACTTTTAAAAAAAATTGAAAAGTGGGCCACCTTAATTGAGAAGCTTACTCCATGCACACTCTAAATGGTAACAGACATTTGTTTATATATATATATATATATATATATATATATGATGAATAAAACCACGAAGGAAAGGAAACACAAAATGGTGCTCAAGCGCTTTCGTCTAATGACATCCTCAGGAACACTGAAGTACATAAAAGGGTGACAGCCTATATATAGGTTACAGAAAGAAAAAAAAAATAAATAAATAATATATATATATATATATATATATATATATATATATATACAATAAACGGAGAAGTAAAAATAAAAATTAAAAATTAAAGGATTAACAGAGAGGCAAACAGATTTGTAAGGAAAAAATATCGATTTTTAGCACAAGATCAAATGAATTATAAAAATACACATTTATACTGGAAATCTGCCCGGGTTTTAACGCTCTGCCTTTTTGGTTAAGTTTCGATGTATATAAAAATAAAATGAAAATTAAAAGTTAATAAAGTAGCATACAAGTTTACCAAAGATTTAGCGTTCTACCCTTCTTATCTAAATCTGTTTTGAAGGAATTCAAAACAATAGGATCGAGTTGAAAAAGACCTTTGCTTATGTTAAAGTTATTTGAAAGTTGGATAATGGCAGACTCAAGAATATTTCTATTAACAATGTTGCTAGAGTGGAATAAAACTGGAGCATTATTCCAATCAATACAGTGGGATAACTCTGACAAATGGACAAAAAGGGCACTGGACAACTGTCCTGTTCTAACGGAATATTGATGCTGTTTTTATACGTGTGTGCAAATCCTTTCCCGTCTGACCTATGTAAAAGGAATCACATTGTTTACACCCAATTTTACAGATAATGCCTGAATTATTGGTAGGGCTATTTTTTACTATGATATTTTTCACAATATTGTTATATGAAAATACTACATTAATATCCAAAAGTTTAAGTACATTAGCAATGCCTAAAAAGCCCGGGAAAAATGGAAGTACTAAAATATTTTTTGACAAAGTACGAGTGTTATTATTGACACGATAGAACCCGCAGGATGACGTCATCAAATCATTTAATAGTGGCTTGAAACGCATTCTCAAAGATCATAAGGACTTAATTCCGCTTTTCATGTCCACTTCACCTTCTCTGTCCTACCTTTACGGTCTTATTAAAACCCACAAACCTGGCAACCCTATGCGCCCTATTATTAGCTCGGTGGGCTCTATTACTTATAAACTCTCCAAATGGCTTGTCAAAGTCTTGTCCCCCATTCTCGGAACTATCTCTGATTCACATGTAAAAAATTCCATGGATCTTACTGAAAAATTGAATAATGCACGTACTGAAACTAACGATAGATTGATCAGTTTTGACGTGTGTTCATTGTTTACAAAAGTGCCGATTGACGATATGCTTGACTTTCTCTCCCAAGAATTACATAAGTATGACCTGCCACTACCTTCACACATTGTTTTGGATCATATTAAGCTTTGCATCAAAGACTGTAAATTCACTTTCAATAACGAGTATTATCAACAAGTTTTTGGGATGGCCATGGGCAACCCCTTATCGCCCCTCCTCCAATATTTATATGGAGTTTTTCGAAATTACTTACATTCCGAGAATCCTGGGGGTTGGCATCCCTTGGTTGCGGTACGTCGACGATATTTTGTGTATCTGGCCCATGAATCGTGACCTGGATAACTTCCTCCTTCAGTTAAATGATCAAGTCCCCTCCATTAAGTTTACTTTAGAAGTGGAACAAGACAATTCAATCCCATTTTTGGATGTGCGTGTACATAGGGAAAGCCCAGGTTTTAAGTTTAGTATCTATCGGAAAACAACAAACAATTTGTCCTACGTACACTTTTACTCGGGACATGACACCCCCACTAAGAAGGCCATTTTTTCATCAATGTTTCTCCGCGCCCTTAGGATCGCCAGTCCGGAATACATCGATGCCGAATTGGAAAAAATCAACGGTATTGGAAGTGATCTGTGTTATCCATCTGCGTTTATGGAATCTTGTCTCAACAAGGCAAAACGAACTTTCTATCGTGTCAATAATAACACTCGTACTTTGTCAAAAAATATTTTAGTACTTCCATTTTTCCCGGGCTTTTTAGGCATTGCTAATGTACTTAAACTTTTGGATATTAATGTAGTATTTTCATATAACAATATTGTGAAAAATATCAGTAAAAAATAGCCCTACCAATAATTCAGGCATTATCTATAAAATTGGGTGTAAACAATGTGATTCCTTTTACATAGGTCAGACGGGAAAGGATTTGCACACACGTATAAAACAGCATCAATATTCCGTTAGAACAGGACAGTTGTCCAGTGCCCTTTTTGCCCATTTGTCAGAGTTATCCCACTGTATTGATTGGAATAATGCTTCAGTTTTATTCCACTCTAGCAACATTGTTAATAGAAATATTCTTGAGTCTGCCATTATCCAACTTTCAAATAACTTCAACATAAGCAAAGGTCTTTTTCAACTCGATCCTGTTGTTTTGAATTCCTTCAAAACAGATTTAGATAGGAAGGGTAGAACGCTAAATCTTTGGTAAACTTGTATGCTACTTTATTAACTTTTAATTTTCATTTTATTTTTATATACATCGAAACTTAACCAAAAAAGGCAGAGTGTTAAAACCCGGGCAGATTTCCAGTATAAATTTGTATTTTTATAATTCATTTGATCTTGTGCTAAAAATCGATATTTTTTCCTTACAAATCTGTATGCCTCTCTGTTAATCCTTTAATTTTTAATTTTTATTTTTACTTCTCCGTTTATTGCATATATATATATATATATATATATATATATATATATAGATATATATATATATATAGATATGTATGTATATATATATATATATATTATTTATTTTTTTTTTTTTCTTTCTGTAACCTATATATAGGCTGTCACCCTTTTATGTACTTCAGTGCTCCTGAGGATGTCATTAGACGAAAGCGCTTGAGCACCATTTTGTGTTTCCTTTCCTTCGTGGTTTTATTCATCATAAATATTTTTCACGTGTTACTTTCGTGAAATAATTTCATATATATATATATATATATATATATATATATATATATATATATATATAGATGAAACATCTACTCGAAATTTCATAATACATTTAGCTTTCTGAAGTGAATAATAGCTATTTTGAAATGTGTATTAGATATTTCAAATAACTGAAAACGGTGCTTAAATGTTTCAGATATATAAATGGGTAGAGATTAAATATTTCACGTGCATAATAAATTAATTTTCTGTTGTTTGAGCCTGGACGTATGCGCATTTTAGTTAAATGTATTTTGAAACTGTGACACATTTTATGTTCGTATTTTTTTGGCTGTCTCGAAAAAAGGAGAAATTCTTTTTTATATCCGTGTATTTATTCATTTATTCCATGTATGCTTAGGTCTTGTAAATGCCTTTCATGCATTTATTAATATTATTTATTAGTCTAGGGCTAGTCTAGTAGTATCTTTCAAGATGAATAACTAGCCTGTGACCCTGGGCCTAGACTTTTATGTAGTCCTCTTGATACAGAGTAGTCCTACGGGGGCGGCGGGCGGCGGCGGCGGCCCCGCCCCGGCCCGGCCCGCCCGCCGTCACTCCTACCCTAGGTTCAATCTCTAAGTTAGACAGCCTATGTTTGAGAAAAGATATTGATAAGTTAGAAAGGGCTTAGGCTACAGCAGCCAAGATGGTCCCAGAACCGAGAAGTAAAACGTCTGAAGAAAGACTGGTTGGACTAGACATACATATATTCACTTGAAAAGCGTAGAATTAGAGAACTAATTTATTTATTTAAAATTATACATGGATGTGATAATATAATCTATAAAAAGTTACTGACAGCGATTGAGAGTTAATTACAAGAAGTAATGGATGTAAGCTGAAAGTCAAACGCTTCAAAAGTAATGCTGTGAAGCAATTCTTGTTATATAACTTAAACTTAAACTTGAACTACTTAAAGTTTCATGCATTAGACAGTTCATTGTTAGACAATTCATTAAACATTTCCTTAGACATTTTAGGTTAAACTTTTCAAGTGTTTAAAAAAATTGAGACAATTTAGACAATTTCAGTTGATTAACCGAAATGTCTGACGAAACGATTAACTAATGTGAAATGTCTAACGTATGAGACATTTCAAAATTCACAAAATTGGGACAATAAACGTCTAATGAAACGCCTACTTCTTTTTAGAGTGCAGGGGCGGAGAAGACCCCTGTACAGAGACAGCAACTGAGTGGGGATGAAGAAACTGTGAAACCGGTACAGCACACCTAACCTCTTAGAATCTGTTTTAGAATGAGAATATATGTGATCTTTCCAGAAATGATCATGAGAAACGGAAACGCCAAAAATATTAAGAGAAGAGGAAGGATTGAGTTGTGTATTGTTGATATACGAGTATAACATATAGAGAATATATTAGTATATTGGTGAGTATTGTTGTGTACTCTGTATTGTTGAGATATAAAACATAGGCTGTTGAAACAATAATAACAATAATAATAATAATAATAATAATAAGTGGTTATACAGGGAATATATTCCATTTTAGGATGCTTCAGAAACAAATACAAACCAAATCCACGAACAGACTAAAGTTGATCACAAGTTCCAGGCAACGATATTTTGATGAACTTCAAAATCCTTTATCAAAACAAATAAATTTTGCGACCTCAGAATAGCGGAATCTCTACTCATAAACAAATATATACCAGATAATAAAATAAAATTTAATGAAATAATGAGTTTGCTTAATATTTTTCAATCAAATTATTC
The DNA here is from genome assembly GCA_023014485.1 of Bathynomus jamesi. Lineage (NCBI taxonomy): Eukaryota > Metazoa > Arthropoda > Malacostraca > Isopoda > Cirolanidae > Bathynomus > Bathynomus jamesi. Next base: position 1,188,121 of record JAJOZX010000156.1, on the reverse strand, counting down.
TGTATCATAAACTAAGCAAAGTTTTTAATTTTTGGAATATATTATATACTGTCGCATGTACACAGTATGTTGTGCCACGATATTTCTATTATTATTAATTTGATATTTGTCACTTTAATAATATATATACATATATTCTGTAATCTCAGTCAAATTTCGAGTTTAGTCCCTTGAGAATATTCGGATATATACACAGTATATGTAGCCTATATATATATATACTATATACACACATCTTTCAAATGTTCTATGCTATGATTCCTCATTTCACGAAGGTCAAGCTTGTTGACCCTCCTCTTGAGTTGGCCTAGTGAAGTAGGGAGTTGGTTTCTTGTGCTCTCCACCTCACATATCCAGGTACGTCCGGCTCATCTGGAATTGTTCTGAGCCAGGCGTCTTCTTTTGACGATATCCACGCTACACTACTCGTGTCCTTAGTTCCATGGGCAGCTGCTTGAACAGTCTTGGTCCTCTCGCAAGAAGACTATTTTCCTTTAGGGTTCAGGATGTTTCCTGTCCAGCCTTTAATTTGGGAACACGACACATTCTTCCTTTTCTACTTTCCACTGTTGTTTGAGTGGTTATAGGGTTCAAAGTAAGATTAGGGGCTTGTTCCTCCATTATTTTCGAAGTGTAAGTGATGGTGTCCCTCTCTCTCTTCTTTCCAGTGAATATAAGTTTAACTCCCGTACCCTTTCCCAGTAGTTTAGTTCTTTGCATCCACTGATCTTGGCTGTGAAGCTTCTCTCTTCTAGTTGACTAATGTCTTCTTTTTTATATGGGGATGTTAAGACCGAGCAGTATTCCAACTTGGGTGTGATCAGTATTTTCAATAGAGGAATCATTATATTCCTATCCCTTCGTTTAAAGGTTCTCAGGATCTGTATAGTTATTCTTTTTGCTCTGTTTACTGCTATCTTATTTTGTGTTTCAAATTTCGCGTCATCGGTCATTACAACTCCTAAATCTTTTGCTTTAGAATTTCGATGAATTTCCTTTCCATTTGGGATACAGTATTCCATGGATTTTAGGTCCTCCCTTTTTCCAGACCTTAATAGTTGAAAAATTTCAGTGTTAAATTTCATATTATTGCCTTCAGACCAATTGTACGAGAGCCACTCAATATATTTTGCCCCACCTTTTTTTTTCTTTTAAATTTTCCTTGTAAGTTCCAGAAATTTTGTACACAAGTAGTTACATACCTTTTTTACAAGTTTTTATTTTTCCACATAGTCTCCATCCCTTTCTACGGCTTTCCTCCACCTCCAAACAACGGCCTTTATTCCTTGCTGGTAAAAGTCCGCTGGGTTCCGCTCGAGCCACCTCTTAATCTCCTCAACAACCTCATCGACATTCTAAAACTTTCTTTCACGAATAGCATCTTTCATTGGCCTAAACAAATGGAAGTCTGAAGGTGCCAGATCCGGGCTGTATGGAGGGTGGGGTAACACAGTCAAGCGCATTTTTGTGTTGGCCTCTCTTGTTTGCAAACTGTTGTGTTGTGTTGTGTTATCGTGCAAAAGAAAGACGTCTTCCAGTTTTCTTTCCCATCGAACTCGCTTTATACGTCTCTGGAGTCTCTGTAGGGTAGCAATATATGCCTCTCAGTTGATTGTTTGTCCTTTCTTCATAATGTCCACCAGAATCACCTCTTTCATGTCCCAGAAGATGGTAGCCATAACCTTTCCTGCAGAGGGAGCCATTTTGAACATTTTCTTGCGTGGGGAGTCTGCGTGCGTGATGCCACTCCATGGATTGGAGTTTTGTTTCAGGTTCAAAGTGGTGTACCCGAATCTCATTCCCAGTCACAGTTCGTGAAAGGAAGTCATCCCCTTCTGTCTCGTATCGAACCAACGACTCAGAAGCAATTTCTTTTTTTTGGGCTTTGTGATCTTCAGTCAGTTGGCGAGGAACAAACCGTGAACACACTTTTGAGTGTCCTAATTGCTGAATTATAGTATTCACACTTCCTTCACTAATTCGTAGCTCCAGTGATAGCTCTTGTATGTGACGCGCCGATTTGATCGAATGATGTTGTTAGCACGTTGCATAGTGTGAGATGTGACAGCCGATGCCGGGCGACCGCTGTGTGGCTCATCATCTCCCTCTTTCCGATGATCTCACACGTTTAGACCAGCGTCCAACTGTGCTTCAATCAGCAACAGCATCTCCGTAAACGTTTTGTGGACGTTTGTGAATATTTCCAACTGTTTCCTTCTCTGAGGTTAAGAACTCGATAATAGCTCTCTGTTTACGATGCACATCACTGTCAGACGCCATTTTAGAAACTGCGTTAACTATCGGTTTTATAGAAAGGCGTTTAAAAGCGGTTTAGACAAGGAGGGAAGGTTCAAACTGGAAAAATGCGGTTATGTGAGGCGCAGAAAGTTCAGACTTACGACCCAAAAGACACTTCAGCCCCATAGCCTATTATTTAATTAAGAAAAAAGGGTGGGGCAAAATATATTGAGTGCCCCTCGTAGATTGTGGTCATGTATGTTTGTAGAGATCCTATATCCTTTCGGTTTCTTATTTTTCTCCTAATTTTTTGTGTCTTCGGCAAAGGATGTTACTGTGCTGTCACTGGCAACTTCCTCATCTATATCAGTTAGCATGATTATGAAGAGTAGTGGAGCTAATACTGTTCATTGTGGTACTGAGGTAAGGACTTCTGACTCTGATGAAGCTATTCCTTGAACTGTAACGACTTACTGCCATTCACTAAGGAAATTATATTCCCATTTTCCTACTTTTCCTGTTATTCCCATATATTTCAATTTATGTGCTATGATTCCATGGTCACACTTGTCGAACGCCTTGACAAAGTTTGTGTATATTACATCATAGTTTGCATTACTTTCAAGTCCATTAATAATGTTGTTATAGTGTTCCATTAGTTGTGAGCGGCATGATTTTCCTGACCAGAATCCATGTTGTTTCTCATTTAATTTTTTCCGAGCTTCCAAAAAGTCAGAATTTTTCTCTAACTATTCGTTCAAATATTTTCAAATATATATATACACACACATACACATATATATATATATGTGTGTGTGTGTGTGTGTGTGTACTCGTATAACAAAAGTTTTAACCGCATTTCATTCTAGACTAGTCCTTAATTGATTTCCTTCACTTGAAAGAATTACATTCAGGACGTTTGAAAAGGCTTTTAGAAACTACTGCACATTAAAGTTCAGTCTGAAAGTACATTTTTACAAATGGATGCTTGAAAGTGAAAGTGATTCAAATGTATTTTTTACCGATTTTTTCCTTTTGCCAAAAAGTGACTCAAGTACTTGAATCCGCACTCTGCACGCTGAGTGCGCGCCCGCGAAGTGAATCAAAAGACTCAAACTAATTCAAATCTCACTTTGTGGAGAAAAAGATAACCTGTTCAGAATGGCGTCTGAATGAACTTGAATCACTTTCACTTCCAAGCGTCCAATTGTCTTAACAATCAGCTGCTTCCAAAATTTATGAATTCAACTTTTACGATCAAACAGCTTGTTATAAAAAAATTAACAAATAAATTAAAATTAAAATTAATTGAAGGATATACTTAAGAAATACGAAGACCTTACAACATCACTATTAAAGGAATAATAATAATAATAATAATAATAATAATAATAATAATAATAATAACAACACTGTTCTTGTAAATTTTAGCATTGTCAGTGGGATTTTCTTTATGATAATTTAAAAGGCAATTAAAATATTTGCTCTTCCTAAAATGCTCTTTTAGTCCAAACGACTGAAAATGACTGATTAAGTATTTCCCTGAATTGTCACTGTAATCTTTAATTAAGGCTTCTAATTTTCTCTGTAATTAATGCGGGAACTTAATACTCTGCTTCCAGGCTTAAAGTGTCACTATTGAAAGTTAAAAAGACTTTAAAGAAAGAACTGCTCGCACTTTATTCAAGGTATGTACGAGAATAACGCAGAAAAACACTAATACAGCAACCAAGTGACATAATTCCTTACGTCTCTGCTAATAAACTAAAATCGTTATAGTGCTATCACTGCAGGGTTGCTTCAACCATTTAGATTTGTTATCAAATATTTTATTATTCTATTTGGTTGTAACCAAGATTTTTTTTTTCTGTGTATGAAAAACCAGTTAAACATCGAATAAATTTATTAAGAGGAGCGCGGTACGTATGTACGAGTATATTGTTATTGTAAATGTTTGTTTGATGGGGTTATTTAACCTCTTTCACGACACCTAAGATCATAATATGACGTAGTGAATCTGCAGTTTTACCTGGGTTTCGAACCACGGGTCGTTACATAATTTGGATATGGGGGACGGCCTCCCAACCAACTTTTCTCCAGACCCAATGTCGCTTAACTTCGTTGATCGAAGGGAATCGGTGTTACGACGCTAGCCATGACGTACCCTGTTACTTCAAATAGTCGTTGTTTTAAATGAAGTATGAAACTAAAATTTTAAAACATGCACAGTACTTCTAGAGCCTCATTGAACAGCCAACTCAGCAAGTAAAATGAGTTTGGAATAGTCATAATAGATCATATGAGAAAATCACGTTACAGATCAGCGCTATTTTATTGAATCCTCAGTTTTATGATAACTATATAGTTCATTCACAATTGTATTTTTTAATAAATCTAATTCTATTATTGCCTATATAGAATAAAGCTCAAACTTTAAAATGTATTAAAGTCGTATCATATTTCGATTACCGAAATACTGACAGATATTTTCTCTTAATTTCTCCATTTATTCCAGACGCTACCTCGGTCCTGCGCCAAGAATGTTTTTAGGTATCTTACAATGATCTCATTTTCGTCATACTATGATAAATTTCGTTTGATTTTATTAAAAATTTTGACATCAAGGAGATATTTCATTGATTTTTATGAAGCATCACTTAATAGTCAGACTGTTTTAATTTAATAATACTCCATACAGTTTCACTATAAGACATTCAATGCAGAAAGACTTTACTTAAATATTAAAAAATTGTTATTTTGTATGAACAATAGCAAACCATTACTATATTTCTGATCTCTCAAAACTTGTTTGATTTAAGCTTTTCTTTTATATAATTTATTCCATGTAATAAATTTCTTACAAAAGAGGGTATAGCATTCATATGTAGATGTCTGTATTACGAATACACGCATCTAGATGCGCAGTTATGATGGAGAAAGTTCTCTAAAATCTATTATTGGTGTAGGAATATCCTGGTGCCACGCTTTTGCTTTTTTATGATTGATTATACAAATATATTTCTTTCCATATACACTAACCTTTACAACAATATAAAGTAAATAAATAATAATGAAAAAGAAAATGAGAAAAAATAAGTTTCTTCAGTATCCTTATTCTCAGGGAATGTAAGAATGTAAATCAAAATTTGCACTTGAAATTTCCCACACATTGCATGTATCAGCAAAATAAAACTGCAAATATTCTTTAACCTTTTAAATAAATAAACCCTTTATCGAACGTTTATTTTTATTAATAATTATTAATTATTAATATTAATAAAGATATAATGACGTTTCGTTTCGGAATCTTCAACCACCAACCTCAACCCTACACCCTTCATTTCCCAATTCTAGAATTAAAAATTCCCATAAAAGGTAATGCATTTAATATATGAAATATTTGTATATGGAGAGTTATACAATATCCTTGGTAGCAGAGCAATGATCATAGTATCTATTAGCATTATTATACCTCTTAGCATAAGAAATCAGCTACCGCTGTTGTAAAGACTGAAAAACAACGAAGTTTACGTGAAAGTTGAAGCTGTAGTAACGCTGTAGTAAGCTGTAGTAAGCTGTAGTAAAATTATAACACAGGGTGTCTCAAAAGTCACTACCTATCTATTTCGGTGACATTAGATGTTTTTTTAAAAAATGCTATGCTGGCATAAAGATATGTACTTCTGGTGCAAATTTGTGTATTTAAAAAAAGTTAATTGGTTTATTATCTTGACATGCTTGAACAATTCCTCGAACCTCAACTTCTTACAGATGGCATTCTTGACACAGTAGTTTTTCAGCAGGATGGAGCACCGTGCCATTATGCAATAATTGTACGTGATTATCTTGACAGACGCTTCCCCGGTCGCTGGATTGGTCGTGGAGGAACACAACCATGGGCAGCACGTTCACTCGATTTAACATCATTAGATTTTTTCGCCTGGGGTTTCATTAAGTCTAAGGTGTACACTGGTAGAAGAATTAGTGATGTAGCCGAACTTCGAAATCGTATTACCGATGCAGTTCAGAAAATAACACCTCAAATGCTGGAAAGTGTGTTCCGGGAAACAACTTATCGCTTTGAGCTCTGTAGAGACACTGATGGTCGCCATGTGGAGACAGATAAATAAATAGCACTAATTCTTTGTGGCACTTACTTTGAAATAAATATATTTTTCATGTCTTAAACCAGTTTTTCGTAATTCCCATTATTTTTCAAAATAGATAGTGACTTTTGAGACACCCTGTACTATAACAAAATATTTTTTTTTAAATATTACATGCTAAAACAATATCTTATTAGAAAACTGATGTAACATGCATATGTAATATGTAATATGGGGTGACATATAACCCCACATAATTTAAAATTTAATGAAGGTGCGAAGTAATAAAATAAAGTGACGAAACCTTCCTGTTGAAGTCGTATATATCTGAACTGAAAGTTGTACAGGATAAAACAGAACCAGAATGCTTCTTCTGGCCGATTTTCATTATATTTCATCATTTACCTTTGTTATAGCATGAGAACAGACGTTTGTTGATCATATTCTGAGAATTTTGCAATTAATTTGAAAGTTGACAAACCGTTGCCAACAGGTTTCGTCAATTGATGTTGGTCTAATTATGCTTAGTACGCAAGGGTTTCTTTCCACTGTGTCTTACGCAAAGATTCTTTCTGTAAACCCATTTCTATTATTCAAGTTTAATTTGTACGGTATCTCGACAGAGAGACCCATCGAAGTTATTCCGAAGTTTTCCCGAATTGAAGATGCAGCAGAGCTCAGCCCGAATCCAGGTTGGAGTAAAACAACGGGAGAGCAGACTTTAAATTTTAAAATGAGAAATTTTGTTATTTTTAAGTATTTTCTTCAATGACTGAAATTGTTTAACTTCTCCGGTTACTGTAATTATATATTATATTGGATTTTTAGATTTAAATAAAGAAATGAATATTCTGTTGAATATTACAAGTTACCTTTCTTGCTCAAAGGTTAAAAAGTTGGTTAAATCCCCAGACGGTTCACTCCTTCTTCAGGGATCAATAAAAATAATTCTTCCTTTCCCCCACCTTTTTTTATTAAAAATTCGGGGCGAGCATACTTTTGCTAAATACAAGAACGAAATTACTAATAATTAATGCATTGTTAAACAGAAACTAAACACTGAATTCCGATATTCAATAAGATTAGACCAAGAAAAGGCGTGTGGTAGTTCCCCTCCCCCCTCTAAAAAAAAGTGGTTTTAGCTGTTCCAATCTTGGATAGATTTATGAGTTCCGCAGAGCTTAAAACGGGAATAGTCGATGTTGGGTAGAAGAATAATTCCAATCCGAAATTGGCTTGGCAGGTCAGGAGATTCTTCAAGCATCTCCGAAATCCAATTTTTCAAGGAGAAAAACCTATAAAAACCTTCGGTGAGACGGGCGGTAATGGCCGGAAAAAGAGGGCTCAGTCATATGCAGACCATGGTCGAGTGAAATATATTACGAACGGTGGACGCGTTACTGTTCTCCCTTCCTATTTATCAGATTGGCCTGGGACATTTCTATAGGCTGGGTTAGCCATATGAATGGCTCGTTGACACATTTAATGTCATTCATCAAACTGAGGGCACTTTAACAGGCGGTAATGTCACCAACCGGGAAAAACAAGCCCTCTCCAAAAGGAGAAATAGGTCGAAGCATATAAATTACGTGCAACGAGTTCGTCACATTACCCCCTCCCCATTTCGCAGACTGTGAGACAATCTTTGGTTGGGTTTTGTTGGTTGGTTAATCCTTTTAACGTCTTCTTTGAAATGGGGAACTGAGACAGCTTGGCTGGGTTTAACCATATGTGTATAAAATATACATACCCTTCAGTTTAATCATGAATAACGAATAATGGTCGAACCTAAGGTGGAAGTTGATTGGATTTTTGGACGAGAGAAGGATATAAAAGAAGAATCTATGTGAAGGGTCTATGTGAAACAGTTTGTAAGCTCATGCGAGGTGAGCGGAAGTGTCCAACTCTTCCATGAATTCAGTAAAAATAATTACACTAAAAATTAAAAAGAAAAAAATACCTTAGTATTACCAGTATGTACAAAATGATGAGCTGTAAAAAATTTCAGTCACTATTCATTTTCAAAGAGTATTGATCCAGAAATTGCCAAATGGAATGCAGTTACATATCGAAATATTTCGCACTTCAACGAAACTTTAAATTTTATACTTTATACACTGTTCACTGAACTGAAGAAAAGGGAAAGAATTAATTGAGTGGGGTAATTTGGGGGGGGGGGGGGGGGGAATTGTATAATACATCCACTTTTTTATTTGCTACCCTTTTAACATTCAATATTTAAACAAATTTTTTGCTATGCTATAATTCTATTATAGCTTAAATTTTCACTTTCAATAGTGGCAGCAAACAGATTCTACTTTTTCTGCTGAAAAGCGTTGTTGCCACGTTGTACTAAAGCTGTATTTCATTACGTTTGAATTCTTATACTAAAAGGTAGGCAGCGCCCTTAATTCAGTGGGTAACGCCGTTTCCCTATAGGCGAACTGAAGACACTGAGACCGGGAGTTCGACTCCCATTGGTGTTGGTAATACTAATTTGAGAGTTAGAGTAATGAACTGCATTAATTTAGTTGGCCTCAGCGCTCTGCCAGTTTCTGGCCCTCCTGACTGATTATTATTATCCTAAGATATATAATAATACTATAATACTAATAGATACAAGGATCAATACTCTGTCATAAAGAATATTTGTATAACTTTTCAGATAAATAATTTAGATATTAAATGGATAACTTCTCTGGAGAATTTTCAATTATGGAGTTAGAAAATGAGAAGGCTTGATTGGGGATTGGCGTTGAGACTTGAGGAACAAAATTTTTTTATCACTGAAAACAAAAGCGTAACAAAGGTTTTATTTATTTTACAAAATTAAAGAATAATTGCAGTTTTATTCTGCTGATACAATATATGAAAATTTTTGAATATAAATTTTACCTTTCATTCTCTAGGAATGAGGGATGCACCCTCTGTTGTCACTTTACTTATATGCTTATTTAATCTTGCAAAAATGGTTGTCTTGGGTAAACCTTTATATTTGATAACCAACCACAAAAACCAAGGGCAAAAAGTGGTATTCAGCTATTTTTCAGTAAATAGTCATTTTTTTTAAATTTTTAATTTTTAAGTGAAATTTCTTCTAATTGTTCAAATAGTAACTACAGGGTGGGCCGTAAGTTTCCATACATAGGAAAAATTAAACGTTTGTTTTTATGTTTCAGATACCCTAAGAATATGCGTTTGACGTAAGATCTTGTTTACTGATGAAGCAAATTTTTACGTCAATGGAGAGGTTAATCGGCAAAACATACGTTATTGGAGTAATGCTAACCCTAACTGGCTGAGTCCGACGAAGATGCAAGGTGCCGGTAAAGTGATGGTGTGGGTCGGGATATGGGGTGACAGAATTATTGGACCAATTTTTGTCAGTGGAAATCTTAATGCCGAAAGGTATCTTAACATGTTGCAAGAAGAGATTTTCCCATCCCTGCTAAACGAGGAAGGTAACTTCCCAGTTTACTTCCAGCAAGATGGAGCTCCACCTCATTATGGTCTTCACGTGCGTCGGTATTTGGATCAGCAGTTTCCGGATGCTTGGATTGGTCGGCGTGGTCCTGTGGAGTGGCCTCCCAGATCCCCAGATCTCACCCCCCTTGATTTCTATCTTTGGGGGCACTTGAAGGCCATGGTGTATCAGGAAAAGATACGAGACATAAATCATCTAAAGGAACGTATCACCAACGCCATTACAAGCATAACGTCAACTGTGCTAATGCGTGTTCATCAACAGTGGGGAACACGTATTGAAATGTGTTTTCAAAACAATGGCAACCATGTAGAGCATATTATATAAATAAAAATGGTTGTCCATAAAAAAAATGTTTATTTTTCCTATGTATGGAAACTTACGGCCCACCCTGTATTATTATTAGATACAAGTATGTACAGTATTTCCGGAAAACACGGTCGAATAAAGGTGAAATCTTCTGTTAACATCCGAAGTGGAATTCCTGGTATGCTGGCTTACTATATATATATATTTTTTTTAAATGCAGGAAGGAGGGCCAAGGGCGAACGCCCGCAAAAGCGGCCCCCATAGAAGAAGAGAGCCAAACTCAAAGTTCAGGGTTTTGGAGATGCCTAGACATTCTGCGTTTGAAAGATTGGATATCATAGACAGGGGGAAAGATGGATTGAGGAAGAGTGTTCCAGAGTTGACCGGTTGAGTAGATAAAATATTGAAAATACCGATTACCCTTTGCGTTAGAGAGTTGGACAGAAGAGGAATGAGAAAGTGTGTGTAGAAAGTCTGGTGTTGCGGCTGCGTGCTCTCCTTAAAGGAGGAGCCATGCAGGTAGAGAATTCAGAAGAGGAGTGTCCGTCATAATAGCGGTAGTAAAGAGAGAGTGAGGCAACATTGCGGCGAAGAGAGAGAGGGATTGAAGACAGTCAGTAAGAGGCAGGGAATTGATGAGACGAAAAGCCTTTGATTCCATCCGGTCAAGTAGGGCTGTGTGGGTTGAGCCACCCCATACATGAGAAGCATACTCCATACAGGGGCGAACAGGACCTCTGTACAGAGACAGTGACTGAGTTGGGGTGAAGAAACCGCGGAGGCAGCACAGCACACCTAACCTCTTACAATCTGTTTTAGAAAGAGAGTATATGTGATCTTTTCAGGAGAGACCACAAGAAAAGAAAGTTGTGTATTGTTGAAAGTAAGGGGATAGTCGTGTGGAAGATTGTGACGCGTAGACAGATGGAACAACTGAGTTTTTAAGTCATTGGAAGCCACAAGGTTTTCTCTGTCCCAATCAGAGATAACAGAAAGATCAGAGGTCAGGTGTTCCATAGCCGTCCTACGCGAATTATGGAGTGATTGTGAGAGGGCCGCCACTTTGTGAAGCGGGTGGAGAAGTGAATGGTGGAATCATCGGCATAGGAGTGAATAGAACAGGAAGTTCTAATTAAAAGATCATTAATAAATAAAAGGAAAAGAGTGGGTGACAGGACAGAACCCTGAGGAACACCACCATTAATAGCTTTAGGAGAAGAACAGTGGCCATCTACAACCACAGCTATAGACGGCCAGAAAGAAAATTAGAGATGAAGGCACAGATAGAAGAATAGAAACTGAAGGAGGGCAGTTTCGAAATTATAGATTTGTGCCAAACTCGTTCAAAAGCTTTCGATATGTCTAGTGCAATAGAAAATGTTTTACCAAAATCCCGAAAGGAGGATGATCAAGAGTGAGTCAGAAAGATATGCAAGAAATCGCCAGTAGAGCGCCCCTTGCAGGGTGTCAGCACAGAAGCACAGTTCTTGAGAACAAAAGGAGGAACACCATCAGGACCGTATGCCTTTCTAGAGTTGAGCCCAGATAGGACAGAAAAAACCTCTTTAGAAGATATTCTAATTTCAGACATAATAAAGTCAGAGGGGGAGGAGATGGAAGAACAGCACCGGAATCGTCCAGGGTTGAGTTGGAAGCGAAAGTTTGAGCGAAGAGTTCAGCTTTATCAGGAGAATAGATGGCAACTGAGCAGTCGGAATGGAAAAGAGGAGGGAAAGAAGAGGAAGTACTATTGTTGAAGAGGTTCTTAGCCAGATGCCAGAAAGTGTGAGAAGAATCAGAATTGGATAGGTTTTCACATTTTTGTCTGATGAAGGGATTTTTAGTGAGTCGAAGAACAAATTTTGCACATTTCCGGGCAGAAAAATAAGCTGAGTGAGAGTCAAGCGTTGGATGGCGACGGTACCTTCTGAAAGATTCCTTTCTCTTGCGGATAGCATTAGAACAAGTAAAGTTAAACCAATGGTTTTTTTGCATTAGTAGTAGGAACAGAATATGGAATGTACGCCTCCATGCTCGAGAGATTCACTTCCGCGATGCGCTCAGCATACGGAAGCAGTAATCATTCCATGGGAAATTAGAGAAGTACTGATTAAAGGCCTCCCAATGAGCGGCGCCAAAAAGCCAAAGGCGCCTCCTCTTGGGCGGATCCAAAGGCCAGATTGGAGCGATAGGAAAGGAAACCGATATAATTTATAAGACTGTGGTCAGAGGAGCCCAACGGAGAAAAAAGTTTCACAGAGTAAGAAGAAGGATGAGAGGTAAGAAATAAGTCCAGAATGTTCCGCCTACCCCCCCCCTCTCTCAAAAAAAAAATAAAAAAAATATATATATATATATATATTCTAATTAATTAAAGGAAACGTACAATTTGAAAATAATGTTAAATAATAATAATAATAATAATAATAATAATAATAATAAAATAACTATTATTATTATTATTATTATTATTATTATTTGAGAAGGGATTTTCGGATCATGAATATGCTTTGTGAAATTCAACCGACGTTTCATTTGTCTTTTCCTTTCGATATATATTTCGCCAAATTTCGTAACATTTTTTCGGAAAACACTTTTCTAAGAAGTTTTCTCTCACAAAAATGATTGTGGAGTTTTCGAAAATAGGTAAATGGTAACAGTCTTACTTCTGTGGAATAAACCTCATAAAAGTAAAAAAGTTATTTATGGGAAATCTCCACGTTTCAGCACACACTAATACCCTTATCTCTAGAGACACAGTCAGAGTAAAGCAACTTCTGTCTGCTTCTGACTCGTCTTGATAAGGACTGAAGTGTTTCTCCCGAAACGATCCAGATAGTTCCACTAAATCTTTGTTTTCATTTTTAGTATTTTATCTGTTGTTTATACTCCGTATGAGAATATGAATTACCGTTTGTATCTTATCGTCCATACACGGTAGTCCGTGGATAAATCTTTTTTGACCCCGACTAGTTCTTCGGGGACGGCTCTTCCGAAGGCTATAATTTTTTTCAGAAGGAACCACACCACACGCACTTTACACCGAAAGATAGAGGACGTCGTTGCGAATAATTTGCTGTAAACATCGAACAAATTCGTTCACTACAAAACTTTGAAGAAAAGTTTATGTGGCCAAAATGTTGTTTAGGTGAGTAATATTTTTGTCCGCGTGACGCTTATTTGTCCGCGTGACACGTGACGGGGTACGCTTATTCGTCGATAGAACGTGAGTAAGAATAACAAGGCTACCCTGTCTGGAATTAATAATAAAAAGAATAGTAACTATATTAATGAGGCTAATAATGATAATGATAAAAATAATGATAAAAATAATAACAATAATTATGATGGTAACGGTATCACTCTTCATCTATATTTCCCATTTCCCCACTTTCTGTTATCACTCCTACAACTCTAATTTCACCTCTTATAACGTCAACAACAACAACAACAACAACACGAATATTGGTAGGGAAGAACTGAATGGTACTTGTGGTAACAAGGATGGGAAAACTAAAGTGGATTATAAAAACGTATACTGGAGAAATAATAGAACCACAAATACAAAATAAGGAAAAAAGGTGAAGTATTCGAGGTTTTCCGAATTTTATTCTGGGTTTGCTTTTTTGGGGAAGTTATTCCACCTTGAGTTTTCCTTAAATTTTACTTTTGTTTTGAGTTTACAAATAGTGTTTTTCAGTGTTGAGTCTACAGATATATAAACAATTTATTCTAAACTAAATAGCCAACAGGCCTGTATACAAACGGTTTGCGATTGAGGATGCTTGCTGTTTTTGGCCCAGTTTGTGTAGAACAAACCTGAGCTAGTACGAGTATGACTGTGATGGATACAGGTAAATTTGTGCTGCCTTAGGGAGGAAACACACACTTGCGGTGCATTTTGCTCCTGAATAATCATGCACCAGGACTTATAATAACTGGAAGTGTCTGCAATACAAACTAACGAAAATTGCAATAAATTGAATCCGTATATGGATGTTCTCGGACTAAAATAACACAGAGCATTGTTGCTTTCAGTGGTGATGAACCAAGTACGAAAGTCTCGTTAGTAATTTGACCCTCTATTTGCTTTGCAATGCTGCTGCGAGTTGCTCATACCCTGAAATGGGTGTATGGGCGGAATAATGCTTTATGTGAAAAGATGTTTAACTCTTCATACTTCCACTTAAACTATAAATGAATCGATGATATATATATATATATATATATATATACTGTATATATATTCACATTAAACGCGTCAACGTCTTTATTATGAAATCCATCCATCCATAGTGTTCCATCCTGAGCTATCCTTTTCATCTCATGATAGCTCCTGCCTGCCTTCAAATCATCCAGCATTGCTTTCCTTTTCCTTACCCTCGGCCTTCTACCTTCATATCTACCCTCTATCACCTCCTTCAGCAATCCTTCTCCTCTCAACACATATAAGACGTTTGTCTGCGTGACGCTGGGCGGAGTTTATTCGTCGAGTTCTAAGCTAAGTCCAACGGAACTATTTTACACATTGTGTTGTTTGTAGTAAAATATAATAAATAATTTGGTGCATCTAGGCAGAAGTGAGACCACGCTCGTAAAAATTTTTATACTCTTTTGTGAAATCGAGGAAAAGCAGGTCAGTCCATAAATTTATAAAAATACCACAGCCACAAAATTATGAGCTTCACATCCAAAGCCAGTGAGACCAAATTTGTGAAGCTACACTCAAAATGTAAGTGATTCGTGAGCGTAAAGTAAATGTTAAGTTCTCACTGGCTTTAAAACTTCTGTTCAAAAGGTAGTATGAGCGCTAACTTTGTACAAAACTTGTTTAAAACAAAAAGGCGTTGCCTAAAAAAATCATGGACTAGTCTGAAAAATACGTCCTGCAAAAAGGCAAATATTTTTTGTGTGATGCTAGAGAGGAGGTGAATGTATTTTGCAGAAACATGTATGAAAGTGGAGACTGGCCTGCTGACTTCATGAGAGTATCTATGATTACGATCCCCAAGAAACCGAGAGCCACCAAGTGTTCAGAATTTTCAATCATAAGCTTGGTCAGCCATGCATCAAAAATAGTGCCAAGGATACTAATCATTAGACTAACGAACAGAGCTGAGCAGTACATTGGAGATCAGTTTGGATTTAGGTCAAAATGCGGAACAAGAGAAGCTATTGGTATTATGAGAATGATGGGAGAAAGAGTGCTGGAACATGATCAGGAAATGTTTTTGTTTTATTGACTTTGAAAAAGCTTTTGACAGAGTCCAATGGAGAAAACTAATGGAAATATTGAAGAATATTAATGTTGACTGGAGGGACCGTAGGCTGATAAAAAATCTATATCTTGGCCAGACTGTGAATGTTAGAGTTGCAGGAGGAGAATCGGAGCCTGGATTGGTTGGGAGAGGGGTCAGGCAAGGATGCTCCCTGTCCGTGTTATTTAACATCAATGCAGAAGCAATGATAATTAATAGAAGCACTCTCAGATCTAGAAGAGGGAATCAGAGTGAGAGGTAAATTGGCCAAATCTGTAAGGTTTGCAGATGATAAAACATTTGTTTGTAGTACTGAGGAAGGACTGCAAAGAATGGTCAAGAGCTTGACAACAACGGCGGAAGAATTAGAATGAATTAATGAGACCAAGACAAAGGTAATGAAAATTGCAAGAAGGAAAAGAGCACAAATGAACCTAACGATAGGAAATCGGACCGTAGAAGTGGCTGAGCAGTTTAAATATCTGGGAAGTTTATTAACCAATGGAGATTGCAATAAGGAAGTAAGATCTAGAATTGGTATGGGTAAGGTAGCTTTTGAGATACAGAGAAGACTACTTACAGGTAAACTCAACTTGAAGCTAAAGAAAAGGTTAGTAAAAAGCTTGATATGGAGTGTGGTACTGTATGGAGCAGAAACATGGACACTGAAAAGTGAAAACAACTGAAAAGAAACTCCTGGAAAGTTTTGAAATGTGGATTTGGAGAAGAATGCTAAAGATAAGGTGGAGGGAACACCAAAGTAATGAGGAAGTACTGCAACAGGTGAGGGAGGAAAGAAGACTCATTAAGGTGATAAGAGAAAGACAGAAGAAATGGATCGGACATGTGTTAAGAGGAGAAGGATTGTTGAAGGAAGTGATAGAGGGTAGATATGAAGGTAAAAAGCCGAGGGGAAGGAAAAGGAAAGCAATGCTGGATGATTTGAAGGCAGGCAGGAGCTACCATGAGATGAAAAGAATAGCTCAGGATAGAACACTTTGGCGGGACACATGAGTTGGACCTGCCTGATAGGCAGAACACGATGGATGGAATAATAAACCTTAAAAATAACAATACAAGAATAACACACAAAAACATTTGGCGTTAAAAATTCAGTTAAAAAACAAACAAATATTTAGTGGCAGCTCTTAGAAACAAAATACATACACACACATATATATATACTGTATATGTAAACAGAAACAGTATATATATTAAAATATGCATACTGAAACCAATACGAAAGAGTATATATATACAAAACTCTATCAATATAATCTTAACGTCTCATGGCCGAGTGGGTAACGTGGCCATATACGTATACGTGAATATATGAAGGTATATATATACACACACACACACACACACACACATATATATATATATATATATCAAAGCTATTGACTTCTCCTTAGGGAAACCGAGCTTACAGATGACCAGAAGGACCAACACAACGGCAAACATTTTCATTTATTTTTTGTACTTCAGACGTTTCGACAAAACTTTTGTCATCATCAGTGAATTAAGTCTTAAAACCTTAAAACAAAAGTAAAAAGTGAAAATTACATCAATACAATATTAAAACCATTAAAATTAAAACCTTAAGACAAAATGAAAATTGCATCAATACAAAATTAAAATCATTTAAATTTCATCACAATTAAAATTAAATTAAATTACTCAATAGGTAAATACACAATGTTTACATCCACCTCCATACTTGGCAAAGCCTAAGAGAAAACTGGATGGTCACTTTCGTAATAGTTAACCATCCTTCACACGTAAAACTTTTTCTTGATTATCTTAATAAACAACATAGTAATATTAAGTACACATGTGAAAACGAAACAAATAATAGTTTACCTTTCCTGGATGTTTTAGTTAAACGGGCTCATAATAAGTTCCAAACTTCACTATTTCGAAAACAAACTTTCACTGGCTTGGGAACCAATTATTTAAGTTGTATGTTTTATAAATATAAGATTAGTGCTATAGTAACATTATTAACAAGAAGTTACCGTATTTGTTCAGATTACTTTTCGTTAAACGAAGAATTTAAATTTTTAAAACAGTACTTTATTAACAATTACTACCCTTCTAATCTATTTGAAAACCAATTAAAGAAATTTTTAAATAACACTTTTAATACTAAACTCCCCATAACTACAGTACAAAAAGAAACCAGATATATTAAATTACCTTTTTATGGTTATTTATCATTGCGTATTCGAGGTGAATTGTCCAAACTGTTCAAGTCTAGTTATCCCCAAATAAATTTTAGATTCGCCTTCGTCAACCCACTTAAATTATCAAATTTTTTAAAGTTCAAAGATGAATTCCCCAAAACTGTATGCCCCAATGTTGTTTACAAATACACGTGCGACAGCTGTAAGGCTGCGTATATTGGCAGCACTCAACTCCAACTGGAGGTGCGCCTTTCTCAACATTTGGGCTTGTCAGTCCGTACCAACCGTCCCCTCAGTAGCCCTCCACAATCCGCAATTAGAAACCATAGTAATGAAAACAACCATCCCCTTCACAAAACTCAGTTTTAAATTTTAACTAGATCCAATAACCTCACAGAACTCCGAATTTTAGAATCTTTGTACATCTATAGAAACAAACCCTCCATTAACAATAATAGTTCATCCTACAAACTACAGCTCTTTTAACTAACCAACCGATTCTCATAGACATATACGTTCTAATCCTCTGACCATCCAGTTTTCTCTTAGGCTTTGCCAAGTATGGAGGTGGATGTAAACATTGTGTATTTACCTATTGAGGTAATTTAATTTAATTTTAATGGTGATGAAATTTAAATGATTTTAATTTTGTATTGATGCAATTTTAATTTTGTCTTAAGGTTTTAATTTTAATGGTTTTAATATTGTATTGATGTAATTTTCACTTTTTACTTTTGTTTTAAGGTTTTAAGACTTAATTCACTGATGATGACAAAAGTTTTGTCGAAACGTCTGAAGTACAAAAAATAAATGAAAATGTTTGCCGTTGTGTTGGTCCTTCTGTTCATATATATATATATATATATATATATATATATATATATATATACACACACACATACATACATACTCGTATACGTATATATGAGAACTAAAATTTGTATTATGTTTCATCAGTATACCGCATTCGATTATGTAGAGTTACACTTATAAAGGAAGGTTCATTTTTTAACCGAAAGGTTAAATGTGGAGGTAGTCATTCAGGGTGGGTATTTCATGTAATATGTGTAATGATTTTAAAATATCAAAATCCGCTAATCAGTTAGTTTTTGAAGGTGTCAAAATTTTTTAAATGTAACGTGTGTAATGGCTGAATTTTGAGTATGAATATTCTCTAGTGGGAAATTTTGAAGGTTTATGTAGAGATAATTACACTGGTCAACAAAGATTTTTCATCAGAGTACATTTTGTGGTGGCTGGATAGCATTTTTCACGCTGATTCCAAAAGTGCATTCAGATTTTTTCTAGCACGTATAGTTTTCAAGATGAAGGCATATATATAACTACACAGATTTAACCATTTTAAATAGGCAAAATACTAATATTTCAACATTTGATTGTGTTTATTTTATTGTGTTTTTTTAGTTTATTCATCTTATTTATTTCAATTATCTTAATTATACATCTTATGTATTTCAGGTGTGAGCTTTTACGTCTAGCAGCATTGTGATTCAGGCAACAACGCCGTGCTTTGTGTGTCAAAAGATCAGTCCAGTCCAAGAACTTGTTGTGTCAAGTTGGTGTACATTTTTTTTGAATTTATAGTTTGCTCAGGTCAGTCAACATGCCTCGACAATGTAAGAATGACCCGACAAGTTCTGTTTCGTATGCGGCCAGTTGACAACTAAAACACAGCGACGAAGTATTACAACCGACATTAAGAAAATATACAAGCTATACTTTGGTTGCCATCTAGGTGACCAAGATAAACCATGGGCGCCACATCAAATCTGTTCTGGCTGTTCAAATGGATTACGTGATTGGCTTAACAAAAAGAAAGCTTCAATGCCATTTGCCATACCCATGATATGGAGGGAGCCGAGAGATCATCATGAAGACTGTTATTTTTGTAGTGTGAACTTAATGGGGTTTTCTGCCAAGAACAAACACCAGATCGTATATCCAAACTTGGATTCAGCACGTAGACCAGTAAAACATGATGAAACATTGCCCATTCCAATTCCCCCAAGTGATAGGCTAGATTCTATCATAGATGACATGGAAAGTGATGAAGGTGCAACTGGCGTTTCCGGACCATCTACAGAACCAGAGTACACTTTTGAAGGTAGACATTTAGAGCCTAAAAAGTTAACCCAAGGACAGTTAAATGATCTTGTTAGAGATTTATCGCTGTCTAAAGAGAAATCAGAGCTTCTCGCCTCAAGACTAAAGGAGAACAATTTACTTGAGAACAATGTTCGTATTAGTTACTACCGAAAGCGGAATTTTGAATTAACAGCATTCTTTTCAGTAGACGGTCCTCTCTGTTATTGCCATGACATCAATGGACTATTTACAGCCATATCTCAGACGTATGTGGCATCTGAGTGGCGCCTCTTTATTGATTCGTCGCAGAGAAGCCTGAAAGCAGTTCTTTTGCATAATGGTAATATAATGCCATCCATCCCTATTGCCCATTCCGTCCATCTAAAAGAGACATATGACAATATGGATATACTACTTAAGGCAATCAAATACGACAGTCATCAATGGAATGTTTGTGGAGATCTAAAAGTTATAGGAATGCTTATGGGTATGCAGTCAGGATTCACAAAATTTTGTTGTTTCCTTTGCCTGTGGGACAGTCGCGCCACTATAGAACATTACACCAAAAGTGACTGGCCACTTAGGTATACATATGTCCCAGGGATAAGCAATGTCCAGTCTGTCCCTTTAGTGGATCCCCAAAAGATCTATCTGCCACCTCTTCACATTAAACTTGGTTTAATGAAGAATTTTGTTAAAGCAATGGGTAAAGTCAATTCTGAAGGGTTCCAATACCTTTCAAGGAAATTTCCGAAGGTTACTGCAGCAAAATTGAAGGAAGGAATTTTTGTTGGGCCACAAATAAGGGAGGTTTTGAATGACACTGAATTTGAAAAAGTCCTAAGTCCGCTGGAATTGAAGGCTTGGCTGGCGTTCAAATGGATATGTGAAAACTTTCTTGGAAGCAACAAGTCACCTGCGTATAAGGATGGAGTCAAGAACCTCCTTGATGCCTTCAAAGAAATGGAGTGTCGAATGTCGTTAAAAATTCACTTCCTGCATTCCCACTTAGATTTCTTTCCTGAAAACCTTGGTGCAGTGAGTGACGAGCAAGGAGAGCGCTTCCATCAAGATATTCAGATGATGGAGAAGCGCTACCAAGGATATTGGAATGAAAGCATGATGGCGGACCATTGTTGGATGCTGTATCGTGACAATCCAGGCCAAATTTACAAAAGAAATCACACTCACAGCGCTTTTAATAAAATAATGTATATATTCTTTATTTATAAGTACATTGAATAAGGTATATGATGTATTTGTTGTTTAGCATTCCTAAGTGTGATCTATACATCCATAAATTTTCTTATAGCAATATCAAAAACTTAAAAATATCAAAACCAGTGTATCTATATAACTATATGTGCTAGAAAAACAATAAAACCAGATTCGGAATCAGCGCGACAAATGCATTAAGAAAAGTGTGATCATGTTTGTGATGAGAAAAAAAAGTTTCATTTTGTTGGCCAGTGTTATGATATGTTCTTGATGGAATGCCAAGGTGTTAGTATATTCTTGGTTGATACTGATTGCTAACGCTATAATTAGCTTGGCAGTGAATACAATGATAAGAATATACAGGGTGATTCATAAATGTGTTTCATAAATCACAGGATAAATTCTTGAAACAAAAGTAAAGAAAAAAGACATACTGTATAAACATAGGTCGAGAAGCTCGTAGGATTTGAGCTATAGCACGCGACAGAAAAGTGAAACTCCTAAAGCATTTTTACATTTTATGCAAATAAACAGTGTGATACATTTGCTTCATTAAAGTAAATGTTCGAAATTCTTTCCTACTTCTTGAATGCAGGCCTCAGCACGTCGCACCAGTAATTGTTTGACACACTCAACTGACTAACTTGTTCTACTCACTCATTACCCCCCTTTAACTGTCTCCCCTCTATCCTATTTTGCGACATGCTGAGGCATGCATTCAAGAAGTAGGAAAGAATTTCGAATATTTACCTTAATGAAGCAAATATATCACACTGTGTATTTGCATAAAATGTAAAAAGTCTTTAGGAGTTTTATTTTTCAGTCGCGTACTATAGCTCGAAACCTACGGGTTTCTCGACCTATGTTTATATGGTCTTTTTTCTTTACTTTTGTCTCAGGAATACACCTGCGATTTATGAAACACATTTATGAATCACTCTGTATAATAAAGGAAACCAAGCCGTTCGAAAGGTTTTCTTTGTGGGATAGGTACGATTTTATAGTGTGTTTATTTGTAAAAATCAAATTGAAATTTATTTGTGAGTATAAGTTTGTTAGTAATGTATAAAGTTTTCTATTCTATTTTAATGCTAATGTAACCATAGTATGGAAACTTAAAATATTTTATGTCCTTATTAACTGTTAGAATGTTGTTTGTTGGTTTATAAAAATTAATTTAAAAATTTTTAAGTGTTTGTTGTTGTTGTTGTTTAGCCGACGATCTGCCCACCCTGATCGAGCAAGCCGGTAGCACGCAGGTAACCGATCGCCCTCTCTGGAGTGGACCAGAGGGTCAGCGCACTAGTGATGTTGTGTTGTGTTCTATATTGTGCTAGAGTGGTACACTGGTACAGTCTGTCATAATGTGTTCAATTGTTTGTGGTGCGTCCTGGCACAGGTGGCAGGTGTTGTCTGTGGAGTTGGCTAGTCTGTGTTTATATGTCTGTAAGTTGGGGTGATGTCCACATCGGAATCGTGCTAAGTTAACACGATCCGATCTGCTCAGGCTGATCTCTGACCTGTTAATGGGTGGCGGCTTCGCACCTAGGACCGCATTCGGACAGAGTCGTGTCAGTGCTTTGTGGATTAGGTGTGTGTGTATGTGTTTTCTGTACTGTGTGATGTCTGTGGGGCGTGGTATGGAATGGAGTATTTGGTTATAATGTCTCTCTGGTGTTACCTTAAAGGTGCGAGGTGTCGGTGCACGATTGTACATGTAGTGGCAAGGGTGTTGTGGGTTAGTTGTCGCTGCTGCCATGAATTGTGTTCCCCTCATGTCTAAATGTTCCCGAACTGTCAGTATTTTTGTTTCTGTGTGCAGGTGTTCTAGTGGTGTTGCTTGAGTACATCCTGTAATGATACGAAGTGCGTTGTTTTGTATTGTCTGTAAGATGTTTATGTGTGTGTTTGAGATAATGGGTGCCCAGCATGGGCTAGCATAGTCCATAACTGAGCGAATATATTGTTTGTATATGAGTGATGTTGTTTCCTGTTGGTGTCCAAAGTTTGTGCCTGTTAGTACCCTAAACGTGTTAAGTCTTGACGTACATTTGTTTTTAATGTCCTGAATGTGGTTTGCAAAAGATAATGATGTGTTGTATGTGACCCCAAACATTTTGGTCCTGTGAGTGTGTGGAATGTTGGTGTTGTTTAGTGTAATTTGTGGAGTTATCCGGTGTTCTTTTGTGTTGTTTGTTAGCAAAGTGATGGTTGATTTAGTGGGCGGTACTTTGAGTCTATTGTGTGTGAGCCAGTCTTGTATACTGTTTATGTATGTTTTTAGGTTATTTGTAGCGGTGTCGATGTTGTTGTGGGATGTTAGAGTGATGTCATCTGCATATGATGGTAAGGTAATTTGTTATCTATGGGTGCTGGAATGTCATGCATGTATAAATTGAAGAGTGTTGGTGAGAGAACAGAGCCTTGAGGGACCCCGTTCGGAAAAAGCTTGTTTTTGGATGATTTGCCATTAAATGTGACATGTGAATATCTTCCTGAAATATAGTTGCTCAGCCACCTTTTGGTGTTATTGTGCATGTTTGTGTTGAGTATTTTGTTTATAAGAGGGAAGCGTGGGATAGCATCAAATGGTTTACTAATGTCTATTGCTGCTAATAGTGTACGTTGAGCTGGTCGTCTGGAGTTGATGTTATCCATGATGTGCTGCGTGAGGTTAGTGAGTAATATCGTGGTTGAGTGGTGAGGTCTGAACCCATGTTGAGTAGGCGATAGTGGTACGTGTGGGTTGGTGATTTGTAAGATTAGTCTTTCTGTTACTTTGGAAGGTGTGTATAGTAAAGTAATGGGTCTATAGGAAGCTGGTTCTGTTGGAGTTTTGTTTGGTTTGAGTAGTGTAATAATTTTACCTTGTTTCCATATGTCAGGAATAATACAGTGTTGGTATAAATATGTGCTGATATTTGTGAGAGCTAGTATTCCCTGTGGGTCCAAGTGTTTAAGGTGTATGTTAGATATGTTGTCTGGTCCAGTAGTCTTTGAATTCTTAATGTTTTTGATGATCTTGGTGGTCTGGTCTGTATTGAAGGGTGTAATGGTCGTGTCGAGTCTGTAGGTTTTCTTGTGTCTGACTGTTTGTCTGTCTGCGTGTTTCTGGTTGTTATCTCTGTTTAAGTGACTTATCTTTGCGTAGTGATTAACTAGAATGTTAGCTTGTTGTGTATATGTTGGGATATTATTTTGGCTGCGACAGATAGCCGTGTGTGAGGTGTGAATGCCGCTGTTAGAGTGGGTAATGCTGTTTATAGTCTTGTATAGCCTGGATGTATCTGTGGAATGGTTTAGTGTTGTTATGAATTCTCTAAATGTTTCTGTTTGTTTTTCTTTGAGTTTGTTGTTTATTTCTGTGTTGAGCTGTTGTATCTGCTGTTTTATGGCTTCTGTGTGTGGTGTTTGTGTGTTATGTTTGAGGTTGTTACGTTGCCTTATGAAGTGGGCTATTTCTCTAGTGTAATTTGGGTTGTATTTCCTAATGTTGCCCTTGGGTATGTATTTGTTTGCATTATTGATGATCTGATTAACTGTTTTGAGTGTTGTATTGATATTTATGATGGGTGTGCTGTTTAATGCGGTGAATTGTTCCTCAGTCTGTATTTTGAACTGTTCCCAATCAACTATCTCGTAATTTCTGTAAGTGTGCCTAAGGCTGTTGGGGCAGAGTGTAGAACGCGTTGTAATGATGATGGGAAGGTGGTCTGATGACAGTTGTTTTTCTGTTCTCCAGTGTGTATGTGTTGCTAGTGAGAGGAAACAGAACGTTATATCTGGGGAGAAGTTTAAGTATCCTGCTTGATGTGGTATGTGTGTATGTTCTTCTGTATTGTTAAGAATGAAGAGGCTGTTTAGTTGTGTGGCTATGTTGGCGCCTCTGGTGTTGCTTTGGTTGTGCAGGTACCAACTAGTGCCTTTAGCGTTGAAGTCTCCTCCTAAGATGACATTAGTGAGAGAGGCCAGATTGTGTAACTGTGGATTGTAATTGGCTGGCACCTGAGGTGAACTATCTGGTAGGATGTAAATGTTGATTAGTGTGGTGTTGTGTTTTGTGCGTGTTTTAATGTTAACTGCCTGTATTTCTATCGTGTTATCTGCTTAGATTGTGTTTGTAATGTTTTGGGTGGCATCAGTGTAGCTAATACTTTTATGTATGTAAGTGATGAGTCCATCCCCGTGACCCCCAGTACGATCTTGACGGATCGCCGTGAAGTCAGGGATGGTGGGTGTTTTGTGTGTGCGTTTTAGTTTTGTTTCTTGTATAAGTGCTATGTGAATGTTTTGTTTGTGTACGAATTCCCTAAGCTGCATGATTTTGTTTGTGAGGCCATCTACGTTGTACTGTAATATGTTAGTATTATGCTTCTGTATGTGTCTCATGGTGCTATTGTGTCTATGTCTTTGTGTATGGTGACATGTGTAAGTTGTAGTGGGGCATGGATTAGTCTTTGTGATTAGTGTTTGTTGAAAATGTTGTTGGGATACGAGTTATCTATAAAATACTCTTGGCAGGTATGTTATTTCGTTGTGACAGGATATGTATGTTGAACAAAGGCGATATGATCAATAAATTAAGTTTTTCTTTTGTTAATTTCATATGTGGTTGGTATATTGCTGAAATAATTGGTACATAAACTTGCGTGGTTGGGTTTTCTGTAGGTTGATGTATGAAATTTGTTTTCTCTTTTGCTAATTTTAAATATCAAGGAAGGGTAAAGTTTGACTAGGCTCTTCCTCCTTAGTAAATCAGATATGTGGATGTTGATTATGTAAATAGTAAGGAAAATCATCAAAATAGTCTCGATTTGTGAATAGCAGAAATATGTCGCTTACGTATCTTTTGTAGAAGTCTGATATAATGTTGTTAGGACAATTTTGTAGCCAAAATTTTCTCTTTATGACAGAGGAAAATGTTCGCCAGAGTTGCACTAAGGGAGCGGGGGGGGGGGGGGGGGGGGGTTCCATTGCAAGAGAACTAATTTGTTGATACAGTTGATTATTGAAAAATGATATATGTGTCAGTTGCAGCTAGCGTTAAAAGTTTAGAGAATGCTTGTTTAGTAAAATTAAAGAAATTAGATACATCATTCCGGTACATTTCGTTTACGCAAATGTCCATGGATTCATTGGTCGATACGTTGGTATAAAACGACTTAGTGTCAAAACTATTCATGAAAAGTTTGTTGGAATGTTTATCTTACGTGTTTTTTGGTAGGCCACAAAGCCTTCCTGATGCAGATGCTGAAGAGTGTATGGATGTATAAATTTCGTTTGTTATTTTATCTTAGTCGAGTGTTTTTTTTTCTTTTTGAGAAAGCGATTGTTTTCCTTCTCGTCCAAGTGAGATTGTTGTTGGATCTTCGTTTATTTTCTTGAATTTTGTATGATGAAACAGAATTGGATTTACTTTGCTAATGTAAATCCTTTTTATTTATAATTACTATCCCTTTTCTTTTATCAAGTTTGGAAATTATGATAAATATATAATTTGATATTACTTTCAGTTATTTTATGCCAATCTAATTTATGAGATATCAGAATATTTGGTTTCGTTTAAAATTATAAAAATGCTTATTTGCAATGTCTGAGATTTGTGATTTCAAGAACGGAAGTTTAGAATTGTTAATTATTTGTAAATCTTTAAGTTGATAAAGTAATGATAAATGTTAACTCTATCATTTCAGAGAGAAAATCATTTCCTCTACATAAACCTTCGAAATTTTCCATTAGAGAACATTCACACTCAAAAAAATCATCCTTTACACACGTCACACTTCAAAATTATTGACATCATCAACACCAACCAATTAACAGACTTAGATATTTTAGAATCATTACACATATTACATAAAATTACAAATATAAGCATAAATATTACATAAATAAACATAAATACCCATAAATGCCTAAAAATGACTATACTTCCGCATTTAACCTTTTGGTTAAAAAATGAGCCTCCCCTTTTAAGTGTAATTCCGCATAATCGAATAATTTTATTTTATAAAGTTGATAAAAATGTAAATAAATTATTATAACACTATCCTCTTTTAATGTATATATTTAGTATTAACTTGGAAACGAACAGGAAAGAGATTTCTATACATTTTTAGTAAATTACTGAAGCTTTATTCTCCTATTTATCATTAAATTGAGGTTCCCTAAGAACAAGACCTAAAATGAAACTTTATATAGATATACAGTATATATAATACGAAATCATATAGACAGTGTATATATATATATATATATATATATATATATATATATATATATATAAGTGTTTAAATTATTCATAATTAAATAATAGGCTCGAACAGACACGAAATGAGGTGGAAAATATAGACGGGGAAGCTAATTTCCAATTAGTGAACGATGTAGAATAAATTAAAAATTAAATGTATTTACTTTCGGGAAAGAGTTTTATTGGAAGCACAATTAAAGTATTTAAACACTGGAACAAGGATATAAGTAGTACTTGAAAAAGAAAACCACACTTTAAACCAATTATTATATTATATATATATATATATATATATATATATGTATATGAAAATTATTTCACGAAAGTAACAGTGAATAATATTTGGTGATGAAAATAACCACGAAGGAAAATTAAAACATGAAATAGTGCTCAAGCGCTTTCGTCTAATGACATTCTCAGGAACATTAGTATTCCAGAGAATATCATTAGACGAAAGCGCCTCGGTGGCATAGTGGTTAGCATCGCTGATTACTAATCCTTGCGTTCAATTCCCGGCGAAAGCAGACGGCGCGTAGCTTACCGAGCCGTTCATCTTTTCAGAAAAAACAGGTTGGTAGGTAAATGGTACCCTGTCTTAACCTAATGGTTAAGACGCTGGCTGCCGGTCGGGAGGTTGTGAGATCGAGTCCTGTAAAGGACTTTGTAAATTCTGACCACCAGTGGTGGGTCATGGTTCGGACTGCACGTTTGGCTGTATGTCCAAAATGGAGCAACAAACCTGACATTCGTCAGCATGAACAATTCTGGCGGAAGCAAAATCAAAGGCTATATATACACACACACACCACACACACACTGTGTATATATATATATATGTTACACTCCTAACATGCATGGAACAAAGAACTTTTCTGGGAAAATGAAATCCACTATAGTTCGAATAAGTAATGGTAAATGACAAATACTATAGTTTTTTCTTTTCTATGATGGAATCCCAATGTGGGCAACGGGTCACTCGCAAAGAGGCCCCAAAATATAGCGTCCCTCATCAACTATCTGCCAAGCAGATAGGATCCAGCTTTGGGACAGAACCTAGGGTTTAAAGCCCCCTAGCCTACTACATTCAGAACCTCAATATACGCAAGAAACTCGTTGCATTCACGTCGGATTAAATACATCAAAGAAAAATGGGTAACTATTGTATTTTTAGCCAAAAACCAAAACTTAAACCTCAACCGGGAATTTGAACGTCCACTTTTCAAGGCACATAACACGTCCGTTTAATGTGATAGAACTTGAGGTTCTGAAAAGAAAAACTATAGTATTTGTCATTTACCGTTACTTATTCGAACTATAGTAGATTTCATTTTCCCAGAAGAGTTCCTTGTTCCATGCACGGTCTGTGTATAACAAAAATTTCTCGGGGGCCCTTCTAAGTTGTATCATATATAATAATGTTATAATGTTATAATGTTTCAGACCAACAAAGACCCTAGGATCCACTCATGGCTGGTCTACCTAACTGTGTTCGTAATCGTGTATTGTGTATGTCCTCCGTGGTGGCGGAGGGGACCTACAATTTTACGTGGGTTCCGAACCACAAGAACATAAGAAACTTATTTAAAAACTGCCGGTAAATTGGCAACGACCAATTTTTACGAAACTAAATAATTATCAATTTAAAATAATTAATTATCGGTTTAAAACTAAAGATAGAATCTCTCGGTCCAGAGGAGCAAGTCATAATAGACTACTATCCACAAATATGTTACATTCTATATCTATTTATAACGGACATGCAAATATATCAGATCCAAAGAATCCAGTCAATTTCATTACGGTATCCATCAAGTCACGGTCCATATCGATTGCGGACCAAGTCAAAATTTACAACCATATACATTATCAATTTAAAAATAATTAATTATCGATTTAAAACTAAAGATAGAATCTCTCGATCCAGAGGATCAAGTCATAATAGACTACTATCCACAAATATGTTACACTCTATATCTATTATATAACGGACATGCAAATATATCAGATCCAAAGAATCCAGTCAATTTCATTACGGTATCCATCAAGTCACGGTTCATATTGATTGCGGACCAAGTCAAATTTACAACCATATACATTACAATATATACACTTACGAGGAAAAGTGTAGGTGTGGCTGTAAAGACTGTACAGTAATGTAGAAATGTGTGTGCACGTTAAATCTCATTTGCCATGTGACTGACCAATCAACGATTTTATTCAGATCTTCCTGAATTTTACCTCTATCTTCGTCATTAATCGCCCTCCCACCCAGCTTCGTGTCATCCGCAAACTTTGAAACTGTACTGACTAGGCCGACATCTAAATCGTTAATATATATAAGAAAAAGCAAGGAGCCCAATACAGAACCCTGAGGAACGCCACTCGCTACATTAGCCCAACACGACTCCGCTCCATCAACGACCACCCTCTGCTTCCTGCCTCGCAGCCATTCTTCTAGCCAATTTATTACTACACCCCTGATTCCATGAGCCTTAGTTTTTTCAATCAGTCTTTTGTACGGCACGGTGTCAAACGCTTTTTGAAAATCTAAATACACTACATCAACCGCCCGATGTCTATCGTAAACGTTAACCACGCTTTGGAAAAATTCTAAAAGATTAGTTAAGCAAGATTTGTTTCGCCTAAAACCGTGCTGCGTATTTCTAACCAGATTATGCACTTCTAAGTGTTCGACTATACGATCCCTAATTATTGATTCCAGTAGCTTACCTACAACAGACGTTAAACTGATTGGCCTATAATTTCCCGCCGCACCTTTATCGCCTTTCTTAAAGATAGGTGTTACGTTTGCTAACTTGAAATTATCTGGTACGCACCCCTCAGAAATAGACGCATTAAAAATCTTTGTTAGCGGCACAACAATGCTATCTTTTAATTCTTTTAGTTGTATGGGATATATGGAATCCGGACCCGGTGATTTACGCGTTTTCATTTTATCAATATAGCGCATTACTTCCCCTTCACTAACGACAATATTATCCAAAATATTACCATTATCAAAAGGTATTATGTCTATGACCGTAGGGATATTCGTTACATCTTCTATAGTAAAAACTGACGTAAAAAATTCGTTTAGCAAGGTAGCCATTTCCTTTTTCATGAGAGACTAGATCTCCATTTCCATTTTTTTAATGGACCTAAGACACTTTTACTGGATTTCTATTATTGACGTATTGAAAGAATCGCTTGGGGTTTTCTTTACCGTCACGAGCTATGGAGATTTCAAATTCGCGTTTTGACTTTTATTACACTTTAGCTTCACGCCTTAGAGATATGTAGTTGTTTCGTAACAACAGATTATTTTATCGCACTTGTATAGCCTATAAGCCCTCTCTCTACTCTTTATAATGTCTCCTACTCTAGAAGTAAACCACAAGGGCTTGTTGTTTACTTTCGCACGCTTAATTTTGTACGGTACACATTCCTCATTTATAGTCCTAAATACCGTTACGAACGATTCCCACATTAGTTTTGCGTTGGAGTTCCCATTACGTTTTCCCAATTGACGTGTGAAAATTTATTTCGAAATTTACTAAAGTCTGCGTGCTCGTGTGTACTGTGTATATATATATATATATATATATATATATATAACTTACTACTTATTAGTAAATAAAATAAGGAAGTGTATTTTGTTTAACTGTACGGATCACCTGAAGATCAGGGCCCCCAGCCTCTTTAATTAGCTTTATAAGGCTAACTAACGAAAATATCACGACCAAACCTAACCAATCGTCAAGGACGTACAGTTGACCTAACGATTGGTTAGGTTAGGTCTTGATATTTTCGTTAGTTAGAATTATAAGGCTAACTAAAGAAGGCTGGGGGCCCTGATCTTCAGGTGATCCCTAAATACTTTGTCTTCTTTAAATAAAATTATTTGCTTTTAATGTTATTTTTGGAGAAAAACAAAGAAAGTCATTTGAAGAGTAATTTTGCCCCGTCACAATCGCTCCACTTTCGTCTCAACAATGCGGTGTTTCTTCTTCAATTATTGATTTTTCCTTGTATTTAGTTGTTATATATATATATATATATATATATATATATATACACACACACCTTACCTTATGAACCTTATGTTGTTTCGTGTGTTGGTCTCTCTTCACACGGAGGTCAAGCTGGTGGCCCCGCCTCTAGGTCTGGCCTGGTGGAGGAGCGAGTTACTTTCTTGCGCTCTCCACCGTACATAGCCAGGCACGCCCGGCTCATCTGGTACTGTCCTGAGCCAGGCATCCAGTCTTTTCTTGAAGACTTCAACTTTGACCCCCGTTACGTTTCTGAGGTCCTTAGGAAGCTGGTTGAAAAGTCTTGGCCCCCTGACAACAAGCTATTTTCCTTCAGGGTTGAGGAGGTCCCTTGTCGTGCTTTTAATTTGGGAACACTACACATTCTGCCTTTCCTATTTTCCAGTGTTGTTTGAATGGTAATTGGGTTTAGTTTTAGGTTTGGTACCAGTTTTTCGATCATTTCCATATGTAGATTATGATGTACCTCTCTCTTCTTCTTTCCAGTGAGTACAGATTTAGTTTACGTAGTCTTTCCCAGTAGTTGAGTTCTTTGCAGCCATCAATCTTGGCTGTGAAATGCCTTTGCGTTTCTTCTAGTTTATTAGTTTTTCCTTTTTATATGGGGACGTCAAAACTGAGCAGTATTCAAGTTTTGGTATAATCAGTGTTTTTAGCAGGGGAATCATTACTGTCCTGTCCCTTCTCTTGAACGTTCTTAGAACCTGTCCGGCGACTCTTTTTGCTTTATTTATCGCTATCTGATTTTGTGTTTCGAATTTCGCATCATCTGTCATTATTATCCCGAGATCAATCGCTTTCATGCTTCTCTGAATTTCCTGTCTATCTGGAGCATAATATGCAGTCTGTTTAAGTTCTTCTTTTCTACCATATCTCAAGAGCTGAAATTTCTCGGCGTTGAATGACATGTTGTTGTCTTCTGACCATTTGTATATTTTGTTCGTGTCCCTCTGCAAGGCCTCCACGTCATGACATCGCTGATTTTTCTGCTGATCTTTGTATCGTCAGCAAAGGATGTTACTATACTATTGCTGTTTACTCCGCTGTCTATGTCTGTTAGCATGATAATGAACAGGAGTGGGGCCAGTACTGTCCCTTGTGGTATTGAGCTGCGTACTTCCGATTCTGATGATGATATACCTTGAATTTTGACGACCTGCAGACGATCACTAAGGAAGTTGTAGATCCATTTTCCCACTTTGCCTGTTATTCCCATGTCTTTAATTTTATGTGCTATTATACCATGGTCACATTTATCGAAAGCTTTAGCAAAATCTGTGTATATAACATCGTAGTTGTCATTGCCTTCCAATGCATCTAGGATATATATATATTATATATATATATATTGCTAAACGAATTTTTACGTCAGTTTTTACTATCGAAGATGTAACGAATATCTCTACGGTAATAGACATAATACCTTTTAATAATGGTAATATTTTGGATAATATTGTGGTTAGTGAAAGGGAGGTAATGTGCTATATTGATAAAATGAAAACGCGTAAATCACCGGGGCCGGATTCGATATATCCCATACAATTAAAAGAATTAAAATATAGCATTGTTGTGCCGCTAACAAAGATTTTTAATGCGTCTATTTCTGAGGGGTGCGTACCAGATAATTTCAAGTTAGCAAACGTAACACCTATCTTTAAGAAAGGCGATAAAGGTGCGGCGGGAATTATAGGCCAATCAGTTTAATGTCTGTTGTAGGTAAGCTACTGGAATCAATAATTAGGGATCGTATAGTCGAACACTTAGAATTGCATAACTTAGTTAGAAATACACAGCACGGTTTTAGGCGAAACAAATCTTGCTTAACTAATCTTTTAGAATTTTTTCAAAGCGTGGTTGACGTTTACGATAGTCATCGAGCGGTTGATGTAGTGTATTTAGATTTTCAAAAAGCGTTTGACACCGTACCGCACAAAAGACTCATTGAAAAAACTAAGGCTCATGGAATCAGGGGTGTAGTAATAAATTGGATAGAAGAGTGGTTGCGAGGTAGGAAACAGAGGGTGGTCGTTGATGGAGCGGAGTCGTGTTGGGCTAATGTAGCGAGTGGCGTTCCTCAGGGTTCTGTATTGGACCCCTTGCTTTTTCTTATATATATTAACGATTTAGGTGTCGCCCTAGTCAGTACAGTTTCAAAGTTTGCGGATGACACGAAGCTGGGTGGTAGGGCGATTAATGATGAAGATAGAGGTAAAATCCAGGAAGATCTGAATAAAATCGTTGATTAGTCAGTCACATGGCAAATGAAATTTAACGTCGATAAGTGCAAAATTTTGCATATAGGTTCGCATAACGGTAATTTTGCGTATAGTATGTCAGGGAAAAAGTTAACAAGCGTAGAGCAGGAAAAAGATTTAGGAGTTATAGTCACTGGTGACTTAAAAGTAGCGAAACAAAGTACAGCAGCAGTCAATAAATCGAACAAAGTGTTGAGTTTTATAGCTCAGAATTTTGAGTACAATTCGCGCGATATTATAGTTCCTCTTTATAAATCATTAGTTAGACCCCATTTGGAGTACGCGATCCAATTTTGGAATCCGCATATGCGCAAAGATATAGACCAAATCGAAAGAGTTCAAAGACGAGCAACTAAGATGATTCCGTCACTTAGGTCAAAGTCGTATGAGGAGAGGCTTAAGGAGTTGAAATTTACTACACTCGAGACTAGGAGGCTAAGGGGTGATCTAATCCAGGTTTTCAAAATTATGAATGGGTTCGATAAAGTAGATAGAGTTAGCTTTTTCGAAATATCTCAATATAATAGGACTAGAAATAACGGGTGTGGAATAGTTTGCCGGTAGAAGTAATTAGTAGCACGTCTATAAACATATTTAAAAATCGACTAGACGCATATGTTGATAGATTGAGTATAATTTAAGGTAGTAAAATTAAGGCTTTGTGGTTCGGAACCCACGTAAAATTGTAGGTCTTCTTCGCCACCACGGAGGACATGCACAATACACAATTACGAACAGAGTTAGGTAGACCAGCTATGAGTGGATCCTAGGGTCTTTGTTGGTCTGAAACATTGTAACATTATAACAACATACAGGGTGTCCCATAAGTCCGGCATCATAGGAAAAATAATAAAAAAGGCAAAACAAAAGCTTTTATTTACAGAGCGTGCTCAATATGTCCACCATTGTTTTCAATACACAAATTCAGACGTGATACCCAGTAAGCAAGCACACGGTGAATGATGTCAGGAGTAATGGTGTTACATGCCCCAATAATGCGCTGCCGCAAATGTTCAACACTCCTAATTTTCTCTGCGCGTGAGATCCGGGCTTCTAGCTGGCCATTCCACAGGCCCTCGACATCCTAGCCAATGACCAGGGAATTGTTGGTACAGGTATTCCCTTACTTGGGTGCTGTAATGTGCAGGAGCGCCGTTGGGAAATTTCCTTCTTCGTTCAAGACACTGGGAAATGCTTCTTCCTTGAGCATACGTAGGTAGGTGCCTCCAGTGACATGTTCATCGAAAAAGCGGTGGCCTATGATGCGATCCTTCCAAATGCCACACCATACCATCACCCGGGATGCACCTTGTTCCTTTCAAGAGGTATACCAGTGAGGGTTGTTTTGACAGTAGCGGGTGTTCTGTCGATTTACCTCACCATTTCCATAAAAAACAGCCTCGTCACTGAACAGAATGGTGGACGGGAAATTGGCATCCCGAGCATATTGTTCCGTAGCCCATTCACAAAATTCCATCCGCCGGTCGGGATCATCTTCGCTTAATTTCTGTAGGATCTGAAGTTTATATGGATGCCATTTGTGAGCCTGAAGAATGCGATGGATGCCACTTTTCGACACTCCTGTCTCGGCGGACAATCGCCGAAGAGACTTATTGGGACTTCTGTTAAAATGAGCCACGATAGCAGTCGCTGTATCATCGTCAGTGGACCTCCTTGAAGGTCCACTGCGTGGTTTATCTTCTGTGGATCCTGTTTCCTTAAACTTTGCAACAAGTCTGCTAACACAACTCTGTGTTATTGGCTCGCGGTCTGGATGCAGTCTGTTAAGTTCAGCAGCGGCCTCTCTTTGACTCCGATTTCCTATGAGTAGAATTATCTGGATTCGTTCTTCCTTGCTCACAGACATTATGGCCCTGTAGAAAGAGAAAAATATGAATTATGGTTTGTAGAAATAGAAAAATATGAATTTCTCCTATGATGCCGGACTTATGGGACACCCTGTATATATATATATATATATATATATATATATATATATATATACATATATATATATATACACACTGTGTGGTGTATATATATATATATAACACACACTCGTATATATATATATATATATATATATATATATATATATACAGGGTGGGCCGTAAGTTTCCATACATAGGAAAAATAAACATTTTTTTATGGACAACCATTTTTATTTATATAATATGCTCTACATGGTTGCCATGTTTTGAAAACACATTTCAATACGTGTTCCCCACTGTTGATGAACACGCATTAGCACAGTTGACGTTATGCTTGTAATGGCGTTGGTGATACGTTCCTTTAGATGATTTATGTCTCGTATCTTTTCCTGATACACCATGGCCTTCAAGTGCCCCCAAAGATAGAAATCAAGGGGGGTGAGATCTGGGGATCTGGGAGGCCACTCCACAGGACCACGCCGACCAATCCAAGCATCCGGAAACTGCTGCTGATCCAAATACCGACGCACGTGAAGACCATAATGAGGTGGAGCTCCATCTTGCTGGAAGTAAACTGGGAAGTTACCTTCCTCGTTTAGCAGGGATGGGAAAATCTCTTCTTGCAACATGTTAAGATACCTTTCGGCATTAAGATTTCCACTGACAAAAATTGGTCCAATAATTCTGTCACCCCATATCCCGGCCCACACCATCACTTTACCGGCACCTTGCATCTTCGTCGGACTCAGCCAGTTAGGGTTAGCATTACTCCAATAACGTATGTTTTGCCGATTAACCTCTCCATTGACGTAAAAATTTGCTTCATCAGTAAACAAGATCTTACAACGCATATTCTTAGGGTATCTGAAACATAAAAACAAACGTTTAATTTTTCCTATGTATGGAAACTTACGGCCCACCCTGTATATATATATATATATATATATATATATATATATATATATATATATTATATATATATATATACATATACACACAGTGTGTATATATATATATATATATATACACACACACACTCGTATATATATATATATATATAACACATCGTATATATATATATGAAAATTCTTCAATATGGAAAATAAATATGAAAATAAAATTAGGAGCTTATCAAACATCAAAGGCAAACGTTTTTCTTGGAAAACCCCTCACACACCTTCTCAGAATATAATTTAAATTAAAATGGGATAATGTGTGTGTGTGTGTGAGGGAGAAGAGAGAGAGAGAGAGAGAGAGAGAGAGAGAGAGAACAAGAACTGAAGTATTAATTTGTTTTTTCTATGGTCTGACATCACAAATTTATCCTTTATTTTCTTAGGCATTGTACTGGCCAAGTAATAACGCTGACAGGCGACATTATTACTTAATGAAAACTAATTACGCGTCGAGATAATTATGTATTAACTTTTATGAAGTTTTATTTTAATATTATACGGTACAGTATATGCTTGTGTTTCATTTGCCAATTAATTATATATACCGTATATATATATATATATATATATATATATATATATATATATATATATATATATATATATATATATGGGATGAATTTCACAATTAAACACGTGAAATGAATGAATGTTGTAAACCCACAAGGAAAAAGAAAAATGATTCCAAGGCCTTTCGTGTATTCCCTGACGAGGTGTACGTCTGAATAAACAAAAGGCCTTGGAATAATTTTTCTTTTTCCTTGTGGGTTTACATTATATATATATATATATATATATATATATATATATATATATATATATATATATATATATATATATATTAGGGTGTTTCACTCCTACAGAAGAAAATATTAAAGGCCAATATTTTTCTCCACTTTGCTTGTGCTTTTATTCCTTTTAATGTAAGAAAGATGTGCATCAATTTTGAAAACGATGAAGTGATATTTAGAGGTTGCACACATTTGAACCTTTTATAATAAACAATTTTCTTCAGTGTTACGAAAAAATTCTCCCTTGGAACCACGGAAAATGAAAAACTCTAATAATAAAATTGGAAAATTCAAATCAATACACATTACACAATACATTACAAATTAATAATACAAAATTTTCTTCGGTGTTACAGAAGAATTCTCCCTTGGAAGCACAAAAAATAAAAAACTCTAGTATTAAAATCAGAAAATTCGAATCAGTTTTTGAATTGGTACAAGGACGTTCCCGCCTTGGTTCTTTTCGGCACCTCCTTTCGATGATGTTCAACAATCCGCAACAAGAATTGTTTTTGCTTCTCGTCCTTGACTGATTCATTGAATTGCTTGATTAATGCAATTCCCCTCTCCGCTGTGTCGTTTACGACTTTCAGCTCGTTGACTGACTCTCTCAAGCCGTCACTTTTGGTGTACTCCTCTACGTTGTCGACATCCCCGACGCCGAAGTTGTCGAAGAATGTCTTCGTCCTTTGAGTGACGAAGTTGCTCAGATCCTTGCCTTTAAAAGTCAGGTTTTTCTACTCGAGTCGTTTGAGTTCCTTCCTCGACGCAGGTTTGTTCAAGGCCTGGAACATTTTTTCTTTCTCATTTGGCGATATCCGTTCATCAAGGAAAGCCAAGCCGACTAGAGTCTCCGAGAGATACCATAGATGCCTTTTGGCAACTCTCAAGGCAGCCTGGCCCAGGTCCTTGTTCGGATATGAAATCAACAGTTGAATCATGTCTAGGTTATTTTTCGGGGCCGACCTACTGACCACTGCCTTGTGCCAGAAACACGAAATGAAACACGTAAAAAGGGCCACGTCGTGCAATCCCTTCAACTCTCGGTCGGTGAGTTCCAGTTGCTCCCGGAACAAAACCATTTTCAGCACATAGATAGCTTTCGCCATCCACCTGGCTTGATGATGGGCTCCTGGAGTCCTGAAGGAGAACTCAGCTCCACTCCAGCCTCCAAGGAAAAGGAGCGACAGCTTGAGGAGTTCCTCATAATCTTCTCTCGGGTGACATGAACTTTCAATGACTCCACGAAGATAATTCACCATCCTGATTCGTTCATCTTCCAAGTACCTAGTAGCTGGCTCTTCTTCATCGATCATGGTTTTGAAACAATTTTTGTTAATAAAGTCCCAACGCTGCTGAAATCGTCGAAACAACAGGATTTCAGGACCACTTGTTGGCCCCAGGGACTTATGAAAGACCTCCTTCAAAATGAGCTCATAAATGTGGTGACGGCAAGGCAA
Organism: Bathynomus jamesi; assembly: GCA_023014485.1. Classification (NCBI taxonomy): domain Eukaryota; kingdom Metazoa; phylum Arthropoda; class Malacostraca; order Isopoda; family Cirolanidae; genus Bathynomus; species Bathynomus jamesi. The sequence goes on along the minus strand of JAJOZX010000156.1, from coordinate 1,149,524 downwards.
CCACAAGAGCGACCGACCAAGGAATTGTTCAATCCTCATACATGCCCCTTGCAGAAGTGCGGTATTGGACGCCGTAGTGTTAAACGAGAGGCCAATGATGCGGTCCTGAATTCCAAATCGTTGCAGCTCCTGGATGACGGCTCGAGCCATTTTTTCACCAGTACCATCCTGGGCAACAGGCACTCCAACAAGATGCTCGAACTCCTTCCGTTACCACAACAGCTACTCTGTCTTTGAAGCTTCTAGAGCTTCCGCCAGCAGCTTACGGTAGTAGCTTGCTGTCCCAGTGCAGAACTAAGAGAGGTGGATCTTTGAAGATCAACTCTTCAAGTTGTTTGGCCACTTTCTCTCGATACTTGGCACGTGCTCGATGAACAGTTGATGGCGAAATAATAATCTGCGATACATCTTGTCCGAGACTTTTGGCAGTTGCAATGAAGGAAGTGCTTGCTTGTCGAATAGAGAGTTGTTCTCTATCCCAAGTAGCCACGAGTGTTGGATCAAGTGTGTTCTTGAACGACGAGGTGACTTAGGGGCCAATGGAGCAGCAAAATCTTCATCATTATTATCATCTGTTGTCGCCGTTGCGCTAGAGGATGTGCTATCCAGCTTCATTTTCTCGGAGATCTTTTCAGCTTCTTCAGCATGCTTTCGTTTTCGAAGTTCAAGTTTCTTAGCTGCTTCTTCTTTCCGTTTGACAGCCATGGTGTGTTTCCTATCGAAAAGGTCAGCAAGGTCTCCCTTCCACACCTGACGCTTCATAATGGCTTTGTTCGTCTCTCTCGACTCCTCCTTCTTCAAGTTTTGGTACTCTTTGTACAGCTTTAGTATAACAGCTCTAATGTTCTCCTCTGTCTTCACGGAGATATTCGCCTTCTTCCAAACTTCTTGAAGCTTGATACTCTTAGACTTGATGGAAAGGGGGATTGTTTCCTTCAGCTCCAGGTGATGGTACATAAAGCAGAGGAGGACTTGCTCCCGTGATGGCAATCTTGCTCCTAAGAGCTCTTCGACTGGAGTCTTTTCAATCAGCCAGATCTTTTCTTTCCATTTTCAACACTTTTTGCACCTGTGAAAGAAAAGAAAACATTACAATATGTTGGAAGTTGGGACGTTCTCGAGATTTGGTTACAAAGGGCTAAGGTATCATAGGTGACAAAAGTGTGCAACCTCCAAATGGTGTTCAATTCGTGGCCGGACAGATGACCGACGGACATTTGGCCGATGGACATTTCACCGACGGACATTTGACCGAACGGACATTGAGCCGACGGCTGTTTCGCCGAACGGACGATTCGCCGAACGGACGATTCGCCGAATGGACTGTCATTAATAAAAAAAACAAATATAATTTAAATATGAAAATTAGTTGTTAACTTTTATAATTTAAATCTTGCGTTTGTGCCTTTATAGTTTAAGCTATTCTGAAACGTTTGTTCGTTTGTTGCCTTTTTTAAATCTTAGTAACTTATGTCTTAGGTTTTCGCACTTAAAATTGCAGTCATCCTGGAACTTTTACATTGTTCACTGTTCAGTAACCCACAATGCCTCTTCAATTTCTTGATTCAGAGAAAGGCCATAAAAAGTTAGTACACCCTTGACGATTGGTTAGGTTAAGTCATGATATTTTCGTTAGTTTACTGTTAAAACATACGAAAATATCACGGCTTAACCTAACCAATCGTCATTTTTTTAAATAATATTAGTAATAGTTTCTCTAGACAAATTGTATCTGTAGACAAATTATTGTAGTCAAATTGTATCTGCAGACTAATTGTTGTAGATAAATTGTTGTAGACAAATTGTTGTAGATGAAATGTATCTTTAGACAAATTGTTGTAGACAAATTCGCCGGACACCGTCAAAGTGAATTCCATGGTCTAAAACGAAAGTTTTAAATTATACAATATACACCGAGAAAGATATATATATATATATATATATATATATATAGATAAACATTTTATATAGTATTATCGATATAAATTTATTTAAAAAAGGTATCTATGTTTTTACGTCAAGCGTCTATAACTGTCAATTTAACATAATTTAATATTTTAACAAAATAATTCAATAACATTTAATAATAACCTTTAATAACATGTGTGTGTATTTTGTCATAGAAATATTAATGACAGTCCATTCGGCGAATCGTCCGTTCGGCGAATCGTCCGTTCGGCGAAACAGCCGTCGGCGAATCGTCCGTTCGGCGAAACGTCCGTCGGCAAAATGTCTGTCGGCAAAACGTCCGTCGGCGAATCGACCGGGTACCGTTCAATTTGTTTCAAATTTGATATATATACTTCACAGATCATAAAGTGTACGGGGAAGAGCAAAGTGTAGTGAAATTCACAACTTGATAAAAGTGGAACACCCTTATATATATATATATATATATATATATATATATATATTCTAACTGCAAACACGCAGTATAATTAACGTATATTCTTGCGCGAAATATTCTCCTATACAAGCGTCGTTCTTTACGTTAATTATACTGCGTGTTTGCAGTTAGAATGTATATAATGTACGGCATGCGGGAGGTGCCCCTTTGGGGCATTGGTTTCTGCGCGTATGTAAAAGAATTACGACATTTGATTGGGTGAGCCCCGTGGTGTAATGGTTATCACATCTGACCGGCAATCGGAAGATCCCGGGTTCGATTCCGGGTGGTTACCTCATTTTTTCATTTGTTTCGTTCTTTCTCTCTCGTCTTGCGCGGAATATTCTCCTATACAAGCGTCGTTCTTTACGTTAATTATACTACGTGTTTGCAGTTAGAATGTATATAATGTACGGCATGCGGGAGGTGCCCCTTTGGGGCATTGGTTTCTGCGCGTATGTAAAAGAATTACGACATTTGATTGGGTGAGCCCCGTGGTGTAATGGTTATCACATCTGACCGGCAATCGGAAGATCCCGGGTTCGATTCCCGGGTGGTTACCTCATTTTTTCATTTGTTTCGTTCTTTCTCTCTCGTCTTGCGCGGAATATTCTCCTATACAAGCGTCGTTCTTTACGTTAATTATACTGCGTGTTTGCAGTTAGAATGTATATAATGTACGGCATGCGGGAGGTGCCCCTTTGGGGCATTGGTTTCTGCGCGTATGTAGAAGAATTACGACATTTGATTGGGTGAGGCCCGTAGTGTAATGGTTATCACATCTGACCGGCAATCGGAAGATCCCGGGTTCGATTCCCGGGTGGTTACCTCATTTTTTCATTTGTTTCGTTCTTTCTCTCTCGTCTTGCGCGGAATATTCTCCTATACAAGCGTCGTTCTTTACGTTAATTATACTGCGTGTTTGCAGTTAGAATGTATATAATGTACGGCATGCGGGAGGTGCCCCTTTGGGGCATTGGTTTCTGCGCGTATGTAAAAGAATTACGACATTTGATTGGGTGAGCCCCGTGGTGTAATGGTTATCACATCTGACCGGCAATCGGAAGATCCCGGGTTCGATTCCCGGGTGGTTACCTCATTTTTTCATTTGTTTCGTTCTTTCTCTCTCGTCTTGCGCGGAATATTCTCCTATACAAGCGTCGTTCTTTACGTTAATTATACTGCGTGTTTGCAGTTAGAATGTATATAATGTACGGCATGCGGGAGGTGCCCCTTTGGGGCATTGGTTTCTGCGCGTATGTAGAAGAATTACGACATTTGATTGGGTGAGGCCCGTAGTGTAATGGTTATCACATCTGACCGGCAATCGGAAGATCCCGGGTTCGATTCCCGGGTGGTTACCTCATTTTTTCATTTGTTTCGTTCTTTCTCTCTCGTCTTGCGCGGAATATTCTCCTATACAAGCGTCGTTCTTTACGTTATATATTATATATATACACGGTGAACCAAAAGTAGGTGGACAGTAGGTTGAATACGGTTTGTGTTATATTATATTATAACTATGGTGTTCATTATAACTATGGTGTTTGTGTTATATTATATTAAATATTATAACTAAATTTATTTAAATTTTATTTTGTATTATAGTATACAAAAAAATTAAATATGTATTCTCAAAATAAACGTTATCATTTACTGTCCACCTACATTTGGTTCACCCTATATATATATATATATATATATATATATATAGGGTGAACCAAATGTAGGTGGACAGTAAATGATAACGTTTATTTGAGAATACATATTTAATTTTTTGTATACTATAATACAAAATAAAATTTAAATAAATTTAGTTATAATATTTAATATAATATAACACAAACACCATAGTTATAATGAACACCATAGTTATAATATAATATAACACAAACCGTATTCAACCTACTGTCCACCTACTTTTGGTTCACCGTGTATATATATATATATATATATATATATATATATATATATATATGTACTCTATGTGTATCTATGTACTTAAAGAAACAATATCGAAATACAGTGACAGTAATTCAACTATTTATAGCTGTTTCCTAGATATAAGTAAGGCATATGATAGGGTGAACCACAATATTTTATTTGCAAAACTAGAAGACAGGAAGGTCCCCATGTACATATTAAATGTATTGAAATTTTCGTATTGCCACCAATCTTTCACCGTTAGATGGGGCAATGTACTATCCGAGTGTTTTGGCTCCTCTTGCGGGGTGAGACAAGGCTCCTTGCTCTCCCCTATGCTGTTTAATGTGTATATTGACGGATTAATTGCTTCACTTAATGAGGCAACAGTGGAATGTTGTATTGATAACACAAGGATAAATAACTTAGTTTATGCTGATGATATGGTGTTAATAAGTCCCTCTGTTAAAGGTCTGGATCGGCTACTAAAAGTCTGCAAAGTGTATTCGCAGAAACATGATATTATTTTTAATGTTACAAAAACTAAGGTTATGCAGTTTCATCCTAAAAGCTGTAATCAGCCAGCTGATATAAGGTTTAAAATGAATGGTGAAGTAATTGAGGAAGTACAAGAGTTTAAGTATTTGGGTCAAACTATTACCAGCTCCTTGAGTGATGACTCGGATATAAGAAAATAATCTCGAAGCCTGTGTGCTGAAGCGAATATGACCATAAGGAAGTTTCGATTCTGTACAAGTGAAGCTAAAGACACTCTTTCGTACTTTCTGCAGAACCCTAAATTTGCTGTACAACAGGTCTTTTAGACTCTTACATAAATTAGCTCCGAGATGCTCAGCTTCGCAAATGTTTGCTACCCGCAATGTCCCGAGCTTTCCGTAGGCAACAAGACGTGCTCAATGCAGTCTAATACAAAGAATTAAAAATTCAATCAACCCGATTATCCAAGCTATCCATGAGTCCTGCCGTTTATCCTCTCAGCTGTGGAATTCTTGGTACGAAAACGTCTGTTTGTAGCTCCACTTAACTTCGACATTACAGTATTATTTCTAATCAGTTGTATATATTTCTATCCTTAATATATGAAATGCCATTATATTAATAATATTTGTTATATGGACTATAGTCTGCCAATAAACTTTTCCATTTTCATTTCATTTTCATATACATGGTGTCCGAGAATTATCTGTACAATTTTTGGCTGTTATTAAAAGTCAACCATGAAGTGTAGAAATTCCAGTTTGTCCTATTTTACAGAAAATCTCATTAAGTTTTTTCTAATACCAAGTTTTGACAAGTGTTTTAGAAATTCCAGTGTGTCCGAACATTATCTGTACAATTTCATCTTTTAATAAAATTCTTGATAACACACGTAAAATTCTTAAATTTAGAATCTGTATTTTCAAAAGTTTCTTTTATTACAGTAACGTTGTTACAAACATTCGATATGTGCACCATTAGTGATTCGCAAAACATGCAATCGATACTCCAAATGTTGCCATGTACGCTGCAGCATATCCACATCATTTCGCTCAATAGCAGCTGTGATTCTTGCTTTTAAATCATCAATGTCTGTCACCCGCGTACATTTCTAAAAAAACTTGTCAAAACGTAGTATCAGAAAAAACTTAATGAGATTCTCTGTAAAATGGGACAAAACTGGAATTTCTGCACTTCATGGTTGACTTTTAATAACAGTCAAAACTTGTACAGATAATTCTCGGACACCCTGTATATATATATACACACACTGTATATGTATATATATATGTAACGTAAAGAACGACGCCTGTATAGGAGAACATTCCGCGCAAGATGAGGAGGGAAAACGAACAAATGAAAAAAATGAGGTAACCACCCGGGAATCGAACCCGGGATCTTCCGATTGCCGGTCAGATATGATAACCACTACACCATGGAGAATTACGACTTCTGATCGAGTGAGGACCATGGTGTAGTGGTTATCATATCTGACCGGCAATCGGAAGATCCCGGGTTCGATTCCCGGGTGGTTACCTCATTTTTTCATTTGTTCGTTTTTCCTCCTCATCTTGCGCGGAATGTTCTCCTATACAAGCGTCGTTCTTTACGTTAATTATACTGCGTGTTCTTTGCAGTTGAAATGTATGTGTATATATATATATAAAAATTTTATATATATATATATATATATAAGATTTTTTCTTAATATATAGTAATACCCTTTAAATAATTCCTTATTTATTTAAGAAAAAGTACAATTTTCTCAAATAACTTCCCTTCATTTCTGGTGACTTTTGTAAAATGGTGACTCGTTTAGCGCTGATGGAACATCGTGTGACGGAGGAATATAAAGTAATGCGGAAGTTGGACCATAAAATGGTTAAATTTATCATATTTTCACACTAATTTATTTGTCATTATCATCGTAAAATGTGTGTGATTTAGTATTAAATGTATCTAAAAATATATTTACATTAAAATAAATGTATTTAATATAAAATTTGGAACGTATTTGTAAACATGTTTAGTGTTTACTTAAAGCACATTATGGGGTACAAAATGTTCTTGGGCCTGAAATATGTTCTATGGAACTTTGTTTTGGGTGCATTTATAAAACCCTGTAATTGTAAACATGATTTTCTGCTTATGTTTTGCATTTAAATGTAAATATACACATAAAAACATGATTAACAATTCAAGTGTGTTAGTGATAGAACCGTATTTCCTTTAATTCCTTGCAATTAAAGTTTGAAAGTTTTGGCGTAATAAAAGACAATGAAGATGCTTAAAAATGCATCCTAATATTTTTTAATATGCATGGCTTTGTGTGTGTTGTGTGTGTGTGTGTGTGTGTGTGCGTGTGTGTGTAAGCGAAAAATCAATGTTGCTTTTTATGCTATGAGTGAAACTATATTAAAAATTCTTTGAAGTTTGCTTTGTCTGCGTGTGCGCGTTGATCTTGTTGATATCAATTCAAATTTCTAGTTTATATGAAAAGATGCACATATAATTTCGCTTTATAATTGAATTTAAAGCAGGTTCATTGCACTTCACATTATAGTTATTTATCTAACTTTGCAAAGTAATCCCAGTTTTATATAAGGACTTAAACTAAAGTTTGGAAATGTTTTTCGATCCTTTTTTCTGAGACGTTTTGAAAAGTTTTCTTTGTAAAAAATATTTCCTGTCTCATAAATAAAGTTCCGAAATGTAACTTTTGTTTTTCATTTACCTTCATTGATATCTCGGTCATATCGCGACATTATACAAAACATATTAATCCCTAAACATGTTCAGTAGTGAATCAGAATCAAGACATGTGTAGTCGTGAACGTGTTCAAATGTTTATGAGATGTATTTTAACTTAAAACTATCTTTCCATTGCTTCTATAACTAAGATAACTGACACACGCATACACACCCATACCCACACGAACCAACCCCCATATATATATATACACTGTATCTGGAGTATCCAATTCATTTCAGAAATGTTGAGATGAAAAATGATATCATATATTTTTCAGCAAATGAACTAAAATATAAGCGTAAAAAACGAAAAGATAAAATGAGTCAGAGATTTTTTACATTTCGTTTCATTTCATTTTCATTTTAATTTGTATTAGAAATGCTTCCTTGGAAATGAAGTTCCACAAAGCCTTAAAAATCATTTTTCATTTTAACAGTTTTAATTCAGTGTTCAATGAACGAAGAATTTTTTTCCTTTCTTTTAGGCAGTGCGCTTATAATAGTTTTTTTTTTTTTTTTTTTTACAATTTTTGAATGAAAAAAGAGAGATTAATATTTAAAAGTGGATATTCCAAGGAATGACGTTTCGAATTAACTTCTATCTCTTTAATTAACTTATAATAATACTTTGTGTACAATTATGAGACACTTTTATTATACAGGAAGGAGGGACCAAGGGAGAATGCCCGCAAAAACGTTCCCCTCCCACCGATAGAAGATTAAGAGAGCCAAAGTGAAGCTCCAAAGTTTAAAGATGCTTGGACACACTGCGTTTGAAAGATTGGTCATAAAGAGGGGGAAAGATGGAGTGAGGAAGGTTGTTCCAGAGTTGACAGATTGATTAGATGAAAGACAGAATACCGATTAACCCTTGCGTTAGAAAGCTGGACAGAGAAGGGATGAGAATGTGTCGAAAGTCTGGTACTGCATGCTCTCCTTAAAGGAGGAGGCATGCAGTTAGAGAGTTCAGAAGAGCAGTGTCCGATATAATAGAGACAGTAAAGAGAGAGTGAGGAAACATTGCGGCGAAGAGAGAGGAATTGAAGAGAGTCAGTAAGAGGCGAGGTACTGATGAGACGAAATGAAGAGAACATTCATATTTAGAACGTCTACTCACCCATTAAACCTAAACCTGCTAACTTATATTTCCAAAATTTTCTCACTTTTTCTGAACAGTGAATTAGCAATATGAAAATATATATATATATATATATATATAGTGCCCAAGTTGTAGGCACCAATTGTATAGGTTGAGGTAATTAATAATTAAGTAGGTTGACGAGGTAATTAAATAGTTAATTACAGTGGCGCTTATAAGTATTCATCCAGAGAAACATTTAAGTTATATTCGTCCTTATCTTTTGTACCATGCATAGGATAGTTATGAAAAGATTACCGTTCGTTTGGAAAAATTTAACAAATAAAAAAATTAGTTTAACTCCAATATATAATGTAAAATATCGAAGAATTTGAGGAAAATAAAAAGTTAAAATGCAACAGTTTTCGTACATGTATTTACAAAATTACTTAATACTTTGTGTGTCCACTTTAGGCTTGAAGAATTTAAATTTTTTTATCAGTAATTGACTATTTATTGATTAGAGACTGTTGGCAATTCTGAATTCTAGAATTTTCTCTAGAATGACTGTACAAGCCAAGGGATCGTCGTGGTAAAGAGCTGTCTAGAGATCTTAAAAGACGCGAGTCTGGAATGAGTTATATTAAGAGAGGAGAAGCACTTCATATTCTATTTACAACGGTTGCTGCAGTTATAGAGAAGTGGAAAGGCCTTGGAACAATCAAAACTCTACCAAAATGTGAATGACCTCGGAAAATTTCAGAACGTACAACTAGACGGAATGAAAGCATTGCTGCTGCGAATCCAAGAGTGACTGCAGGTGATATTTTCCAAACATTAAGACTGTCTAAGATCGATGGAAAAGTTGCACGAAGAAAACCTCTGCTACGAAAAGCGCACAAGAAGTTCATTTAGAGTACACCAAGTATCATCAAAATGATGGATTTGCATTGTGGAAGAAAATTCTCTGCACAGACGAGACCCAAATTAAATTATTCGGGAACTGCGAGTAACGGTATGTTTAGCAAAAATTAAATACTGCATTCGAGGAGACATCTTTCTTCGGTTAAACATGGTGCTGGTAGTTTACTTCTTTGCGGACACTTTAGTGCAGTGATGCACAAACCCTGGCCCGCGGGCCAAATGTGTCCCCCACGGGTCTTTTCAGTGGCCCCACGGGTCTTTTCAATTCAATGAAAAAGTTAGAATATAAAAGTGACCCAATTTATGACTTAGATGGAAAGTAAGTAGGCTAATACATTTAGTTATTTTCTTCGCTTGTCCCTCACATCAAAAAAGTTTGTGCATCACTGCTTTAGTGCCTCTGGTCAAGGAAAGCTTGTTGTCATCAATGGAATCTTGAATTCGAAGAAATATCGGGAAATTTTAGAAGAAAATGTATTGCCTTCAGTTCGGGAGTTGAGAATGGATCGCAACTGAGTGCTGCAACATGATAATGGTTCAAAACGTTAAAGTAAGAGCACCATGAAATCACTTCAACAAGCATTTCAAGCTTCTCGAGTGGTCCAGTCAAAGCCAAATCTCAATTTAATCTAGAATTTATGGTTTGACTTGAAAAAAGCTGTCGCAAGTGAAAACCTTCGAATCTGAATGAATTGCAACAATTTTCTTCAGAAGAATGGGCTAAAATTTCTAGAGAGATGTCGAAACCTTGAAGAAAAATACCCAAAACGAATCGTTGAAGCCATTCAAGCAAAAGGTGGATCCACAAAGTATTAAATAATTGGATCACCTGAAGATCAGGGCCTCCAGCCTTCTTTAGTTAGCCTTATAAGGCTAACTAACGAAAATATCACGACCTAACCTAACCAATCGTTAGGTCAACTGTACGCCCTTGACGATTGGCTAGGTTAGGTCGTGATATTTTCGTTAGTTAGCCTTATAAAGCCAACTAAAGAAGGCTGGGGGCCCTGATCTTCAGGTGATCCAAATAATTTTGTAAGTAATTGGGAGCTATTGAAGAATAGGGACCCCAGCCTTCTTTAGTTAGGCTTATAAGGCTAACTAATGAAAATATCACGACCTAACCTAACCAATCGTTAGGTTAACTGTACGCCTTTGACGATTGGTTAGGTTAGGTCATGATATTTTCGTTAGTTAGCCTTATAAAGCTAACTAAAGAAGGGTGGGGTCCCTATTCTTCAATAGCTCAGTAATTGTATGAAAACTTTTGCCTTTTAACTTTTAAAAAAATTTTTTTTTCAAATTATTTTATATTTTAGATTATATATTGGATCTAAACTAATTTTTTTGTGTTGAATTTTTTCAAATGAACGGTAAACTTTTCGTAACTATCCTTTGGAAGGTTTAAAAGATCAGGACGAATATAACTGAAATATTTCTCTGTGCGAATACTTATGCGCGCCACTGTAAATGCAATGGTTATAAATCGAAGTTACAAAATGCTTTACATCTTGTGAATTAAGTGTCAGTATGAATACACACTATCAAACACAACAACAGATTATAAATTACAGTAAATTGTAAAATAATACAGTAATACTTGTTAGCTCGATAAAAGACATATAATACGAGTTCTCTGGGCAGATGTAGAAGAAAACGGAATGTTTACACACGCGCTGAATTTCTATAATGGTACTCTAGGCTGAAGATGTAGGCCAAGAAAGAACGTCTACAATCACCGAGTTAAAATATGCGAGGAGCATGCGTAGTCTTATACACGAGAGATGCTTTCTGCAACGCGACTGACAAACGACTGCCTTAAAAACTTAAAATCTTAAATCTTGAGGAACATGAGACTTAGATGATTCCGTTATTTATGGTTGCCTTTCCAGTTTCCTGGTCAAGGTCTTGGTTGGATTTGATAGTTGCCCTTTTAAGTTCTTTTTCTTGAAGTTTGATTTAAGATTTCGTGGGAATATTTTCTTGAGGCTGACCACTATTTCAGGCCTTGATGAGAAATGTTCATTAATGCAGGAGGTGTCTCTTATTATAACCTCAGAATGATACCTAAAACGCCTTCCTTAGTATAGGTTTCTGCTGGTAACGAGGATTTGTGATGTCTTTAATAAAGTGTGACGAATCTGCATTTGTTCGTGATTACTTAGGAGTTTCTACAGACATCTGGATCTCATTAAGAATATTGTATAAGTAGGAAAAACCTTCGTAAGGGGACCTTTTTATAATGCCAGTCGATATGCACTTGAGAAATTTATTATATGGAGTTTCTGCAATAAAACTGAGCGTAAAAGGAAATGTTTATGAGCATCAATATATACACACACACACACACACACACACACACACACACACACACTGCTTTTGCTTGCGGTCCTTTTCCTGCCCAAATTATTTTGTCTAGAACCGTCTGATTGATTTACTAATTACATTGATCATGTAATTTTTTTATCTTGCATCCATTTAATAATATACATTTTTTATCCTTTTAAAATTGTGTCTGCATTCCCGTTTACTTACGGGAATTAGCGTAAATTTATAGGGAAAAGTTTTAGAAAATTCAGTCTATAAAAAAGAGTGGAGGAGATTTAGGAAAACTTTTCTTACTAATGCGGATTGATGCATCTAACTCTTCCCGATCAGAGCTGGAAATTCTTTTGTAATAAGAACTGAGAGTTTTTTTTATCCTTTGTCGCTCTTTCAGGGCAGTGGGTTGTGGCGGTCAGACGCGTACTTTGGAGGTTTTGGTATAGAGTCCCAGTCATAATCGAAAGAAAAAAATCTAATTAAAATGAGTATGCCTAAATGATAGGTTAGATTGATAGTCGATGCCCAGTTGATGGGCCATATACAATAAGGTGTCAGGATCCGTGTTTACAAAGAAGCATAATGATTGGTCGAAGAAACGTGTGTGCTGAATGTCACAAATATTTAAAGTTTATATTAGGGATGTACCGAATATTCGGTATTCGATATTCGGTAGTCAGCTGAAGAGCTTTTATATATTTTTAACCGAATACCCAGTATTTGGTAATTAGGGTAAATAATGTGAGTTAGGAAATGGAACTTAAAATATATTTTTTTACTTCAAAGAATAATTACAAACAAATCCAACTTTGTATACTAATAAGTGATACTAATAAGTAATAACTTTGCAAAATTGAACAAGCAGTAATAATAATTACCACAAAAACAAAATCTAATAATTGAAATTTAAGTCAAGTAGATTATCGTGCATAAAAATTGGTCGTTGAGCAGCATCAGGAACAAAACGATTACGTGCGTCGGTAATTACTTTTTTCCAGAACTGAACAGCCGTTCACTTCGTATGCTTATGGGTAGTGTGGTGAGATATTTGCGAGCAAATGCTAATAGTTTCGGGAATCTTTCGCCATTAAAGCGCACCAATCAAAAGGGTTCGTGTTGTGACTGACTCGTGGCTCCTTTGAACAGATATCTAATTCTTTTTGAAAACTTTCCTGGTTACTTTTGATAGATGGAGACACATCTGACTGTGAAGACGTAGCAACCTCATCGAAGTAGCTCCATAAGTCAACTATTGGCTTTATTTTCGAAGGTTCTTGATCTTCTCGTGAAACAAAAGTAGTTGCTTCATTGCCATGAGTTATATTACGTGTAGGACTAGTATTAGGTGATGCAGACATGGAGATTATATCATTTTTTACAAACTCAGGGACCGTAATGCAAGAAAATTTAAACGAGGATCTGAACCCTGAGCAATCATGTAAGTAATGTCCGTCTTCCAATGCTTAAAACGTTTCTGTAAAGTTTCTATTAAATCGGTTTTTCATAGTATGAATACCTGCGTTATCATTTACGTTACGCTAAAATGCTACGAGACCTGTTACGCTGAGAGATACTATGGAAAGACAAAAAGAATCAGAGGAAAAGTAATTCGTTAATTTTTCACATAGAGTCAGAAGCTTTACAACACGCTGAATTAGAGTCCACTGATGGTTATTAAGGGTTGATATGTCATAGTCCGAGGCGTATGCAACAACTGCAGTTTTTTGTTGAAGAAGTCGTTGTAGCATATAGAATGTAGAGTTCAATCGGGTGATAACGTCTCTTATAAGTTTGTTTTTGGGTAAATTATGTTGCGTCTGGCTTTCCTTAACTCTATCACAGGCTGGAGATGAATGACTAAAATGCAAACAGATTCGGCACGCAATTGCACGTATAATTGCACATATTTCTTCTTCTTTTATACTCTTAGCCGTAGGCAGTTTTTATTATTACTTGTTTCGGTACGTGTCTTATTTTTATTTCTCTTTTAGTCATAATTTTTAGTTTTTTAAATTTATTATTGTTTGATTTATCTTATCGTTTATTATCTTCAAGGATATTGTACTTTTTATGCAATTTATATCCTGCCGATAAAGCTTATCATTATGATCATCATTATTATTATCTGAAACAGACTTCTGAATAAAAAGGACTTCATTAACTACAAGTGCTAAAGTATGATTCGCACAAGCAAGAGAAGTCATTTTGAGAACTCGAACAGCTTTAGTAATATTACGGCCATTGTCGTGCACACGATCGCTCTCTACTGACCATTCTTGCAATACAGAAGTCAACGCAGTTGCAATGTTTTCATGAGTATGGGAACTTGGTAGGTTTTTGATAGCTAAAACATACTGCTTTTGCTCACATTTACTATTAATTCTATGTGGTGTCAAACTGATAAAGGTTTCAATTTTTTACACTCACGCCTAATAACCCAAATAAAACTAATATTCGTTATTCGGTATTCAGTATTCGGCCGAATAGTTTTGCACTGAACATTCAGTATTCAGTATTCGGTACACCCCTAGTTTATACTGTTATTTTAATGTTTGTTCCTGTGTTTGTTTCACTTCTCTTACAAGCATGTATATCTCTCTCTCTCTCTCTCTCTCTCTCTCTCTCTATATATTATATATATATATATATATATAAATATATATATATATATATACACAGGGTGATTCAAAAGTCAAGTTACATAGGGAAATATTGTATTATGCAATGATACAGGGGAATAGTCACATCACATGTTCGATACGTCCACTGCGACGTTTCTGTAGCTCAACGAGCCAGCTAGGAATATCACATCAATGCGCTCCTCCTTCGATAACATCTCATAACTCATTTACCTGCAAAGAAACAGAAAAGCCCTATGTAACCTGACCTTTAAATCACTCTGTGTGTGTATATATATATATATATATATATATATATATATATATATATATAAAACGTAAAGAACGACGCTTGTATAGGAGATATTCCGCGCAAGACGAGAGAGAGAGATCGGAAGATCCCGGGTTCGATTCCCTGGTGGTTACCTCATTTTTTCATTGTTTCGTTCTCTCTCTCTCGTCTTGCGCGGAATATCTCCTATACAAGCGTCGTTCTTTACGTTGTTTATACTGCGTGTTCTTTGCAGTTGAATGTGTATATATATATATGTCTTTTATTGGTATGTTACTGGTTTATGTTACAAATTCATTTACGCTGAGAAAATCCAGATTTTACCATTCGCTGGAAAGAATCTTATTTGAAAGCAAAATTCGAGCAAACGCTGCTTCCACTTTAATAATAACTTTAAAGAAAATTATATTTACAGTAAAAAGGGATGAAAAAAAAGCAAACTTTACTAATATTTATTATAAAACATTTTAAGCGAAAAATTTAATTTGACATAACATTAATCCCTCGTAAAAAGATTTTTGGAAAAGTGTTTAAATCCGAAATTATTTTAAAAATTAACCTTCTCTCATCAAAGAAAGGAGAGAGGAAAGTTTGATTTAAAAAATACATGCCTTCAAGCAGCCACCCTTTGAACTACGAAACTTTTTAAAATTATTAATTTTAAGCTAATCGGAAATTAAAATTTTAGCCTTTTTTTTTTTTGTCTCATAAATTTAATATCTTTGAAAAAATTTATAATAAAAGTTTGGTTATGAATTTTGAATTTTTTAATATAATGATATTGAAAACTGTTTGTTTCTGATGACGATGAACAAGAATGAACGCACCAACAAAGTTTTCTGTGAGGTTAATGAAAGAATTTTTTTTTTAAAAAAAAGGGGGTAATTTATCCGTTAAAAAGAAAACTGTAAAATAAAGTAATAATAATTAGCTTCAAAGATCAAACGGAAGTCTTAATCAAAATTAGGACAAAATCTATAAAAGACATTTTTTCCATTTTTTGAAGTTTTGGAAAAGTAAACTAAGAATTTTCTTTGAGATTTAATTGCAAATTGAAGGATTAGATGTTGTTTCGACAAAATTGAGAAGGGGAATCAGCCCCGTTTTTTTCTCTTAACGAAATGCAATCTATCCATGATAGACTAAAGTATTCTAATTATATATCTGATGAAGAAGATATTATTATTATTATTATTATTATTATTATTATTATTATTATTCCTGGACCTATCCAGAGCTTTTAACCCAACAGAACAGTCAATTCTAACCCAAACATTGGCTTATTATGAAGTAAGAAGTGTCTTTATATTGGTTCAAGTCCCGTTCAAATAATGGACAGCAATACGTTAGTGAATCAGAATTTCAATCACTTACACTCGTAGTGCCACAGAGTTTGATATTGGGACCTTTTCTATTCCTGTGTTATGTCTGATTTTCGTAACTGGCACACCGCAGCCAGTATTTATGAAATATTGTATAAGGAAGCTCCTGTATTAATAATAATCAGTCAGAAGGGCCAGAAACTGGCACGACAATCAGGCCAACTAATGCGGCCAATTGCTCTAAAGCCTCTATATTATTATTATTATTATTATTACTCGTATTACCATCAGCACCATCGCGATTCGAACCCAGATTTCAATGTCTTGACTTTACTTATAGGGAAACGATATTATCCACTAAGTTACGGAGGCTGTCAAGCTCCTATGTTAATTATAGAAAGCATATCAAACAACCAAATAAATCGTTTATTTAACCTAAAACAGGATAACTTACTTCCATGAACCTAACTTCAAATTTGAATTATGAAGGAGATCTCTTTCATACGAAGGAGTTGATATCTACATTGAATACTTTGTAAAACTATTTAAAAGTAAATGCTTCTCATAAAAATTTGGGTATTTACTTTTAAATAGTTTTGCATTTAGTACCCCTCTAAGGAAAACCTTAGATGGGTACAAGCTTCTCTCTCCCTTTTCATTTTTCCTAAACCCTTATTAAATTCAAATTCATGTGTAAATTACCGCTCTCGTTAATTTAAAAATATTTACTTAATTTAAACTCATACAATTCAGTATTGACCAATGTATGTATTATTGTTTTATTATTTCAATCATGAATCGAAATTATTGTTTAGAAATGTAATGTTTTTACGTATCTAAATTGGGTGTTATGTAAGTAAGTACTGACATAAAAAGGAGCTTTCATTGCTCTCTCTCTCTCTCTCTCTCTCCTCTCTCTCTCTCTCTCTCTCTCTCTCTCTCTTCAACGATCAGCTTAACGATGTTATATATATATATATATATATATATATATATATATAACATTGTTAAGCCGATTAACGGTATTAAAGTATTTAAAATCCACATAAGCGTTCTGTAACTCCTCCTTATAATAAATTACTGTATAATTCAGCATATACAAAATCGTTGTCATTATATCAAGTTTACCGATAAAAACAACTTTAAGATTGGAATTTTGAACAATTTATGTATTTCTGAGTATTTTCAACTAAACTTTGCTCATAAACTACCGAAGGGAATATTGCAAGAGAACCTCTTTACCGCCGACTCCAATCATTTCCTTCAGAGTTTAGGCATTTTTATAGATATTAATCATATATATATATATATATATATATATATATATATATATAATATATATATATATATATCAACAATCTCGTCATTAAAGCGCTGTTTTAAAAGGTTTCAAGTGAAATTCTCTCTTTTCATTAGAACGCCTAAATCTGTTCAAAATAAATTAGGTTTTTTAATACAAACTCTCTCTCTCTCTCTCTCTCTCTCTCTCTCTCTCTCTCTCTCTCTGAAAGAATAAGTGAATGAATAATGAATAAGTGGAAATAAAAAAAATTATATAAATATTAATTAATTAATTAATTATCTTATCTGTTATCTCTCTTTTAATTAAACTGAATTAAATTTAAAGTTTAGTTGTAATTTGTAATAGTAAAAAATGAGATTATTCGAGGTTTTAAACAGTTGAACCAAATGATATTGCGTGTAGGAAATGAAAGCAATCATACTATCATACGCGAACATAATATGAAGGTGTGTAAGATAAGGTTAACAGTTATGCCATTCGGAAAGATATGGAGAACGTTCCCATTAACCGTAATTAACTAAATGTGGATTAGATCCCAAAAGGCCTTTTACAGTAATAAGGTCAGAAAATGTAAAAGAAAGAGAACAAGCAAGAAGGAAGGAGGGAAGTTATCTTAACGTGCCAGGCGTACGACGCCTGTAAACAAAAGTATCTCTAATAAAGAATAGAGTAATAAAAATAGTGACTAATAATGTCAACACTAACAACAGCAATAATAATAATGATAATGACAATAATAATAATAATAATAATAATAATAAAACCACTTCGGAATTTGTAATATTAATAATAATAATAATTCTTTAACGAATTTACCCGTCTACTGTTATCTATAACAAGACTAAATAATTTTCTTTTGTAAAAACAAATCCTGTCAAATTAAGAAAAAGGAAAGATAAAAAAAAATTCGTGTAATGTTCCTTACGCAGGTGGCAGGAAATAAATTGTGATTAATCACGAAGAATTGAATAAAGGTTCGTCTCAACACGAAAAATAACTAAAAAGTCTAAAGAATAATTCGGGACTTTCTTTCTAACTGAAAGAGCGAATCTATTTACTTGAAAATGAATCTTTACTGAAACGCTGAAAGAGCTTTCATCAGTCCATACGATGATTTTTTACTCAATCAAGAAGTTACGAAGATACAAACAGTTCAAAATAAAGACAAAACTGAGTTACGTGAACTTTCTTTACAAAGACCTGTCTAAACGCCCCTCCTTCTTGAACAGACAAGAGTGACGTGAAGCCCCTCTTCAAAACTTCACAACTGAAATATGAGAAAAATTTCTTGCTTTAAAAGATTAAAAAAAAAAGAACACATTTTTACAGTTTTGTAGAATAAAAGAAGAAAACTAAAAAAAACTGCGGGAGTGAAACTAAATAAGGAATTTCTTAATGGAACTGTACAGGTGTTATTTTTCGCCCTTCTAATGAGTGACTCAGATAAAGAAATGAGAAAGATAGAGAGAAAAGAAAGAGAGAAAGGGAGAAAAGAAGATATATTATATATATATACACACACACACACGAGGGTAATTCAATAAGTATCCGCACTTTTTATTTTCACAATTTTATTTTCACATCTGATAGATTATTATAAACATATCACTTCTCAACATAGTCTCTCTGTTTCTCAATACACTTAGTCCAGCGATCTACAAGCTTCCTAATGCCATCACAAAAGAATGTTTTTGGCTGGCGTAGCCAGTCATGCACCGCTTCCTTCAGGTCATCATCGCCTTGGAATCGCTGACCTCTCAAAGCGTCCTTTAGTGGTCCAAACAGGTAAAAATCCAAAGGTGCCAGGTCTGGACTGTAGGCTGGATGATCGAGAACTTCAAATTTAAGTTCTTGAAGGCATTTTCTAGTCTGTGCAGCGATATGAGGGCGCACATTGTCGTGTAACAGAATAACACCTTCCGACAATCTCCCTCTCCATTTTGTGCGAATTGCTTGCTTTAACTCATTCCGAAGCATATCAGAATACGATGCACTTGCTACTGTAGTTCCACGCTCTAGATAATGTTCAAGGTTATCATTATCATTATTCGTATTCTGACATGCTTCGGAATGAGTTAAAGCAAGCAATGTATATATGTATCAGTGGCGTGCGGTCCATGGAAGCAAGGGAAGCAATGCTTCCCTATTCAAAGAAAGAAGAAAATGCTGTATTATACTTTAAAGTTTAAACAGTTCAATATGTGTTAATAATTTGTACAAAATCATTTTATTATACTATTTATAGCATTTGATTGGTAATCAGGTGGATACATAGTATATACATTGGTTGCCGTTCGTGCAAGAACCTTTGAAAAAGCCGACGCAAAAAATCTCGAGTTGGACAACAATTGACGAAATGCATCCTTTTTCCCAATGACTTTCGCTTTTTTTTTACTGTTACAAATTGTTTCTTTCCATTCTAAAAACTCATTTAATGTTTAATAATGTAGTATTTATTGAATACAACAAGTTTCATATATAGTTTTTCTACTAAAAAATTCCATGGCCATGTTAAGCGAAAAAGAATATATATTTATCGTTATTTTATCCTTCCCTACGTCGAAAAGGAAGCAATTTAGATTTCGCTGTCCAGATCTTATAGTTAATTTTCTTGAAATATCTGGCAACTTATACGTGCTGTAAAAAGAAAGAAGAATAGAATTAACCTATAAGTAAAGTAAGTAGATGATTATATGTGTTTTGTTTTTATTATATACGAGTATTTTAAAGTTTTATTTTTATTTTATATAATCTTTGTTGTTTTTGCTTGAATTGCTTCCCCTTGACGAAAAATCACCGCACGCCACTGATATGTAGTATATATGTACGGCATGCGAAGGTGCCCCCTCAGGGCATTTGATTCCGCTCGTATGTAGGAGAATTACGAGTACTGACTAATCGGGGTCCTTGGTGTAGTGGTTAACATATCCGACCGGCAATTGGATGATCCCGGGTTCGATTCCTGGGAGGTACTTCATTTTTCACTTGCTCGTTCTCCCTCCTCATCTTGTGCGGAGTACTCTTCTACACAAGCGTAGTTCTTTGCATTAATTATACTGTGTGTTGTTTGCAGTTAAAATGTATATATGTACGGCATGCGAAGGTGCCCCCTCAGGGCATTTGATTCCACTCGTATGTAGGAGAATTACGAGTACTGACTAATCGGGGTCCTTGGTGTAGTGGTTAACATATCCGACCGGCAATTGGATGATCCCGTGTTCGATTCCTGGGAGGTACCTCATTTTTCATTCGCGCGTTCTCCCTCCTCATTTTGTGCGGAACCCTCTTCTACACAAGCGTCGTTCTTTACATTAATATATATATATATATATATATATATATATATATATATATATATATATATATATACTATATATATATATGCGCCTTAGTGGTGTAGTGGTTGACATGGCTGACTACGAGTCCATCGGCACGGGTTCGATTCCCAACGAGGCCAACCACAACGCGCAGCTCACCCAATTGTTCATCCTTCCATTGGTTGGTAAATAAATGGGTGCCATAAAAATCCACAAAATGATATGGGATGCTGCAAAAGGGTCGCACGCAGGTCGATCCTGAACACTTAAGTGTTCGAGCACTAACCCCCAACATTCACCCACTCCCCCCCACCAAAAAAAAGGTTGAAGAAAAATCAATCATTTGACAAGTTTAGCGTACCTCAAAAAATGTATTGTGGCCGTTATTGCAGGTACAAAACTGGTGGTGAAAGGATTAAAAAAAAACCCTCATTTACGTTAAAAAGTCATAGATTTATATTCCAACTCCTTTTCAACTTTAATTTTGATACTGTTTCTTGTACGTAATTTCCATGAATTTGCAGATCGACTTTTAGCTTTATGATGACCAATGTCTGTGCGTGCGAGGCGCCATCTTTTCCAGGAATTTGAAAATATTTTGTGAAGTATTTATCGCGCGGGTGTGTGTGTGTGTGTGTGTGTGTGTGTGTGTGTGTGTGTGTTAAGAATTTTAGCTTTGTTTTTTCATGTAACTTCGTATTAGTAGATGAATATGATATGATAATGATAATGATAACAAAGGATAATGAATATACATGTGTGTGTGTGTATATATATATATAAAATATAATATAATATAATATAAAAGGTTAGGAAAAAATATATGTATACACCAGGACAAGGGGAGCACACGGGAAGACCAGGAGCAGGTAAAGATGCTACTAGCTCTAGCTCAGTGCCCTTCAACCTTTTTATGCCTACCGCCCACTTTTACTATTTTTATGTGAGATAAATTAGCCAACCGCCCACCAAAATTAAAAATCCAACAAACATATATTAAAAATTATGTATGGTACATTATATATATTATATAATAAAACATTATGCATTTACCTTTAATTTAGTGAGATCCTTGTGCTTGATGCTTGGAAACTAAATTCCGAATGTTTGGCTCGAATTTAGTGAGGAACAAACGAATGTCCCCTCTTTCAGGGATTTTTAAAGCATTCCTGTTTTTGGTAAGAATGTGATTCACAGCACTAAAACCTGATTCACTAGGTACGAAGTAGGAAAAGCGATCAGTAATTTAAAAATCTTTTTCCACATATTGGATATACATTTGACATCTTTTATTTTGCCAAAGCTGCATATAACCACCGTTATTGAAATTTCCCTTGCTTTCCTCATCATGTCTGAGTTCTAATAGCTCCTCTTGACATGTTACATCAGCTTCAGTAACATTTGCAGTAAACGGGTTTACCATCCAATCATATACTTCCATGGTTAAAACATCACTGAATCGAGTTTCAAAATCCGTTTCAAGTTTATTGAGATGATCAATAAACCTTTGTGTATCAATTGTTGTTATGTCATCCTTAATAGATAACAATTCTGGAAACTGGTGAAATTCCCTTTTTGAAAGATTGTGACTGAATAAATCCAGCTTTTCAATGAATAATGAGATAACTTTTTGGCAGTTCATGAGTGTTATATTGGCTCCTTGAAGCTGCAAATTACAATCATTGCATTTCTTAAATATTCCTGCCAAATACAAGCATCATTTTTTATCATTTTTAACTTTTGGCTAAGATCAACTTCATTTTGGTCTTCTAGAAACTGCACTACGCTCTCATATAGTTCAACAAAACGAGTTAAACATGCACCCTTCGAGAGCCATCGGACCTCTGTGTGTAATAATAACCTAACAAATTGTTCATCATTGTCATGACACAACTGACGAAACATTCGATCATTTTTTGCATACAATATTGTAAATTTTGTTGAATTTTACAAGAATTTTATAAATTTTCTTGCCGCCCACCTAAAAGCTCAAATCGCCCACTAGTGGGCGATATCGCTCAGGTTGAAGACCGCTGCTCTAGCTGATGAATTTATGTTAACACAAGAAATAACGGAAAATACAAGAAAAAAGAACTGCCTAGATATGGTATTCACAAACAACAGCAACCTAATTGATAATGTAGAAATATCCCCAACTATAATATCGGATCACAACATTACTAAAATAACAACTAATACAAAAGCAACAGGAAAGGAAAGAACACGAACAACAGAAAGAAGCAAATTCGAAATTTTTTATTTTCACTCCAAAGCTATAAACTGGGAAGGTGTTGCATCCAGCTTGGAAGTAATAGATTGGAAAACCATCTTCAAGGCCAAGACAACGGAAGAGATGCTAGTGACCTTAGAGGAAAAGATGCTGGAAATTGTGGAAAGACATGTCCCAAAAATACAACAAAGAGGAAAGAGAAGCTGGTTCGAGAGACAAAAGGAGGTTATTGTTCCGAAAGAGAAAAAGAGTGACTGCAAAATTAAATAACTGTAAAGATAACATCAGAAAAATATTAAACGATAAACTGCAGAGTATTGATTGTGTCATACAGGAACGAATTGAGAAGCGTACAGAAAAAGAAGAAGACGACGCTATAGAAGCGATAAAGATTAACTCAAAGTACTTCTATAATTTTGCAAAAAGGAAGTCGAAAAACCATGCGACTATCGGACCTTTGAAAAACGAAGACAGTGCTTTATCTGATGATCTAACAGAAGTATCTGAAATATTAAGAGCTCAGTACGAATTATCTTTCAGCAGAGGACTCATTTGGGGGGGCATGAGGGGAGGTCGCCCCCCCCAAGCCCACCAGGGCTGCCTCCAAGCCCTCCAGATGATAGTTTCTTTAAAAAAAGGCACCTAATATTTTGTGGATTACCAATATAATGAACTACTTACAGTTTAAAAACTTTTTAGAGCAATTTGTTTTGATGTTTTGGTTGATGATTTTGCAAAAATGAAATCGAGAAGATATCCTCTACTATATTAAGTGATATAAATTTCATGATTTATTGCTTAACTTAATAATTTGATAGTTAACTGTAAATAACCAGGCTAGCTGATACCACTTAATCATTCTTGTTTATATTAATTTGATTATAAAGTACATTGTGAGCAGCACTTAATAAATTTTGACATATGAAGGGCCTCTCACTGCCTTCTTCACCCTCCTCCAAGCCAATCTGAAATGACGTCCCTGTCTTTCAGTATCCCAAAAACTGACAAACTGATATGCGACAGAAACGTGTTCTTTAAAGAACTACAAGGGGAAAGTGTAACAGACATCGACTTTACGACAGATGATATTACATAAGTATAGGGAAACTAAAAGCACACTCAGCGGCAGGACCGGACAAATGGAATGCCACACTGATCAAAAACTGCAAGAATGCAATCGCTGAGCCCCTATATTGGATATGGAGACGATCACTAGACACGGGAGAAATACCGGGCATCCTGAAGAGTGCGAACATAGTTTTAATATATAAAGGAGGAGATCGATCCGAGGCCAAAAACTATAGGCCAGTGTCGCTTACATCTCATCTCACTAAAATATTTGAAAGAATAGTTAGACAGAAAATCTATGACGTTTTGGAAACCCAGAAAAAATTAAATGATAACCAACATGGGTTTCGGTCAGGCAGATCATGCCTATCACAACTAATAGAACACTACAACAACATTATTGATGCACTAGAAAGTAATGAAAACTATGATGTAATATACATGGACTTTGCCAAAGCGTTCGACAAATGTGACCATGGAATTATAATACATAAACTAAAATATATGGGAATAACAGGAAAAGTAGGGAAATGGATATATAATTTCCTTAATGAGCGGTGGCAAGTCGTTACAGTACAAGGAATATCTTCATCAGAATCAGAGGTCCTTAGCTCAGTACCACAAGGAACAGTATTAGCTCCACTACTCTTCATAATCATGCTAACTGACAGAGATGAGGACGTTACCAGAGACAGCACAGTAACATCCTTTGCCGACGACACAAAGATCAGTAGAAAAATAAGAAACCCAGAAGATATAGGATCTCTACAAACAAACATTAACAGAATCTACAAGTGGACGGAAGACAACAATATGAAGTTTAACACTGAGAATTTTCGGCTGTTACGGTACGGAAAAAGAGAGACCTAAAATTCATGGAATATTATACCACAAATGGACAGGAAATTCATAGAAATTCTAAAGCAAAAGATTTAGGAGTTGTAATGACTAATGATGCGGAATTTGAAACACAAAATAAGATAGCAGTAAACAGAGCAAAGAGAATAACTGGGCAGATATTGAGAACCTTTAAACGAAGGGATAGGAATATAATGATTCCTCTACTGAAAACACTGATCATACCCAAAGTGGAATACTGCTCGGTCCTAACATGCCCATGAAAAAGAAGACAGCTAGAAGGGATTCAGAGAAGCTTCACAGCAAAGATCAAGGGGTGCAAAGAACTAAATTACTGGGAAAGGTTACGCGAATTAAATCTATATTCACTGGAAAGGAGAAGACACACACACACACACACACCATTATTTACACTTGGAAAATAATGGAGAAACTAGTCCCTAATCTTACTCTGAACACTGTAACTCCCCAAACAACAGTGAAAAGTAGAAAAGGAAGACAAGACTGTCTCGTGTTGCCAAATTAAAGGCGAGACAGGGAACATCCTTAACCCTGAAAGAAAATAGTTTTGTTGTGAGAGGACCAAAACTGTTTAATCAGCTGCCGAAACACCTAAGGAACACGAGTGGTGTTGCAGTGGACATCTTCATAAGAAGATTAGACGCCTGGCTCAGAACAATCCCAGATGAACTTGGGGTACCTGGCTATGTGAGGTGAAGAGTACAAGAAACCAACTCACTACTTCACCAGGCAATCATCGCACGGAACATTTGAAAGGTTGAAAGGAAAGGTATATTTATACATACGAGTGTATATATATATATATATACACACACACACACGAGTATATACATATATATATATATACGAGTGTGTGTGTATATATATATATATAATATATATATATATACACAACACACAGTATATATATATATATATATATATATATATATATATATATATTAATTTATTGGGGTTGTTTAACCTCCTTCTCAACATCTAAGGTCATATGACGGAGGGGACCTACAGCTTTAGTGGGATCCGAACCACGGGTCGCTACGTAATTTGGGCGCGGAGGACGGTCTCCCATCCAACTACTACCAGACCCAATGTCTCTTAATATATATATAATATATATATAATATATATAGGATGTCACTTATTTTTCAACTTTTAAGTTTCCATGCTCTAACCCCATCAAAGTATGCCATATGATGTAAAAACACTGTGTACAAAGTTTTATTGAGATATTTTAATATTTAGAGGTCGCTCAACGGCTTCGAAGTATTGGATACGAGATTCTCAGAAAGTGTGAATATAAACAATTTCCAAATATATTTAAACAATTTATTATGTTCCTACATTAGCAGGAAGTGCACAAGACATTATCATAATATTAAGATGATGTACATTAACATCAGACAGTAGTAATTATTATGATGAATCATTATTTCCACTCAAGGTATGTTTTTGTCCCCATGTGCAATGCTTGCGATGGTCTTCAACAACCTGGAGAAGAAACTGGAGTTGTTCTTCATCTTTGGTTAGGTATCCAGAAAAATCCTGGATGAGAGCAACTCCACGCTCAGCGAAGTCATTTGTCACAGTTAGAGTTTTTACAGTCTCTTTTGTAGTCTGGTAATGGGTATCCTCTTCCCATTGCTCAGTAGTTTCTCCAAGAATTCATCTGGGAGGTTGAACTTCGTGAACAATGATTTTATGTTTTTTGTTACAAACTTTTCCAAGCTTTTTTCTTTCACAGTATCCAGGTCAACAACCACACGCTTTGGATGGTTCTCTTGTCCATCAACACTAGTCATAGATATGACCATTCGATTTTTTATATCAGGGAGGACATCGTCATCGAAAAAAGCAAGACCCACCAGCTCTTCAGACAGATACCATAAATGAGCTGCCATCTTCTGTGAAGTTGCCATGGTAATGCGTGGATGGATGTTTGAATACTTTATTAGTTACTGTAGAAGATGGTCATTTTGGGGAGCACTAATGGCGCAAGGGCACGTGGTTCAAGCTTTCACATAGTTGCATACAATAAAAATGAAAAAGTCGCGAAGTCCTCTTTCCTCACGGTTTGTTAACTTAAATTGTGATCTGAACATCCAAATCTTTAAGGAATAGATTACCTTTGACATCCATCGTGCCTGATGCATCGCTCCGGGAGCATGAAAAACTACACCACGATTAAAGACAGCACCAAGAAACAGACAAGCCAGTTCAAGTAGCTCCTTATAGTCATCTCGCTGGATTTTTGTAGTCACTGCAGATTTAGAGAAGCTAATGAGACCTTCCTTTACATCAGCGACAGCAGAAGTGGCAATTTCATCAGTGGTGTAGTCTTCATACTGCTTGGATCAATGTCGTCCCACTTTCCTTGAAATCTCTTAAAAAGTTGGACAGCTGTAGCTAATGTGGGGCCCATATATTCTTTAAAAGCTGCTGCAGCCAAAAGTTCGATGATGTGATGTTTGCAGGCCAGATGGAGTAGGTTACGTTTCAGCATCTGCTGTAAAATAACGCAAGTCCCAGCCATTAGACCAGTATTGGAGCTAGTTGTATCGAAGGATATAGCTTGGGTCTTTTCTTCAATATCCCACTTAAGGAGAGCTTCAATGGCAGCTGCAGCTTGTGCTTTCCCAGTTCCAGATATGAGCTTTGGAACGCCAAGAAGCTGATGTACTCCCTGACCTGTTACTATGACAGGAAGACGATCAATTTTTTTTCTTTCCAGTAATTTCCGGTAATAATTTATCATCCCAGCGTACAGTAAGAGGTACATTCGGCTTGAAGTTTTTCATGATGGTCATAGAGAGTGCCTCCCTTTGCTTCTTTCGTTCACGTCGGATGGTCCCTCGATTCACAGCAAGATCAGAGATACTATAGCTGAGACTTTTCGCAGTCTCCGCAATATTCATAGTAGCAGCACGATCAGATACTTTACAGTGATCTAGAACTGCTGTGAAACCAGGCGTGATAACTTCTTTTCTTCCCCGCTTGAAAGGGGTTTCTCCCAACTTGTTCCAGGAACAGCTTCAGGTTCTGATTCCTCTTCCTCAAACGTCGATGAACTGCTGATCTCTAGTGTAACAGAATCTAACAATGAATCCTTGCTTTGTTCTGCCTTTCGCTTTCGACTTTGTTCGCTCAACACACGTTTCTCCATCTTTGCCTCCTTCTCATGTAGCACAATATCAACAGAAGACATTATTCCACGAAGGCCTTTTTCACGCTGAGCAATGACAAACTGCTTATCTTCTTCCATTTTGATTATGTCGAGGGCATTTGCATGAGCGATATCAAAGAGGTCGTGAAAACAGTCCTTGAACATGCTCTCATTCTTAACCTGTACTTCTGTCTTGCGGGATGCATTTTTATTCAATGCTTTCCATCGTGAGAAGAGAGTTTTTCCAGTTTTCTGATTGCGTCCCGTTTGTGTTGAGTTGGAATTCGGGCACGATTCCAAAACTCCTCAATTTTTTCAGTTGTCATTGGACGAAGCCTCTCTTATCGTCGTCGTCTTTTTTTATATGTAAATGAAGGAAAAAAGACAGAGCCTGAAGATTTGATGGCAATTTACCACCTCTAATATCATTCTCACACTTGTCAATCAAGTAAACCTTAGATTTCTTTCGAGTCTCCATCATTAGATAATAAATGTATTTTGCTATATGAATTTACACCTGAAAATAAAAAATAAGTGTTATAGTTATTATGCAATAAAAACACTAATACACACATATCCTACTATTAAGACTAAAATAACACACACTAATGCAAACACATCCTACCATTAAGGCGACTGAAATGATACTGGGGTGAGGCATAGAAAGGAAGAGTCATCAAAATTTCAATGGCCTTGAGCGACCTCTGAATATTAATATTTTCTCATGAAACTTCATTATCAGCGTTTCTATATGCAATGTCACATTTCTAGAGGGTCAGACCGAAACTTCTTGATGGTTCAATTCTTACCATACAATTAAGTGACACCCTAATATATATATATATATATATATACATATACATACTCTCTATATATATTTCTATTAGTTACCAGGCTGAGACGATTGCTGCGACTATTGTACAATATACCGTCGGTTACCAAAGTCAGGGTAGACTAAACCGTATTTTTGGTGTGTCTTGTGTATCCCAAGGTGTGGTGGAGGCCAGTGTATACCAAGATGTGGTCCAGAGTATCTCGACTTTTGTAACCGATGGTACATACAATCCACTCTTCCTATAATCTACTTACGAGAGAGTAGTGATTTTACAAAGCTGGGAACTCGGTATTCATTGCTTTCCTGTTTATTTTAGTTTTAATTATTACGCGATGCTAAATTAGATCTTGTATAAATTCATATTATCTCTTTGGGAGATTAATAAAAATAGATTTAAAAAAGGAATTCATTTATCAACGTATATGAATTCTGCCCTTTTGGTTGAGTAATTTTTATGTTGATAGAAAACATTCGTGTTCGATTGAGGAGTTCAGAGGTCAAATGAGTTGAGAATAATTATGTAGAAACCGATTATATTATACTTAAAGTTTTTATATATTCAAATAGTTTTAAGAACATAGTTTTCATATAGTTCCACTGTGTAAATACCACTTAATTAAGAAGAAATTCAAACACAAAAAAAAAATGAGCAATAATATACAGGGTGTTCCATAAGTCCGGTATAACTCGCTTCTATATTAGCCATTGCGTTGTTCTACCTGTAACCAAAAACACAAAACAAAACAAGACACCAATTTGAACAAATGTTTTAGTTCTACTCTATTACTTTGTGAATTTAATTTAAAATAAATTTTCCTATGGGACCGCACATATGGGACATCCTGTATGTATATATATATATATATATATATATATATATATATATATATATATATATATATATATATAAGCAAACAACCACGTGTTATTCTGTGATTTTAGTGCATATATATATATATATATATGAAGATGTTTAGCAGAATAAAAGCAAAAACTTATGACATATAAAACTTGTCTGAGCGATTTCGGTATTGTACTTTTTAAGTTCTTTCGAGCATGGTTTGAATTCCTTGAAGAATCCATTTTATACTTGAAGCCCCTTGCAATTAATACATACCGTGTTCAAAGCTGAAAACAAAGCTTGGATGCGGGTGAGATCGTACGTACTTCTACATTACTGAATTCTTCTCGTTCAAACATCACCATGGATGAAATTCTTTCTCTTTCAAAACCATTTCTTCATCTCAAACATTCTTGCTTTCACCTCACGCATCCCTTCATCTATATATACAGTATATGTGTACATCAATGGTGACTTCATACATCTATGATTTCACTATTTATATGATACGCCTTCCTCTTGTATTAATGTTGGGTAAGTATAATATGCCTTTAACCAGTGGTGTAGTCCTAAATTTTTAGGAAGGGTAACGCTACAGGCAAAACTTTAATAGAGCGTTTCATAGAACAATTACTGTATAAAAATAGTAAAAGTTAATTCGAAAATAAAAAATATATATTTAGTAAATAAAACTACAAATACAGTACATGCTCTAGTT
This sequence comes from Bathynomus jamesi, assembly GCA_023014485.1. Lineage (NCBI taxonomy): Eukaryota > Metazoa > Arthropoda > Malacostraca > Isopoda > Cirolanidae > Bathynomus > Bathynomus jamesi. Next base: position 1,119,059 of record JAJOZX010000156.1, on the reverse strand, counting down.
ACTTTTAATTTGAATAAAACACGCACATATAGATAGTCGTATCAGTCGTATGTATACGGTATAATGCAGTTTCATAGTGATATAGTAGATACTACAGTTACATATAGTGGATAAAAGTCCGTAAATGCTCAGCATTCAGCTATGGCTACTACAGTAGGTAATATAACGCTACTTCACTGAAATTTTAGGAAGTATAACGCAGTTATACAGCGTTACCCCTCGACTACACCCCTGCCTTTAACCCATATATGCCTACAGTATATAAGCACATAAAAGCTTTATCCTACACTAGGCAGTTAACTTCTCGCCAAAATCATATATTTCTAAAACCTGTCAAAAATCCATTCTCTTCACATATATTTTTCTTCTTTAAAACAGAATAATTTTTATATATAAAATAATAATAATAATAATAATAATAATAAAGAAATAGTGCAGTTAAGTTTTATATAAGGAAAAGAAAAAGAAAATTTTAGTAATATTCTAAAATGGATTTCTTTCAATTCCATAAGTTTCGAGCCATTTAAACGCATACGCTCTCTTAAAACTTTTTCAGATTCCTGAAATATTTTTAGTATATGACCTCCACCTCCAATTTCTAAAATATCCAACTTTCTTTAAAAGTGTTTTAACCGTAACCCAATCCAAAATATTTGATACAAGGGTAATGACCCACGTCTTAGTCTGTCTGTCTCTCTCTATACACACACACACACACACACACACACACACACACACACATATATATATATATATATATATATATATATATAGAGAGAGAGAGAGAGAGAGAGAGAGAGAGAGAGAGAGAGAGAGAGAGAGAGACACAGACAGATGGACAAACAGAGACAGAGACAGACAAAGAGTATATGTATGTGTGTATGTATAGTTCCCGAACTGGTTATGCTGCGCGCACATCACATGACGCTCATGCGCGTCATGTGATGCATGTTGTAGTGTGACTCAGTCTGTGTCCAAAGATGGTTACCGCTTGTTGATATCGTATTTTGTTCTTTAGATATTTACTGTTTTGTGAAGTCATTTTGTGTGTTCTTCGCATTTTGTGCATTTGAATAATGGCTACTGTCGCGCACTTCCATTGCGATGACTGCTGTTTTGTTTCAACGTCATACCTGTACACCAACGTCTCGTCACCCGTAACGATGTTTCTGAGAAATTTTTTATCAAGATTGACACGTTGAAGGTCTTCAGACACAACAACACGTTGCTCTTTCTGCTCGGCAGTCAAGAGCCGTAGCACAATTTTGGCTGACACACGACGTATCCCCAAATTCTCTCTGACTATCGTGTGGCATGATCCTATCGAAATGTCCATTTCGTTTGTGACTTCCTTGACTCTCAGTCTACGGTTCCCTCGAATCATTTCACGAACACAAGGAACAGTGTCATCTGTTCTTGAAGTGGAAGTCATCCCACCCTTGCACCGTCCTCCGTCGACGTTCGGCCTTCCTTAAGCGCTTGTGCCACTTAAAAGCGGGTGTCCGACTTAAGGCGTCATTGCCAAATGCTGTATTCAGCATGGCATGGGTTTCAGAAACAGTCTTGCCCAGCTTAACCCTTTAAGGACTAGTCCGCAGCATATGCGGTCACTCTTGTTACCAGAACGTATAGGTTTTATTGTTATTCAAAACTAAATATTTTAGTAACTAGTCACTGAAATGATACACACTTTGGGTTCCTTTCTCAACAACTAAATGACATCTATATATAAACATGTAGAAACATTTATAGAAACGAGGCATTGTAGTACAATTTATATTATTATTTCTGGTGGACCTTAAGGTACCATCCATCATTAAAGGGTTAACGCAAAATTTTATGCACACACGTTGTTCTTCAACAGTAGCCATTATTCAAATGCGACAAAACACACAAAATTACTTCACAAAACAATAAATATCAAGAGAACAAAATACGATATTAACAAGCGGTAACCGTCTTTGGACACAGCCTACAACACAGACTACAACATGCATCACATGACGCGCATGCGCATTATGTGATGCGCGCGCTGCATAACCAGTTCGGGAACTTTTAGAACACACTTCGTATGTGTATGAGTGCTACTTTTAGAATATTTTCCTTATTAAAATCTATAAAATAAATAAATAATGAATTGGAATTCAAGAAAAAAATTTGAAAACGTAAATTTTTTTATCTTTTCTTTTTGGTAATTCCAAAAAGTAAAATAAATGTGAACGGAGCTATCTGTTTTTCCCCCTTCATGTCATGTTCACTCTCATTCGAAATTCTCTACGTCACTCTTAGGTCAGGTTAAGTAAAGTTCGATTCGGTTAAATTAAACCAGTTAAGTTAAGGTTATGTTGGTTAAAGTTTGGTGTGGTTAGGTTAGATTAACTTACATTAACTCTGCAATTCTCCTTTCCAACATTCTTACAATATATTCAGACTTCAAATGACAATGGAAGTGCCATGAAGTGGGGAGTGTGTGTGTGTATGTGTGTGTGTGTGTGTATGTGTGTGTGTGTGTGTATGTGTGTGTGTGTGTGTGCGCGCGCGCGCGTGCGTTTGAATAAGTAAGTTCTGAAAGTGTTGGAATTCATATTATCGTGTTAACAATATTCTCATGTAAGCGGAGTGAAATATGTATAGGTCGATTCGCAGTTTTGCGTGTCGCGTGCATGAGTGCATTTTATTTACTGATTTCAGAAGATAAACAGTCCAATTAAGGCCCATTCAAAGGACCGGAACGTCTGTTATTCTGCTTAAAGGTTTGAAGTCATTCCAATAAAAGGAATGATAACATGTGTTGATAACATTTTAGGCTTCAACGTCTCTGTATTGCAAAAGGATATCAAAATAGTTTATAACATTGTATGCAGTACAAATGCTGTAAATTGCAACTATATATATATATATATATATATATATATATATATATATATATATATAAAGTTCAATTTTTTCTCGCTTCAGTCGTCAAAATTCAAACTATTTTTTTTATCTTTTAGACCTTTTTTTGCCATTATATTTTCGTTGTATATATATAAATGGCGCACTTTTTCCACCGTTATTTCTTCATTCTCTTTTTATTACGTTGTAATTTCTTATTTATGGATTATTTTGTCATAATCACACTTTTTCACGTTATGGTAGATTTTAAGAAATGTTCCAGCTAAGCATGCTGTAAAGTATGCTTCATTCTTTCATGCTTGTCATTTTAAGATAGAGAATTTTATTGAGCTACTCTATTTATTTACAGTATAGTTTTTTTTAATATGCGTACATAGAAACTTAACCTTTTCTATACATTTATTTATTATTTTGAATATTCAATATACTGTGACTATATGAAAGTTTATAAAGCATTGAAGTCGATGTATTCAAAGGTTTTTTTTTTTTTTTGTAACCTTAACATTGACCGTATTCTGGTTTTTGGGTATATAAGGTCAAAAAGAGAACCAGTACGTTCTCGTTAGTGTCTATGCGACCCCGCCATTTTGGAACCTGTTTCTGAGATGAACCTTTCCTTAACCTGTTTTGACAGTACTATGAATCAATCAGTTTAAAACTTTCATTTCATACAAAACAAATGTTTACAGCGTATTTGTTTTTCGCGATATAAGCCTGTTTCGGTGCCCTCTGATCGAACGCAGATAAAGTTTGCTGCGATTGTAGTCTTAATTTCTGCAAGTTTGCGTAAAATTTTCCTTAACAGTTTTCTTTTATTTGGTGAATAGTCTTTGTTGAGTCGTTTGTAGGAGAGAAAAAAATGTTTTTCCTTTAGGAAAATTGTACGGGCAACAGCCTTTTCTTGGGTAAAGGTATGTAGTGCCTGTCCTTATATATATATATATGAAAAATTATTTCACGAAAGTGACACGTGAAAAGTATTTATGATGAATAAAACCACGAAGGAAAAAAGAAAGAACCCCTTTGTGTTTCTTTTTTCCTTCGTGGTTTTATTCATTATATATATATATATATATATATATATATATATATATAATATATATATATACTGTATATATATATATATATGCCTTCATGCACTGAACGTGTGATTAAAAACCATCATAAGCGTAGATAAGAATATACAACACTTAAAGCATAATACAAGTCTACTTCTCTCTCTCTCTCTCTCTCTCTCTCTCTCTTTCTCACACACACACACACACACACACACACACACACACACACAACTACACGAACACTCCTACATCAATCGGTGCCGTGCACACCGCCATCATACACCCTCATTATTGCACATGTCTTTGTGTGATTATGACACTGATTTACGAAGCCATTTATTCTTCACACACGCAGATATTAAACCTCTTCAAGAGACCTCTTCAGTCTCTTTAAATAAATCCCTTTAGTTCACAGACTTTTTAGATTTTATATTAATTTAACGGATTTTTTTTTTCGTTTAATATCGTAATTCCTTTCTTTCTTTCTTTCTTTATTCTCTTTTCTTTCTTATTTCTTTCTTTTATTAAGAGTTACTTTGATTATTTATATATTGCCGTGACTGTGATTATTTAGGAAAATCTAATAAATCTGATTTTGAATTTTAATTCGCCTAAATTTGAAATCGGTGGTAATTTTAAATTAATTTTCTATGGCCTGTTTTGTCTATTTTTTCAAAGACGCCTCATATAATTTTTAATACTTTAATCATTAAAATAATTATTAAAGTACGTTATTACCATGAATATTTTATACACCTCAAAAAATTCAGTATTCTGCACGAAGTTATAATATTGAGATAGGACTTGACGCTATTAAAATCTTTATTTCTTATTGCGTGTATAAAGTAAGTAGTAGACCGACCGAATATTGAATGGGCTTATCAGATTTATATGAAGGTACTGTAGTTTAGTGAAAATACATTTAAGGCCTATAAATTTTTTCATTTATTTTTTACACACACACACACACACACACACACATTATGTGTGTATATATATATATATATACATATATATATATATATATATATATATATATATATATATATATATATACTTACTTTTGTTGAGTTTGAACGACGGTTCAGGATCGACCTGCGGTCGACCCCTCTGCAGCATCCCGCCTCATTTGCGGGACTTGGTGAAGGAGGGAATTGCTCTCTGATCTCCTCCTGCCCTCGTAGCCAGCCACGCATGGCTGGTCAGGGACTTTGCACAAGAATCTGTCCAGCTGGTTCTTGAAGTTATTCAGGTCGGTGTGCCTGAGATTCCTCACTTCTTTTGGAAGGACATTGAAAAGCTTTGGGTCCCGTATTCTGAGGGTATTTTCCATCCTCGTTTTCATGGCTCCTTGTCCTACCGCAGCTGGGACCGTACAAAATCTGCCTCTTCTCTCATTCCAGTTTGTTTCTATTTCATTTCTGAGGTTAGGGACAGAGCCCTCAAGTATTTTCCATATGTATATTATTGTGTACCGCTCGCGCCTTCTTTCAAGAAAGTAGAGTTCCAGGGATTGTAGTCGAGACCAGTAGTCTTCACCTTCCGTTTCCTCTATCTTAGACGTAAAAGTCCTTTGTATAGCTTCAATGCTCGCAATGTCTCTTTTTCTGTGTGGGTTTGTGAGTACTGAGCAATACTCAATTATTGGTAGGACTAGACTCTTCCATAATTTGAGCATGATGTTTGCTTTTCTGCTGCGGAAGCTCCTCCTGATGATTCCCATTATTTTTCTAGCCGCTGTGATTTTGATTTTATAGTGCTCTCTGAATTCTGCATCCGACGACATTATTACTCCAAGATCCCTGACTTGTGGGTTTGGTGTTATCTGTATGGCTTGCGGAGATTTGTACCCTTTTTTCTGTAGCTCTTTGTTATTACCATATCTTAGAAGTTGGAATTTCTCTTCGTTGAACTTCATATTGTTGTCTTCTGCCCACTGGAATAATGTTTCAATGTCGTTTTGTAGTTTTCTTATGTCATCTTCGTTCAGTATTTCCTTACATATTTTTGCGTCATCTGCGAAGCATGATACAATACTGTCCTTAATATCTGCATCAATATCTGCAATCATTATTATGAACAGCAAGGGAGCTAATACTGTCCCTTGTGGGACAGAGCTCACGACTTCCGAGACTTCCGATTTAACTCCGTTTACCACCACTCTTTGTGTTCTTTGTGTCAATAAATTAAATATCCACCTTCCTAGCTTTCCAGTAATTCCTGTATCCTTAAGTTTGTGTGCTATGATTCCATGGCCACATTTATCGAAGGCTTTAGCAAAGTCAGTATATATTACATCAATGTTTTGTCCTCGACACAATGTTCCTAATATTTTCTCCTGGTGGTCTAGTAGCTGTGACAAGCATGATCTACCCGCCCTGAAGCCATGTTGATTTGGGTTGTATAAGTGTATATATATATATATATATGTTACAATTCAGAATGGTCCCCTGAGAAACTTTTATGTTATACACAGACCGTACATAGAACAAGGAACTCTTCTGGGGAAATTAAAGTTATTCGGACTATAATAGATTTAATTTTCCCAGAAGAGTTCCTTGTTCCATGCACGGTCTGTGTATAACATATACAGGGCGTCCCAAAAAAATGTATACACACTTTAACAGCTGATAGCTCAATTGATGTTTCTTTCTTTCCAAGTTAAACCCATTAGAATTAATAATGGCAGTCAGACTAAGCTTTGAACAAAGGAAATTCATTCTAAAATGCTACTGGAAGTGTGAAAACGCAGTTGAAGTGCAAAGACAGTTTAGGAGGGAGTTTCAAACAGATCCACCAACGCGACTTACCATCACTCGAATTAGAGATAGGTTTGAAGCCGATGGAACTGTTCAGAATGTCCACAAGAAGCGTTCCGGAAGACCACGGACATCGACAAGCCCCACAAAGCAAGAAAGAGTACTGGAAACGTATCACCAAAGTCCAAGAAAATCTGTGCGGCAAGCGAGTCGTGAGGTAGGAATTTCAGAATCGTCTGTCCAACGCATTTTGAAGCGCTGTCAATGGAAAAGTTACATTCCAAGATTAGTCCATGCTATTAATGAAGATGATCCGGACCGAAGAGTGGAGTATTGCGAGTGGTACTTGGCACGATGTGGATGTGGATTGGACGAAGGGGTTTCGTAGAATACCCTCCGCGTTCACCAGACCTCACACCACTACATTTTTTATGGGGATACTTAAAAGACAAAGTCTACGCTATAAAACCTGCAACAGTCGCTGAATTGAGAGCAGCCATTGAACGAGAATGCACACAAATACCAAACGAAATGTTTCGTGATGTTTGCGATTCCATTGCTTCTCGTTATCAGCAGTGCCTGGACCAGAACGGACGTCAGTTTGAAAACAGGCGTTGACAAAACAATTAAATAATGTCTGTAGATTCTATTACATTTTGAAAATGAAATGTATTTTAATAAACACTGCCTTTATAATTATTTAAAGTGTGTATACATTTTTTTGGGACGCCCTGTATATACATATATATTATACTCCTGCACCCGGATCAACACCAGTTACTGTTACAAGTAATTCGTACGTAACAATTCCGTAATATTTTGTCTGTAACTCTGACGTAACTTACGTGTAACTTTACTTAACGTAACTTTGCTACGTAAAGTTACCATAATTTTTTTGTCAGTAACTTTCATATAACTCGCTGTAGCAAATACGGTATTCAACAGCCCAAACATGTTGCTTTCAAAGATGTCTTTTAAGCCATTCATTTGCCACGTAATGTTACAAGTTTCAGCGTTTTAAAGATGGCATTAACCTCGCTAATAAGACCACAAGATGATAGAGTACAATTATATCGCAGGGTGCGTTATTTCACTCCGTCACTCTACGTTCCAGAGTACATTTAGTTTATTTTAAGTACACAAATAGTAGGTAGAAAGTAGAGAGAGAGCACGTACAGTATTTCTCTTCTTGACAAGTGAGAACTTCTGAAACTAATCGAAAAATACAGAAAGTACAGTTTCAAGGATTAAAGCAAACCTTGTAAGTACTCTCAGTAGACTTTCGGCCAACCAGTAATCTTTAAATTCTTTATATTCAGAGTACATTTAGTCTTCTTTTTTTATCTTTTAGAGAGTGATCTTAATCGCGACATTAATTACAGTGTATATATATATATATATGTATATATATATATAGACTTACTTGACTTAAGTCCCTTCTGACGTTGTCAGGTGGGGTCCTTCATAACGGTGCGCCGGTATCTCCGCCACGCAGCCCGATCTTTTGCCAAATTCGTCATCTCTCTCACTGGGAGTCGTGCATTCGAGTTCCTCAAGCTTCACCACCATGTTGTTCTAGGTCTTCCCCTTGGTCTGTTACCGTGCATTCGTCCGTATAGTACGGTCCTCGGCCATCTTCCCGCATCCATTCTTTCGACATGACTATACCATCTCCTCTGTATGTCATTCACTCTCTCCACGATGTTCTGATCCAGCTCGGCCATCTCCGGCACTCTTTCATTACTTATCCTCTGTTCCCACCTTACATTTAGTATCCTCCTAAGGCAATACATTTCAAATGCCAGCAATTTACGTTCTTCTTTCCGTTTCATCACCCAACACTCCGCTCCATACAATACAGTAGGTATTACTACGCTATTCATGAGTCGAAACTTCAATTTGCGCGAGATGGATTGGTCCCTCCATACTTTTGTCAGTTTCCTGAATGCGACATGTCCCAGTCCGATTATATTTCTTATCATATTATACGAACCGGCATCCTCAGTATAATATACTCCCAGATATTTAAAGCAAGTCACATGCTCAATCTCTCCTGTGGCCAGCTCTATCCGAATATCTTCCCTTCTCCTGCCTATCTTCATTACCTTTGTTATTTGCATTGATGACAAGTTTATACTTTGCACATACTCTCTCCAATCTTCTCATCATTCCCTGCAGTTGATCGACGGAATCTGCCCTCAACACAATGTCGTCGGCGTATCTCAGATTGGTGATACGCTCTCCACCCACCAATATACCATCCTCACAACCGTCCAGGGCCTCCCTCATCACTCTTTCCAGATACAGATTGAACAGATGAGGGGAGAGCGGGCATCCCTGCATCACTCCACATTTCGTGTGGAAACTTTCTGTGACCGTTGGTCCCTTGCTTACCACCGCGCTTGTTGATTCATACAGTCTGCTGATCAAACATACCAAATCATCCTCGAAACCGTAAGCCCGCAACACCGCCACCATCGCCTCTCTCCAAACCGAATCAAACGCCTGTTTGAAATCCACAAATACACAGAAGACGTCCCTTCCTAACTCCCACCTCTTCTCCACGATCTGGCTAAAGGTGAAGATCTGGTCGATCGTTCCTCTGCCAGCTCTAAAGCCGGCCTGTTCTTCTGTTAGTATTTCCTCTTCTCTATTGCCAAATCTCCGTTGGATAATCCTGGCTAAAGCTTTGTATGCATGCGGGAGCAAACTTATGGGTCGGTAATTACCACAAACAGTCACGTCTCCTTTCTTGTGGATCGGCACAATAATCGCCCAACCCCACTCCTGAGGGAAGACTCCCTCAGTCAGTCCCCTCTGGAACAGCTTTGTGAGCCACTCCACCGTCGCGTCTCCACCCGCGTCTAACAGCTCCTGCACCACTCCATCTGCCCCGGGAGCTTTATCCCTCGCCATCTGTTGTATGCTGCTTCTCACCTCCGCTTGCAACACTTCTGGTGTATCAATCCGTTCTGCATATTGTCTCTGCAGCTCCGGGAAGTTTAGAAGATTAAACTCCTCCTCTGGTCCTCTGTAAAGCCTCTGGTAGTGGCTCTTCCACTCTTCTCTCACCTTCTCCTCGTTTGAAACGTTTTCACCATCCGCATTTCTTACTGCTACTGATTGGTGGGTCCACTCTCTCGTCAGCTCTTTAACCGTTTTGTAGAGGGCCTTCGAATTACCAGTTCCAAAGTTGCTTTCACATTTCTCCACCTCTCTACACAATTGTCCATATCATTTTTTTATTTTCCTCCGTTTTTATTTTTTCTCCTGGGTTATACAGGAGTATAATATGTATATATACAGTAAACCCTCGTCCAACGCGGGGGTTAGGTTCCTCGAGAATGGCGCGTTAGGTAAATCCTCGTTGTACAAACTTAATATCTTATGGGATAAATGGGGATACGTGAACGCGGCTGCGTAAAGTCTCCCATTAATACTTAGATACGTAGATTTTTTATTCACACATAAATGAATTTCCCTACCTATATTGTATATGAAATAAGAACAAAATAAAATCATAAACATAATGATATTTACATATGATAAATAAAAATATATTAAATGAAGATAGCACGTCTCTTTTCTTCACTCTTTCGGATGGTACGTATGGTAGACTTATTCACGTGATACTCACGGTCAAGTGATGTTATGCTCATACCACCACGCAACTTATCTAGAATCTTTATTTTTTCGGCTCATGTCATACCTTACGACTTTTCTTCTCTTCACTATCACTCGCAGATGTTTTACGTGCCATACTTCTGTCTAAGGGTAATAGCAAAACAACGGCAAAATACGACAAAAACAATCCAGCACAACTTCACTAAACTTAACGCGTTAGTGGGACTGAGACAAAGGGTGATGCGAGGGGTGACGCGAGAGGGAGGGAGATGCGGGAGTGTTGGAGAGTGTAGGAAAAAACACTGGAGCGCGCATTGGCACGCGTACAGTACTACTGTATTAGAGCGTGTTTGGCGGACCGTGTATAATAAAGTTTTCCGCTTTCGGCAATTAATTGTTCGCATTTATTTTTCCGTGGATAAGCAAATTCGCTCTGGACAAACACGCGTTGGATAAGGGTTTACTGTGTACACACATATATATATATATATATATATATATATATATATATATATATGCGCCTCGGTGGTGTAGTGGTTAGCGTCGCTGACTACGAATCCATCGGCCCCGGGTTCGAGACCCGACGGCAGCCGGCGCGCAGCGAAACCCAGCTGTTCATCCTTCCACACAATAAAGGAAGTGGTTGGTAGATAAATGGGTACCCTAGGTGGCCTAGTGGTTACGACGCTGGGCTGCTGATGGGGCGTGGTTCGGATTCCACGTTAAACTGTAGGTCTAAGGTGGAGTTAAAAGCTTGACCTTCGTCAGAATGAACAATTCAGGTGGAAGCTAACCAAAGGTTATATATATATATATATATATATATATATATATATATATATATATATCGTAATCTCGTAGCAGTTCCGTGCGTTGTTCTCTCTTAACACGAAGCTGGTGACCTCCTCTCGGCCTGGCCTGGTGAAGGGTTAAGATGGCACATCCAGCTCATTTGGTACCGTCGTGAGCCGGGCGTCTAGTCTTCTTTTGAGGAATTCTACACCAGTAATATTTCTGATCTACCTCGTAAACTGGTCAAATAGTCTTGGCCTCCTCCTCCCCACCTGACAATCAAACTATTTTATTTTAGCGTTGAGGGTGTCTCTTGTCTGGCCTTTAGTTTGTAAACACTACACATTATACCTTTCCTATTTTTCACTGTTCTTTGGGTGGTTACTGGGTTCAGCTTGAGGTTAGGTACCAGTGTTTCCATTGTTTTCCAAATGTAAATATAGTGTCTCTCGCTCTCTTCTTCTTTTCAGTGAATATAGATTTAATTTACGGTCTTTCCCAATACAGTAGTTGACTTCTTCGCAGCCATCATTCTTGGCTGTGAAATTTCTTTGAATTTCTTCTAGTTTATTAATATATGGGGAGCAGTATTCAAGTTTTGGTATGATCAGTGTTTTCAGCAGGGGAATTATTGCTCTCTTGTCCCTTCTTTTAAAGGTTATCAGTAACTGTTCCGCGACACCTTTTGCTTTGTTTATTGCTATCTGATTTTGAGTCTCAAATTTTGCATTGTCGGTCATTATAACCCCTAAATCTATTGCTTCTTGCTTCTCTGAGTTTCCTGTAGATATGGGGCATAATATGCTGTCTGTTTTAGTTCCTCGTTTCTTCCATATCTCAAGAGCTGAAATTTTCCCGTGTTAAATTTCATGTGGTTGTCTTCTGACAATTTGTATATTCTGTTCGTGTTCCTCTGTAGGGTCTCCTCATCTGCCTTACTGATTTTTCTGTTGAATTTTGTATCATCTGCAAAGGTTGTTACTGTACTTTTGTTTCTTTTGTCTATGTCTGTTAGCATGACAATGAATAGAAATGGATTCAATACTGTTCCTTGTGGAACAGATTCTAATGATGATATGCCTTGGATTTTTACGACCTGGTGACGTTCCCTGCTGACGTTCCCACTTTGCTTGTTATTCCCATATGTTTCATTTTGTGCATTATTATACCATGATCACATTTGTCGAACGCTTAGCAAAATCCCTGTATATGAGATCGTAGTTTTCATTGCTTTTAAGTGCATCTAGGAGGTTCCATTTGTCCGGACCTCTGATTTTATTTGTCCTATAGCTCGCGCTAGAGTAAAATAAAAATGTATTATATACTAGCTTTGTAATTTTCCTTCAAAGAATGCATCTCTGACAGGTACTACTTTGTTACTTTTGGAGGTGCTGAAAACTAATTCGGACTGGGCTCTCAATATTTCAGATATTTCTTTTAAATCGTCAGTTAGTTCATTATTTCCTTTCCTTAAGGGCCCAACAGTGGTGCGGTTCTTGTTCTCCTTTTCGCATTGCTATAGAAGTATTTTGGGTTTTCTTTTATTACTGCAACTTCATTTTCATCTTCCCTCTTTCTATGGCCCCTAATTAGGGCTTGTATTTCCCTATCGATACTCTCCAGTTTTTCTTGTATTACTTCCTTGGTATTGTTGTTTGTGCAATTAATTAACTTCGCAGCTACTTTCTTTTGTGGAATATTGTTCACTTTTGCCTCTCAAAAAATTCCTCTTTCGGTTTGGCTGTGCTTTCAGAACATATTTTCTGAAAATTTCCAGTACCTTTTCTTCCAAGGTTAGCATTCTTCGGTTGTTTTATCCTCAAACTGTTTTCCATTATATTTGAGCCACGTAGGACCTAAGCTCTTCCCAATTTATAGTCTTGGAGTTTAGGTTGAAAATCTCAAATTTGCTTTGTTGTTGAGTATGAGTATTTTCTTTTAAGGCTGTCTCCATATTAGTCGATTTCTCGATTATGTTGTGATCCGAGATAATGGTTGGGTTATTTTTATATCATCAGTCAAGTTGGTGTTCTTTGTGAATACCAGATCCAGGCACTTATTTTTTCTAGTGTTATCTGTTAACTATTGTGTTAACATAAATTCGTTTGCTAGAGCTATCAACATTTTTGCTTGTTCCTGGTCTTATCTTGTTTTCTTGTTCTCTTGTGTATATATATATATTGTATATTTCCTCTCACCTTCTTGTATTTTGTATTTTATAAATGGGAATTAAAATTTCCGCAGAGTATTATATTGGGTGATGGAGAGTTTAAACATTTTATTAGATTTCTGATATCAGCAATGACATCCTAGAATTTTGCAGTTGGAGTGTTCGGAGGTCTGTAGATGACTATAAATACAACGTTTAGTTTTTCTATTTTTACTGCTAAAAGTTCAACGAAACTGTTTGATTTACTTATTCTCGCCTCTGTCATATGGCTCTCACGTACGTGTATAGCACAGCCACCTTTACGTTTTGCTGTTCTATCAGTTCGTATTAAGTTGTAACCATCGATATGTATTTCTTTCTTATCTATGCAATATTCGCAGCTTTCACAGTCTCCTTGACAATCTTTAAGATGTGTTTCTGTGAGGCATGCGATGTCAACCCTTATTTCTTCCATAAATCCTTTCAGATATGAAACTTTATATATATATATTATTTGTCAACGTCTCATTTACGACTGAGAAAGAACAGCGCTCGTACTTTAGTGGGTAATACCGTTTTCCTATAAGCAAAGTGAAGATACTGAGGTCGAGGATTCGACCCCTGATGGTGCTGGTAAATAATAATCCAGGAGTTAGCGCAATTCGCCGCGTTCGTCTGGCTTAAGCGCTGTACCAGTTTCTGGCCGTATATAGCATAGCCATCTTTACGTCTTGCTGTTCTATCTGTTCGTAGTAAGTTCTAACCATCGATATGCATTTCTTTCTTAGCTAAGCAGTATTCACAGTTTTCACAGTCTCTTTGGTTAACCTTTTGCTTTGCTTCCGCCCAAATTGTTCATTCTGACAAAGGTCAAGCTCGTTGCCCCACCTTAGACATGGAATTCGAAGCACGACCCACCATGGGTGGTCAGAAAATACAAAGTCCTTATCCGGAGTCGATCCCACGACCTCCCGATCAGCAGCCCAGCGTCTTACCCACTATGCTACCCAGAGTACCCAATTGTCTATCAGCCAATTTTATTGTATGGAAGGATGAATAGGTGGATTTGCTGCGCGCCGACTTCCGTCACTGGGAATCGAACCCAGGGCTGATGGATTCGTAGATAGCAATGCTAACCACTACACCACCTTGGCAATCTTTAAGATGTGTTTCTGTGAGGCATTCGATGTCAGCCCTTGTTTCATCCATAAATCCTTTCAGGTATGAAGCTTTGTTTAGTGAGTGGTTCGGTTTTAGCTATTGAATATTAGCCAGGACAGTATTTACTATATGTTCATAGTTTTACGTTGCCGTTGTGCGTTCCAATCATTATCATTCAATGTCGCGTAGTTTGTAGCTTTATGATCCTCCTAGAAAGATTCGTTTCCGCTTACCTGTTCTGGTAGCTTCTTGCAAGGAAACGGTTCGGCTCGGGGTTCTCAGCCGTGTCGACTGCATGTACTGTATTAGGTTTAGCAGCCGCATTATGTCTGTGATATTGAAAAAATTTGGTTCGCGAGTTGTATACATAGGTCTCTTCTCGTTTTTCTTATTGTCCTTTGAGTTTGTTGGGAGGTGATAGTAATAGCATCTTTTTCTGTATTTGCAGGTCTCACGTCTTGCATAATTCTTGCAAATGGCGGGATGGTAGAATTTGCAGCTGTCACCAAATTTACAGTGACCATTATTATAGTAGAATTCGCAATTACCTTTTGCGTAGTATCTGCATACAGTTCCTTCCCCATTTTTACTGGAGGCCTTTGTCTTTGATAGTTGTTTCAGCTCCTTCTTTGGAGGTAACTTCAGTCTATTCTTGTGCTTGCCTTCTTTTTTTCACTGCTGTCCTCCATTTGGACTTCTTGTGTTAATTTTTGTGCCTCTGTTACATATTCTTGCCCTCTTTGTGTGTCGGTATTCTTTTTACTTCTTTACTTTTCTTCCCCGCCTCTTGTTTTTCTTCGCTTATCATTCACAGTGTACTCTATAACTTTTTCTTAATAGTCTTTTTATGCTTTATAAATCGTAAATGAGTTTATTTCAGTCATACATCTTTCGCAAAAGTATTTCACTCCATTCACTTGCTTGGCACTTGTTATGAGAGAGCTATCTTCATCTTTCCATTTCAGGCAGTTGAAGTCGAAAAGGCAGAAATCACATCTAATTGCCTTAGAATCACCTGTCGCATTGTTGCAGAAATTGCAGCGTTGTAGAAATTTGTTATCCATTTCCGTGTTACTATAAAAAGTAAAAACTGATGAGCGAAATTTGTCTCAAAAGGATAGCGTGAAGGGAGGAGGGATTTGGGCTCAAAATGAGTGAAGAAAAATTTTCTCCGTTACTCCTGGGGGATATGGCGCGTTGTATATTCTCACTGATTGGTGCCCAGGAGTGTGATCGTCGGGGACAGCTTAGGGATGGGGGAGTTGTAGGAATTGTTTCAACCTACAAATGGGTGAAACACTCGACTCGAAAAACGCTTTATCGATTAATTCACTTTGTTTTATTTTTTTATGACATACGCCGTAATTTCACCACTTAAAAAGAAATATTACTGTGTGCACTAGATATTCACTCAGATACTGGCACTGATTAAAATTTATTAATTGCGTGATTTTCACTATAATACTACTTTTATTCGGACTTCGATCGAAGTCACCGTCACACTGGACAGAAGGACTATATATACGCACACATATTACGCTTGTAATATGTGTGTGTGTGTGTGTGTGTGTACATGTATTACATTTTTTCAGTTCCTGTTAGTATATAAGAACAAGCAACACATCCTGTTATTTGGGGCCGTTCCATTTCCCTGTCTTCATATTTCATCAGAGCTTTCTTACCTTCACGGCGAGACCGCAACTATCCATCTCTTTGTCACAAGTCTCAGCGTGACATTGCCTTTCTTGATAAAACTTTCATAAAACACTGGATAATGGAGTCGGCAAGTCGGCAAGTCACTATGGTTTTATTTATATATTTTTCACTTTGTATATTGTTATGTTATGTTGTATTACAGTATGTATGTATGTAGTTTAGGTATACAGTAGATGCATATTAAAAATTACAAAGAAAACCAGAGGGTTTTTTATTTGGAAAGAAAATGAAGGAATAGAATTATGAAATGTCCATTTTATATATATATATATATATATATACACACACATACACATACATATATATATATATATATATATATATATATATATATATATATATATATATATATATATATGTATATAAAATTTGGTCCAATATGGAATTTATTTTTTTACCGCTTTGTTTTTTTCTCATGTCAACGTACACAGTAGAAAATAAATAAATGAAGGTAGGAAATATACGAACATATCGGATTTTTACACATTTTATTTATTTGTATTTTAAACTTTCTGTTATTTTTGTTTTATTTTCATACAGAGAGAGACAGAGACAGAGACAGAGACAGAGAGAGAGAGAGAGAGAGAGAGAGAGAAAATTAATTATGACAATTTCTCTAAACACAGAAAAGATCATAGTTCTGCGTGAACACATTTACATATATTTCGAAAGAAACAGTTTCCATCATCCCTTCAAATGTTAACAGCTTTTATTTTTCTTTTGTCAATATAAATAGTGTAAAAATAAATTAAAGAAGCATTACTTAAAAGATTACAAATGTTTATTAAAGACAAGTCTGATAGAGCGTTATTTTGTTTCTTAGATAATCACATGTGGAATCCTCATGTTCTGCATCTCCACAATAATACTAATTTCGTTGGTAAATATTATTCAGGAAATTACATGTAGAACTGGAGAAATATTTAATTGTGGTAGTTTACCCACAGCCATTTTTGTCATGGAAGCTGTATAAGATAAGGGAAAGTTATACAGTCGTAATAATCAGTCAGGAGGACCAGCAATTTGTACAGCGGCTTAGGCTAACTAATGCGGCCCATTTCGCACTTCCAAATTATATTATTACCAACATCATCGGAATTCGAACCCCCGACCTCAGTGTCTTCATTCATTTACACTTTACAGGAAAACGGTGTTACTCACTGAACCACTAACAACTCGTAAACACGATCGGTGTTTCAACCTCTTAACTGCATATATATATATATATATATATATATATATATATATATATATAACCAATGTCGGATAAATAAAATCTTCTAGTAAAGTATATTTACAATGGGCTTTCTGTAAAGTGGCGCATGGAACTGATTGTTTTCTTTTTTGCGAGCGATACAGCACAGAAAGGAATATTACAATCGGTCTTCTATTCTATCCTAAAATATAATATGTCTTTGAGTTGAGTACTGAGATAGTTTTAAAACTTGATGCCATGTTCTCACTTTTTAAAAACACACGAACCTGTTGCCGACGTAGTTTTTATACGGAACTTGGTTTAATTAAAGTCAGGGAAACAACTACTCACAGTTCAGAAATACAGAAGCGAATGCAAAGTTAAGGTATAAACCCCAAGTGAATATACATACATACATATGTAAAAATGAATAATTCCTGTATGATCTTTATATTTAATTATTAATTTTTACATAGGGACCAAACTCACATAACGCAAATTATCTGTTGTTCAATTCATACGTACATATACGTACGTTCACATGAATTCTTTTTAAATTAATTAATTTCTCGCGATCTCATAAATGCTTATGCGAGTGTTGGAATTCTGCTAACCACCGCGGAGGTGACTTTGCTCTAATTTAAATTTATAAACATTATCACGTGTGTTATATTATATTATATTATATATATATATATATATATATATATATATATATACACACCGCATATGCCCATGTACTTTGTATTATATTTCTAACATCTTAATTGTCTATTAATATGAAACACTGTAAAAAAAAACCAAAGCTATAATTAACTGTAATTAACTGAAATAATTTAATATAATGTAATAATGTACTTAATAACGTAGTAAAATGTACTTTAATGGAATTGTAATTAACGATAATAAGTAAATATGAATTAATTGGTAATTATAACCATAATTGGAATAAAACAAAATTACACCGTACTCAGTGACATTATGTCGCCATTTAATGTACACCCGGTGATACTATTTTTATTTTTTTTTTGTTCATTGGGATAAATTTTGGAGTTATAAAAGATGAAGTCATGTTTTGCCTTAAACTTTTAATTATTTGCTCATATACATATCTTAATATAAGAATGCCTAATTCAATTTCTGTTCTAATTAACTCGGCGGATCAGGAAAAACAGCAGATCTAATATATGCGGTTTAAGCTAAAAATATGGAATCCTCTTCCTATATCCTGTTTATCTGTTTCAACCATTTTTTTTACTTTATTTTTTTAACTGTTATGCAAAAATAATACAGCCTCTTCAACATTTAATAATGATGATGTTAGTAAAATGGGGTATATAAATCCCAGAAATATCTTCCATATTCATTCAGAAGTCAATTCAGAGGCTGAGCACTACCTGTACATTTTAGCAGTAAATTATAAGTAAGAAATAGTCTTTATCTTCTCCTTCGAGTCTTGCTCTCTTCAGAGAACTTAGTCATTAAACTTCCCCGATACGTTATAAGAAGAATCCGGGAATCTTCAGCCTCTCTGAATCCTCCGAGCCACTATAGAACTCGGAGAGTAATATAGAAGAAAATTACTGTAAGGTACACATCCGTTGCTGCCACCTAACTAGAACCCCCGTCGACTTCGAACCAACCCAGGCCATAGACGGAGGGGTTAACAACTGGCAACCCTGCCAGGATTTTAACAACTGACAACTTCTGCATCCAGGATTCTTCCAGTCTTCCAGACCCTGGAACTAGAACCAATATCCAGTTGACCGGCGTGTCACGACATCTAGTTCGTCACATCCACCCTTGAACCAGTATGTCACGACTCCAAGTTCTCCACGCCTAGTTTTCATCCAAGAACAAGTAGCCAGCAAGACAGGTCTTCAGGACACGTCTCCAAGGATTTCGCCATAGGAAACATTTGAACATCTAAACATTTGAAAAGTCAGTATTATTAACAGTTAATAATTAGTATCGAGCCAGAATTAACAAAAAACACAGTGAACATTCCATACACCAGTGATATATTTATTTTTAGTGAAACCGAGTTATTTCCAGTATTATAATATAATTTTATTTAATGTACCAAGCATAGTATTACCATACCTTCACGTACATTCGAGTGAAATCTCGTTTACCTTTATTTTTATTTTTTTTTCAATCTTTTCAAATTCTCCCCTAGTTAGGCAAATTATTGTGCATTTATTTAATGTGTATTTTTTAGATAGAGTAGTTGGGAAAACCTCTTAAGTGATCATTCCATAAATTAAGATCGGTCAAGCAGACCCAAGTAGAACACATTAATAGTACCTTCACAAATGAGCGATTCAGACGGTGCGCTTTCTGACATCGAAAATTTACCTACACCCATTTTTCCACCTACCCCGCGCCCTTCAAACATATTCCCAAACACACAAACTTCAGATCCAGTACAAGCCAATATGTCTCAAACCCCCGCCCCAGCGTACATTAACTTAGGTAGACTAGTAAACCTTCCCCATACTGTCTTAATTTTTAAGGGGACCATAGATAATCACTGTTGAACCACGCGTAAGACCTTGGATTGAGTCTTTAGAGCAACATTTCTTACGCGAAAACATCACCGATGATGATATAAAGATTAGAGAAGCAAAAAGGTTTATCGACCCTAAAGAAGGGAATGTTCATGACACAGTCACCTACGTCCCATCGATTAGCGAAGCTACAACATGGGACAATTTTAAACAAAACTTATTAGAATTCTTTAAAGAAATAACACTTGCACAACCCTTAGCCACGTTAGAAGCAGTCTTCCAAGCTAAATGGAAGAAAGAGGAACATGAAGATTTAAATAATTTCATTGAACGAACACATAAACTCGTTGGAGAAGCCCTCCGAGCCGCAGAAAATGCGTGTGGCATTACTTTCACTGCAAAACAAAGAAACCTCATAGTAGCAACGACCATTTACCAAAACCTACCCGGAGCACCTAAAAAAAAGTTTCAAGAGTTTCTAAACGTTGACAAACCAGTAAGTGTAGCTATAAAAAACACGGGAACATTGCCCAGATTTAGCAAACCAGAACTACCGAAAGGGTAGAGAAACCCCGTACATTACATTCAGCAGCAGCAACCACAACACCAACAACAACAACAACCTATAAATCGAGGCCAATGCAGGGAACACCACCCCAGAAACAACCCCCCAAACCCAGAATACACGCCCTCCTCCACAGTGTTTTAACTGCGATAGCTTTGGGCACATGATAAGTCAGTGCATTATCCCTCTTATTGCTCCCACTGTCACGAACATGGTCATCGCCGTGGCGATCGCCAAAAATGTGCCGATAAAGCCCCTGCAGGGTATAGGCCCCACTTCCAGAAATCGAACCCCAACGTTCCCAAAAGTCCTCCAATCCCCAGAAACCAGTCCATTCCCAGCCTCAGTCAAACCACCAACCAAATAGATTACGACCACAGGGTCAATCACATTATTACCCCATGTACAAACCCCAGTACAATCAGCAAGGTCGGATAGTTCGGTACGTAGAAGTACCCGCAGAGGAATCATTTTCCCCAGAATACAGTTTTCAAGAAAACCCTCCAGCGTATGGTGATCCCATAGAATATGACCCAGGTCCTCCCATAGAAGACAATTCGAGCCCTTTTTTAGACCCGACTTTGGAGGCGGCAGTTCAACCTCCTCCCTCCTAAATTACAGTAATGAACCCAGATACACACACAAACCCCCATCAGGATAATAGGTGCAGACCTCCTAGATTTAATAATAAAGTGTAGCACTGATAACGAAGATTTAACTGCTCTCCTAGATACAGGAGCACACGCGACACTAATTAAGAAACAATGTGTAGATGAACTTACTAGAGAGTACAGATTACAAATATGAAATTAAGGCACCCTCCTGTCAACTCAGAGGAGTTACGGGCACACCCATACCTACATACGGAGAAATTGAATTATATTTAGAAGTTGGAAACGCGGTATACCCCGTGAAATGTTGTATAGTGGACACAGCCGCCACCTTTCAGACAGATATCCTACTAGGTATGGATTTTTTTAACCGGAATCAATGGGAGATTTACCCAGCCGGAAAGTTAGTAAAGTGTCGAAATAGGACACACCATCTCCATGAGAATAACAGACAGCTTAATGCTAATAGAATTAGTTCAGTTCAGATTTCCGAAAGAAATAGGAAACCCCCTCCACTTGATAGCAGTTCAAGTCAGTGGTTGCATCCAGAGGGACAACCGCTCCAGAAATCAGCCCCAAGAGTAATCAGTTCCAGTTGTTGAATCCAGTTGGATCAACACAGTCAGTTTCCAGTCAGTCAGTTTCCAGTCAGTCAGTTTCCAGTCACAGTTTCAGTCAGCCAGTTTCAGTCAGCCAGTTTCAGTCAGCCAGTTTCAGTTCAGCCAGTTTCAGTTCAGCCAGCTTCAGTTCAGCCCATAAGGCAAATTTTAGTCGCCGAACCAGAGTCAGATTCTCAATTTTTCATATGCCCTACCGAGCATATAACAGTAGCACCTTATGAGAAGATCTGTTTCCTAGCAAAAGTAGTCGACAGTCAAGGAAAATTATTAGAGTCAGAGCGTACTCTGATTACAGAGAAAAGTAATTTCAAAAGAGATGTTCTTATTGCCCAAGTCCTTAGTCAGAGTCAGAATTCAGCTATCCCTGTTGTTTGTTTAAACAAAGGAAAAAGCCCTATCGAATTAACTTCAAATCAGAAAATAGGAACTGTTTCCACAGTAGAAATAGATTCAGATTTCCCCACCAGTACGATAAATCGTGTTTCCAGTTCCTTAGAGTTAAACCCTTCAGTATTGAAAGAAGAATATAAGAAATGTCTGGAGCACTCCCTTCAGGAGTCACCAGCCTTACAGGATCCCAAACTAATGGAATCACTTCTCGATTTCCTGATAAGAAATAGAGATGTGATTGCCCTAAAAGGAGATCCTCTGGGCCGAACTAATTTGGTCCCTTTTGACATCAAGCTGGAACCCAATTCCAAACCCATTTTCATTCCTCCCTATCGGGTTCCACATTCCCAATTAGTCACTATTGAGGAACACATCACGGACATGTTGGAGCAGGATGTCATTCAGCCTTCAGCTAGTCCCTGGTCCGCTCCTATGATTCGTCTCCAAAAAGGACGGAACATCTCGCCCTTGTATAGATTTTAGACGCCTGAACCACATTACCATCCCAGACCGTTTCCCGATTCCAAACATGCAGGAAACAATTCTGAACGTAGGGAAAGCGAACTTTTTTCATCCCTCGATTTAGCATCTGGTTATTGGCAAATGGAGGTCAGTCCCGAATCTCGGGCATTGACTGCTTTCTCCACTAACCGAGGCCATTACGAATTCCAGGTTTTACCTTTCGGAGTCCGAAATGGGCCTGCTAATTTCTCTAGGTTGATGAATATAGTCCTTTCCGGCCTATTTGGTGTCGAAGCTCCCGTTTATCTTGACGATATTATCGTTTACAGTTCGGACATAAAAACACACTTTCAACGTCTTCAGAATGTGCTATCACGCTTGAGAAAAGCACACCTTAAACTGAAACTTGCAAAGTGCAACTTTTTACAAGAGTCCCTGGTATACCTAGGATTTCTACTCTCATCCACAGGAATTAAACCTGATCCAGCCAAACTCGAATACTGGAAAGGTACCTTGTACCCAGAACCATCGACGACGCCCGTGCATTTATTGGTTTCGTCGGATTCTATCGGAATTTTATCCCCCAATTTTCAAATATTGCTAAACCCATTACTAATTTGTCCCAGAAAAATGCTAAATTTAACTGGGAATCCGATCACCAACATGCCTTTGAAACTTTAATTGGTAAACTAACCTGTCATCCCATCCTACAATATCCTGATTACACAAGACCCTTTGTCATAGCCACAGAATTCACTAGCGTAGCTATAGGGGGGGCGGATGGAGCGGTCCGCCCCGGGCGGCACTTTTTGAGGGGCGGCACTTTTGGTCTACTGCAATGAAAAAAAAGTTTTTTTTATGTCGGGACAGTAGAAGGATACAAGACGCCAGACACAATTTTATTTTTCCACGAAAACACTGCTTACTTCGTTAATTTCCGACAATGGTAAGGATTGTGTTCCCTTGAAGATGGCCTTATTGACCATCATACCTATTTAAGCGCTTAGTTGTGCTTAATTAATAATAGCATTGGTTTAAATGCATTTATTTCATTAAAAAGGGAAATAACCCATAAAGTTCTGTAAATACGTTATAATCTATAAATATACGTTTAATATTTATAAATAATCAATATCAAAACTAATATGCTGGTATTAGTTGTAAAGTATAATCTTGGTAACTCGGTTCCAAATATTGTAATACTGCTGCGGATTTTTCTCACAATTGCTGTTAGTGTTGCTAGCTGTGAGAGGAGTTTTTCTAAACTAAAACTGATAAAGAATTACCTAAGATCTACTATGAGCACCTTGCGGTTGAGAAATCTTGCCATACTGTCTAGAGAACAACAATTGACAGACGAAATAGACTTCGACAATGTCATCGAAGATTTTGCTAACAGAAAAGCAAGAAAAATAACTGTGTAGAATGTTGTAGTTAATTTTTTCACTTCAGAAGTAAACATGTTGGCCTAATATTTTTCGCAGGTTTTTTTCTATACGTCGTTTTCACTTTTTGTTTAAGTATGTTTGTTATGTGTATTGTGTTGTGTTTCAGGGGGGCGGCAAACTCAAGGACCGCCCCGGGCGGCACAAACTCTAGCTACGCCACTGCCACAGATGCTTCCCTCCTACGGACGAGGAGCCGTCCTATTACAGGACGTAGATGGTGTGGAATTACCCATTGCTTATGCCAGTCAACTTCTCTCTGCACCTCAATGGAATTATTCCACTACGGACCGAGAGGCCCTAGCGGTATATTGGGCTTTGAAAAAATTCCGAAATATCGTCTATGGTTACGATGTAACCATCAAGACTGACGTTTACGATGTAACCATCAAGACTGACCATAAGCCACTCACGTACCTCTTCAAGGACAAGCTACTTGAAGGACGGTTGAGTAGATGGGCTCTGTTGATTCAGGACTTTTGCGTCAAGTTATTCCAGACGGATTGTCGAGGCTCAAGCCCGACGCCCAAGTGAATAAAATAGGAATTCTTCCTGTGTTCGACTACGAGTGTCTGCAATACTCCCAACAACAGGACCAACACACCCAAAACCTTCGGGCGCGCCTGGAACAAAAAGAACCATCGAAGGTAAAAGAACAGTACAACCTCAAAGATGGGCTCGTACATTTTTGGAACGGAGATGGAAACGACCTCGTGGAGATACCAAAGGATCTCGTCGATATAGCCATTGGACGTTGTCACGACTCCCCTTTGTATGGCCACATGGGGCCCGATCGCACCATCAAGAGTCTTTTGGAGCGATACCATTTTCCCGAAATGACCAGAAAGGTACATGAATACATCGCTGAATGTCCGTCGTGTTTAAAACACAAAGGCAACGTACCATCCACAGCTCCTATGCATAAATATCCAGTATGCCAAAGGCCCTGGCAAAGAACTGGAATGGATATACTGGGACCATTCCCCAGAACATCAAAGGGAAACCAGTACATCATTGTGTTTACAGACCACTTCTCGCGTTACAGCGAGGTAGCTGCCATTCCAGACCAGACCTCGGAAACTGTGGCCAGAGCCCTAGTGGAACGCGTCATCCAGAATCATACTACTCCTTCCATTCTAATTTCGGATAACGCTCTTAGTTTCACGTCCAAACTGTTCGAATCACTCTGTAACATGTGTAAAATTAAAAACACACATTGTGGCATACCATCCGCAGGCAAACGGCTTAGTAGAAAGGCACAATCGAAAGATCTTAGAAGCCCTTCGCCACGTTGTCGATGCATCCTCCCGGACATGGGATGATTCCCTTCCCATGGTACAAACAGCCATCAACAATGGCTATGTGTCCATCGGGGACACCCCTCATTTCGTCCTCTATCACTACGACAAGCGTCTACCTTTTGATTTGCCCGACCAAATCGACCCGGCAGTTCTAACATCTTCCGAGATGGAAAAAGCCAATCAGCAACTAGTTGAACGATCTTTCAAGATTTTTGACATAATCCGCTATGCCCTAGACCAGAGGTTCTGAAACTGGGGGTAATTACCCCCAAGTGGGTAATTTGGGTATTTCCGGGGGTAATGGAGCAATTCTTAATATGGTAAAAATTTCAACATTAATGTCCGAGTCACGAAAGAGACGATTAACCCTTTGAGGACCATGGTCAAGTATACTCGATTTCTAAAAATTGTTCATTCAGGACCGTGATCGAGTATACTAAACAATCTGCAAAAAAAATTCCTTTCAAAGAGTTTCAAAGTTTCAAAGTAATTTCAGTTATTTTCAGTAATTAAATTTTTTACTTTCTTTACAACTTTGGCATTGCAAGTTTGTGTGGGGTAATGAGATTAGTTGAGATCATGAAAAGGGGTAACGGTCAAAAAGTTTAAGAACCACTGCCCTAGACCAACGAAACCAACAGATGGAGCAAGAGCAACATAGGCGTCATCCCCGTCAACGGACTATAATCGTCGGTATGCGATGTTATCTGAAGAGCGTGAAACCGCCAGGTGCTAATCGCAAATTATACCCAAAATGGGATGGCCCATATAGGATTATGAAAAACCTCGGAAAAAATTGTTATGAAATCCTCGACCTCCGGGATCATTCCAAACTAAAGATCATTCACACTGACAATTTGAAGATAGCTGCCGAACAACACCTTCCCAAAAAACAGCTGCCAGGCGTTCGAGCCGCCTAACCTTCGAAAGGTCAAGGACCTCAAGGTATTAACAAATCGAGCAGGGATAAAAAATCTGAAGTGGTCACCGCGGGAACCACTACCCATGACGAAGATTGGTACCTCGTAATACCACCAGTACTCGAGCCAATCTCTGAACAAGAGGAGGCCACAGAACCAAGAGTCCCATCGGACCCAGACCCTGGAGAAACCCCTTCGAGAGGATCACTCAGTGGAACTCCACCATCTCCTCCAACTCCACCATCTCCTCTGTCACCACCCTCACCGATTGATGATCGACGCACGGACCCTACATACCGCCCGCAAATGCATCAACCACGTAAACTAGAACCTTCACATAAGAAACGAACCCGCTCAGAGTCCGAGCTTAACGATCGACCCCCATTGCCACCAAAACGAGGCCAACCCCTTCGTCCACAAACACAAGTATCCACACGGCCACCCCGAGCCCCGTATAATCTAAGGTGTAGAAATGAATAAAATTGTCCCCCTTATAATTTTCCAAATTATTTACTCTTGTAGACCTAGCATTAAAATTTCTACCGGAGTTGTTATAGAAAAGCTTACAAAAAGTAAATTTTTGAAAGGACACGCAGGCCGTTTTTTATTATCAATTTGCAACCCCCTGCTAGAATTAAAATCAATCTCCTTCAGATAAAAATTCAATTAAAAACGTTTGAAAGTAAAGTTCAGGAATCTGTTAAAAATGTTTCGGGAACCGACCAGATTAGACGCGTTCTATTAGAAAATACATTCGAAAATATTCAGACTACAACACGCGCCATATCAGAAATATTAGCATTACAATGGATACAAACGGAAACTCATAACTCGGAAAAATTAATCAAAGAAATAAAAGGGGACTAATAGATATAGGAGGAAAAATATTCAAGGGTTTATTCAGATCAGCAACCGAAGAAGATATTAAAAGAGTTGAACTCAAATTGAATCTCTTCGCGCGAAATCAGCAATACGATGGACACATGTTAGAACAAACTCTCAGGTCACTACACGAAAACAATCGCTTCCTCCACGCCCTTTCGAACAGATTCACATACCTTGAATCCCTGTTAGCTCAATACAAAGAACACAAAAGATATCTAGAATTAATCGATATAATTAACCTATAAGTAACCTTAATCGATAAGTATTTATAACAAATAACTACGGTTCATTCGAAGGTTTTGCGTGCAACCCAGCTAGCCCATGGAAAAATCACTCTTTCCACCCTAATACCAAGGGAAACACTTCAGTCCTTGATTCACACCGCCCAAACACAATTAAAATTATCACCCATATTCCCACTCAATCATACTAATTACCCCCAATTTCTAGAATACACCTGGACTGTACATGGACCACGCCCCTACACATACCTCATAATTGTACCATTTTTTGATGTACTCACTTATGACGTATATAAATTTCACCCTTTCCCACACCCTACCAAAACAACTCTAATGTCTATCGATTGTATTTACCTACCGTACCACCTTACCTTTTCCTCACCAAAGATCTGTCAGCCTATTCTATGATGTCAGATAGAGACGTCCGGCATTGCCGATTCCCGCAAACAAATAAACAACTCGTTTGCCCTCCACTCAAACCAGTCATTCTTCCAACTACTAGGTCTTGCTTTATCGACTTAATTCGTGACCGGCATGCCCCGGTATGTTCATTTACAAAATTTCATTCCTCTAAAACCGTCCAACTACGAATTGAACCAGACACCTGGGTTTCTTTCGCGAACAGGACTGCCGCTACTCTCGAGTGTCCGTCAAATTATTCCCTCATCACAATCCCTATGGTTACTTGGCTACCAATTGGTTGCTCCTTGCGTTCAAAAACCTTCCAAATATATAACCCGTACAAGGTTACCACTTACCATTAATAACTCATACCCCTTCCCGTCGCAAATCAAATTAAACTCGTCATAGAGATCTTAAATCTCTCCATGAAACCTGTAACCATCCTACCCGAGCTACATGCCCCTGAATGGAATGATCAATTAAGTCGGTTTAAAATTTCGGATGATAACCAAAATAACCTCTTGCAAATATTCAACCTGCAACAATTTTTTCAACATCTGCCGTTAGTATCATTATTGTATGTGCTATTATCGTCGGTATAATTGATAAAAAGATGGTACGTAGAACAAAGGAAAACAAGAAACACCGAACCTCATGAAACTAATTATGCACGACCAAGAGTGCGTACCCAGACGACATGAACTAGACTTAGCCACCCCGACTTATGTTGTGCATATAAATCTATATTATAAAACCAATGGTTATCACCTAGTTAGCATTAGTTAGGATGTTATATTATCGTAATAATATCATTCTAGAGGGGAGAGCCCTGTAAAAATGAATAATTCCTGTATGATCTTTATATTTAATTATTAATTTTTACATAGGGACCAAACTCGCATAACGCAAATTATCTGTTGTTCATTCATACGTACATATACGTACGTTCACATGTATTCTTTTTAAATTAATTAATTTCTCGCGATCTCATAAATGCTTATGCGAGTGTTCGAATTCTGCTAACAACCGCGGAAGTGACTCTGCTCTAATTTAAATTTATAAACATTATCACGTGTGTTATATTATATATATATATATATATATATATATATATATATATATATATATGTATGTATGTATATATATATATATATATACCATATATGCCCATGTACTTTGTATTATATTTCTAACATTTTAATTGTCTATTAATATGAAACACTGTAAAAACAAACCAAAGCTATAATTAACTGTAATTAACTGAAATAATTTAATATAATGTAATAATGTACTTAATAACGTAGTAAAATGTACTTTAATGGAATTGTAATTAACGATAATAAGTAAATATGAATTAATTGGTAATTATAACCATAATTGGAATAAAACAAAATTACACCGTACTCAGTGATGTACTTAGATTGTACTAAATGGCCGACACGACATTATGTCGCCATTTAATGTACACCCGGCGATATTATTATTATTTTTTATTTTTTTGTTCATTGGGATAAATTTTGGAGTTATAAAAGATGAAGTCATGTTTTGCCTTAAACTTTTAATTATTTGCTCATATACATAGCTTAATATAAGAATGCCTAATTCAATTTCCGTTCTAATTAACTCGGCGGATCAGGGAAAACAGCAGATCTAATGTATGCGGTTTAAGCTAAAAATATGGCTTCTTTTTCCTATATCCTGTTTATCTGTTTTAACCATTTTTTTTTACTTTATTTTTTTAACTGTTGTGCAAAAATAATACAGCCTCTTCAACATTTAATAATGACGATGTTAGTAAAATCGGGGTATATAAACCCCAGAAATATCTTCCATATTCATTCAGAAGTCAATTCAGAGGCTGAGCACTACCTGTACATTTTAGCAATAAATTATAAGTAAGAAATAGTCTTTATCTTCTCCTTCGAGTCTTGCTCTCTTCAGAGAACTTAGTCATTAAACTTCCCCGATACGTTATAAGAAGAATCCGGGAATCTTCAGAGAATTTAGTAAGCCTCCCTGAATCCTCCGAGCCACTATAGAAGGACTCGGAGAGTAGTATATGTAGAAGAAGACTACTGTAAGTAAACATCCGTTGCTGCCACCTAACTAGAACCCCCGTCGACTTCGAACCAACCCAGGCCATAGATGGAGGGGTTAACACATACACACATACACATACACACACATATACATATATACACACATACGTACATAATTACACACATACACACATTGGGCATTGGTTTCTGCGCGTATGTAGGAGAATTACGACTTCTGATCAAGTGAGGCCCATGGTGTAATGGTTATCATATCTGACCGGCAATCGGAAGATCCCGGGTTCGATTCCCGGGTGGTTACCTCATTTTTTCATTTGTTCGTTCTCCCTCCTCATCTTGCGCGGAATGTCTTCTATACAAGCGTCGTTCTTTACGTACATATATATATATATATATATATATATATATATATATATATATATATACTTACTTTATGAGGGTTTGAACGACGGTTCAAGATCGACCTGCGATCGACCCCTGTGCAGCATCCTGCCTCATTTAAAAGGAATTTGGAGGCGGAGAGAATTGCTTTCCACTCTCCTCCTGCCCTCGTAGGCAACCACGCCCGGCTGGTCAGGGACTTTGCACAGGAACCTGTCCAGCTGGTTCTTAAAATATATTTATTGTTGTTGGGTTTTTAACAAATGTTCAGGAACGCCCTGTGTACCAACGCAAAGAAGGACGAACGGCTGGGTGGGCTTCGCGGCGCCTACCCACGCAGGAAATCGAACCCGGTCCGAAGCATTCGTAGCCACCGATGCTAATCACTACATCATAAAGGCGTGTATATATATATATATATATATATATATATATATATATATATTATTATGTTTGTCTATGAAAAAGAAATGGGTATTGCATATTGCCACTTTTAACATTGGAAAGAATTCTTGTTTGTTTATTACCAATAAAACTTGCTGGAAAGCGTTTGCCAACTCTAATAGACATAGTTTAGTTTTATTAATTTTTACATGTGAATAGTGACTCGTAGATTAAAGCTCTACATAAAGTCTTTATCAGCATCTGCCATGCAAAGTTATTTGTTTCACAGATTCCAATGAAGTCCAATCCATGTTATTAATAACTGCTCTCTCTCTCTCTCTCTCTCTCTCTCTCTCTCTCGCTCTCTCTCTCTCTATATATATATATATATATATATATATATATATTAGTGGTGGACCGGATATCCGCATCATTTGAAAATTGAATGAAACTTGTTTCATTCAATTTTCTGTGGCTGAAACTCTTGAGAAATTTATTATTTTTATCATAATGAAAACATTAATATTAATTTTAATTCTTATGCACTGCCTGCCATAATAGTAATATCACTAAATTTGAAAAATTATGTCATATATTCATAATTCTATATTATATTGATAGATTAACTAAATATCCGCATCCGCATCCGCATCCGCAGATGTTGAAAAACTGACATCCGGTCCACCACTAATATATATATATAATGTCTGTGTGTGTGTGTGGTGTGTGTGTGTGTGCGTACGTGTGTGTGCGTGCGTGTGTGTGTGTGCCTAAAATTGTTTTTGAAAATTTAGCATTTTGAAAATAATGGCAGGAACAAACCTTCTCTCCCTCTCTCTCTCGCTCTCTCCTGTCCCGATATTCTGAAAGTATCTAGCATATGCCCCCTATTTAAGAGGGGTAATCCGTAAATCCGATCAAATTACCGTCCGATTTCTATTTTGCCAATTTTGGGAAAATTCTTTTAAGAAATCCGATATAGGCAATTAATAAGTTTTTTGATAGAGGGTCATATACTGTCATCCAATCAGTTTGGCTTTAAAGCGAAAACCTCTTTCTATAAAGAGGGTGAAGATACTGCATTGCTTAGGAAGCCCTATAAAACTGTAATTTTCCTCTCCATACATTACTGTTATGAGTAATTCGTACGTAATGATTCTGTAATTTTCTTGTCAATAGTTCTGGTGCATCTTGTGCGTAACTTTACTTAACGTAAATTTTGGCATGTGTAACTTTTTCGAAACAACCATGTACCATCGGTTCTAATAATTGGGATACACTGGGCTGTAGATTAGATACCGACTTTCGTAACCAATGATACAGTACTTCAAATAAGCACTATTTTCAAATGACTAAGCCAAACAGAATATCTGTCTGGATAGAGCATCTGTTGAAATCTAAGAAATTTCTTGTTCAAGTGATGCTTTCAATTTTTCTATTGTGCGTTATCTGTTCTGTTATCTTTTCAATAATCTCACAGATAAAAGTTACAAGGATTTAGGAAATCTATTAAACAAAGCTCTTCCATCGAAAGTTTCGTGTAAGAAGTGAAGTATTTCATTAGTAGTGTGACAGATTATCTGCAGTTTATGATAAAGGAATATCATGGCCACCAATATCACCAGATCTAAACCCCTGTAACTTTTAGCTATGATGTTATTTAAAAGCTAGCGTGTTTAAATAGAATCCATACACAACAGAAGAATTCAAAGTATCAATTAAACAAGAAATGTCTCAAATTTCACCAGATACTCTCTTCAAAGTACCACAAAATTGTGTTGTTCGTGTGCAAATAGTTAATAAACAGAGAGGACATCACATAGAGCATGTTTTGCACTAGGAGACTAAGTTATACATGTGTTTTGCCTGCGATTTACTTCTGAACAGTTTTGAAATTCAGACTTTTAGTTACACATGGTTCGACATTGGGATTTCTTGTATTTTTACTAAAAATTCTTTGCAAATGATGCCAGTAATTGCCACAAAACCAGAATTCATTATACAGATGACACAACACTTCCCATTATTGCAAATGACTTAGACACTCTACAACAGAGAAGAAACAGCGAGTTTATCCGTATTTGTAAGTGCATAAATGAAAATGAATCAACTTAAATCTCATAAAAAATCGCATATGATTATATATAAAAATAAATATACAACAGTATGAGGGGCAGTCAATAAAAGCACGGTTTTTATTGACTCCTTTTAAGGAAACACTTCCGGGCATTTATTGACTGCACTTTATATGTACAGTTGCCGATAAAATTTCTCGAACCTTTTTTGTAAATATTTTGAAAAGTACATTATATACTTTTATACTTCCAATCTCAAATTGTTGGACAAATTAATAAAGAAAATAAGGTACAAAAAGAAATGAGAGTATTAAACAGCACATTTTGACCAAAGATAATAAGAAACTAATAGGAAGGAGCTAAAAACCTCAACGTATGTCGACAGTTAGCAGCTGACGAGGAAGCTTCTAACAGTGCCTGTATCCTTAATCGCGGGACACGTCAACGCGAAGAAGAAGAGGCGACGTCAAACAGAAACATCAATGCGCTGGTGGCCAAACTTCCTCAAATCTCTGTGCAGCGGGCTGTCTACGGTTGGCCAAACTGGCAGTCGACGGCCTGTTGCCTGGCACGGTCAGAGTGCCGGTCGGCTCCCGGGGCCGGATCTATACCAGCGTGCTATTTTTTTAATTTACGGGGAGCAATTGCGTGCTCCCCGGACTACTTTTACTCTCCGGCGACATTAAGACTAATCCAGGCCCCACTACAACTTACACATGTCATCATACACAAATACATAGACACAATAGGACCATGAGACACATACAGAAGCATAATATTAACATATTACAGTACAACGTAGATGGCCTCACAAACAAAATCATGCAGCTTAGGGAATTCGTACACAAACAAAACATTCACAGAGCACTTACACAAGAAACAAAACTAAAACGCACACACAAAACACCCACCATCCTTGACTTCACGGCGATCCGTCAAGATCGTACTGGGGGTCACGGGGGTAGACTCATCACTTACATACGTAAAAGCATTAGCTACACTGATGCCACCCAAAACATTACAAACACAATCCAAGCAGATAACACGATAGAAATACAGGCAGTTAACATTAAAACGCGCAAAACACAACACCACACTCATCAATATTTACATCCCACCAGATAGTTCACCTCAGGTGCCAGCCAATTACAATCCACAGTTACACAATCTGGCCTCTCTCACTAATGTCATCTTCGGAGGAGACCTCAACGCTAAAGGCACTAGTTGGTACCTGCACAACCAAAGCAACACCAGAGGCGCCAACATAGCCACACAACTAAACAGCCTCTTCATTCTTAACAATACAGAAGAACATACACACATACCACATCAAGCAGGATACTCAAACTCCTCCCCAGACATAACGTTCTGTTCCTCCTCACTAGCAACACATACACACTGGAGAACAGAAAAACAACTGTCATCAGACCACCTGCCCATCATCATTACAACACGTTCTACACTCTGCCCCAACAGCCTTAGGCACACTTACAGAAATTACAAGAAAGCTGATTGGGAACAATTCAAAATACAGACTGAGGAACAATTCACCACATTAAACAGCACACCCATCATAAACATCAATACAACACTCAAGACATTTAATCAGATCATCAATAATGCAAACACATACTTACCCAAGGGCAACATTAGGAAACACAACCCAAATTACACTAGAGAAATAGCCTACCTCATTAGGCAACGTAACAACCTTAAACATAACACACAAACACCACACACAGAAGCCATAAAACAGCAGATACAACAGCTCAACACAGAAATAAACAACAAACTTAAAGAAAAACAAACAGAAACATTTATGGAATTCATAACAACACTAAACCACTCCACAGATACATCCAGGCTATACAAGACTATAAACAGCATTACCCACTCTAACAGCAGCATTCACACCTCACACGCGGCTATCTGTCGCAGCCAAAATAATATCCCAACATATACACAACAAGCTAACATTTTAGTTAATCACAGCGCAAAGATAAGTCACTCAAACAGAGATAACAACCAGAAACACGCAGACAGACAAACAGTCAGACACAAGAAAACCTACAGACTCGACACGACCATTACATCCTTCAATACAAACCAGACCACCAAGATCATCAAAAACATTAAGAATTCGAAGGCGACAGGATCAAACAACATATCTAACATACACCTTAAACACTTGGACCCACAGGGAATATTAGCTCTCACAAACATCAGCACATATTCATACAAACACTATTATTCCTGACATATGGAAACAAGGCAAAATTATTACACTACTCAAACCAAACAAAACTCCAACAGAACCAGCTTCCTTTAGACCCATTACTTTACTATGCACACCTTCTAAAGTAACAAAAAGACTAATCTTACAAATCACCAACCCACACATACCACTATCGCCTACTCAACATGGATTCAGACCTCTCCACTCAACCACGACATTATCATTAACCTCACGCAGCACATCATGGATGGCATCAACTCCAGACGACCAGCTCAACGTACACTATTAGCAACAATAGACATTAGTAAACCATGTGATACTATCCCATGCTTCCCTCTCATAAACAAAATGATCAACACAAACATGCACAATAACACCAAAAGGTGGCTGAGCAACTATCTTTCAGAAGATATTCACATGTCACATTTAATGGCAAGTCATCCAAAAACAAGCTTTTTCCGAACGGGGTCCCTCAAAGCTCTGTTCTCTCACCATAACTCTTCAACTTTTACATGCATGACATTCCAGCACCCATAGATAACAAACTACCTTATCATCATATGCAGATGACATCACTCTAACATCCACCCACAACAACATCGACACCGCTACAAATAACCTACAAACATACATAAACAGTATACAAGACTGGCTCACACACAATAGACTCAAAGTAGCGCCCACAAAATCAACCATCACCTTGCTAACAAACAACACAAAAGAACACCAGACAACTCCACAAATTACACTAAACAACACCAACATTCCACACACTCACCGGACCAAAATACTTGGGGTCACATACAACACATTATTATCTTTTGCAAACCACATTCATGACATTAAAAACAAATGTACGTCAAGACTTAACACGCTTAGGGTACTAACAGGCAAAAACTTTGGACACCAGCAGGAAACAACATCACTCATATACAAACAATATATTCGCTCAGTTATGGACTATGCTAGCCCATGCTTGGCACCCATTATCTCAAAGACACACATAAACACCTTACAGACAATACAAAACAACACACTTCGTATCATTACAGGTGTACTCAAACAACACCAATAGAACACCTGCACACAGAAACAAAAATACTGAAAGTTAGGGAACATTTAGACATGAGGGGAACACAATTCATGGCAGCAGCGACAACTAACCCACAACACCCTTGCCACTACATGTACAATCACGCACCGACACCTCGCACCTTTAAGGTAACACCAGAGAGACATTATAATCAAATACTCCATTCCATACCACGCCCCACAGACATCACACAGTACAGAAAACACATACACACACACCTAACCCACAAAGCACTGACACGACTCTGTCCGAATGCGGTCCTAGGTGCGAAGCCGCCACCCATTAACAGGTCAGAGACCAGCCTGAGCAGATCGGATCGAGTTAACTTAGCACGATTCCGATGTGGACATCACCCCAACTTACAGACATATAAACACAGACTAGACAATTCCACAGACGACACCTGCCACCTGTGCCAGGGCACACCACAAACAATTGAACACATTATGACAAACTGTACCCCTCTAGCAGAACATAGAACACAACACAACATCACTAGTGCGCTGAACCTTTGGTTCACTCCAGAGAGGGCGATCGGTTACCTGCGTGCCGCCGGCTTGCTCAATCAGGGTGGGCTGATCGGCTAACCAACAACACCACCAACAACAACAACAACAACTCAAATACTATAGATAGTAATCGTAAATTTGTGAAAATAAAAATAGTACAAATGACATACAGTATTTATAGACATTGCAGGAGTGCCAATACATACACAAGGGGAGAAACATCTCATTTGAATTTTTAGAAGTTTTGTTTCAATTACCCTGCCTTTAATTAAAACATATCCATGGAATGACTTTTTCTCTTTGAACATTTCTCCTC
Source organism: Bathynomus jamesi (assembly GCA_023014485.1). Classification (NCBI taxonomy): domain Eukaryota; kingdom Metazoa; phylum Arthropoda; class Malacostraca; order Isopoda; family Cirolanidae; genus Bathynomus; species Bathynomus jamesi. The sequence continues at coordinate 1,082,306 of JAJOZX010000156.1, read as the reverse complement.
AGCTAATCATAATTATCATAAGTGTAAAAAATCATTTAATTTATTATATATATATATATATATATATATATATATATATATATATATATATATATATATATATATATATATAGGGCGTCCAAGAAGTCATACCTCAAAGGCTAATATCATGTTGTACATTATGGGGCAGGATTTTTAGGACACCTATATATACTAAGAAAGATATTGGGCCTGTTTGAAGCTCGTATGACTTTTAAAATTTTTGGTTTCATTAATTTTAACGGAATACTGTGTAATGTTCAAATAAAACATGCAGTTATGGTTTTCCATATATCTTAGATAGGCATAGGAGGCATTTTTACAGTAAGTTTGCAGTAAGTTTGCTACAGGGTACTGCGAAAATTTCACTGTATCTAACTTTGTCAGACTTCATTTGACATTCCCGAGTGAACAAGGAATGAAATAGTTATGGTATTCACTGACTTTTGATAAGGAAAGGAAGTGCAGTGACAAGCCCGCTCAATCCAATTCTTCTTTTGAAAAGGGGACTTATTTTTTCGTTTTACGAAGGACGTAAACCAGAACAATCAACCAACCAACTTTTGATAATTTGACTGTTCTATTTTCATACAGCTCCTGAAGAATGTTTGCTTACTCGAGATTTAATTCACTTTAATCAATATTTTTTTTAGATTCGTTATAAAAACTCTAATTTGATGAAATCACTTAAGTTTATCTTTCTTGTCTGATGAATACTGTAACTATTTTACGAAAAGTTAAAAACTTTCTTAAAAATCGTTTTGATACTTTTTCTGAATGGAAATTATAAGTAGATTGAATATTTAGAATAGTAAAATTTATAAATAAAATTAATAGTAGTTAATTTATTTTAGAAATAATTTATAATTTATTAAATAAGTAATTTATTAAATAAATTATTTATTTATTTTATAACTAATTTATCGTTTCAGGTGTAACTTTAATTGCAGGCAACAGATTCAAGGTGGTTATAAAATGTTATTTCTCTTACATGACTAAATTTCCTTTCATGAAATATTTTGCTTCAAGATTTCAAATAACCTTCTTTACCCTGTTACTGTGTTAATTTATGGCTAATTGAGGTTAGTAGGATAAGGTTAATCCAAAGTTACATCTAGTTATATAAGACACTCCGAACCACAACCTGCCAAGCGCACTTTAATTGCATTTTTCTCCCTTTTTTTAATTTTGGCGCTTGGCAACTTGTTGTCCGGAGCGCCTCATATACTACTACTACTACTACTACTACTACTAATAATAATAATAATAATATTAATAATGAAACAGTAGTGATAGATATGTAATGTAGTTTCACTGATAAACAAATAATATTTGATTCCGCTGTGAAAAAGTATTTTGGTGTTTCGCAATCAGTGGCGTAGTGAGGGTTCGTGGCGCCCGGGTGCAAGGGTAGAGAATGGTGACCCACTCTCGAGGGTTGCCAAAGGCATCCCGAGTTAGGCGCTCAGGCGGGAGGTCCGAGGGCCCTCACCCGGGAAAATTTTGACGACAAAGAGTCGAATTCATGCAATTTAAGCCCTATTTTCAGCTATTTTAAACACCTATTTTCAAGGTAGATTAATAAGATTATCGGTCATTTTAACCTATTTTATTTTACTACATAAATCACTGTTTTCATGAAAATTTTAAAATAGTATACCAAAGTAATGAACAAAAACTTGAAAAATCAAATTTTGCACAGATTCAATTTTGCCTTCATCTTTCGGTTTTATTTTTATAAAAAAAAAATAGTGTTCACAACATTTGAATTTTTTCTCAAATATATTTCTAATTATATAATAGGTTTAGGTATACACAGTACACAGTAGACAATGAAATGTAATATATTGTCTTATTTACCTATAATAATTAGTCTTTCCAATAATATACTTGTACATCCTCGGACAAAACTTGTTAAAGCTTGTGATATCCTGATGAGAGCAAATGAGTTCGAAACCGGTCGGTGTCTAGTTTTTCATCGCTATTTGTGTGCTCAAATTATAAATATTTCACTCTTTCTGTTTGAAGGCTACCCGCTGATAGCAGAAACAAAATGAATTTTCGGCATCAAAATTATAATAGTGGTTATTTAAATATTTGTCATTCACTAACTATGTGAATACATTACAATCTGTCACAACCACAATAGTTTATATAGCACACTTAAGGCAGTGGTTAACTGCTAGGCCGTTGGCTCAATTGGTTAAAGCTTGTGGCAATGCACATCATATTTCTATATTTTTGTCACGATTTTATTTAATATACTTCTTTTGATACATTTGCTATATTAGCATGTATGTATCAATTTGTTTCTATATGTACAAGTTTTTATCAATAAATCAAATTTTAAATTTAATTTTGTTTACCAGAAAAAATAATATTATTATTATTATTATTATTATTATTATTATTATTATTATTATTATTACTTCTATTATTAATACCACTGTCTGTGGTATTTCCAAACTTGCCTCCCGGCCGCGGATGTAAAAAACGCAAATGTCATGCTAAAAAAATTGCTCGCTTGGCCGATTTGGCGGCCTCCAAAAACCGGCGCCCAGGGCACGATCCCCACCCCCTTCCACCCCCCTCGCTACGCCACTGTTCGCAATTCACATAAATAATTTGAGATTCGTTTACATTATAAAATCATAGTGAGGAAATATTAAAATATTGCAACACGTTTGGTTAAGTAATTTTAACAAACCTTAAAATTAGCATATTTGTAATATCCCGAAGTGAAAATGAAATTAAATTGGTTTTCAGTATTCGATGTTCATTTTCAGTATTCGATGTTGATTTTCAGTATTCGATGTTGAAGTATTTTCGGTTCGGTCACAGAACATCCGTTTTACCAAGTCATCCTTATCATCTTTTTATGTAGAGCAGACAATTACAAAATTTTAAATATTTAATGTTTTCGTGCTATTAACTGTTAGTGGATTTTCCTTTTTTTAAGGGATACACTTTTAGAAATTGGCCGAGCATTGGAAATGCAAAAGTCACCTGGGTATCGACGGTTCGAGAGATATTGTAAGTGGCCGGAAGAAATCTCCAAGATCGCCATAAGAAGGGCATTGAAAGGAAAACGGACGCGAGAAGGGATGAAACAATTGGAAATGACACAAGGAATAGCACCTCTACCAACTCTGTTGAAATCAAGGACAACCTTAATTTGCCATTTGACTGAAGAACGATTCGGCGATTTACACGACTCTGGAACTCGAGTTACGGCATACAAAGAAAATTTAAGGGAAATACACAACCAAGCTCGTTTAAACTTTGTCAAACACCACCTTAATGATGACGTAATGTAGATTATCAAGTTTTTATTTAAGCTTTGTTTTGTTTCAATTCTCTTTTGAAAAATATTGTTCATTTGAAACACTTCTTTGTTATGAAAGTGGCACACATACAAAAGTTACACGAAAGTTTCTGAGAAAAAAAAATTACAGTAACGTTACTGGACAAAGTAACGTTTAGTAAAATTACACGTAAGTTACGTCAGAGTTACTAACAAAATAATTACAGAATTATTATTAAGTGGGAGTTGTACGTAACCTTAATTAGAATGTATATAAATTTATTTTTATGAACTTAATTTGCATATAAATGTAATAACCTCATTTCTATGAACAGTAATTTCATCTGTAAAGGTTGCTGCCCTTTAGGGGAAAAAGAATTAAAAATATTTTTCCATAATGAAACTATATTTAAATTTATCTTACGCAAATAGTCTTTTCAACGCCAAACAGGATTCTGAGGTCTGTATTATGAGAAGGGGGGGCCGGGGGTTTCGGTTGGAAGCTCCTCCGGGGAGACGTAACCTTTCTGGCTTCTCCCCAAATTAGGCGAAAGACTGCAACTATTAGTCGGAGGTAATAGAGTTCGTAAAGAGTCTCGGACATTCCAATTCCTATATTAAAAAAAAATGGCCGTTTTGTCGTTATCCCAGTGTCAGTACTAACCATGTTTGATTTGTAATATTACTGAAATGAAAGGTTTACTAGTATTCACCACAACACCTTCACATTTAAGCCTTTGAAAAATCATTCGGTTGTCGCCCTTGTTCGGTAATATTATCGTATCGTACGTGTTACTTCTTGTTTGCAATTATCGAAGGAAATTAATGGATATTTTCTTTGACAGAATATTGTCTCATCGACAATAGAGTTACAATACTTCGATAGTTCCACGCTTGATAATATCTTCATATGTTCATTTAACTTTGTAATGGTCCTTCCTGCAATATACACAGTATTGCAACTATTACAGTGGGGGGAAATGGGAGATGCGGGTGTTACTAAAACCTTCCTTGGTTCTCCCTTAATGTGCATACTAAATTTGGTGAAAATTACCTTAGCCGTTTAAGCGTTTATAAACGAGCAGACATCATCATCCTCTTCATACTGATTTCCGCATCATATTTATTAATAAAACGTCTTTAGGTAGCTTTTTCTCAGCGAAGGATCGAACCCCTGACTCGTTGCGTAGCGGTGTTGTATATTTATTTACCTGCCCTAGGTGTCTCCTTGGGAATTACATTGGCAGCACTGTTCGCTCTCTCAGGGCTAGATTTTATTCGCATATGGGAATAAGTGGCCGAACAGGTAAAATTTTAAAAACTAAAGAAGTTTCTAGCATTCGGGAACACAGTATAAAATGTAAAACTGATGTCACTTTAGACAATTTTAAAATTCTTGGTTGTAATACTTGTCCCAACTCACTTAGAATTTTGGAATCGCTTTACATTAAAACTTTGACCCCTACGTTAAATGTTGACTCATCAGCCGTCCCTTTAAACTTTTTATAATCCCTCCTCCTTCCCCAATTCCTTATAATCCCCCCTTCCCCAATCGCCCTCACCATCTTATCTTATCTTATCTTATCTTATCTTATCTTATGTTTTCTCGTTTTGTGCTTAAATCAGTCTAGCCTCGGAAATTGCAGTGAAAGGTTAGTTAGTTTCATTATTCCAGTGTACTATTGTTAATTTTTCCAGTGTATTAATTTCACATTTACTATATGTATTTAAAAATAGCTTCTTAATTTTAAATGTAAATCTGTATAACTTAGAATTTAACCCTCTTTTTTCAGTCTTTTAAAGTTTGCCTTTATGAATAGGTTATAGAAATTTTCTTTGTCTGGTTTTTCATTCAATTATTGATTTTAATTTCACATTGTTATCATACAGCCTGAAGATGAGCGTATTTGCTCGAAACGTTGCGCATTAAAGAAGACTTTTCATGGCATTTACATTTCTCCTTGTCATTGGATTTCTCCTAAATATTAAATTGAAGCTCTGTAGAAGCAACCCGCATGATTATATATATATATATTTTTTTTTTTAAGTTCGGGAAGAACCGATTCGCCTCTATTTAAAAGGGCATATCTCGGCAGAAAAACAAAGAAAAAGTGAGAGGAAAGACGGAGATATATATATATATATATATATATATATATACAAACTCAGAATGGTTCCCCGAGAAAATTATATGTCATGGAACAAGGAACTCTTCTGGGAAAATTAAATCCACTATAGTCCGAATAAGTAATGGTAAATGGCAAATACCATAGTTTTTCTTTTTCATGATGTTAGCCCGACGTGGGCAACGGGTCTCTCGCAAAGAGATCCCATAAATATAGCTTCCCTCACCAGCTATCTGCAATGCAGACAGGATCCAGCTTTGGGACATGGATCTAGGGTTTAAAGCAAGCCTAGACCCCCTACATTCAGAACCTCTATATAAGTAAAAGACTCGTTGCATATATATATATAATATATATATATATATATATATATATATATATTATATATATAATATGAACAGGAAAACCCAGGTATATAACATTCTTATTTAGAAAATGTGCAAGGTACAAGCAGATGTTTCGGTAATACATTTCCATCTTCAGCGCTATAAAAACTGAATTTTACGATGTTAAAAATTTTATACTTTGTTTTAAAAAATGAAAAAATAAATTAAATGTTTAAAAAATTAAGGAATTAAAAAAATAAAAAGTAAAAAATCTTAAAATAGGCAGATTAAAATGGAATAAGACCATAAAACTTACGTAGAATGTTATCGTTGTGCGCATCAGTTCATATTCATATTTTAAAATACTGAAATACAAAAGCTATAAAAGAATTAATTTTAGCAGTTAAAAACATTATCATGTAATAGCGAGATTAAATGCTGAGACGTAATCGTTCAGAACAGGTTTGCTTTTTCCGAATATACAAAGTTTCTAAAGGGTTAAAGTCGGCAAGTTGGGAATATTAACGGTGTTTATAATTTGATATGAGGAAGGGTCAATGGGATGGTTTTCAGTAAGACAGTGCTCTTTTATTAAAGATTTTGAAGGTCTATTTAGAGGACGTGATGCGCTACTGGAAATTCCCCAATGCTCGTCTATCCTAAGTTTGTATTGGTGGCAGGTGCTGCCAATATAATTCGGCTTACAGCGAGTACATTTGAAGGTACAGACCACGAATGAGGTCAGATCATCGGGTAATTTTTCTTTATGAAGAAAATAAGATTTAACACTATGGGAATTTGTAAATATGAACCGGAAATGGTGCAAGGAGGGTGAATGAATACGGTAGACCGGTCTGTAGTTTCGGACTAAAATAATTATAAAAAAGAAAATTTAAACTACTGAATGTCTTTTGCAACAGTTGGAATATTATGAATGGGCTGGTTGATTTTATCGAGAAACTTTTTGACGAATACTTGGAAGAGATGACGGGGGAAAAGGTTGTTAGAAAAGAAAGTCTGAAGAAAAACAATTTCATGATGGAAAGATAAGAAAGAGGAGCAGAGATGAAATGGGCGGTAAATTTAAATCTTTTTACAATTGACTTTGTGTATAGTAGGTAACTCACTGAAGAAACTGATGCCTAATCCTGTGGAAGTGGATTTTCTATATATTAAGGTGGTAAATTTATTCTTTTGTCTAGTTATATTAATATCTAAAATAGGTAGAGGGTCATTAAATTTTCTAAATAAGAATGTTATATACCTGGGTTTTCCTGTCTATCCTTAAGTTGCGCTTCGAAGCCTAAGAACAAACCTCTGAATGAAGTTATATGTACATATATACTTACTTTATGTTGCTTTATGTGAGTTTGAACAAAGGTTCAGGATCGATTTGCAGTCGACCCCTCCTCAGCATCCTGCCTCATTTGCGGGATTTGGTGAAGGAGGGGATTGCTGTCTGATCTCCTCCTGCCCTCGTAGCCAGCCACGCATAGCTGGTCAGAGACTTTGCACAGGAATCTCCAGCTAATTCTTGAAGTTATTCAAGTCGTAATAATAAAAACCCACTCTAATAGACAGAGTTTTTCTGTATCCACCCGAAGAGGATGCCAGTGGGCATCGAAACTGTTGTGGAAATAAACTCTGTCTATTAGAGTGGGTTTTTATTATCATATTTTGACCTTCACGTAGAAAAAAGTGACGTTTTTTGCATTTATTCAAGTCGGTGTACTGTAGGTTCCTCACTTCTTTAGGTAAGGCACCAAAAAACTTTGGGCCTTGTTTTCTGAGGGTATTTTTCATCCTCGTTTTTATGGCTCTCTGTCCTACTGTAGCTGGGACAGTACAAAATTTGTCTCGTCTCTCATTCTAGTTTGTATCTCTTTCATTTCTAAGGTTAGGGGCAAAGCCCTCAAATATTTTCCATATGTATATTATTGTGTACTGCTCGCGTCTTCTTTCCAGAGAGTAGAGTTTCAGGGAGTGGAGTCGAGATCAGATGTCGTCTCCCTTCGTTTCCTCTATCTTAGACGTAAAAGTCCTTTGTATAGCTTCAATGTTCGCAGTGTCTGGTTTTCTGTATGGGCTTGTGAGTACTGAACACTATACGAGTATATACTCGTATTTACTTTCTCATTCCTTTTCTGTCCAACTTCTAACGCAAAGTTTAATCGGTATTTTCAATCTTTCATCTACTCAACCGGTCAACTCTGCAACAATCTTCCTCAATCCATCTTTCCCACTGTCTATGAACTCCAATCTTTAAAACACAGAGTGTCTAGGCATCTCCAAAACCCAGAATCTTAATTTTGGCTCTCTTCTTCTTCTGTGGAGGTCGCTTCTGCGGGTGTTCATCCTTGGCCCCTCCTTCCTGCATAAAAAAATGTGTGTGTGTATATATATATATATATATTATATATATATATTATATATATACAGGGTGTTTCACAACATGTGGGACGCACTTTCAGGATGGATTCAAGACCTGAAAACAATGAAAAAAATTTATATAAACATTTGCCCGAAATCGTTTTGTTTCCGAGTTACAGCCCGTTTTGTGTTTCAGCAATTCTTTCCGCAAACTGTTTACAAACACTGCTTGCCGACAATGTCTGTGAGTGAGTACGAGACTTATTTCATATATGGCCTTGCCGATTGTAATGTTTCGTACACTTTATGACATGTTTCAATATCGTTGAATGTAGAGCCATCAGTCAGTCAGAGGTGCATCGCGGTGTTTCACTGTTCGTATTCGTAACTTTTTACCGTAAATAAGTGCAGTTCAGTGAAAAAAAAAAAAAACTTAAATTTTTTGTGCTATTCAGTGATAGTGTGCATCTGAAGTGAGAATGGAGGCTTATTCAAACAGAGAAATGGCAGACATGCATCTCATGTATGGACTTGCCAAATGTAATGCGGCCGCAGCAAGACGTCTGTATGCGGAAAGGTTTCCGAATCGGCGTCTGCCAGATAAGAAGACCTTTCAGAGAATAGACGAGCGTCTTGGTGATACAGGATCATTCAACAAGCGAGTTTCAGATGGTGGTAGACCAATCAACGCCAGAACTGTTGAGTTGGAGGAGCGGGTCCTGAATCGCGTGGAGGAACATCCTAGTGTCAGCACCCGAAGGATAGCAGCAGCAGAGATACACAAAATACACAAGATGTAAGATACACAACTGTGTGGAAAATTTTACGGGAACAACAGCTTTACCCATATCACATTCGGAGAGTACAAGGCCTTACTGAAGCTGATTTCCCACCACGAGAGGCTTTTTATACTTGGTTCCTTCAACAGTGTGCTCGCGATCCTCTTTTTCCGTCCTCCGTGTTGTTTTCTGATGACTGATGAGGCTGCCTTCACAAGAAATGGCGTGATCAATTTTCACAACACTCATCACTGGGCCGAAGAGAATCCGCATGCCATCATCCAGTCAAGGCACCAACAACAATTTAGTATCAATGTATGGGCAGGACTTATTGCCGACAACTTAATCAGTCCTTTTGTTTTGCCTGGAAGATTAAGAGGAGAATCCTATTCCAATTTTTAAAGGACTGATTTAAGCGATTTACTCGATGAAATTTCTCTTGGTGTCCGACGTCGTATGTGGTTTATACATGACGGCGCTCCGCCTCATTTTAGTCAAGTAACCAGAGACTATTTGGATGACTATTTCCCTGATAAATGGATAGGCCGTGGAGGACTCATTGCGTGGCCTGCTCACTCCCCGGACCTGAATCCACTCGATTTTTACCTGTGGGGTCATCTGAAGTCCATCGTTTACGTGACACCCATTGACAACGTTGAAATGCTTCGCCAACGTGTAGAACAAGGATGCCAAAAAATCAGAGCAATACCTGGAATGTTTGAACGCGTCAGACAGTCTATGACGAGGCGTGTTCAGGCGTGTATTCAAGAGCAAGGCGGTCATTTTGAGCACTTCCTTTAAAGGTAAGGCGGATACTTGCTGGACCACATAACGGGCTGTAACTCTGAAACAAAGCGATTTCGGGCATATGTTTATGTAGATTTTTTCATTGTTTTCAGGTTTTCCATCCTGAAAGTGCGTCCCACGTTATGAAATACCCTGTGTGTATATATATATGACTGGCGCTTCGGTGTTGTAGTGGTTAGCGTCGCTGACTACGAATCCATTGGCCCCGGGATCAAGACCCGATGACAGCAGGCGGCGCGCAGCAAAACCCAGCTGTTCATCCTCTCACACAATGAAGAAAGTGGTTGGTAAATAAATGGGTACCTGGGTGGCCTAGTGGTTAAGACACTGGGCTGCTGGTGGGGCGTGGCTCGGATTCCAGGTTAAACTGTGGGTTTAAAGTGGAGTGAAAATCTTGATCTTCGTCAAAATGAACACTTCGGGCGGAAGCAAACCAAAGCTTATGTATATATTTAATATAACCAAAGGTTATATTTAAGCAAGTTTCAACTTTACATTTTGAAGATTTACACTCATTACAGTATATTATTTTAATTTGATACGTTAAACTTTAAAATCACGGGTGGGACCCATTCCAGTTTTTTATTTTACAGTTAAAACCTACCTTGCTTACCATATTATTAAAGATATTTTTTTTTAAATTATCGCCCAATTTTACATCATTCCTCTGAATTACAAAGAGGTCTGGACGAAAGAAAGAAATTACAGAGGACGTCTATGTAAAGGGGCTCTAATTAGGAAATATGAAGTTGCTGAATTATATCAAAAGTATTCTACAGAGACTTTTGAGACAGGAAAGAGCATATGGAGGAGCGGAATTTTAAAATTTTAATTTAATTCTTATGATATACATATATTATATATTTTATTTTTGATATGTTTATGTTTTTTTGGTTAAAGTGTTCCTTTTCGTGCTCAGTAATTTAGGATATTATATTATACTGTATAATTATATTATTATATTATAAATATATGCTACAACTCAAAATGGTCCCCTGAGAAACTTTTATGCTACACACAGACGGTGTCTAGAACAAGGAACTCTTTTTGGAAAATTAAATCTACTATAGTCTGAATAAGTAATGGTAGGACAAATACTATATTTTTTTTATAATTTTCATTTACCATTGCTTATTCGGACTATAGTGGATTTAATTTTCCCAGAAGAGTTCTTTGTTCCATGCACGGTCTGTGTGTGACATTATAATATATAGCCTATATACTGTATGTTACGCCCAAACATCGAAATCGCTCAGTGAGCGAAAAAAACAGCCACAACGCGTTGTGGATACACCTAAGTGACCACACACCGATGTTAGATTTTTTTCGCTTCATGGCCGTTCTCAAACAACCGCAACGCGTTGTGGACGATTCGGATGTGACCACAACGCGTTGTGGACGATTTGAAAATTATTGAATGCCCGGTTAGGTCAACTGTACGCTAGGGTGGCCCACTTTTCAATTTTGTTTGAAAAGTATAGGTGATTGTGGTTTTTCCCATTATTTGGCACTATACTAGCACATTGGTACCATTTTTACAAAAATTGATCAATATTTAGGGGTCTCGCATCGACCTTGAAATTACTAGTTTTTTTAAAAAAATGTGTACTTTTTAACTTTTTACTGAATCAAGATAAATCATTAAGTAGGGATGTTTTCTGAATCCCCTTAATGAGAAAAGTCGTTTGGTGTGCCTGCCAATGTCATACGACTAACGGTTTAAAGGTTGTGCCTGTATACAGGTAATACCAATGTGCTAGTATAGTGCCAAATAATGGGAAAAACCACGATCACCTATACTTTTCAAAAAAATGAGTCACCATACCCGGGCGGAATGTATAATGTATATAGGTAATTAGAAAATGCGCTATGCCTGTGCCAGGTACCTAACCTATTTCTTTTTTTGCAGATCATAACATTTTGAAATTCTGTCTGAGTTTCTCATCCTTTGTCATGGACAAATCGATGGCAACCATAACTGGAAGAACTCTTGAAGCTACAAATAGAGAGTCATCAAAAGGAAAGGCGAAAATAACATCGCTATCTTCTCTAAGATCGGCCTCGGAAATTTTTTTAGTTGGCCAACCGTCGTCCTCCATCAGTGGTAGCAAATTGCCAACAACACGGCAGGTTTTGCAATACTTCTTCAGTGTTATCCAGTACACTGCTAACAGGAAAGACGCATTCAAAGAAACCGTAAACAACGTCTTAAAGTTTTGGAACATGGCCCGCATTAAAACAATCACAAAGCTCAACTGCGAACGGAAGCTAGAGGCATTGTGGAAAGAGTGGCACTTACTCCAAAAGAGCAGAAAACGAGAAACTGACGCCGGAGGAAAACGGCAGAAGTTTTCGGACAGTGTGGACAAGTTGTGGGATATCGGAGCATCTGACGCTGTCGAAGATATAAAGAAGAATCGACTGCTGTCCGACAAGGACAAGAAAGAAGACATTGACTTCTACCTCGATCAACGTGGTCCTCGGGTGGCAACGATGAGCGGGAACGATAAAGTTTTCGCTGTAAAAAGAAAGCTACAGGAAGGAAGAAAACGTCCTCGCCAGGAGCCGCAAACCTCAAAGTGTGCATACGAAATCGGAGATGAGGCCATGGAGAATGATGATACTGGCATGTCAGGAGAGTCCGAGACAGATCTAGCGTTCCCCCTGCCGAAAGAGTCAAGTGTGTCTGTCAATCTAAAGATAAGTTTAAATGTTATTCAAAGATAAACATTTCATTATAACGCAAACAAAGTAATTGGTAACAATAAACTTGACTTACTTACAATGGTGCCTATTCTGTTTCAGGTCATCTACTACACAAAACTGCTGATGTTCAGTAGGCAGCTGGAGCTCGACGCCGAGCTGGTCGACAAACTGCACAGGATCGTGGTGTTCATCGCTCTTCTGTACGTACCAGTTTGGTTGGCGGCCCCTGTAGCAGCTGATGCGCCGTTGAATGACCTGGTACTATACCAGCGTTTTCTGAGGTATAGGGCAGTGGACCGCGAGGTGGCAGAAGCGTCACTGGCAGTGATGAGGCGGCACTTCTGGTATCTGAGGCCTCAGACCGTCATCTTCGCTCTATGCAGCAACAAGGTGGATGGCACTGTGAAGCAACAGATGGCAGAGAAGCTGTCCCACCTCCCTGTACCCAAAGACTTCACATACGAGAACGTCTCAGTCGACGAGATGACGCTACTCCCCGACCTGATCGACGAGTCCTCCTGGTTCTTATTTGCAGGTCTGAAGATGTATGGGTCTTCGTGGCTCACCCTGCCAACTGATAAGTGGGACGAGAACGAGGACTTTTGTCGTCTGAAGGATGTGATCTCTAATCTCCAGGTCACCAATGACGTCGCTGAAAGAGGAGTCCAACTGATACAAGACTATGCGAACACGGTCACAAAGGACGAGGCACAGCTGCAGGATCTTCTGCAAGTGGTGGAAAAGAACCGGAAAGAGCTCGGCGACTTCAAGAAGTCATCACTCGCCACGATGACATAGCACAGAGGGACAACGTTGCAGCCAGTGACGTGTGATAGTGGTCAATACAATACAAAAGTGATTGTTTAAGTTATTGTTTCTTTCTTCCTTATTTGTCTGCTATTTGCTGATTTTTTTGAAAAGTATAGGTGATCGTGGTTTTTCTCATTATTTGGCACTATACTAGCACATTGGTATTACTAGCACATTGGTATTACCTGTATACAGGCACAACTTTTAAACCGTCAGTCGTATGACATTCGAAGGCACACCAAACGACTTCTCTCATCACGAGGATTCAGAAAACATCCCTACTTAATGATTTCTCTTGATTCAGTAAAAAGCTAAAAAGTATGCATTTAAAAAAAAACCCGCCTAATTTCAAGGTCGATGCGAGACCCCTAAATATTGATCAATTTTTGTAAAAATGGTACCAATGTGCTAGTATAGTGCCAAATAATGGGAAAAACTACGATAACCTATACTTTTAAAAAAAAATTGAAAAGTGGGCCACCCTACTCTACGCTCTTGACGATTGGTTAGGTTAAGTCGTGATATTTTCGTTAAAACTAACGAAAATATCACGGCTTAACCTAACCAATCGTCAAGGGCGTACAATTAACCTAACCGGGCATTCAGTTAACCTAACCGGGCACTCAGTTGACCTAACCGGGCATTCAATTAACCTAACCAGTTGATTAATTTTTACATTTACGTCTCATTCTAACGTTGCTTAAAATTACTCGAAACCTACGGGAAAATTATTGATAATCATTTTTTAAAGGACTTTATCTTTTTTCTAGCATATCTGCTTAACTTTGCTTTTTAATCGGTGAATACGTCGATAAATATACGTCGTGTTCATATCATTTCAATATACGTCGTGTTTAATTAGAGTTTGATGAAAGACATCGGTGTGTGGTCGTTTCAAATCGTCCACAATGCGTCATATCCGAATCGTCCACAACGCGTTGTGGCCGTTTTTTTCGCTCACTGAGCGATTTCGATGTTTGGGCGTAACATATATATATATATATATTATATATATATATATATATATATAAACCTTGTAACTTTGTAACAGTTTCGTGCGTTGGTCTCTCTTCACACGAAGGTCAAACTGGTGGCACTACCTCTAGGCCTGGCTTGGTGGAAGAGCGAGTTGCTTTCTTGCGATCTCCATCTCACATAGCCAGGCACACCCGGTTCATCTGGTACCGTCCTGAGCTAGGTGTCTATTCTTCTGTTGAAGAATTCTACTTTGACACTAGTAATGTTCCTGATCTCCTTCGCAAACTGGTTGAATAGTCTTGGCCCCCTGACAACCAAGCTATTTTCCTTAAGAGTTGAAAGTGTCCCTTGTTTGGCTTTTTAGTTTAGGAACACTACACATTCTATATATAGAAATGTAAATAACTTATGTACTATTATACTAGACACACATACGTACACACATATATATTTAGTTTTTCCCGTCTTACCCCCCACCCACCCCCTCCCTGAACGTGAAACCGTTACGTGCTGCTTGTACTCACTTTTTCCTTGTCGAAGCGTAATGATCATCTCTCTTACTTTCTAATCAAAAGGTGCTGAGTTTAAATCCTCGTGGGGCATATATATATATATATATATATATATATATATATACAAAATACAGAATATTAAGAACGTTCAATGAATAATCTACTTAAAATATTGAGTAAATTAGTTAAAGTAATAGTAAATTTAGTCACGGGCATGATACCCCCATTGCTCTTTATACGACGTTTAATCAGTAATACCAGTAAAAAACGCATATAATCATTTAAACTTGTCCAAACCAACAATAAAATAAACATTAAAACATAAAATACAGTATTTATAATTAAAAATTTTCAAAGAATAACACTTGTGATAAACATTAACTAAAATAACGGTAAAATGGGTTCCTCCTTGAACCTTCATTTTGCCTCTCTTTTTCCTGTATTTGGGGAGGGGGGGGAGGGCGTTTTTGCGGGTGTTCGCCCTTGGCCCCTCCTTCTTGCATAAAAAAAATTAGGGGAAAATTGCAATTTTTTTTTTATCTCTGTTGTCATTACCAGATTGCTTTTTTTCTTTTTCTTTTTTGTGTTTCGGATGTTTCAAGCACTTTGTCAGTGAAGAAGGGCTTCGATTTCGTCTATTAATCTAAAACTTTCTTCATTTTGTCTCTTTATTATTGCTTCCCTCATCTACTACAGATGTTATACAATATATGGCCACTGTCTGAATTTATTTAGTTTTTATAGGAGTTACTAATATACTACATATATATATATATGACTTTGTGTGTGTGTGTATGTGTGTGTGAGCTTGCGTGCACATGTGTGTGTGTGTGTGTGTGTGTGTGTGTGTGTTTGTAGTCCACAGAACAGGTGATTTGTTTATTTGCTTCTTATTTGTGGAAGCATTTCTAAGTTCCTCATTAAGAAGTCTGCTTTTCTTTTGACAGAATACGATCATTTGAGTTTTGATTTTGAAAGGACGTCCGCAAAGTGTTGACGTGATTTTGGAATTTTTAATAATTATCATTTATCTTTCAACTTCATTTCTCTTGCCTGTAATGAGGCGGCTTGTTTCTACTCCGATGAAATGCTTATCTTTGAGGTTTTTAATTTACATGAATAGTTATTATTCTTAAAAATATGAACTTCATATGAAGAGATTCCTCTTTCTCTTCCTCGGTTCTTAACATTTTTGGGAAATTTTTTGAAAAAGGATTATCTCCCGGACATTCTCGTACCGGATGGAGTTTGGTTTCGGGATGTCAACGGTGTGTTTGATGTTGTTCCGGATTCTTCGCATGGATGCTGATGAGCTTTTAGGAAAATTAAATAAACTTTCCTCCCCAGTTACCCTTATTTATGAGTTGGAAGAAATAGCTCTTTACCTTTCCTTGATATTAAAGTGGTCGCAGATTCTGTTCAAAAATACTTGAAATTTACAGGAAAATTGTGCGCATTTTGATTTATATTTACTTTTGTTTTTCTGTTATCCTGCTAATTCAACGAAGGAAGTAACTTCAATATTTTATCCCAAGTTTTTCATCTGTCTGACCCAAAACTTTCGGAGTTTTGAATATCAAAACCATACAAATTGCACATCAGTTACACTTTTTAACAACTTTTACAAAACACTAAAACCAATGTGTAAAATTAGCGTAACTTTTCAGTTTCGACAGACGTAAAACCCTTTCCTGCTCTTCGGTTTCGTAACGTTTTGTTACTAAAAATAAGACCCTTATCGCCATTTAATTCTGCAACAAATCTAAAACTTTTTGTTGTTGGATTTGATTTTTCTCAACTGCGTCACTCGGGCGTTGCTTGTTCAACATAAGGAAACCAATGAATTTTTTCAGATAAATATTACATAAAGTTCCACAATTTACATAATGATTATTATGGCTACTCAAACACGGGAGTTTCCGTAATACCCTGAAGTGATTGTCACTCATTTTATATAGGAGAATCTTCAGCTTCTAAAAGATTATATTAACATGAACGTAGTTTACAAATTTCAGATAATAATAGTACGTTAGTTAAACACAAACGAAAATAATCATCTTGTAAATTTAAATACAGCACAAATGGTCATTTCCTCTAATAATACTCTAATAATACTTGTTTAGAATCAAGTAATATACTACTACGTAAAACGACATCGACATAGGAATTAAGAGTATAACTTCAAAATTTGCGGATGATACCAAACTAGAGGGACGAACAAAATCAGCAGCAGAACGTTTGCAGATTCAAAAAGATATTAATAAATTACTCGAGTGGGCAGAAATTTAGCAAATGAACTTTAATATAGATAAATGTAAATCATTGAATACCGGTAGAAACAATGTTAAAGAAAAGTATTATTCTCTGCCCGACAAAACACGGACGAGTGTCACGGAAGAGAAAGATTTAGGTATTATTGTTGCCAACACTCTTAAACTGAGTAAGCAAATGTATCGAAGCGGTTAGAAAAGCAAATAGAGTCTTGGGATTTATTGCATTTGAATTTAAGTCAGAGAAAACAATGCTAACATTATATAATTCCTTAGTATGCCCCCACCTAGAATACTGTGTTCAGTTCTGGTACCCATATTTACGACAAGCCATAGACAGAATGGAGAGAGTGCAGCGAGTGCAGCGACGGGCTACTGAGATGATTCCCAGACTTACAAATAAATCATACGCTGCCCCTTTAGAAACGTTAAGTTTATTCTCACTCGTTAAAAGGCGTATCCGAGGAGATTTAATCCAAGTGTTTAAAATTATTAAAAGTTTTGACAATGTCGACGTCCAAAAATAATATTTCACCTTCAGAAATGCAGATAAAACTCGCGGTAATGGTTTCAAATTAGCGGGTGAACATTTTAATTTTAATGAAGCTAAACATTTTTTCTTCGATCGTACAATTAATTTGTGGAATGGATTGCCAGCCAGCTTAGTTCAGAGTAATTCGGTCGAGTCCTTTGAAAAGAGACTAGACGTTTATCGTGCCTTAAATCCCCAGTTAGAAGCATTTGTTATCGCATAAAAGTATTGCAGAATTTTCACTCCGATTCCCTCCTCTTTATTTTAAAATCTTCACTTTAGCTTAAAATTTCTTTCCTTCCTTCCAACCTCCGTTCTTTGCTTTGCTTTAAACTTTCACTTGACTTTAAATTTTCTTACATCTTTGAACTTTCCTTCCTAAACAGACAGCCTCGTTGGGACCAGCCGGTATGTTGCTGTTGGGCGTCCTTTGTATTCCTTTGTAACGACAAATATCACGACCTTTTATTATTCACAATATTCACAACTCTAATTTAAATAAGGGGTCTTTCTTTCAAGTCGTTTTAATTAACAAATTTTTTACAAAAAGGTCTCAAAGTTTAAAAAAAGACGTTCTAAATAAGCAGAGTTCAGAGGCCAGAATAATTTTTCAAAAGTAAGTTTTTCTGTTTAGCTTTGACATTTTACTCTTACGTCCGACGTTGTTGAGGGTTGGGTATTATTAACACTTTTAAAATATTCCTTTCTTTTTACTTTTTAATTTACTTTGTGCTTTTAATCTTTCGATGTTTTAAACCATTTTTTTATACATATAATTAACTTTGAGAGCCCGAAAGTTCTCCTTGATTTTAATTTTTGAAGAATTTATTTAACTTTTATATATATATATATATATATATATATATATATATATATATATATACAGGGTGTCAGAAAAGTCCGGAACCATAGGAGAAACTTTATTTACACTTTATTTATAAAATTTGTTCAAAATGTCCACCCTCTATCTCCATCACGTCCACACAGAAGAATAATCTCTGTACGCTCTTGTGAACTTAACGCCATCATTCACAGGTACCCTGAAACAAAAAAAATATATAACCAATTTCTCCTATGGTTCCAGACTTTTCGGACACCCTGCATATGAGATTTATTTTTTTAGATTGTGCATCTAAATCCAATGAGTTTCCTTTGGTTTCAGTCATAATTTTTATTATTAAATTTGTTTTTAAGTACAGGGCTATTCAAAAGATTCACCTGATTTCAAATGAGAATATTTTTTAATGTTACAAATACAGTGATTTGTGATACATCAACCAAAAGAAAAACTGTCCAAATTTTGTCTCTCACCTCATAAATGCTCTATGTGACTTCCCCTAGTTACACGAACAACGTCGACACGATAGTCGAATTCCTCCCATACTCGCTCCAGCATGTCCGTTGTCACTGACTCTACGGCAGTAACAATGCGAGTTCGGAGCTCATCCAAAGATGTGGGCAACGGTGGCACGTACACAGTATCCTTAACGTACCCCCAAAGGAAGAAGTCGCACGGTGTAAGATCCGGCGACCTAGGGGGCTAGCTACCGATTTACAGCTCGAAAACTGCAACACACAAAACGCCTTCTGCTGTGCGGACGCCATTTTCACACTGACTGTTTGTTGCTAGGCTAGGCCACGGCGTGACTTTGGAGCCCTCTCGCGTTGATCTTGTAAAATTTGGAGATTTCCTCTTTCATGTGATGTATGCCCAGTTGATGCACGGTTGATAGGTACGGAAGTATTCTCAGTTGAAATCGGATGAATCATTTTGAATAGCCCTGTATTGTTTATGCCGCATAAGATTATTAAATTATGTTATTTACCGCTTTATGTGTTTCAGTTTTCCTTCAAAATTATTCGTCAAGTACAGGTTTGTTACAAGTTTGTCGCGAATGTGTTTGTTTGAAACCTTAAGATTTCGTAATAGTCGTCCAACTTAATATTTAAGCATATACCTAAAAGAAATCCTAATAAGGTCAGTGTGAATTTGGCTAAGTTACCGTTCCTTTTATTTAAATACCTATAGGATATTTGAATCCTTTGTACATAATAAGGTTTCCCATCTTAGTCATAGGAAAGATTTTTATGTCCTGAATTTCCCTTGTAATAACGTTTAATTTCTATATGTAAGGCAAATTTCTATCTGTATTTCAATTTGTATTTCTATTTCTAAGGCAAATTCAGAACAGATTACTTGTTAGACTATTTGACTCATATTTTAAGATAATGACATCAACTTAGTGACTGACTACTCGTATCTTTAATATTTTAAACCTGAACTGCCTTCTGATTAGACACGTTTCCAAAACCGTTTGCTAGACCATATGACATATTTCAGACTTCACAGCATATACTTCAGCAGCATAGTACATCTTTAAACCAAATTATCACTATCGATCCATGTAGTAGGTATGGGTACATCGTCGAATTGGTGGGTTCGATACCATGGTGTATACTCGAAATAGAAATTATTTTACTTTACTTTGTAGTTGAAAAAATTTAATTGTCTGGATTTAAGAAAGCTTTATTTTAGCTTTTAAAAGGCCTTTTTATCATAGTGGAAATAAGTGACTGGCTGAAGAGACTTACTGTATTTGTCCTATAACTCTGAAAAGCGAATACCTTATGATTTGGCGCTCAATGGTGGGTCTTTTTTTCCTTATCCTTTATCATTTTAGATTTTATTTTTCTGTAACTGATTTAATGAGGTGAATTTTTTTAATGATTTGCAGCACTTTTGCGAGTAGATTAAGTCTAATGCTCTGAATTAAGATTCAAGGAGCACAAAATTTGCAGTTTGAAGCCCTCGTTGGATTCAACACATACTGTAATTCGAAAGTGGAATTCATCCACAGTAATTTCGAATCCTACATGCAAACTTTCGACCTAAGAATACCTTCGGTTCTGATTTGAATTGTGCTTCCTGTATATATATGTATATATATATTATATATATATATATATATATATATATATATATATATATTATATATGTGGTGTGTGTGTGTGTGTGTGTGTGTGTGTGTGTGTGCGCGCGCGCGCGCACTATGTGCAAGATATTTCAATATCCTATAATTTTCTTCGTTATTCAACAACTCCACTTCGTGTTATGTATCAATAAACACAGACGTGAAACAAGCAAATTCCTTCATTACGTGCTACAAAACAAATGGGCAAGTTTTGTATTAATCAGCGCCAATTTAAATACATTTCTAGCAAATTTACGTTCATCAAACTCTAATTATAAAACTTTGAAGATGTTTAGTAAATCTACAACAGTTGTAATATTATTGAGTTGTAACTTTATTTGA
Source organism: Bathynomus jamesi (assembly GCA_023014485.1). Classification (NCBI taxonomy): domain Eukaryota; kingdom Metazoa; phylum Arthropoda; class Malacostraca; order Isopoda; family Cirolanidae; genus Bathynomus; species Bathynomus jamesi. The sequence continues at coordinate 1,061,454 of JAJOZX010000156.1, read as the reverse complement.
AAACAAGGTTGGAATTAAACTCTGACAGATTAAATAAACTTTGATCAATTAGCCAAACTTTGCGTTAAATTCAAGATGTCTCTCTCTCAATGTTCGGATACAAAAGTTTACAATTAAAATAAGTTTCTCCGAAAATTATGAACGTTTAACTTATTTCAAATTAAAATTCGTTTTCTGGATTTCTACTTTAAATATAGTCCGTCTTAACATGACCACGCAATGTACTTTTCACGCGATTCCACACACACACACACACACTCATTTCAACACCTGTTAGCCAGTACTATCATCTAAAGCAATTTTTATGGTTGAAAGTGTATGATATAAAACCTACGATGCGATAGATTGTAACCATAATAATGTCAAAGATTTCCATACAGCGCACAAAAGGAATATTCCTCAATGAATACCATTTAAATGTGAATGATTAATATACATCACCACGCTTGTGCTTTCATTGAGTGGCGGAAAATTCGTGCATGCATACACTGCACCATTGCACCACGACCTCTTGAGTCTATGAAGTAACTTCGATGGCATAGAAAGCGAATCTCGCGTCCCTGATTTAGCTTTATATTACTTAAGGTTCCCAATGATCGTCACGTCTACGCCTCTGTACACTGTTCATTAAATCTCTTAAATCCCTGTTAAGCTTTCTGCTCTCGAATTCACACCCGCTAAGAAATATATTTACTTATCTTCTGAATGCAAAAGTCGAGGAAAATAATTTTTCTTCACGAATGAACCAACGATCAGAAAAAAAAAGCGTAGAAGGTCGCTCGACCCCCCCTCCTCCCTGCGATCCACGTAAGACATAATATGTCTGAGCAGAGTGAATTGGAGTGACTTTGCTCATTAATAAAAGTCCTTTTTTTTTTTCCTCCCATCTTTCCATCTTCCTCTCCACGTCTACTTCAGCGCCATCTTGTAGAGCTCTCTTGAAACACTTTGATCTATTCAAATAAGTATGAACCAAAAAAGGATCATCCGAAAGAGAGTACACAAAACAGACGTTGCAAAGAAGCTCAACGAAGTTTTTGGCCTGCTTTTAACATAAAACATAATGTATATGCTCTCTCTCTCTCTCTCTCTCTCTCTCTCTCATATACACACATACACACACACACACACACACACACACACACATACACATATATATATATATATATATATATATATATAATAAAGGGTTGGACAGAACAATGGAAACGCTCTCATTTTTGTGCTGCATTTTCTGTCATCATTAATGGTGTTACATACTTTACGGAATCGATATGTGAATGCATAATATAATAAGATAATCTTCTCTTTTAATATACAGTATGCTGATACTGACTTTTCCTGTTCTTGCAGAATAAGTAAAACATGGCACTTGGAAAAGATATCAATGACTGTGAACGGGGCATAATAGTTGGAGCCTGTCTGGCTAGTGTCTCAGTAACAAAAATCGCCGATACTGCCCATATATTCGAGTAACAGACCCATTGGTTAAGAATACATGGAAGGAAATTTAAAAAAATCAAATAAGCAATAGGGGAGGTAAAGCAACACTAAAGAATGTGACAGATTCACCTTATTACGAGCTGTGAACTGCTGAATCAAAACTTTGTACAGAATTTAACAATAGTCTGCAACGACCCAGTATCAATCACAACGATGTTAGAGGGACCGTAGTTAACACCTTTATAATACCAACCATTGCAAAAGGCCTAATAAAGTTAGGGTTAGGCGAAATAATGGAAACACTCTTGTGCTTATGAGCTGTATTTTTTTATTTCCTTTCATGTATTTATAACCATGGGGATTGTTCCTCGAGATACATGGGCAATTTCAGCGAATTTTATCAGAGAAACTCTAACCAAACGGGTTCCTACTATCATGCCCCTTTCACAGTTAGTGACATCTTTTGCAAGCGTCAGTATTTTATTTATTCTGCAAGAATAGGAAAAAGTAATATCAGCTTATTAAAATAGATGTTCTCAATATTATATGCGTTCATACGTCAACTTCGTAAAATATATAACTCCATTAATAATATAAGAAAATATAGCAGCGAAGTTGAGTGTGTTTCTATTATTCTGTGCACAATGCACACACACACACACACACACACACACACACACACACACACATACATATATATATATATATATATATATATATATATAATAAACGAAGGTGTGATCCTGTCGTAATTAGGAGCTACAATGCTGGCGTTCTTTTGAATATTTTTGGCGTTGGGTGACTGGGTATGGGTATGGGTAATCATTAAAAATTTACGAGAGCTTTGACTAATCATGATTTCCAAAATAGTTCTCTTATTATATAGTACTCAGTATTCAGCTCAAAGGACGTCCATTATTCAATTATTAACCCTCAATTTTCAACTAAGAATGATTATGATTAAGATTATTCAGTCTTACTGAAGCAAGAGGAAAAAAAAAGCCTGGTCTAATAATATACACCATTTTTATTAAATGTTTTTGGCCAAAGTTTTTACCCCTCAAAATTCCGTTTTGCGATTCAAGCATTTTGTTTCCCACAAATTTAACCGTGATTAGCTTTTTGCCAGAGCTCATTTTTTCGTAAAATTAAAAATTTTCTTATTTTAAAAAGTAAATAAAATTTATCGTCAAAGAAAAATTTATGATTTTTATAAATTCGTTTTTCTCTTAAAAAACAATTGAAAATTTGTATAAAACGATTTGAGCTTTTAATACATTACAGATTAATTTTAAATTTTCCATCGTAACTGTAAGAATGGAACAGTTATTGAAATCTTTTCGTTGTACCCTGTTCTTTTCAAATAACTTTAACAATTTCCAATTTTAATCCCCCAATACAATTTAACTAATATATATTCATATCCAAACAAAATGCGCACACACACACACACACACACACACACATATATATATATATATATATATATATATATATATATATATATGTTATGTATAAAGTAAGGATAGGAAACTCGAACGAATTAAATGTAAACCAAATGGAAATTTATTAACGTAACGTTCGATATTTGTTCTCAACTTGAGAATATTTGAATTTTGTTTGAAAATGTAACCCAACATTTATTAATATTAATATATGAAACATATTCATGCAAATATCGTATATTTGTCTCTGCAAAATCGGAAAAAAATTGTTATCTACATTATTTTCAAGTAACTAATATGTTACTTTCTGAGGGTTTGAACGACGGTTCAGGATCGACCTGCGATCAACCCCTCCGCAGCATCCCGCCTCATTTGTAGGATTTTGTGGGGGACGGAATTGCTTTCCGATCTCCTCCTGCCTTTGTAGCCAGCTACGCGTGGTTGGTCAGGGACTTTGCACAAGAACCAGTACGGCTGGTTCTTGAAATTATTCAGGTCAATATTTCCTTGCATATCCACTATGGTCCGAATAAGTAATAGTAAATGGCAAATACAAAAGTTTTTCTTTTTTATGATGGAAGCCCAACGTGGGCAATGAGTCACTGGCAAAGAAGCCCAAAAGTATAGCTTCCCTCACCAGCGATCTTTTCTTTGAGGGAAACTATACATATTCTGGTGAGGGAAGCTATATTTTTGTGCCTCTTTGCTGGTGACTCCGTTTCTTGTTCCATGCACAGCCTGTGTATTACATACAACACACACACACACACACACACACACACACACACATGTGTATGTATATATATATATATATATATATACACACATATATATACACAGTATTTTAAAATTAAACTGAAACAATTCCACATCGCTAAACGTTCTGATAATTTTCCTGTAAAACCCAACGGGCTTCGGATAATTTGAGCGGAAAATGACTCAAATAATTAAGAAATATAAGCAAAAATATTGCCTTTATGTGGTTAAAGAGGTTAAATACGAGTTTTATGGAGAAATTTCGAGAGGGTCTTAACTCCAATTTGGTAGGAGAACGGCTGAAATAATCCTAAGTAAGTATTCGAGATTAGCGCATTTAGAACAGGGAGAAAACTTACTACAGAGCTTACGACATTTACGCTTAGATGGTGTTTATATATATGTATACACACACACACACACATATATATATATGAGAGAGAGAGAGAGAGAGAGAGAGAGAGAGAGAGAGAGAGAGAGAGAGAGAGAGAGAGAGAGACAGAGACAGACAGACAGACAGACAGACAGAGACACATATATGCAAAAGTGTACTGAAATTTACATGCACTGAACACTTTTCATTCTTCTCAGTAATGTTATGATGACACTTTATAATTCTTTATTTTGATATTTTGTTTTAATACAAAATTCAAGTACAAACATATTTACTATAGAAAAAGATAAAGGGACTGAGGTCTTTGTACATCCGAGATAAAAATGGTTGCTAATTAATTTGTTAAATAATACCAGATTAAATATTTAATTTAAAGTAATTTTTTCAGTTATTACAAAAATTAATTGTAAAAATCCTCGTTCTTATTTGAAAATGGAACGAGTAGATTCGGTCTTTAAGGTGATTACGAAACAGATTTGATGTAGGATTACTTCAAAAGGTTTTCCAAACCATGCAATATGTCCTTTATATCATATCATTTATACATTTAAGTAGCAAGTATAAGTATAATAATAATCGCATTAATAGTAGTTGAAGTTTCATACAAATTATTAACTTTAAAATATATTTATATTTGAGAAAAATATAACATTTAAATTCTGTACCATTAAATGATTTAGATCTTGTACGGCACAAATTACTTTACCTTACCTTGCTCTTTGCAGATTAGGAATCACGATTATATTAAACTAAAAAGGCTCTCGAGTATCAAATGTTTTATTCATATACTGTACTATGGAGATTCTATGCCTTCAGCATAATTTATCAAAGAGTAATACATTATTTGAAAGCGAATAATATATGTATGTGTGTTGTGTTTGTTCAAAAGTAAATTGAAACTTTACGTACAACCTCTGAAAATGGACTGAAATACGAGTAATTCAAAGGTCACTATACGCTTTCAAGAAATTATCTCTTTGCATGTATAAGAGCTATTGCAACTAAAGTGGTTTTGCTTGCAGAGCTTTGTATAAGTTTTGATTTGATTTGGCTGTCGACTTAGGTGAAGTATTGACAGTTCATGACATGTACAATCACGATCTGCCACTCATGAATTCTTCAGAACTAATTGGCTCTCCTGGACAAACTGTGTCCAGAAGGCTGGACGTTTATGCCATCTATTGGAAGTTTTCAAAAACTAGTTCCGTGTTGGATCGTCCTTATTCAGGCCCACCATTTTCTTCGTACAGGAAAACGTTGAGAAAATTCAAAAGGTCTTCCAAGGTTATCCAGGCAAAGTCTGTCCGACGAGCTACACTAGGGATGGACATTATCTACACCAGCATTCAAAGAATGATCCAGTATGACAACAAGCTTCTTTTATACAGGATTCAATCACTCTCAAGACTAAGATGCACGGGTCTGTGAGACTGTGAGACTGTGAGACTGTGTGAGACTTCATCATTACTCCGAGAATAAATGCAACACTCCTGGACAAACTCTATCTCAGCGATCAGGATGTATTTCAAGTTTCAGCCCGCTTAAACCGACATAACTGAAGAGTTTCAAGTTCGAGAATACTAGAGAGACTCCTCGAAGTTTCATATGTGGTGCGCCATTTCACCTGTCGAGTTGTAGGCATATTCTTCTTCAAAGGGTCTAATAGAAATAGAAGCAATTTTTCAGCAGGACGAAGTTCATCTACACTATGAAATTTCAGTCCGTTAGTCTGCCAACAGTACCTTTCCAGATCGATGGCTCAGCCGACGGAACCCAAGTATACTGGGCGTTTCGTTCGCATGACCTCATGCCTTGTCACTCCTTTCACTGGATTTATATGAAGACGAAGGTATGTATAAATAAGCCTAAAGTTCTTCAGGAACTTGAGGAAAACGTTTACCACGCATAAAGATGTCCACTCTATTTTGGACAGACACTTCCCTCAGTGCGATTTCATAATTATTAATTCTAATCCTAGTTCATTTCAATCCTTTTTTCGCCATAAAGATCACCTCCCCGTGCTTTTTAGATCCTTTGTAATTTATCTATATACGTGTGCGACCTGCCAAAGTCGCTATGTAGGGCAGACTGTCCCGAAGTTAAAACTAAGGATTTCGAAGCATTTGGGTCTTTCTTCTCGCCCTCTTTCCACTCCTGAATCCTCTGCTATTCGGCATCAATCAGACACCCATGACCACCCGTGCCCCTAGGATTCCTTTACGATTTTGTCGTCTGCTTCTAATTCGCTTGATCTAAAAAATTTTAGGATCCCTCTTTATCAGGAAATTAAATCCAGAATTAAATGACAGCCTTTCCTTGATAAACTTACATACTTCATAATAACCAACCAACCAACACCTTTTTCAATACAATTAACGCACTAATTTGGGTTCTTACTCCCTTTCTTTCTCTCCAGTTGTCATTTGCAACGCTTACCATCCAGGTTAGTTCTTTTAAATTTTAGTTTATTTTGGTGTTTTATTTTTAATCGGTTTGACTTTTATTGTTTTATTGTCTTATAATCCAGATTTTTTTTTAAGCTATTTTTTTTAAACTATTTTGTTTATTGTATTAGGTTTTATAACTATGTACAGTATATTTAGCTTACATTATTTTCTGTAAAAAATTTTTTTTTTTTACTTTTGTTTCTTTAATTATATTGATTTTTTTCCTCTAATTTTGACGCTTTCATTTGGTCACTGACGATGGCCCCCTGAATGGACCGAAACGTTTAGCCAATAAATGTTGAGAGTCGTCTCTTGTCTTTATATTCCTGATATATATATAAAATCAGTGTTGGGCACTAAAGCGTTAATCCGATAACAGTTAATTAACGAAGTTAACTTTTTTAACGGAATATTAACGGAAGTTAATTTCCATTTATCGTTATCGGACCAGTTAACTTCCGATAACTCGATATTTAGTCTGTTAAAGTCCGTTAACACGTTAACTGCGAGGATTGTGTCAGTCTTTAATAAATGTGCCTAAAATTTAATTTTACCTTTCAGTTCCCGCCACAATAATTCTCTGGTAAATTAAAATTGTTAATGGTTAGTGGTTACAAGGGTTTCAAAACATGTAATCAGTACATTTTTTATTAAAAATAAAAAAGTTATTAAGCAAAAAAGTTGCAAAACTTGATAAAAATAGTTAAATACCTATTTATTGTTGGATTTTGCATAAATAAACATTTTCTATGGGTTTTAAAGCTTTTTTCCTTGATTTTTTTTAAAGGTTAGTAAAGAAATAGTTATCGTTAACGGATTATCGTTAACTTCCGTTAACTTTGTAGTAAAATTATCGGATTATCGTTATCGGAGTTAAAAATTGGGGTTAACGGATTATCGTTATCGAAGTTAACTTTTTGTTAACGGTGCCCACCACTGTATATAATATTAGATTTTTGCGCACACACGCAAAAAAATAAATGTTCCGTTAGACTGTTGGTTTTTGTTTTCGTCAATGCTATGATTTTTTTTAATGTAAAGTGGAAAGTAACCTTTCAATCACCCTGTACTCAAAATACAAAGCTAAAATCAGTTATGAAGCAAAGTTTGAAGGATATATGGGAAATTCCAAACAACACAATGGACTGCATTGTAAAGCAGTTGATAAAAATCCATCGCAAGAAATCTCTACAAAAAAAAAATTTTTAACAACAAACCTTTGACGAATGTACTAAATAAGCTTAATGAGTGTTCACAAAAAGGTGCACATATTCCTCTTTTAATATAATTTTAAAATTTTATATATTTATTTATTAAAAAAAGAAATTGGTTAGTAGGTAAATGGGTAGCCTAGTGGTTAAAATGCTGGGCTGCTGGTGGGGCGTGGTTCGGATTCCACGTTAAACTGTAGGTCTAAGGTGGAGTGACAAACTTGACCTTCGTCAGAATGAACAATTCGTGCGGAAGCAAAACCAAGGTTATATATACACAGGGTGTCCATAAAGTCACGCATCATAGGAACATACGCAATGTCTATTTATTTGTCTCCATCAGGCCAAATATGTTGAACATTCAAAGAAACCTGCTTTTTCGTTTACAAACATGTTTTGAGATTGGTGTGAATCATTTCGAACAAATAAATAAAGCTAAATAAATAAACAACATAAATGTATTTTCCTATGATGCGTGACTTTATGGCACCCTGTGTATATACATATATATTATGTGCGTGTATATGTGCGGTGTTCCCTGTTTTGTCAATCCTTTTTATATCTCTCTTCGAGCTACAAAATTAGAAAATTACAAGACTACAGGAAAGTAAAACATTCGGGTTAGACTCATTTTTCAAATGCTACATACGAACGTTGTACTGTAATAACTGAACAACTCCCTCCAGACTGATCATAATTACTTCATGCATTATTCCAAATGGGATCCTTTGTGAGTGCCTCAAATAAGAACAGATTTGTCTGGTATGAAGATAAATCCTTCCCGGAAACTGAATACCCATTTCTCTCTCGGCCATTAGTAAATTACACGAAAAACTAATATACAGCCAAATACTCTAATGTATTTACACTTAAACGGAGATATCAATAAGCAGGAAGTTTATTTTCTATAAAATCAACCAACGAATGATGCACAAGAGGATATTATTTGTTTGGAAGGAGTGCAGATATTTTAGAGCCAAATTAATAGAACTAAAAGATCAGATTATTCGGAAAGACTTTTCTTTCAGAAGGAAAATTTTAATGTTCAGCTTTAATATTTAATTAATTTATTTTACGTCTGCGCGCTGTTGGAGCTAGGGAGTGTTAACTCGTTTAATATTATATATATATATATATATATATATTAGGCCGGGTCGAAAATGGGAAATTTTTTTATTTCTTAAAAAGTACACTATGTGAGAAGCTTCATTTTATCTTAACAAAATATTAAAAAAATCAAGCAAGTGCTACCACTGCTACCCTTAGCACATACCCCCACTTTTTTTACCCTCATATTTGCATATATTTAAATGGGAAAAAATTATGTTTCTTAAAAAGAAAGTACATTATGTGAAAAGTTTTTTTTTATCACCAACAAAATATTAAAAATTCAAGCATGTTCTACCTTACTACCCCTATCACATGCCCCTCCTCCCTTTTTTACCTTCATATTTGCATATGTTTAATGTTGTTATATGTTACATAATAAGTTGTTTGTTTAATGCTTGATATTTTTATGTTTCAGATAAATAGAAATAATTTTTCAGATAAATAGAAATAATTTGCATTTGCTTTAATTATAATTTGAATTATCAGAAATTATAAATTACATATAATTTGATTTTACTTCTGAATATAAACTATGACTACTAGAAGCAAGTCCTTAAATGCAGCCTTTCGATATCCTACGGAATTCCCAGCAGCCATGACTCCTTCAAAAGCAGATGTTGTGAGTACCTTTTTTGTGCGCCATCGTGAAAAAGCTAAATCAAAAGGATCAGCAACTGCTAATGATTGTTACAGGGTTGTCGTAAAAGATATTGAAGACATTTGGATGAAATTTTCTTTTCCTACGATTAACATCAAAGGTATCTTCTATCTTAGTCAGTCGACTAATAGAAGAAGCCTCAAAATTGAACAAGGTGCCGTTACATCGAAGAAATGAAAGTTTTACCTTAAAAGTAGCTCAGTATGATCAAATGTTTGATACATCTTCTTGTGAATGCTATGATAAGGGAATTAATAGGAAATCTTGCAGGTGTAAGGATAAAATACCAATGACAGAATGGGAGTCTTTTGTGGGTCAAAAACAAAGAAAAAATCAGGTAGGACCAATTGATCGCATAGCTAATTCAACAAAGAAGAGATCTTTAGCAAGAGCCCAAGAAGCACAAAACCGTCAACTAAAAGCACAAGAAGAAATGACTGAAGCCACCAATGTTTTACCATCGGAATTTATAGAAAATACCGAAGAAGACATGGATGTAGATTCAGAGAGTCAGGATGTAGATTATGAGGCCGATTTAGAATTGACTGAGAATATTCAGAACAGGCACTCCTATAAAAACCTAGCATTAACAGCAGATCGTTATCGTGTAAGTTGTAGAGCCGCAGCTGCAATAGTCAATGCAGCTTTAAAAGATATGGGGATCCTTAACCACACCAATATGCTTGACAGAAAGAAATTAGAAAGAGAAAGAAATCGCATGGGTGAAACAAATACTTTTAGGTCTAAATCCGAAAATCTGAAGATGGAGTGCCTTGGATTTGATGAAAGGAAAGATAACACATTAACTAAAAGTGGAAAGATAAAAGAAAAACACTATGTTATTGTGAAAGAACCTGGAAGCATCTATGTAGACCTTGGCACACCACATAATGGAACTGCTCGCTGCATAGCAGAAGAGTTGATAACTATTATTACAGACTCGAACAGCACAGATACTATCAAAGCTTTACTGTGTGATGGTACTCCTGTAAATACAGGAAAAATTGGTGGCGCCATAAAACTGGTTGAAATTCATCTTAACAGACCAGTGCAGTGGTTGGTGTGCCTCTTGCATTTGAATGAGCTGCCTTTTATGCACGTCTACAAAGCCATTGATGGTAAAACAACAGGTCCAAATACTTTTGTGGGTTCAAATGGGAATAAACTGAAAACAGATTTAACAAAATTGGAGGTAGTCAAATATTCTCGCGTAAAGGGAAACATTAAAGAAATTCCAGCAAATGTTGTGAAGGAGATAAGCGGTGATCAAAGATATCTCTATGATATGTGTCTGGCAGTGCAAACTGGAGACACTTCTCAAGATCTGTCCACTCGATCCCCAGCTACCCTTCACCATACTCGCTGGCTAACTCTAGCCAACAGGGTCCTTCGATTATATATATCAATGCCAAATTCCGATAAAAACCTTCATGATATAGTCAAGATTATTATGCAGTTCTATGCTCCATGGTGGTTTTGGATAAAATCTCATCCTAATGCAACTGATGATGCATATAACTTTTGGCATTTAATGTGCTTGCTTCAAAATTTAGATGAACAACATAGATCAATCATAGAACCAGCATTAAAGAATAACGTCTACTTTACCCACCCAGAAGATATACTCATATCATTGGTAACTGACAAGAGACTAGAAATTAGGGAGCAAGCTATTGAGAAAATCATCCTTTCAAGAACAGGATTTTCAGGTACCAGAAACTTTGAGTTGCCTCGAACCCTCAATTTCCAATCTACTGACTACACCGAGATGATCAATTGGCAAAAAGAGATCATTACTCCCCCACCGCTGCTAAACAGTTTTAGCGACAATGAGCTACTACAGGCTCGATGTAAGCCACTGGAGATAGCTTCTTTACCGTGCCACAGTCAAAGTGTGGAAAGGGCAGTGAACCTAGTAACAAAGGCATGTCAGGAAAGAAATGATATGACAACCGTCAAAAGTTTATCTTAAACTCATTAGAATCAAGGTGAAAACTGCCCAAGTTTGAATCGAAGGCCCAATGGAATGATTAAGAAACATATGAAATAAAATTTCCTAATGATATTGAAAATTTCTTTCTTTTTGATGTGATAAGGAACAATGAAAAAGTTAATTGAATTTTAGCACATTTATTATGCCTCTAATTTTTTCTTCTGAATATATTGTTGTACTTAATTAATTTTCCTAATACTGTACATTAAATGAAATATATGTTAATAAAGATTTGTCATCAAAACACCTGAATGTAGAGTAAGTCTTGTATAAATGGAATATTCTTCAATATAGGTAAAAAAGTGAAAAATTGTGCCAGGGATAGGAGGCTTTGAATGGCGAAAATAATTTATGAGGGGGTTCCTGTGTTCCATTCAAACCCCTCACAATATGTACCTTTTCAATATAAAATTTCGACCCGGCCTAATATATATATATATACAGGGAGGGCCGTAAGTTTCCATACATAGGAAAAATTAAACGTTTGTTTTTATGTTTCAGATACCCTAAGAATATGCGTTTGACGTAAGATCTTGTTTACTGATGAAGCAAATTTTTACGTCAATGGAGAGGTTAATCGGCAAAACATACGTTATTGGAGTAATGCTAACCCTAACTGGCTGAGTCCGACGAAGATGCAAGGTGCCGGTAAAGTGATGGTGTGGGCCGGGATATGGGGTGACAGAATTATTGGACCAATTTTTGTCAGTGGAAATCTTAATGCCGAAAGGTATCTTAACATGTTGCAAGAAGAGATTTTCCCATCCCTGCTAAACGAGGAAGGTAACTTCCCAGTTTACTTCCAGCAAGATGGAGCTCCACCTCATTATGGTCTTCACGTGCGTCGGTATTTGGATCAGCAGTTTCCGGATGCTTGGATTGGTCGGCGTGGTCCTGTGGAGTGGCCTCCCAGATCCCCAGATCTCACCCCCCTTGATTTCTATCTTTGGGGGCACTTGAAGGCCATGGTGTATCAGGAAAAGATACGAGACATAAATCATCTAAAGGAACGTATCACCAACGCCATTACAAGCATAACGTCAACTGTGCTAATGCGTGTTCATCAACAGTGGGGAACACATATTGAAATGTGTTTTCAAAACAATGGCAACCATGTAGAGCATATTATATAAATAAAAATGGTTGTCCATAAAAAAATGTTTATTTTTCCTATGTATGGAAACTTACGGCCCACCCTGTATATATATATATATATATATATATATATATATATATAATATATATACACTCTCCAGTTTACGTTTTCAGTCTCCGCTTTTATTTTCAAAGTAAAACCGGAGATGAAACCTCCGGTTCTCAATTTATATAAAAAATTAAAATTTGAAAATTTCGCCTTTAACTCGATTTCACACATTATTTAGTAAAGATCATTCAGGAACCAAAGTTGCAGCCAATAAGCGTCTGCAAATAATCAAATGGCACTGCTTAATTACTGTCGGGCGGGTCGATTCGGCGGTCGAACCTAAATTAATTGGAATAATTCTAAAATAATTTTAAAATCTAATGACGAAATCAGAAGACTGTTAGTCGACTCTGTTTTAACTGACACCGCTCCAAATTTCAACCCCTCCAAACGAAATTACAGATTTAATCCTGTGATAAGAAAGGTCATCGCAGGCGCAGTTACCGAAATGATCAGTATTTAAGGCCTCTTTTTTTCTTTAGCTCAACATTTTACAGGTGAAGATGATACAAGATGTATCGAAGCATATACCATAATAATAAATAGTTTTTACTCAGAATGTCTTTTTTTTATCAAGCAATTTTTATATAAACGTCGTTAATGTACGCATATATATACAGGGCGTCCCAAAAAAATGTATACACACTTTAAATAATTATAAAGGCAGTGTTTATTAAAATACATTTCATTTTCAAAATGTAATAGAATCTACAGACATTATTTAATTGTTTTGTCAACGCCTGTTTTCAAACTGACGTCCGTTCTGGTCCAGGCACTGCTGATAACGCGAAGCAATGGAATCGCAAACATCACGAAACATTTCGTTTGGTATTTGTGTGCATTCTCGTTCAATGGCTGCTCTCAATTCAGCGACTGTTGCAGGTTTTATAGCGTAGACTTTGTCTTTTAAGTATCCCCATAAAAAAAAGTCTAGTGGTGTGAGGTCTGGTGAACGCGGAGGGTATTCTACGAAACCCCTTCGTCCAATCCACATCCACATCGTGCCAAGTACCACTCGCAATACTCCACTCTTCGGTCCGGATCATCTTCATTAATAGCATGGACTAATCTTGGAATGTAACTTTTACATTGACAGCGCTTCAAAATGCGTTGGACAGACGATTCTGAAATTCCTACCTCACGACTCGCTTGCCGCACAGATTTTCTTGGACTTTGGTGATACGTTTCCAGTACTCTTTCTTGCTTTGTGGGGCTTGTCGATGTCCGTGGTCTTCCGGAACGCTTCTTGTGGACATTCTGAACAGTTCCATCGGCTTCAAACTTATCTCTAATTCGAGTGATGGTAAGTCGCGTTGGTTGATCTGTTTGAAACTCCCTCCTAAACTGTCTTTGCACTTCAACTGCGTTTTCACACTTCCAGTAGCATTTTAGAATGAATTTCCTTTGTTCAAAGCTTAGTCTGACTGCCGTTATTAATTCTAATGGGTTTAACTTGGAAAGAAAGAAACATCAATTGAGCTATCAGCTGTTAAAGTGTGTATACATTTTTTTGGGACGCCCTGTATATATATATATATTATATATATAATATATATATATATGCAGTATATATATATATATATATATATATATTAGGGTGGCCCTTATTTTTCGAAATTGCAAATTTCTCTGTCTCACCCCCTCAATATATTCCATTTGACAAAAAAACAAAATGTGCAAAATCTCAAGTAATTATAAATATTCTTATTGGTCCCTCACAAGGACTCAAATTTAAGAGATTATAAATTTTTTACTATTTAAATTATCTTAATGAAACAACTTTTAATGTGTTGAAACACTCCAAAATTCCTTTACTACGTTAAAGTTGGGTGAAAATGTACCAGTTAACCAATGAACAAAGTGCTTTTATTGTGACTCAATATTTGAAAATAAAATCTCCAACACAAGTGGTTTGAGAGTTTCGGAGACGGTTCCTAGACGGAAGTCCTCCAACGAAGAGGACAATAGATTTAATTGTGAAGAAGTTCAGTGATAATGGAACAGTTCATAACCAAAATCGTAGACACAGTGGTCGCCGATTAACTATGCATACAGAGGAGGCAAGATATATGATACACTAAGCAGTAACACAGAGCCCCAAGAGGTCGGAAAGGAAACTCGGTGCAGAACTGTTAAGTTCACGATCAACTTTTCACTGTATTTTACGGGAAGACCTTCGCATGTTTCTTTATAAAGTTCAGTGTTTACAAAAACTGACAGAAAATGACTAGCAAGTACCTACCGACTTCTGTACAACCATACGTCAGATGGTGAATAGGAAGGATCTGGATTTGAATAACATTCATTTTAGTGATGAATGTAACATTTATTTGAATAGCTTTTTCAGCAGGCAGAATTACAGGTACCGGAGCACGCTCCCAAAATTGTGTGGTGCGGACTAACTGGAAATCAAGTTATTGGACCATTTTTCTTTGAAGATGACAACGGTGAGGCTGCAACAGTAAACGCTTAACGTTGTAAGACAATGTTGGAGGGGTTTCTTATGCCTCGTATACGTCGTATACGTCATGTCAGGAATCAAATTTGCTTTCAGCATGACTAAGCGACAGCTCACACAGCTGGACTATGCATGGATTATCTCCGACAGCAATTTTCTGAAACACTCATCAGCAGAGGTGGAAACATCAGCTGGCCACCTAGGTTCCCAGATTTTTCACTCCATAACTTTTATTTATGGGGTTATTTGAGAATAAAACTCTTTCAAACGATGACACAAAAAGTACCAGAACTAAAGCGAAGAATTGAAGAAGTAATTCGCTCTACACCAGTGACAGTTTTTCAAGATATCATTGTAAACTTTTCCAGAAGGCTGCAATATTATTTGAATCAGCATGGACTACGCTTCGAGCATATTTTGACATAAAAATGAGTGGGTACTAAAACCTTCTGAGTTTTTCTTGTTAACAGTTATTTCATTACGATAACTTGAATAGTAAATAAAAGCTGAGCTATTAAAGTTGTATACGTTTTTTTAACCACCCTGTATACTAAATATCCATAAAAAAATTTATTTATATATATATATATTATATATAGAGTGACGCTCATAAATATTCGTACAGAGAAATATTTAAGTTATTTTCTTCCTTATCCTTTGTGCCATGCATAGGGTAGGTATGAAAAGTTACTGTTCTTTTGGAAAAATGTAACAAACAAAAAAATTAGTTCAACTCCAACATATAATGTAAATCATCAAAGAATTTGAGGAAAATGAAAAGAGTTAAAGTGCAAAAGTTTTCTTATATATACTTACAAAATTATTTAATACTTTGTGGATCCACGTTTTGCTTGAATGACTTCAACGATTCGTTTTGAGTATTTTTCTACGAGGTTTCGACATCTCTCACTAGAAATTTTAGTCCATTCTTCTAAAGAAAATTGTTGCAATTCATTCAAATTTGAAAGGTTTCTCTTGCGGACAGCTTTTTTCAAATCAAATCATAAATTCTAGATTAAATTGAGAGCTGGCCTTTGACTGGGCCACTCGAGAAGCTTGAAATTCTTTTGTTGAAGCCATTTTATGGTGCTCTTACTTTTATGTTTTAGATCATTATCTTGTAATACCCATTTGCAACCCTTTCGCAACCCTTTCGCAATTCCAGAACTGAAGGCAGTACATTTTCTTTTAAAATTTCCTGATATTTCTTCGAATTCACGATTCTATTGATGACAACACGCGTTCATTGACCAGAGGCACTAAAGCAGCGCCAAGGAAGCAAACTACCACGACCACGTTTAACCGTAGGAAGGATGTTTTTCCCTCGAATGCAGTATTTGATTTTCGCCAACCATACCTTTGCTCGTTGATCCCAAATAAGTTCATTTTGTGCTTCTCTGTCCAGAGAACTTTCTTCCACATTGCAAATCTATCATTTTGATTATCCTTGGCGTACTTTAAACTAGCTTCTTTGTGCACTTTTCCTAGCAGAGGTTTTCTTCGTGCAACTCTTCCATGCAGACCATTCTTTCTCAATGTACGACGTACAGTAGAGGGATAGACATCGGTCTTAGACAGACTTAATGTTTGGCAAATATCACCTGCAGTCACACGTAGATAAGCAGCAGCACTTCTTTCAAGCTGACTAGCTGTATGTTCTGAAATCTTCCAAGATCGTCCACACCTTGGTAAAGTTGTAATTGTTCCAAAGCCCCTCCAATTCTTAATAACTGTAACAACCGTCATAAATGGAATTCGAAGTTCTTTTCCTATCTTCTTGTAACTTTCCAGACTCTTGTGCAACAATAACAGATCTTTTAAGATCTGTAGACGGCTCTTTACCACGACGACCCATTGCTCACTAATGGTTTGTACAGTCACTCATCTTCCATGAATATTCCAACAGAAAAATCTTGAATTCAGAATTGTCAACAGTCTCTAATCAATAAACAGCCAACTACTGATACAAATTAGTAATTCTTCAAGCCTATGTTGATGTAGGAAAACTTCTGCATTTATTTTTTTTAGCTTTCTTAAATTCTTTGATGTTTTATATTATATTTTGAAGTTGAATTAATTTTTTTATTTGTTACATTTTTCCAAATGAAGGTAAACTTTTCATAACTATCCTATGCATGATACAAAGGATAAGGATGAATATAACTATACTATTTCTCTGCATGAATACCTATGAGCGCCGCTGTATATATTAAATGAGTTAACACCGCCCAGCTCCAGCATCGCGCAGGCGTAAAATGAATTAGATATCAAAGCTGAACGTTAAAAAAAAAATTCTGAAGACTTATTCTAAACTGGGCTACTAAGCTGAAGGTTTATACCTGAAATCCTATTTAACACTTTTTTAAAATTTTGATTTCTTTATATATAAAATGGAAAATGAAAAGGTAACACTGTTCAATAAAGATTTCCTCCTTTTGATAATTGTGGATGATTCTTATGTTCTTTTTTTAACGATGATTACGAAAATGAAAACAGATTTTTTCTGTCACCCACAGTTTTTGATGGGTCTGGAATTTAAAACCTTTTGAGAGCGACATAGCATTCCTCAGTTTGCATTATAATACGAGATTTATTGTTAGTAATTTATATGGTATAAAACCTTTATATTATGCATATTATTATTTAAGTATACTGCATATATACATCATAATATATATATATATATATATATATATATATATCATATCTGACCGGCAATCGGAAGACCCCGGGTTCGATTCCCGAGCGGTTACCTCATTTTTTCATTTGTTTCGTTCTTTCTATCTCGTATTGCGCGGAATATTATCCTATACAAGCGTCGTTCTTTACGTTAATTATACTGCGTGTTTGCAGTTAAAAATGAATATATATATATATATATATATATATATATATATATATATATATATATATATATACAGGGTGGGCCGTAAGTTTCCATACATAGGAAAAATTAAACGTTTGTTTTTATGTTTCAGATACCCTAAGAATATGCGTTTGACGTAAGATCTTGTTTACTGATGAAGCAAATTTTTACGTCAATGGAGAGGTTAATCGGCAAAACATACGTTATTGGAGTAATGCTAACCCTAACTGGCTGAGTCCGACGAAAATGCAAGGTGCCGGTAAAGTGATGGTGTGGGCCGGGATATGGGGTGACAGAATTATTGGACCAATTTTTGTCAGTGGAAATTTTAATGCCGAAAGGTATCTTAACATGTTGCAAGAAGAGATTTTCCCATCCCTGCTAAACGAGGAAGGTAACTTCCCAGTTTACTTCCAGCAAGATGGAGCTCCACCTCATTATGGTCTTCACGTGCGTCGGTATTTGGATCAGCAGTTTCCGGATGCTTGGATTGGTCGGCGTGGTCCTGTGGAGTGGCCTCCCAGATCCCCAGATCTCACCCCCCTTGATTTCTATCTTTGGGGGCACTTGAAGGCCATGGTGTATCAGGAAAAGATACGAGACATAAATCATCTAAAGGAACGTATCACCAACGCCATTACAAGCATAACGTCAACTGTGCTAATGCGTGTTCATCAACAGTGGGGAACACGTATTGAAATGTGTTTTCAAAACAATGGCAACCATGTAGAGCATATTATATAAATAAAAATGGTTGTCCATAAAAAAATGTTTATTTTTCCTGTGTATGGAAACTTACGGCCCACCCTGTATATATATATATATATATATATATATATATATATATATATATATATATATACTATAAAAATATCATAATTTCGTAAGCGTCAGGCACACTTCACATTGTTGTTCTGTATGGAAAATGATTTAGTGTATTTTAATGATGTGAACGCTCTCATGGAGGCACTTGGTCAAAAGCACAATCATAAGGAATGGAGGCTTTTTGTCGATTTATCAAAGCTGAGTTTGAAAGCTGTACTATTGCACAACGGTAATGTCTATCCTTCGGTTTCGATTGCACATAAAGTTCATATGAAGGAATCATATGACAATCTGAAGTTACTTTTGAAACATATTTACTGTGATAAACACTCCTGGCTTATCTGTGGTGATCTGAAAGTGACTGCACTTCTCCTCGGCTTACAGTTAGGATACACAAAGTTCTCATTTCCTCTGCGAGTGGGACAGCCGAGCTAAGGGGAGTCATTATAAACAGAAATAGTGGCCACTTCGATAAAATTTGGTTCCAGAACAGAAAAATGTTGTCCATCTACCCCTAGTAGATCCAGTAAGTTTTCTTACCACCTCTCCATATCAAACTCGGTTTGATGAAAATTTTTGTAAAAGCCATGAATAAAGACGGACCTGGATTTCTAAATCTAAAACAGAAGTTCCCTAGAATCAGTGAAGCAAAAATCAAAGAAGGCATTTTTGTGGGCCCACAGATCAGAGAAGTGATGAAAGCTGCATTTGATGAGTCTTTGAATGAGGTTGAAAGAACATCATGGAAAGATTTTAAAGAAGTGACTACGAATTTCCTCGGTAGCGTCAAGTCAGAAAATTATGTTTCCTTGGTAAAGCAAATGCTGAGTGCTTACCAAGCCATGGGGTGTAACATGTCTTTGAAAATGCATTTCCTGCACTCCCACCTGTACTTCTTCCCATCAAACCTGGGAGCTGTCAGCGATGCGCATGGTGAAAGATTTCATCAGGATATATTAAC
Organism: Bathynomus jamesi; assembly: GCA_023014485.1. NCBI lineage: Eukaryota > Metazoa > Arthropoda > Malacostraca > Isopoda > Cirolanidae > Bathynomus > Bathynomus jamesi. The sequence continues at coordinate 1,041,683 of JAJOZX010000156.1, read as the reverse complement.
CATGGAAAAGCGGTAACAAGGAAGTATGTTGGCCGACTACTGTTGGACACTTATAAGAGAAACGCCTAGTACTAGTTATAAGCGAAAATCAGCTGCAAAAACATATTTGGTAAGGTACTCTTCTTTTTTGTACGATTAAATATACCCAAAATGTAAGAAAATCTGTCAATTTTCATTTGCATTTCCCTCGAAATTGATGGGTGATAGAAAGATTCCGTTTTCAAATTCGTAATCAGCATAAAAACATACATTGGAATCACATATAAGTTTTCGAAGGATGAAAACATGTTATATTTTGTTGTGCAGTATAATGAAATGGGAAACTAGAGCTAGAAGGACTCGAACTCTCGTCGTTCGGTTTCACAGTCAGCGCTCTACCGATCACGCCATCCAGAACAAAAGGAAACGTTTGTTTAAGCGTGCCCAAATATTTATGCCGTTTTACCATGTTCCATTTAACATTCTAGCCTTTATAAAGCTTATGAATACGTTTTAAGTGCGAGTTTGAGGCCCACTAGCTCGTAGTTACACACTTTATTGCCTTTTCACTTTCACTTTATTTGAGTGCGGTTATTGTACTTTAAACGCATCCATATACAGTATGTTTTATAGAAAACTAAATTACTCAGAAAGTCTACAGGAAAAGAATCTTGGTTCAAATTATAAATTATAAGTGTGCACTTATTAAAAACGTAAGCAGTTTAGTCTTTACGAAATGACACAAACAGAATATATAGATATTCAGAAGGCAAGTGAAACTTCATAAACAAAATATTTCGACTTCATAAGATTCTGAATAAAAAATTAGGAACTAAAATCTATAGACTAATGTGCCCCAAATAGACAGGGAATTCAGATGAACTCAAAAGCAAATGATTTAAGAGTTATAATGACCGATGATGCGAAATTTGAGACACAAATTAAGATAGCAATCAACAGAGCAAAAAGAATAATGTGACAGATACTGAAGACCTTTAACAGAAAATACAAGAATATAATGAATTATTCTTTTCCGGAAAAACACTGATCATACCAGATCTGAAATATTAATCAAGCTTAACGTTCCCATATAAAAAAGGACAAATTGGTCAAAAGAAATTCAAAGAAATTACTGGGAAAGATTATGTATAAATGAAATCCGTACTCCTTGCAAAGAAGAAGTAAAGAGATATACATCATAATATACATATATTGATGCGCCTCGGTGGTGTAGTGGTTAGCGTTGCTGACTACGAATCCATCGGCCCGGGGATCAAGACCCGATAAAGGCAGGCGGCGCGCAGCAAAACCCAGCTGTTCATCCTTCCACACAATAAAGAAATTCGTTGGTAGATAAATAGGTAGCCTAGTAGTTAAGACGCTGGGCTGCTGGTGGGGCGTAGTTCGGATTCCACGATAAACTGTAGGTCTAAGGTGGAGTGACAAGCTTGACCCTCATGAGAATGAACAATTCGGGCGGAAGCAAAACCAAGGCCAACCAAGGTTGCATATGAAAAGTAATTGTAAAACTCTTTCTTAATCTGAAACTGAATCGTATAACTATTCGAAATGAGGAAAGGCAGAATGCGCAATCCTTAAACTGAAGACAAGTCAAGAAATACCCTCAACACTCAGAGATGGGCACAAAATACTTTAAATGTAATTAAATACTAAATACATTACTTCCTTAAAAAAGTATTTAAATACCAAATACATTGCATATTTTCAAAATGTATTCAAATACATTTCAAATACATTTTTAAATACTTATCCAACTATATCATGCCAGAATTTTTTCTAAAACCTATCTCATGGTAACATTAGTTTATTGATATTATCATCTATTAGATTTTATAAACATATATGCATAACTTATAAGTAGGACAATTTTTTATTGATAGAACGTATAATGATGGAGATATAGCATTCCTGGTCATCAAAATTATATCCTTGATATCATTTGTTTGCAAACGCTTTTTGATATAATTTTTTATATTACCATAATCTTTTCCAAAATATATGGTATTGACCGCTTCGTATGCTTCTTTCATAGTAAAATTTGTGCTCTCCATTTTTTCTAAAAGAGAACATAATGAAGAGTACTGTTCTTGCAACTGTAAGCGCTGAAAACCTAACCCGTCTGATTTGATGTCAGCTTTCGCTCTTTTAACGAGGATCCCGTTGCCCTCAGTAGTATGGGCGCGTTTGGTTAGAGGAAGTTGGGGTGCTCTGAAATTCTGCCCCTGGAGGGGCCCCCTGAAGGCCTTCGCCTTCTGTATGAGGGGCCCCCCCTTTACTTAAGTTCCTCACCCCATTTATGGGGTCTCACCGTCCTCAATGAAGGGCATTTGCCCCTTGAGGGCCCCTTGCGGGGCCCCATCCTCCTTGGAAAAAAAAAAATTTCGTTTTCACCTTCATTCAAAAATAAAATTTTAAAACAATTTTAAAAAATAAATTTAAAAAATTAAATTTAAAAAAGAAAAAATTAAAAAAGGATCCGTCTTCACCTTCATTCAAAAAAGAAAAAAGAAAAAATCCATCCTCCTCCTTTGGGGAGAAAAAAAAAATTTCGTTTTCACCTTCATTCAAAAAAAGGATTCTTCTTCACCTTCCTTCAAAAGAGAAAAAAATTTAAGAAAGGATTCATCCTCGCCTTCCTCCAAGGGCTTCATCATAACCTTCTTTCACCAGAAAAATCTTCCTGTGGGGTTCTTTCAAGGTTTTTCGAAACAGGCAAAATCAGACAAACAAATATTCGAGTACTTTTTGTTCCATCGTATTCGTTCCCCCGATAGCTCCAATACTATATTATCTTTTCAATTGTATTATCGTTTTCGTAATTGCATACATCACAAATTAGAAACTCAGACTAAACATGTTTTAAATCAATAACATTTTCTTTGATTAATATTTGCATTATATGAAGCTAATTGAAATAAAGTTGACTAATTTAAATTAAAACATTTTATTTTCAATTATAGGGGTAACTTTTGCTTATCCAAATTAAATTTCATTATTCTACATTAACATGAAATGAAACGAACTGAAAAGGCTTATAGACAGACTATACCCCATATGATAAAATTATTAAGCTACAATATGTAGTTTAGCCATCATAATTATTAATATTTATCCTCAATCACCATCTTAAACAGTATTATTTGACTATATATATATATATATATATATATATATATATATATATATATAAATTTCACACGTGAAACGAGTGGATGTTGCAGATATATATATATATATATATATAGTAATATATGTACTGTATATTTGATAAGTTTACTGATTCAATGTAAAATAGCTGCATATTTCTTTCTTAAGTACATTGATTATATTCGGCATCTCAGTTCACATTCTTGCCAGATTTTCCATGCTAGTTAATTAATAGTACTCAATTAATACGTATGTAATTTTTCTAGTAATTTAACTGTAACGAGAAGTAGTTAATTATTATTGTTACCAACTTTTGGCTATAAACTACACAGGTCTGCGAATGAGAAATTTGTAAGAGCAGTTTTCTTACTATTAGTTGATTTTATATAAATCAGTTATTCTGATTTCGAATAAGGCATGCATTTTTCTATCACGTAAGGAATTTCTGCAATCTGGAAGGGAGCTGCAGTTACATAAATAAATATTATTTATTTCAATTTACATTAGGAATCTATTTCGTTTTGCTATGCTAATTACAAATGCAAACAACTTTAAAGAGAAAGAACGCTATCTAAATTAACCACATATACGTCTTATCTAGTTTTCTTGCGGCCTATGCAATGCACCTTTTCTTTTATGTAATAAACTAATAATTCTGTAGCACCCATTTCAACATCCAACAGTAAACATTCGTCGTGCTGACGTCACACCTTCATTGATATCTCAGTAGTTTTTATTCAAAATTAAAATGAATCAGTTTTAATGGAAACTACTTACATGTGTAATATGAAATATGACATTTTGTGAAATTCTGTACGGAATGTCGAAAAACTAATATTACTTCCGGAATCAGCATGCAGAATTACTATACAGGTAATACAATATTTCGAGCAACAAAAACATCTAGTCATCATTATGCATTCACATTCAGAGATAGCCGCAAACATTCATCCTCTATAATGTTTCAAATGTAAATTTAATTTCAAAGCGCCTTATCATGTAACATTGGAGGATATATTATAAATATTTTTACTCGAAATGAAAATCATTGATTTATTCCTACGGCCGTTAATCATTTATAACACGAATTTCATTGCACGTGAATTTAAAACAGAAGCGTATTTATAATGCAGATTGTGTAGACGAAAACACGAAGTATAATATCTCTATAAGTACACGATTATTTTAAAATTATTGAAATATGCAAGATCGAAAATTGATCAATTCATCATTCTCATTTATAATAGTGTTACACTAAATTCTGCAAAAACCGTTTTCTATGCACATTACAATACAGAAAACGGTATTTTGGCTAATGAGATGGATAGCAGCAAAATAAATATATTTGTTTAGGATCATTCTATAATTTTAAAATACTACTTGTAAGCGGTTAGTTTCACTGGATAATATTAATTTCTTTTCATTAGATTACTAATACCCGTTTTCAGCAACTTTCCGGAATTATACAAACCGATAGGAATTGTGAAATTCCCATAACGTTATATTACATTATAATACGCTATAATACGTTTCAAAACGTCTGGAATATGAGTTGCTGGATATATATATTTGTATGAAGGAAGAGCCCTTAATTCATCGTTGCAAAGATACATGATTGCATGTATAAAATCATTCGTTTTTCTCATTAACAAACCACGAGTTCTGTTGGTAACATTAAACAAATTGCATAATGAAATACACACCGAATTGAAATTATGGCGAAATACGGCAACTATCTATGCATTTGCAACACAGCGAGATGCAACTATTTAAGTCCATACTCTAGTCGAAATCATCGCTCTTCATGCAATCTTTGCAGCGGAAAGTTTGTTAACACTTCACTTCCTTTACCAGCTTGTAAGTATTTTAAACTTTTTAGCATGTTAAATGTGAAGCATTATTTTTAAGGATAGGCTTTGAGTGAAATTCATTCTAGATGTTCGACTCCTTTCGGTTCACGAATAAAATATATATATATATATATTATGTTGCATTTATCAGTTATCTACAAAATATCGATCTATGTTTAGACTAATAATTTGGTTATTACATAATACTACGATACCGTGATACATAAAAATTTCTAGTTTCTCGTCAACAAAGAGTCCTCTGGAGTTTAGAAACGGATTCAATTTAGAGAAATTAAAAACTTGTAATGTTCTAACCCACAACACATTGAATGTTAATTTGGGACTATTTACAATAAGCCGTCTTAATTTCGCATCTATCGTTTTAAATAAGCAGCAGGTATTTTCTGCAGCTAAATTATTACGGTTTCAACCTCCAGAACCTATGGTAGGTTTGCAAAAATAGAAATCTGATCAATCTGTATGTTCGTGACAATGTAATTTAAAGAATATTAGCTAAGAATTTGCAAGTTAACTGTATAAAGCAATAAAATAAATTTTGTATTATGAAAATTTCTGCATGATACTGAACCAATTTTTAAAATCTATATACAGTATATAACCAGTCGTAGCTAAGTGAACGAGACATGATGAGCAATGTGGGCATACGTTTAGAGCATTTTTAATTTTCGTCACTAATACTGAAAAGCTAATAAGAAATGAAAAGGCTTATTGGCAGACTATAGACCATATGACAAATATTATTAATAAAATGACAGTTCATATACTAAGGATAGAAATATGTACAGTTGATTAGAAATAATACTGTAATGTCGGAGTTAAGGGGAGCTACAGACAGACGTTTTCGTACTAAGAAGTCCATAGCTTAGACTCACTTAGAGGATAAATGGCAGGACTCATGGAGAGCTTGGATAATGGGGTGGTGATTCTTTGCAATAGACTGTAGTCTTGTTACCTGCGGGAAGCTCGGGACATTACGGGCGGGTAGCAAACATTTGCGAAGCTGAGCATCTCGGGGTTAATTTATGTTGATTTCATGTCAATATCAGCATGCTTCACAGCCCTTTCAGTCATTTTGACCTTAGATCGTACCAGAACTATGGTCTTGACAAAGCACAATGTGTTAAATTTAAATATTGATTTATTGTTATTATTACATGTATATGTACACGTGTTAAGAGTATTTTAATTAAATATAATGATTTCAATTCCCTTCGTAATAAAAACATCTGACAACTCTATACCCCAATCTTGCTATATATTTCTCTCAGTAATTGTTTTCTGGTTAGTTGTTAAGTTTAACTTTCTTTTAACGACTATTAGTTGCTACTAACCTTCTTATTATTATTATCATATATATATATATATATATATATATAATATATATCCAAATAAGTAGGTTCCGGTAAAAAACTTTATTAATAGAAGCAATTAAAGAAAACGGGATGTTGAGTTTGTGGGAGTTGGTATTTTTAAATAGATTCAGTGGGAAATAGGTACTGAAAGTTGAGAGATTTTTCATTAAGAACCTTTCTAGTTGTAGTCATTGTTATCGCCTATTCACATTACTTTAATTATCATTTCTCTAATTTATCGACTGTTCACAATTCCTCATAATTCTCATAATAAACGTATTTGTTTTCACTTTTCATTTACATCAATCACACAGAATGTACATGCTTATTGTTTTTGTCACTAGCTGTACCAAACATGTCTTTACAAACTGAAGCGTACCGTTATACAACGTTTAAAATGTTATAATTTAATACTTTGATATCAGATCTCGTATAAAAACATCATTTTCTGTACAAATGGCCACAAAAATACTTTCAATCCTAATATATGTACGTATAGTATGCAACATACGCTTCTCCAACTGTATTAAAAACGTAAAACTGAAAGTTGTATCATCACGCGATCTTCGATTCTGCAATGACGTAAGTGAGCCTTAACAGTTAATTTAAAATTATTTAACAGATCATTCGAGGGAACTGTACGTCGATCTCATTATAACTTCTGACTCATAATAACTGCTATGCATGTTTACACGAGTCGAATTTATATATATATATATATATATATATATATATATATATATATATATATATATATATATACTGTATTATATATATAATATATATATATATATATATATACTGTATATATATATAAAAGGAGTTTGTATGTGGCATTCCAACAGAAGACCGGAAGTGTCTGAACCCTGTTTCTCCCATCACTGTCCTCCTCACCTGGCCTTTTTACATGTCTCGTCTACCTGTGAGCAGTCTATCATACTCTCAAACACGCGCTTCTCACTATATTCCTTACTACACATGCATGCATCTTACACACTCCACAGTCTTTTCAAAAAGGTGTAATTTCAGTAGCCTCGGAGATTCGCGATTGGACCCTCCTTCCTGCCTGCATTGTATATATTACCAAGCAAGTCTCTCTACAGTTTACAGGTTTCCCCGTTGTCTAAAATTTATAAAGTTCTCTCTCATTGCTTTCCTTATTGCACCGGACATCACAGCCGATTTTTAATTGATATTTAAGTATTATGTTGAGCAACATAGCTAGATAACCCCACCCACAACCTAGTTTCTTAGCATAATCATGAAACAAGATTATATATATATATATTATATATATATATAATATATATATATACGGCAAAAGTAGTTTGAAGATTTATTTCATCTCACGACTGACTATAATTATACACTTTAGATGAGTTTGCAAATTGCATATATTTAGACAAAAAGTATTAGGTCTTACGCTAATTTCATGTCAATATCAGCATGCTTCACTGCCCTTTCAGTCATTGTGACCTTAGATCGTAAGGAATAGACATCCACAGCATAAATAGAGAGTGTAACTTCATTCTAGGACTCAGACTTCCTTCCTGCAAGACTACATACACATCTAACAGCCTTCAGTATGAATTTTGCGTTCATGATTCCCTTGAGCAGTTAATCCTACGTAATGTAGTTACACACGTGCAATCACTGACACCTGACCAGTAATTGCTTTTCTCCTCTGTGATTACGTAAGCAAAGTTAATTATAGTGATGCCTGCCACCATTACGTGTGGTGAACGCTCGTTTAGTAATATCGTGCGTATTAAAACTTATCTGAGTTCAAACACGACTCAGAGAAAGCTTAACCAATTGATGCTATTGCATGTACATAAAGAAAGGTACGAGCAAATAGGTTTAGTTGATGTTGCCTATGGAAACGTCCAGAGTCCTGAACATAGGTTATCCTTGTTTGGTAAATTTAACACATTGTGCTTTGTCAAGACCATAGTTCGGGTACGATCTAAGGTCACAATGACTGAAAGGGCAGTGAAGCATGCTGATATTGACATGAAATTAGCGTAAGACCTAATACTTTTTGTCTAAATATATGCAATTTGCAAACTCATCTAAAGTGTATAATTATAGTCAGTCGTGAGATGAAATAAATCTTCAAACTACTTTTGCCGTGTATATATATATATATATATATATATTATATATATATATATATATAAAAATCTTGTTTCATGATTATGCTAAGAAACTAGGCTGTGGGTGGGGTTATCTAGCTATGTTGCTCAACATAATACTTAAATATCAATTAAAAATCGGCTGTGATGTCCGGTGCAATAAGGAAAGCAATAAGAGAGAACTTTATAAATTTTAGACAATGAGGAAACCTGTAAACTATAGAGAGACTTGCTTGGTAATATATACAATGCAGGCAGGAAGGAGGGTCCAATCGCGAATCTCCGAGGCTACTGAAATTACACCTTTTTGAAAAGACTGTGTAGTGTGTAAGATGCATGCATGTGTAGTAAGGAATATAGTGAGAAGCGCGTGTTTGAGAGTATGCTAGACTGCTCACAGGTAGACGAGACATGTAAAAAGGCCAGGTGAGGAGGACAGTGATGGGAGAAACAGGGTTCAGACACTTCCGGTCTTCTGTGGGTTATTATGAGTCAGAAGTTAAAATGAGATCGACGTACAGTTCCCTCGAATGATCTGTTAAATAATTTTAAATTAAATGTTAAGGCTCACTTACGTCATTGCAGAATCGAAGATCGCGTGATGATACAACTTTCAGTTTTACGTTTTTAATACAGTTGAAGAAGCGTATGTTGCATACTATACGTACATATATTAGGATTGAAAGTATTTTTGTGGCCATTTGTACAGAAAATGATGTTTTTTATACGAGATCTGATATGAAAGTATTAAATTATAACATTTTAAACGTTGTATAACGGTACGCTTCAGTTTGTAAAGACATGTTTGGTACAGCTAGTGACAAAAACAATAAGCATGTACATTCTGTGTGATTGATGTAAATGAAAAGTGAAAACAAATACGTTTATTATGAGAATTATGAGGAATTGTGAACAGTCGATAAATTAGAGAAATGATAATTAAAGTAATGTGAATAGGCGATAACAATGACTACAACTAGAAAGGTTCTTAATGAAAAATCTCTCAACTTTCAGTACCTATTTCCCACTGAATCTATTTAAAAATACCAACTCCCACAAACTCAACATCCCGTTTTCTTTAATTGCTTCTATTAATAGTGTTTTTACCGGAACGTACTTATATATATATATATATATATATATATATATATATATATACATATATGATAATAATAATAAGAAGGTTAGTAGCAACTAATAGTCGCTAAAAGTAAGTTAAACTTAACAACTAACCTGAAAACAATTACTGAGAGAAATATATAGCAAGATTGGGGTATAGAGTTGTCAGATGTTTTTATTACGAAGGGAATTGAAATCATTATATTTAATTAAAATACTCTTAACACGTGTACATATACATGTAATAATAACAATAAATCAATATTTAAATTTAGCACATTGTGCTTTGTCAAGACCATAGTTCTGGTACGATCTAAGGTCACAATGACTGAAAGGGCTGTGAAGCATGCTGATATTGACATGAAATCAACATAAATTAACCCCGAGATGCTCAGCTTCGCAAATGTTTGCTACCCGCCCGTAATGTCCCGAGCTTCCCGCAGGTAACAAGACTACAGTCTATTGCAAAGAATCACCACCCCATTATCCAAGCTCTCCATGAGTCCTGCCATTTATCCTCTAAGTGAGTCTAAGCTATGGACTTCTTGGTACGAAAACGTCTGTCTGTAGCTCCACTTAACTCCGACATTACAGTATTATTTCTAATCAACTGTATATATTTCTATCCTTAGTATATGAACTGTCATTGTATTAATAATATTTGTCATATGGTCTATAGTCTGCCAATAAGCCTTTTCATTTTCATTTACATTTCTTATTTTTAGCTTTTCAGTATTAGTGACGAAAATTAAAAATGCTCTAAACGTATGCCCACATTGCTCATCATGTCTCGTTCTCTTAGCTACGACTGGTTATATACTCTATATAGATTTTAAAAATTGGTTGAGTATCATGCAGAAATTTTAATATAAAATTTATTTTATTGCTTTATACAGTTAACTTGCAAATTCTTAGCTAATATTCTTTAAATTACATTGTCACGAACATACAGATTGATCAGATTTCTATTTTTGCAAACCTACCATAGGTTCTGGAGGTTGAAACCGTAATAATTTAGCTGCAGAAAATACCTGCTGCTTATTTAAAACGATAGATGCGAAATTAAGACGGCTTATTGTAAATAGTCCCAAATTAACATTCAATGTGTTGTGGGTTAGAACATTACAAGTTTTTAATTTCTCTAAATTAAATCCGTTTCTAAACTCCGGAGGACTCTTTGTTGACGAGAAACTAGAAATTTTTATGTATCACGGTATCGTAATATTATGTAATAACCAAATTATTAGTCTAAACATAGATCGATATTTTGTAGATAACTGATAAATGCAACATAATATATATATATATATATATTTTTTATTCGTGAACCGAAAGGAGTCGAACATCTAGAATGAATTTCACTCAAAGCCTATCCTTAAAAATAATGCTTCACATTTAACATGCTAAAAAGTTTAAAATACTTACAAGCTGGTAAAGGAAGTGAAGTGTTAACAAACTTTCCGCTGCAAAGATTGCATGAAGAGCGATGATTTCGACTAGAGTATGGACTTAAATAGTTGCATCTCGCTGTGTTGCAAATGCATAGATAGTTGCCGTATTTCGCCATAATTTCAATTCGGTGTGTATTTCATTATGCAATTTGTTTAATGTTACCAACAGAACTCGTGGTTTGTTAATGAGAAAAACGAATGCTTTTATACATACAATCATGTATCTTTGCAACGTTAAATTAAGGGCTCTTCCTTCAACGTACAAATATATATATCCAGCAACTCATATTCCAGACGTTTTGAAACGTATTATAGCGTATTATAATGTAATATAACGTCATAGGAATTTCATAATTCTTATCGGTTTGTATAATTCCGGAAAGTTGCTGAAAACGGGTATTAGTAATATAATGAAAAGAAATTAATATTATCCAGTGAAACTAACCGCTTACAAGTAGTATTTTAAAATTATAGAATGATCCTAAACAAATATATTTATTTTGCTGCTATCCATCTCATTAGCCAAAATACCGTTTTCTGTATTGTAATGTGCATAGGAAACGGCTTTTGCAGAATTTAGTGTAACACTATTATAAATGAGAATGATGAATTGATCAATTTTCGATCTTGCATATTTCAATTTACGGTATATTTCAATTTACGGTGTATATATATATATATATATATATATATATATATATATATATCTGCAACATCCACTCGTTTCACGTGTGAAATTTGTATATATATATATATATAGTCAAATAATACTGTTTAAGATGGTGATTGAGGATAAATATTAATAATTATGATGGCTAAACTACATATTGTAGCTTAATAATTTTATCATATGGGGTATAGTCTGTCTATAAGCCTTTTCAGTTCGTTTCATTTTATGTTAATGTAGAATAATGAAATTTAATTTGGATAAGCAAAAGTTACCCCTATAATTGAAAATAAAATGTTTTAATTTAAATTAGTCAACTTTATTTCAATTAGCTTCATATAATGCAAATATTAATCAAAGAAAATGTTATTGATTTAAAACATGTTTAGTCTGAGTTTCTAATTTGTGATGTATGCAATTACGAAAACGATAATACAATTGAAAAGATAATATAGTATTGGAGCTATCGGGGGAACGAATACGATGGAACAAAAAGTACTCGAATATTTGTTTGTCTGATTTTGTCTGTTTCGAAAAACCTTAAAAGAACCCCACAGGAAGATTTTTCTCGTGAAAGAAGGTTATGATGAAGCCCTTCTTAAATTTTTTTCTCTTTCGAAGGAAGGTGAAGAAGAATCCTTTTTTTGAATGAAGGTGAAAACGAAATTTTTTTTTTCTCCCCAAAGGAGGATGGATTTTTTCTTTTTTCATTTTTGAATGAAGGTGAAGACGGATCCTTTTTTAATTTTTTCTTTTTTAAATTTAATTTTTTTAAATTTATTTTTTAAAATTGTTTTAAAATTTTATTTTTTAAATTAAATTTTTTAAATTTATTTTTTAAAATTGTTTTAAAATTTTATTTTTGAATGAAGGTGAAAACGATTTTTTTTTTTTTCCCAAGGAGGGGCCCTCAAGGGGCAAATGCCCTTCATTGAGGACGGTGAGACCCCATAAATGGGGTGAGGAACTTAAGTAAAGGGGGGCCTCTCATACAGAAGGTGAAGGCCTTCAGGGGGCCCCTCCAGGGGCAGAATTTCAGAGCACCCCAACTTCCTCTAACCAAACGCGCCCATACTACTGCCCTCGAATCCTTCCAGAATCTGTCTTACTTTCGGAAGATGCCTTGCGTAATAAAACGCTGCATTCAACCAACTGGCCCATCTAGTAACGATTGGATCAGGTGGCTTAGATGATTAGAAAGATTTTGTATTTTGTTTCAGGGCGCAAATTGTTATCTGACAGTTGAGGCTAAGAAATGTATTTGCGAAATGTATTTAAAAATATGTATTTTCAAATAACAAATACTCTTTCAAAGTATTTAAATACACACCGAAAAAAGTATTTATAAATACAAGTATTACAATACAAATGTATTTAAATACATATTTAAATACATATGTATTTAAATACTGCCCATCTCTGTCAACACTGAAGGAAAATAGCGTTGTCGTTGGAGGGCCGAAATTATGAACCAGGTAGCAAAAACATTAAGGAACATTACTGCTGTTGATATGAGTATATTCCTAGAAGGCTAGTCACCTGGCTCAGGAAAATCTTAGATGAGGCAAGCGTGCTGAATATACGAAATGTAGAGCTCAAGAAAGCAACTCGCTCCAACTCTTTTCCCTATGAAGCCAACCTCTAGAGGCAAGACCATGAACCTGACCTCCATGCCATGAGGGATACCGGCTTGAAATTCCTACCAGATTACCAGGTCAGGTATATATATAGCAGCATACCGGAAATTCCTTTTCCTCGCCTCTTTCTCATGGCTTGAAGCTGTAAACAAAGTGGTGAAATCTGAACACGTGAGGGGCACAAGCTCACATAAAAATGCAGGTTTCATTGTCACCCAAAAAGTTCGTGCCAAACAATTACGCTTTCAGAGCAGCTATAAAAGCGTGAGTCCACTTCAGTTCGCCCTCATTCCTCATTTTTCATTTTTACAACCCGCTTTCCGACCTTCGTCGTGAAACCTCCACTCAGTCTCATTCCAGCCTGCCGACCTTCGAACCTCAGCTTGATCCTACGTGAAGTATATCACCGTTGCAGGCCTACGAATATTTAGGTCGCCGGCGTGGCAACATCATTTCCGCAAAAAAACCACCTCGACCCGAGTCTTCGTTGTTCAGCCTACTCACAGGTTCTCCCGTTTTCATAGCCTATCTTCATCATCAAAACCCAGGTATGTAAACCTCGCATAGGCCACCAGCTCACTTGGCCTACAGTGTTTTACTTCGTCGTACTTTGTTACATAGCCTACAAACTCAACAAACTCTCAGCCTAACCGTAGAGGCTCTGAAATATTTACATACCGTTAAATCGCACTCACTTGTTTACGACCGCAAGTAGGCCCATTTTTTTTTGTGCATTAAATACCGTATATTTTGTTACCTTAATTTTGTTGCTTATGACTATTGTATCATTTATTTCTTGAAATATATAAAATAATTCCTTATTGTCAATAATTAATAATTTATTTACAATATTGCACAATTCCGTCAAATAATTGTTAATCACTGTAAACAAATAATTCATTTATTTTTCTAATCAAACCAAAACTACAAAGCCTTTTTAATCTAATGGTAAAATATATTATTTATTTGTTTATGGTTGAAAGACCATTGGTGACCCTGCTCAAACGTTTCATTTTTACTAAATTACTTTATTATAGTCAAGCTTGTCACTCTACCTTAGACCTACAGTTTAACGTGGAATCCGAACCACGCCCCACCAGCAGCACAGCGTTTTAACTACTAGGCTACCCAGGGTACCCATTTATAACCAGTTCCTTTATTGTGTGGAAGGATGAACAGCTGAGTTTTGCTCTGCGCCGCTTGCAGTCACCGGGTCTCGATCCCGGGGCCGATAGATTCGTAGACAGCGACGTTAACCACTACACCACCGAACATATATACATATATATATATATACTGTACATATATACATATATCTGGTCGGCAAAAAAAAGGGGGACCTCGAACTTTTGCTGTAAAATCCAGTTATGGTCAGATTTCAATATTTTTTTCACACCCCACAACTAAGTAAATTTCCTATACGGTGAGCGGATTTCAAATAAAACTAATAAAAATTACAGATTTTTGAACATTTCTTTATGCCACTGGAAATTCTCCATTTACACTACTACTGCATTGTATGTGCAGATAAAAACTTACAAAGTACTCACATATGGTGCTACCTTGATGTTAAAAAACTGCTCGATATGTTTACCACGAACTTCTACAACCTTTTTCAGTCTTGGACGGAATTCATCTATGGGTTTATTGATTTGTTCTTGTGGTAGCTCATCCCATTTTTCCAGAAGAAGCTGTCGTAAATGAGCGACATTTCTTACTTTGACCCATAAATTCTCTGTGACAAATTTTCCCAAAGGCCCTAATCGACAGGATTTAAATCAGGACTGTTTGGTGGCCAAATTTAATATCGCTACCTGGTATTCTTTTGATATCTCCTGTTTTATCGATTTTCTTGAGAAGCTTGTCCAAACCTCCTGCAGTTGGCTTACATTAATTAAAATCGCTTTAATTATCAACTTGAGCCTATGATTAGCAAGATTTTTCTGGAATATTCGCCATAAATCCAATTCCTCAGCTAAAATACTAAAAGATGGCATACAAACCATAAAATTACCTAGTACTAACATACTAAAATTTCATGGCTCTATGTACCATATTTGCCGAGATATGAAGGATTTAAAAGGTCTCCCCTTTTTTTTGCCGACCAGATATATATATATATATATATGGTGGGAGCATATGTGAGTGTAAATACAAATGATTAAAGCAAAAAAGAATGAATCAAGACCCTCACGTTAATAAAACAGAGAAATCTCACTTATACGCTAACCCTTTCTCGCGTTTTATATATAAATTTAATAAGAGAGACATAAACAGAATTTAGTGTATGAAATGACTCTTCCTTCCCTTATATCAGTTCGCCTCCGAACAAATTCGAGACTTTTATGGGATGTCGGCTGTCATTGCGGGCCGTTTATTGTTTTCTCAAGATCTCCGAGTAGCAGTTATAGGATACTGAAATCTATTACCGAACGACAATCCAAAAAATGGGAAACTTTTTTTATTTTTTTGGTAAACAAATATTACGCGGTGAACGACAAAGCTAAAAATTTAGTTGTTGACAATAACGTTTTACGCGCGTGCGTGTGTGTGTGTGTGTGTGTGTAGTTGGCAATCGGTATATGTGGGTTTGAAATTGTGTGTGTGTGTGTAGTTGGCAATCGGTATATGTGGGTTTGAAATTGTGTGTGTGTGTGTGAGTAGTAATATTTAAATATCGCGTGAACGCGCATGTAAGCCTGAGCATTTCAGAGAATGTGTTTACCGTATTTGCATATTACATTGGGTGTAAAATTGATAAAACTTATTTATATATTTTATATAAATTTGTATCGGTTGAGTGGGGCTCTTTGGGAATATTTATATCGCAGTTTCGACATTTTATATCTGAAATTTAAGTTTATTTTTTATATATATATATATTTATTTTATTTTTTACATTTCATGTTTCGAATTTTTATTTTTTAAACTTTTCTAAAAACAACATATATATATATATATATATATATATATATATATATATATAAAAGTTCTCGTTTAAGGTATTTTATCATCATAAATAAAGAACAATGATATTAACTTTGAAAAGAAGGTTAATTATTAATTATTTAAGCGTTTCACATTATACTAAATAAATAAAATGACGAAATATCTTTTAAAATCTTTATTTGGTCCTTTTAAAAAATTTTAGTATGACTTCAAGTGGTTAGCAAAAATAGCCACCTTAGCCTTAGAATATATTAAGTTTTACATATAGTTGTGTTTGTTAAATTCGAACATAAACCGTGGCGTTGTAGATGCTCGAATCCCACTTTTGTGCGACCAATTTTAAATTCCAACATTGACCTCAAAATGACGAAACGCGTGGGATGCAACCTGTCGATGTCAGTTTGGGCTTATCGTATCCCTATCGCTCTGCTACAATGTTAGATTCTAGGTCCAGTATTAAATTCGTATCTTTTCACAATATTTACACCGACAGTAAAATAACAAAAAACTCATTTTAATAATATTTACATAAATGAGTAAGGAAGGGGAAAAAACCTAAAATATAGAGTTTATATACAAAAAAGAAAGAATTTGAGAAGAAACTTCAAATAAATAACTGAAAATTACTTAAATGAAACCTAAATTGGAGATTTTTCTCTTTGAACGCCTCCCACTCTTGACTACTTTTCCAAGCGTCTCAACCGTCTCTTGAATGCAATGCGTCTCACCGAAACGCAGTCGACAGTGCCTCCTTCAGGTGGTTTTAGTTATGAGTTTTTTAAATCCTATCTGTCTTATATCGTTTAATTAACTTATTTGCCCTATTTTGGCATTATTAAATCATTCAAATATATATCTCAAGGACTATATAAAAACTAAGCTATTTTCAATGACGTAAATGGATAAAAGAGAAGGTGTTATATCACGTGACTGTTATTCTTATGCCTAACTGGTTGAACATAAATTCGTTCCTAAACATGTATGAACGTGTTTAGACGTTTCTGGCTGTTTTCACGTCTATTTTCTAAATTTATTTTAGGCCTACATATGATTTCTATGTTAATTACTCATGTTTTTCGTTTAATAATAATAATAATAATAATAATAATAATAAACCCCCAATTTTAAAATCCCAACAAGATTAAGGTGATTCTAGGCCTTCCATAGTAGAATACTTATTGAGATTTATAGGTTTTTAGTTTTGAAACCAATATTTTAACACAAAGCGCCATCTATTATAGGAAATTTCAATTTAATTTCCTTTCATTAAACCTCTATTTACATTTTTTGAGTTTTTATGTGTTAACATTAAACAACACATTAGCAGTTAATTAAGAATTCTCACCAAATATATTATAATATGTTAATTTTGGCCGCCATAACTTTACCCATTCTTCCACGCTAACAATTCAACGGAAGAACAAAATTTTGTATACTTTTTTACAATATTTTAGATTTAAAGCAATTACTGTTTGTTGCAGAAATTAGGAAATATTACGGACTGTAATTTTTTTTCAGAAATTACATATTTGCTGAATATTTCAAATACACTTCGGACATCTAACTTGAATATGAAAAATCTTGATTTCAATGTGAAAGGCGATATGCCACGAATAAAAAAATAATAAAAACCACTACTACTACTATTACTACTATACTACTACTACTACTATTACTATTACTACTAATTATAATAATTCAAATTCAAATTTCAGTTTTGCCAGTGCTGGTGACGCTTGTCAGTTTCGTACTACTTCTTATTAAAATTAAGTGTTTAAAGTCTGTTACCCATAATTGTGTTACTGCTCCAACAAAATTGTAAAATTATCAGAAATTGTCAGAAAAGCCATCAAAGAAAAATTCAATATAAACATTCCTGAAAATGTCATCACGGAGACACACCGAGTTGGAAAAAATAATAATGACACTGACAAAAGAATCATAAAATTCAAATTGAGTGACCGGCTGGGGAAATAGGAAATAAGAAGTGCGGTTATAAATATCAAACCTTATATATATACAGGGCGTCCCAAAAAAATGTATACACACTTTAACAGCTGATAGCTCAATTGATGTTTCTTTCTTTCCAAGTTAAACCCATTAGAATTAATAACGGCAGTCAGACTAAGCTTTGAACAAAGGAAATTCATTCTAAAATGCTACTGGAAGTGTGAAAACGCAGTTGAAGTGCAAAGACAGTTTAGGAGGGAGTTTCAAACAGATCCACCAACGCGACTTGCCATCACTCGAATTAAAGATAAGTTTGAAGCCGATGGAACTGTTCAGAATGTCCACAAGAAGCGTTCCGGAAGACCACGGACATCGACAAGCCCCACAAAGCAAGAAAGAGTACTGGAAACGTATCACCAAAGTCCAAGAAAATCTGTGTGGCAAGCGAGTCGTGAGGTAGGAATTTCAGAATCGTCTGTCCAACGCATTTTGAAGCGCTGTCAATGGAAAAGTTACATTCCAAGATTAGTCCATGCTATTAATGAAGATGATCCGGACCGAAGAGTGGAGTATTGCGAGTGGTACTTGGCACGATGTGGATGTGGATTGGACGAAGGGGTTTCGTAGAATACCCTCCGCGTTCACCAGACCTCACACCACTAGACTTTTTTTTATGGGGATACTTAAAAGACAAAGTCTACGCTATAAAACCTGCAACAGTCGCTGAATTGAGAGCAGCCATTGAACGAGAATGCACACAAATACCAAACGAAATGTTTCGTGATGTTTGCGATTCCATTGCTTCGCGTTATCAGCAGTGCCTGGACCAGAACGGACGTCAGTTTGAAAACAGGCGTTGACAAAACAATTAAATAATGTCTGTAGATTCTATTACATTTTGAAAATGAAATGTATTTTAATAAACACTGCCTTTATAATTATTTAAAGTGTGTATACATTTTTTTGGGACGCCCTGTATATATATTACGCGTGATCAGTGAAATTGCACATTTCATGAAAAACGCAATATTTTGCGTTTTTCATGAAATGCGCAGGGCGTTTGCCAATTTCATGAAATAAGCAAAAGTAATGCATTTTTCATAAAATACGCAATTTTGGTGTGCGTTTTTCATGAAATCGGTAAAGAATGAAATGACAGCTACGTGACCAATTTCAGTTTGCGTTTCATGAAATCGGCAAACAATGAGCTAATAAGATGCATTTTTACAGCAAACCAGAACAAAGTTTATTTTATATGCCCTGCACATTTCATGAAAAACGCAAAATATTGCTTTTTTCATGAAATGCGCAATTTCACTGATCACGCGTAACATACAGTATACATATATATCGAAACATACGGTAAAATTATTGAATGTCCGGTTAGGTTAATTGAATGCACGGTTAGGTCAACTGTACGCCCTTGACGATTGGTTAGGTTAAGTCGTGATATTTTCGCTAAAACTAACGAAAATATCACGACTTAACCTAACCAATCGTCAAGGGCGTACAATTAACCTAACCGGGCATTCAGGTGTTCCTGCCTAAAAGCTGGAAACCTACGTAACAGTTCATACCACCTTCGTCATACCTGTGAAAATGCATCAGATTAGCTTAAGAACACTTTTGTTTCTGTATGAAAAACTTTATTCTGTTATTTCATTCTTTGCCGATTTCATGAAAAACGCACACCAAAATTGAGTATTTCATGAAAAATACATTACTTTTGCTTATTTCATGAAATTGGCAAACGCCCTGCGCATTTCATGAAAAACGCAAAATATTGCGTTTTTCATGAAATGCGCAATTTCACCAATCACGCGTAACATATATATATATATATACACACACATGGGAGTGAACTCAGAATGGTTCCCTGAGGTTTTTTATGATACACACAGACCGTGCATGTAACAAGGAACTCTTCTGGGAAAATTAAATCCACTATAGTCCGAATAAGTAATGGTAAATGACAAACACTATAGTTTTTTCTTTTTCATGATGTTAGCCCGACGTGGGCAACGAGTCACTCGCAAAGAGGTCCCAGAAATATACCTTCCCTCACCAGCTATCTGCAAAGCAGATAGGATCCAGCTTTGGGACAGGATCTAGGGTTTAAAGCAGCCTAGCCCCGCTACATTTAGAACCTCAATATAAGCAAAAGACTCGTTGCATTCACTTCGGATTGAATACACCAAAGAAAAATGGGTAACTATTATATTTTTAGCCCAAAACCAAAACTTAAACCTCAACTGGCAGAATTGAGCGTCCACTTTTCAAAGCACATAACATGTCCGTTTCATGAAAGCTGGATCCTATCTGCTTTGCAGATAGCTGGTGAGGGAAGCTATATTTTTGGGACCTCTTTGCGAGTGACCCTTTGCCAACGTCGGACTAACATCATGAAAAAGAAAAAACTATAGTGTTTGTCATTTACCATTACTTATTCGGACTACAGTGGATTTAATTTTCCCAGAAGAGTTCCTTGTTCCATGCACGGTCTGTATATATATATATATATATATATATATATATATATATATATATATAGTAATAATGACTCCCTCTGTGAATACAGAAAATAAATTTTTGATAAACTATTAAAAATTAAAAAGAAAAAATAATTTATTCTTGTTATGTACGGGAGGTATAATATTCAGATATGCCCGTAAGTCCCAGGAAGGCCAAAGAGTGTCGATTCATACTCAACATGACTTCGACAACTTTCGGTGCCAGATACAAATAGAACTGCCTCCAGCATAACCCGTATGTTAAGTAAAATGATCACTACATAGCCTATTATTATGTATCATTACTGTATCATTATTATATATCATTACTCTGATTTATAATAATAATAATTTTAAAAATTTCATAAATTTATGCTTTCTCGAAATTATATAATTTTATAATCTTTTACTATTTTTGCTATTTTCACAGTCCTTTAAATTCTACAATCTTTAATTTTAAGATTTTATAATGATATAATTTTTAAGTTTTAATTTAATTTTTAATTTAAGTTTTTAGAATTCTATAATTTTCTAATTTTCAACTTTACACTCTCACTGTGGATACTTTAATCACACTCTTACATACTGTACGTTCTTGCTTTACTACACTCGCCTTTTATTTTAGTTTTCATATATTTTTTGCATATACTGTTGTATATGTGTATGTTGTGTATATGTATGCAGATATATATATATATATATATATGCGCCTCGGTGGTGTAGTGGTTAGCGCTGTTGACTACGAATCCATCGGCTCTGTGATCGAGAACCGATGACGGCAGGCGGCGAGCAGAAAAACCCAGCTATTCATCCTTCCACCCAATAAAAGAAAGTGGTTGGTAGATAAATGGGTACCCTGAGTAGCCTAGTGGTTAAGACGCTGAGCTGCTGGTGGGGCGTGGTTCGGATTCCACGTTAAACTGGAGGTCTAAGGTGGAGTGAAAAGCTTGACCTTCGTTAGAATGAACAATTCTGGCGGAAGCAAACCAAAAGTCAGTATATATGTGTATGTGCTGTATATTTTTTCTTACCTGTTACTATTTCTATTACCGTATTACCTTAATCTTCACATTTTGATCAAGACTTTAAATACTCTCAATACTGTAAATGAAATTATTGAATCTGAAAACATAGTGAACTCCGTCTGTATCTCAGCAGACAAGTTCTTAAAGAAGAAATACAAAACGTTAAAAATCTAAAAAATGAAGATTCTGACATCAATACGATCTCGGTAAAAATATTCCCAGTAAAGATTTTGAAGTTTGAAAATCGAGTTTGAAATTCGACACTTAATGACACTGAGTTAATGACACTTAGTTTATTTATTACATACAAAAAAGTGAAAGTGACAAGTGATGGAAATAGTGATAACGAATAATAATAATAATAATAAAAATAATCATAATCTATACTATAATAAGAGAGCCGTCCGTCCGTCTGTCTGTCTGTCTGTCACACTTTCAGCGTGCGTGCGTGCGTTTGTGTGTTTCAGCGTGCGTGCGTGCGTGTGTGTGTTTCAGCGTGTGTGCGTGCGTGCGTGTGTGCGTGCGTGCGTGTGTGTGTGTGTGTGTCTGTTCCAGCCACAGCTCCAAAGTGAAAGCAGTTACAAACATAAAACTTCACACACATATTGATTAGGTCCCGAGGTTGTGCACCTGGGTGTTGAATGCCCGGTTAGGTCACCTGTACGCCCTTTACGATTGGTTAGGTTAAGTTAGGTTAGGTTAAGTTAGGTTAGGTTAAGCTTTAACGAAAATATCACGACTCAACCTAACCAACTAACCTAACCTAACCAACTAACCTAACCTAACCAACCTAACCAATCTAACCAACCTAACCAACCTAACCTAACCAACCTAACCTAACCTAACCTAACCATTCAATTAACCTAGCTAATAACAGCCTTCGAACTACAAAAAATATTCCGGCCCTCTACTTGGATATGTTTTACTACCCGCACGTAGGGCGGGTCTTTAGCTAACCGTCAGCGAAGCGACGGGTATTGTACTAGTCATCATAATAAGAAGAAGAAGCAGAAGAAGAACAGGAAGACCATTTTCGTGACATGTTTAAAAGTACACTGTAGTTATGCCGAAATCTTATACAAAGCACAATAGATTTTGGTTAGACACAGACACACACACACACACACACATATATACATATATATATATTATATATATATATATATATAATATATACACACACAGGGTGTCCCATAAATCCGGTATCATAGGAGAAATTCATATTTTTCTATTTCTACAAACCATAATTGTACCTGTACCAACAATTCTCTGGTCATTGGATAGGACGTCGAGGGCCTGTGGAATGGCTAGCTAGAAGCCCGGATCTCACGCCACTAGATTTTTATCTCTGGGGCCACTTGAAAGCGCTGGTATACGCAGAGAAAATTAGGAGTGTTGAACATTTGCGACAGCGCATTATTGGGGCATGTAACACCATTACCCTTGACATCATTCACCGTGTGCTTGCTGACTGGGTATCACGTCTGAACTTGTGTATTGAAAACAAGGGTGGACATATTGAGCACGTTCTGTAAATAAAAGCTTTTGTTTTGCCTTTTTTTATTATTTTTCCTATGATGCCGGACTTATGGGGCACCCTGTATATATAATATATATATATATATATATATATATATACTAATTTGAAGGGAACATCCTGTCAGTTAATAACCTTTGTTCACATTTTTCACATTTTCTTTCTGTATTATTAATGAATAAAAGAAATGTGATAATTTTTCTATTGTAATTTTCTATTGTAATTTTTCTGTTGTTTTCCTCTATTCTTAGAAATTAATCCAAATTTTGTTTACAGTGGCAGATTCGCAGGTGTAGTTTAGAGATAAATTGAAAAAATAACTGTAATTAATGAGATTTATTAACTTTTAACTTAATTACAGTAAAAACTACAGAACACACCATCAAGAGATTATATCTCTGATATTTGTTTTATTATTGAAACTCGAATTATAGAAGTATATAGTAATGCAATAAAAATTTTGATTATTCCACTTATTTGCTGACACTTCTGACTTGTCTCTCGGGGCTGCGTTATGAAACGCAAGGAGAGCGAAGTTTTGAGATTTGATCTATGCCTGCAGTCACAACTCTGTACGACTACTGAAATTAGAAGTTAATCAACAGGAATCAGCTACTAGTAATAATAATAATAATAATAATAATTTTATTGTTATTTGCTGCATATATAAGGCATACAAAAGATATACAGAGTAACATATAATAAAGCACATCTATATGTACATATGATAGTGAGACATTTAATGCATTCCTAAACATATGTAGCATAGTGGAATAGACAATATTAAACATTAGTAACAGCAACAATAACAATAATAATAATATCAATATTACAATTTATTGTTGTTTTTATACGAGTTGATGGTGCACATCAGTTGCTACAGGAAGCGTATATACAAACACGTGCATACATGCACATATGACATATGTATACACACACACCACACACACACGTACACATATTCAATCTAAGTTGAATACTCGCGACATTCAAAGAGTTGGCAAACACATACACATGCCAGGCATCCAATTACACGCTCAGACACTCGCCTACCTTGTTAATAGACTATAGAAGTGTTTTATAGAAATGCATAATATTATCTGGGTAATTCCTATGCTCTATCTAGGTAATTCGTATGCGAAGAACGCGACACATGATAAATCCTCGGTACGGTGGCTTTGGCAGGCT
Organism: Bathynomus jamesi; assembly: GCA_023014485.1. Taxonomy (NCBI): domain Eukaryota; kingdom Metazoa; phylum Arthropoda; class Malacostraca; order Isopoda; family Cirolanidae; genus Bathynomus; species Bathynomus jamesi. Next base: position 1,017,145 of record JAJOZX010000156.1, on the reverse strand, counting down.
ACGGAGAAATTTATGATGCAACGACGAAATGATGACTTCTTGTATATAATAAATAAATAAAAAGTTCCTTAAAAAAAATTGCATGACGTAGGTTAGATTAGTAGTTTAGTATTGATGTTATCCTTTATTTTACGCTGTCTTCTAATGCTTAACTGAGTACATGAGATAAGTGTACGTATGGTGTGAATGAACTCTAATTCTGTTGTTTCCATTATACTTTTCCCTACTTTCCTCTATAGTAAATCTTCTTTCACAACTATTTTCTGTCAGCAGTGGCTGGCGGAGGAGGGAGAAAGCCTTGTCTGTTCTATACTTTACTACTATAAAGTACTATTAAAAGTACTTTACTTTACTATTAAAAGTATACACGTCTATACAATGGTAAGCATGGTATAAGTTTATAGTATTTTTTTATCGCTATTTCTAACTTTTCTACCTCCTTCTTGGGCTAGCCTAGATTGGATCGTAGGGTCTTTGTTAGCCTCTGTAACTCTGTAATTCTGTAACATGTACTGTATATGTACTGTGTATATACATGCACACACTCATATATATATATATATATATATATATATATATAATATATATATATATAAATTGCACCCACAAACACAAACATACACACACACACACATATATATATATAATATATATATATATATATATGCTTGTTCGATTTATAGATTTTCCTAATTATTCTTGTTTGCATTACTAGCAATAGCTGTTGCAAATATTGACGTGTGTTCCCTTAAGCAATAATGCAGTATTTTGGGAGTGCTGGACCTGCTTTCGTAATTCTGAGATCTTGGCTAATTTGTTGCATAGATCTTCAGTGTGCTCTTTGAATGGAAGGTCTGAATCGATGGTAAATCTCAGAAGTTTGACCGATTGCACTCGCTGAACAGGGATTGAATTTATGTGTAGGTTTAAAGGGGAGCAACGATTTCATTTTTGTGGTGATTTTATAAGCCTTTTTTTTTAATATTTAAGATTAGTTTCTTGTTATTAAGCCATACATAAATAATTTGAAGCTCATTGTTGGTGGTTGTTTGGGGTGGTAGCGAGTCTTTAGATGAGGTTATGATTAAAGCATCTTTTGCATACTGGTACTAGGAAGAGTTATTTAGTGATCTCTGGAAGTCGTTTATATAAAGGAGGAACAGGATAGGTGCCAGAATGCTCCATTGGGGTACCCCGCGTCTGTGAAGTAAAAGAGTCCTGTGCGATAAATTGTGTCCGGTTAGCCAAGTATGAGTTGAACCATCTGAAAGGTAGTCCCGTAAAGCCGTAGTGTACGAGATTTTTTAAGCGTATGTCATGAAGTACTCCATCAAAGGCTTTAGCTAGATCAAGTAGGATGATTATTGAAGTTTTTTTGTCTTTGCGATTACTATAAAGTTCCCTAATATTGCGGTTATGGCGTTATTTTTCGTGTGTTTACTTAGAAAGCCAAACTGTTGCTTGTGTATGATTTTGTATTTAAATATGAATTTTATTATTTGATTATACACTATATTACTCTCTTGAATAGTTTACTAACGGTTGGAAGGATGGAAATAGGTCTGTCGTCTGAGGTGGAAGTTTTATCACCAAATTTATAGATAAGGCATAATCTAGCCGTTTTTAGGCCGTCTGGGAAGACATCATTTTGAATGGATGAGTTTATGAGCTTTGAAAGCGTGGGCGCAATTAAATTTGCACACTCTTTGTAAATTCTGTTTGGGACTGTACCTAGCGCACAACTTTTAATTTTAATTGTTTTATGGCTGTCATTAGATCATATATCGTAGTCGGGGATAAGAAGAAAGAATGTGGTAACGGAGAGCCTACTGTAGGTACGTTTCGAAAGATCGCACCGTGGGCGGTATTTTGGAAGCAAGGTTGGCTCCCACTTCGGCGAAATAATCGTTCAAAGCATTTAAATACTTATTTTGTCCGTAGTGGGCTCATTATTTACTAATAGCTTTTCCGGGGTAGAGGTTTTGTTAGTGTTGTATTAATCGCTTTGTTAATGAGGTTCCAGTATTATTTGGGATCGCCTTTGTATTTTTAAAATTTATGTTTATAGTAATTAGCTTTAGCTTTGTGTATTAATGAATTAAGTCTGTTTCTATAGTAGTGTAGTCCTTTGGGATTAGACTTTCTTTGACATTTTTATATAGTTTGTGTTTTCGTTTAATAGATGTCTTTAGACCTGGGGTCAACCATGGATTGTTGATGCGAACAGTCGGAATAATTTTCCAATGATGGGGCAGAATTCATTAAAAACTTGCCAAAGGGATTCCTGAAACTTTTCAAATTTGGTGTTTGTATCTGTATGCGAGTTGTCAATAAAGTCGAAATTTGTTTCGCCTAATTTCGTTTTGAATTTATTAAGATGATTATGCCTTGTTTTCATGAATTTAATATTTGTGTACTTTAGGGTGTCTGCCGTTGTTTTGATTGTGACGTAATTTGGGAGGTGGTCAGTTATACCTGCAAGGCGTATCCCTGTGTCCTATATGTACTGTGGTTATATATTTGACCATATGTGGTCGATAAGAGAAGATTTAGTAAGGCCAGTATGGGGGCGTGTTGGCCTCGTTACGTAGGTCTTATAGCCTTGGCTGATCATTGTATTCCATAATGATTTGGCAATGCAGTCCGTCCCTATTTTCATTAAATCTATATTAAAGTCCCCAAGAATGAAAGAGCGCGATCTTATTTGAACCTGTAAGTTATTAATGTAGTTATTTGCGCTATCGTTAGGTGGTCTGTATATTGCCAGTATGTTGAGAGAGGTTTTGTCAAGGGTAAGATTTATTGCACATGTTTCAATGTGGGTTCTGCTGTACAAAGTTGGTAATTTTTTTTACATGGTATGGTATTTTTTATGTAAATACGAATGCCGCCATGCCGCCACCTCTTCTTTCTCTGCTGAAAGTGTCAAAAAATGTATAGCATTCTAAAGAAAGGAAATGTTTATACGGGTTCTGTATGAAGGTTTGCTTGAGTGTAATTGCATGGAAATCTTTTTTAATTAAAGATAATGTATCTTTGAGGTCACCATGATGTTTAGAAAGGCTTCTAATATTATGGTCCAAAATTAATAAGTGACCATCATTCGGTTTCGTGTTGAGATTGTTAATAGATATGCATTTTGAATCTTTATCAGTGAAATTGGTACCTATAAAATCGGTCGAATGAAGAGGATGGGCGCGTGTTGCAATTTCAAGAATGTGTGATAGAGCGTGGATTCAGGTGAATGAGTGCATGTATAAAACAATAAAATCTGAAAGAGAGAAAGGAAAAACTTGCACTTAATTAGTTTATGAAGGAGATTTATTATAAGAGTTACAATTTAATGAAGAAGAGGAAATTAAATTATAAATGAAGCTCATTGACGTCATGTATAGAATACAATTTGATTACCTAGTTGTGAGGTGGGAGAGAAATCTGTGCATACATACACTTACATACATATATATATATACATTTTAACTGCAAACAACACACAGTATAATTAATGTAAAGAACGACGCTTGTATAGAAGAGCGTTCCGCACAAGATGAGGAGGGAGAACGAACAAATGAAAAATGAGGTACCACCCGGGAATCGAACCCGGGATCATCCGATTGCCGGTCAGGGCATTGGTTTCTGCGCGTATGTAGGAGAATTACGACTTCTGATTGATCGAGGTCCATGGTGTAGTGGATAGCATATCTGACCGGCAATCGGATGATCCCGGGTTCGATTCCCGGGTGGTACCTCATTTTTCATTTGTTCGTTCTCCCTCCTCATCTTGTGCGGAACGCTCTTCTACACAAGCGTCGTTCTTTACATTACATATATATATATATATATATATATATATATATATATATGTATGTGTATACACACACACACACACACATGTGTGCGCGCGTGTTTTCTTGCTTTTTCTCTATATTTTTAGTAAATAAATCTCTGAAAGAATTTCCATATTTTTAAATAAAAGAAAGTCGATAAAGACCTCGAATCGAGAGGAGGTCACATTTATGGGCCTCAATCTCATATACCTTCTAAGGAAATTCAGAGACTGTAATTTTGATTTATTATGAAGGAGCATTAAAACTAGCAATTTAAAAGAGTGTGAGATGGAAAAACACGTCAATAAACAAATTGATCGATGACAATTTTTAGACTCTTTGACTGTTAATCAGATGTGATAAATATAGTATCAATGATGCATCATAAAATTAATGAATAATGGGGCTCCTGAAAGAGATTATGAATGGAAAACATATGGGGGGGGGCCATTTTAGGAACCCTTTTTCTTTACATTATTATTAGAGCAATAAACGTATGATACAGGATATAGCACTGGTTCCAGCCGGGCAAAAAGACATAATAAAAATTAAAAATAAAAGATAAAATAAAGAAAAACTCATAAAATATTACAGCATAAATTGATAATTACATTTGCCTGAACTAGATAACAATAATAATAATTCTAACTATTGGTAATGAAACACCATAACACTTATAATGGCTACATTAATATTAGTTCCGCGAATTTTATTTTAAACAAATACAAAACATAGAGATTAATAAATATATAACTAAATTATGTATGAACATACACAGAATAATGAATGCTGCATAAAACTACCCCGATCATTCAACCTGTTTAAATTTAATGTGTGGTAACAAGATATGACAGTTATTTTATGTGGATATTCTCATTTGCGAGAAAGTGAATCAAGAAATAAACTTATTAATGCACTTATTAGAAGAACAGACTTTCGACCTTTTCTATGGTCTTTATCAGGTGCGAATGAATAGGTCGAAACAAAGGTCGGACACATCGAAAGCTTTTGTTCTTCCAATATATCCATTATCGTTATATGACTTCATACCAAACACGCCATGTTATACTAGGACATCAATCCTTTATATAATAATCAGTTCAAACTTTTAAATTTCAAATAATTTTAAAACTCAAAATCGTACAAACTATATATTTAACCTCCAAAATACTAAAATATATGCAAAAACGAACCTTAAAATTCCTTCCATAATTTGACATTTTCAAAGAAAAAAAATGTTTTTTATTATAATCAGTATTAACATTCTATCTTTCATAATAACTGTACGAGACCTTCTACAACCCTTCATTTAATGCCACCTATTACACAGCCTTTTTATATAAGCTTATTACTTTTCTCAAAGCACACACTTTCAGTTAAGGCAGCGCAGTGAGAATACGAAGATGTAGTAGTATGTATCCATTGCTACTCCGTGTATGTGAGTGTGCTTTGCACGTGATGTGCATATATATATATATATATTATATTATATATATATATATATATATAGAGAGAGAGAGAGAGAGAGAGAGAGAGAGAGAGGAGAGAGAGAGAGAGAGAAACTTCATCCTGACTGTTTAATCTTCTCTACTTGATAACCGATTTCGGCGTGCCCCGAGTATAAGCATATTCTGAACTTCTTTTAATGATTTCTATTGATTTCCGATACCCTTTGTACAGGTCCGAGATTTTGTAAAATTAAGCCATCCATTATAGGAACAGAGCTGAAGCAAACTGCAAGTAATTTATTTGACTTTAAAATATAAATAAATTGGTAACCATTCTCTGGCCAATATATATATATATATATAATATATATATACAGTATATCGTGTGTGTGTGTTATTAAAGAATACGGAGAGGGGAAGGAAAGTGAGAATGGAAATAGGAGGTAAAAATAAAACCTTATTGCTTGTATGATGTAATGAATTTTTCTTTCATTTTATTTCTTATGAAAACTTTGTAGCGTGTAAGAAGAGCTTTTGATCTCTTGTTGGAGTGCACTGTCAAAAAAATTGGTTGAAATACAGAAATCGTCTGGCGTCGCTATATTGCAATATATCTGGTGAAATTAGTGGAACATTCATTATTGCTTGAGACAATTAGGCTTGTCCTGAGTACCCTTACATTTTCCTGTGTGTTTATATATCGGATTTATGAAGTGAAATTATTATTAGACAAATGGAAATAAATGTTATTAACGTATGATTACTGTATACCTGTTTGAATATTTATATTTTTTCTTATGCAAGTCCCTCAACTGTGCAATATAAACTTATATTTTTCTGCTCCAATTCCCTCTCTTTCTTTCTTTCTCTGTCTGTCTGTCTGCCTGTCTCTCTCTCTCTCTCTCGTCTGTCTGTCTGTCTGTCTCTGTCTCTGTCTCTCTCTCTCTCACGCGCGCGCGCGCGCACACACACACACACACACACACACACACACACACATTGCTAGGTGTGAGCTGTTTCAGCTTCTTCGTAACGTCAAAAATCATATGACAGAGAGGACATGCAGATTTACATGAGATCCGAACCACTGGTCGCTACATCATATGAACGTAGCGGATGGTCACGCATGCAAGTGCGCAGAACAGACCCAGCGTCGATTAACTTCGTTGATATAGCTGGAAGCAGTGTTGCGACGCGTCCACGACGTATAGCCCTAATCATTGGTAAATTATGTATGAAGATATAGTGTGTAATTATATAAAAATATTTATATTAAAACACAAACTAATACATAATTAAATTAGGCTTCCTTTAAAAAGAGTGACCATTGACAAGACGCAATAACCTCTATATTGCAATTTTTTAGTAATTTAAGCAACAAAAAATGTAATAATCACACTTCTTGATCTAATTATAGATTCTGACACGATATAGGGCTTACTCTTAGAAAGTTCAAACACTACGGCTAAATTAGGGGCCTACCCTAATTTTGAACGGTGTTCCAAGTCTACTTGCAGTAGGAATTGTGTCTGCTCTTCACTTTAGTAAGAAAACAATTGAAATCGTGAATCAATTTTACACCTCTTTCTGCTGCATCATTCACAACCCTAACACTCATCACACACACACTAGAACCATGAACAATGTAACGTAACTAATGGCAAAACGAAAAATTACATAGTTCCAAAACTTCTAAATTCACAACTCAGTAATATTGGTCTCGTCAAAATATAATTTGGACATACATAATATGTCCAATATAATAATAATAATAATAATAATGATAATAATAATAATAATAATAATAAAACGAATAAAATTAAAACTTTCTTTAACTCATTCCACTTTTCCTAATTATGTGATTTGCCCTAGGTTAAGTTGTTGTACACCATAATATAGCAATTTACTTTTGTCTTGAGCGACCTGCAAATATTACATAATTCATACAAAAATTGACATGTAGAATCAACATAAAGAATAAAATGAAAGGGTACCAAAAGAGAAAAAGCAAACTTTAAAAATTGCCATTATTTTTTGGACGACCCTAATATATAGTATATACAAGGCCGCCCGCAGTCTGACAGGCCATTATAAGCACAACCAAAGTACAAAATATATAACTACTTAACTATGATTAATATCTCTCAGTAGTTTGTTATTTTTGCTACGTACATTTCACAAAGTATTTAATCACTACTATGTAATTCAGATCTTGAAAACAACGGTAAATACGATAACACATTTTATTATATCATACACACACACACATATATATATATATATATATAATATTTAGGAGAAATCCAATTCAGAGAAGGTAATTTCGAATCTTTCTAGTTACACACTCTCCCCTCGGGAAAAGTTTTTACTGTCACTTGGTTTGCAATTTAAGCTTCCGTTGTTTCAAATATATAAGCCTTCGTTTTTTCTTTACTTTGAAAAAATTTTCAATGGCTTGAAAAATGTTCCCCATGTGGGGGATTTCAATAATTTCAAATGTCAGTTCTCAAATTAACTCAAGAATTTTTTCTTAAACTTAGAAATCTAAATTTCAATCTTTCATATTTAGGAAGAGTGATTTGCAGTGTATTAAGAATTTGGCAAAGAACCAGGAGATTGTTGTGACTAGACCAGACAAGGGTAACGGAGTGGTTATTTGAATAAATCGGACTACATAAACAAAACTAATGAAATCCTAAGTGATCTTACTAAATTCAAACAAATTCTAGAACCTGTAAATAAAGTCATTGTAAGGTTAGAAGACCAGGTTAATAGATTTCTGTCACGACTAAAGTCCTTAAAGATAATAAAAAATGATACTTACTCTCAGTTGTTCGCATCTGGTGCTAATCTTGCTCAATTATACTGTCTGCCTAAAATCCATAAAGCTGGAACACTCTCCGTCCTATTTTAGCTTCGTATAACTTACCCACCTTTCAATTGGCAAAATTTGTTGTTCGTCCTGTCCCCCTTTGCGAAAAATGCTTACACTATAAATAACTCGTTTGAATTCCAAAAAGACCTCCTGGGTAAAAACTTCGATTCAAAAAAGTTTTTTGTCAGTTTTGATGTAAAGTCACTTTTCACAAATGTACCTGTATCTGAAACTATTGCCATTATTTTAGATAGGGTTTTAGCTCAGTGATAATTTTCATGGTTTTCATTGTCTCATTTGAAGGAACTTTTAGAATTGGTCTTCAAACAATGCTATTTCACTTTCAACAATAAGGTTTACCAACAAATTGATGGGGTAGGGATGGGATCACCAGTCGGACCGTTAGCAGCTGACTTTTTTATGACTCATTTAGAAAGTGTAATTTTTAGACAATCTCCACTCATCTCAAGCCAATTTTCTATCGACGCTTCGTTGATGATTCGATAGCAGTCTTTGATAATGCGGTACAAGCGCAACAATTCTTTAACTTCCTAAATTCTTTGCACCCCAATATAACGTATACAATGGAAACTGAGCAAAATGGCTCCCTCCCTTCTTAGATCTTTTAATTTCGAAAAACGGTGATTCTATTACTACATCAGTTTACAGGAAACCCACTTTCACTGGTTTGGGCATGAATTTTTTTAGTTTTACTGATTTCAACTATAAGATGTCTTGTATTAAAACTCTCCTGTTCAGAGGATATAATTTGACCTCTAATTTTACCTTACTAATGATGAATTTAATAATCTAAGATCATACTTTACTAATAATAGTTTTCCTGTTCAATATGTAGACAAACTAATTAGATCCTTCTTAAATAATGTTTATAGCCCTCAACTTCCATGTATTACAGTGCCGAAGGATATAAAATATTTCTGGTACCTGAAATGGGTCCTTTGAATAAGGAATTTAAGCTTAAATTTACAAAATTGTTAAGGAAATTTTTTTATCATACTGATTTCCGCATCATATTTATTAATAAAACTGTCTTTAGGTAGCTTTTTCTCAGCGAAGGATCGAACCCTGACTCGTTGCGTAGCGGTGTTGTATATTTATTTACCTGCCCCAGGTGTCTCCTTGGGATTACATCGGCAGCACTGTTCGCTCTCTCAGGGCTAGATTTTATTCGCATATGGGAATAAGTGGCCGAACAGGTAAAATTTTAAAAACTAAGGAAGCCTCGAGTATTCGTGAACACGCATAAATGCAAAATGATGTCACTTTAGACAATTTTAAAATTCTTGGTTGTATACTTGTCCCAACTCACTAAGAATTTAGAATCCCTTTTCATTAAAGCATTGTCCCCTAGTCTGAATGTTGACTCATCGGCCGTCCCTCTCAATTTGCTATGATCCCTCCTCCTTCCCCAATTCCTTATAATCCCTCTTCCCCTATCGCCCTCGCCATCCTTCGTGTTTCCCGTTCTTTGCCTCTGCTCAAATTAGTCAGCCTCGGATACTGCAGTGTAAGGTAGATAGCTCCATTGTTCAGTGTACTATTGGTAATTTTTCCAGTGTATTAATTTCACATTTACTAACATGTATTTAAAAATAACTTCTTAATTTTATATGTAAATCTGTATAACTTAGAATTTAACCCTCTTTTCTCAGTCTTTTAAAATTTGTCTTTACGAATAGGTTATAGAAATTTTCTGTTTTGTTTTCATTCAATATTGATTTTATTTCACATTGTTATTAAACAGCCTGAAGATGAGCGTATTGCTCGAAACGTTTGCGCAATAAAGAAGACTTTCATGGCATTTACATTTCTCCTTGTCATTGGATTTCTCCTAAATATTAAATTGAAGCTCTGTAGAAGCAACCCGCATGATTATATATATTCAAGGTATGGACAAGATGGCCTCAGGCTATCGCCATGTTGGAGACTTCACGAAAGTTTCTCAAGTCAAAACTGGACTGTTATTTTCTTGAAATGTGTCGGACTTGCAGGATTTTCCCGAAATTTGTTTACTTCAAACTCTACCGTGATAATCTATATGACTCTGAATTTTATCAATCGTCCCTGGAATATTTATTAAATAATGAAATTAATTATAAAATCAAAATATCAGATTCGCATAACAAGTCTCTTGGGCATTATATAACTACTCTTAAAAATACCTTGTCGTTGTTGGACTATTTATTAATAATTTCTCTTGTACAACGTGAACTAGAAAAATTTCACTCTACCATCTTGGAAAACACATGAACGTAAGTTAAAGGCTTTGGGAATGAATTCACAAATTTTTCAATTCAGAGAAGGTAATTTCGAATCTTTCTAGTTACACACTCTCCCTCGGGAAAAGTTTTTACTGTCACTTGGTTTGCAATTTAAGCTTCCGTTGTTTCAAATATATAAGCCTTCGTTTTTCTTTACTTTGAAATTTTTCAATGGCTTGAAAAATGTCCCCATGTGGGGGATTTCAATAATTTCAAATGTCAGTTCTCAAATTTAACTCAAGAATTTTTTCTTAAACTTAGAAATCTTAAATTTCAATCTTTCATATTTAGGAAGAGTGATTTGCAGTGTATTAAGAATTGGCAAAGAACCAGGAGATTGTTGTGACTAGACCAGACAAGGGTAACGGAGTGGTTATTGAATAAATCGGACTACATAAACAAAACTAATGAAATCCTAAGTGATCTACAACTTCAAACAAAAATTCTAGAACCTGTAAATAAAGTCATTGTAAGGTTAGAAGACCAGGTTAATAGATTTCTGTCACGACTAAAGTCCTTAAAGATAATAAAAATGATACTTACTCTCAGTTGTTCGCATCTGGTGCTAATCTTGCTCAATTATACTGTCTGCCTAAAATCCATAAAGCTGGAAACCTCTCCGTCCTATTTTAGCTTCGTATAACTTACCCACCTTTCAATTGGCAAAATTTGTTGTTCGTCTCCTGTCCCCTTTGCGAAAAATGCTTACACTATAAATAACTCGTTTGAATTCCAAAAAGACCTCCTGGGTAAAAACTTCGATTCAAAAAAGTTTTTTGTCAGTTTTGATGTAAAGTCACTTTTTCACAAATGTACTGTATCTGAAACTATTGCCATTATTTTAGATAGGGTTTTAGCTCAGTTGATAATTTTCATTTTTCATGGTCTCATTGAAGGAACTTTTAGAATTGGTCTTCAAACAATGCTATTTCACTTTCAACAATAAGGTTACCAACAAATTGATGGGGTAGGGATGGGATCACTAGTCGGACCGTTAGCAGCTGACTTTTTTATGACTCATTTAGAAAGTGTAATTTTTAGACAATCTCCCACTCATCTCAAGCCAATTTTCTATCGACGCTTCGTTGATGATTCGATAGCAGTCTTTGATAATGCGGTACAAGCGCAACATTCTTTAACTTCCTAAATTCTTTGCACCCCAATATAACGTATACAATGGAAACTGAGCAAAATGGCTCCCTCCCCTTTCTAGATCTTTTAATTTCGAAAAACGGTGATTCTATTACTACATCAGTTTACAGGAAACCCACTTTCACTGGTTTGGGCATGAATTTTTTTAGTTTACTGATTTCAACTATAAGATGTCTTGTATTAAAACTCTCCTGTTCAGAGGATATAATTTGACCTCTAATTTTACTTTACTTAATGATGAATTTAATAATCTAAGATCATACTTACTAATAATAGTTTTCCTGTTCAATATGTAGACAAACTAATTAGATCCTTCTTAAATAATGTTTATAGCCCTCAACTTCCATGTATTACAGTGCCGAAGGATATAAAATATTTCTTGGTACCTGAAATGGGTCCTTTGAATAAGGAATTTAAGTAAATTTACAAAATTGTTAAGGAAATTTTTTATCATACTGATTTCCGCATCATATTTATTAATAAAAACGTCTTTAGGTAGCTTTTTCTCAGCGAAGGATCGAACCCCTGACTCGTTGCGTAGCGGTGTTGTATATTTATTTACCTGCCCCAGGTGTCTCCTTGGGAATTACATCGGCAGCACTGTTCGCTCTCTCAGGGCTAGATTTTATTCGCATATGGGAATAAGTGGCGAACAGGTAAAATTTTAAAAACTAAGGAAGCCTCGAGTATTCGTGAACACAGCATTAAATGCAAAATTGATGTCACTTTAGACAATTTTTAAAATTCTGGTTGTAATACTTGTCCCAACTCACTAGAATTTTAGAATCCCTTTTCATTAAAGCATTGTCCCCTAGTCTGAATGTTGACTCATCGGCCGTCCATCTCAATTTGCTATGATCCCTCCTCCTTCCCCAATTCCTTATAATCCCTCCTTCCCCTATCGCCCTCGCCATCCTTCGTGTTTCCCGTTCTTGCCTCTGCTCAAATTAGTCAGCCTCGAATACTGCATGTAAGGTAGATAGCTCCATTGTTCCAGTGTACTATTGGTAATTTTTCCAGTGTATTAATTTCACATTTACTACATGTATTTAAAAATAACTCTTAATTTTTATATGTAAATCTGTATAACTTAGAATTTAACCCTCTTTTCTCAGTCTTTTAAAATTTGTCTTTACGAATAGGTTATAGAAATTTTCTGTTTGTTTTTCATTCAATATTGATTTTAATTTCACATGTTATTAAACAGCCTGAAGATGAGCGTATTGCTCGAAACGTTGCGCAATAAAGAAGACTTTCATGGCATTTACATTCTCCTTGTCATTGGATTTCTCCTAAATATTAAATTGAAGCTCTGTAGAAGCAACCCGCATGATTATATATATATATATATATATGTGTGTGTGTGTGTGTGTGTGTGTAGGTCTATAACTGGTTTAAAAATTAAACTTTTCAAACTGTATTTGTAAAATGAATTTTTCCCTGTTTACTTTATTAATTAAATATTTGAATAAGCTACAACTCGAATAAAAGAAAATATATTCCACCAAAGTTACAGTTACATATTTATACATTGTACTGTTATATTTAGGGAGTTAAAAAGCTATTTTTTAAAATTTATTTATATGATAAATTACATTTTATACACATTACCGCGATCCATTTTTGGGCAGAAATTAAATCAATTCAATCAACACTTCAGTTGAAAAAAATTCTGGTTTTGTTACAGAAATCAAATGATGTTAGAATCTTACAGTAATATTACAGTTCATAGATCTAAAGCGCATAATTGACTGTAAACTAACGAACAATTAAAAGTGAACAAACTGAATTAATGGTATGTAAATTTTAACGTGACTTTACAAAAGAATAATTATTGGATCTTTGCAGTAAATATATAAAAGAGTGAACATATATTTTAACACACGTAAGGATCACTTTTTTTTTTACAGAAAATTAGTTTCCACAAAAGAATGGCACAAAATTAGCTTATTTAAAATGGAATTTCTACGATTCCTTTATTGCCACCCTGTATATGTATACTTACAACAATTAGCATAACCTTAAAATTATCTTAAATAAATCTAAAAAATTAAATGAAAATTTTAAATTTGAATAAATTCATATAATTTTGTCTTGCTCTGATCAACCTGTACGGTTTTATATTTTATGTAAAAAAAACACTGTAATTTCACATTAGAAAAAAAACAACAATATAAAAGAAATATAGTTTATGTAAAACCAAAAAACAAGTCATATCTCTCATACACGATTCCGATTTTACTGATTTTTTTTTACGGTGTTCCAGAGACTGAACCCAGTGGAGCATAAATAAAGCCTTAGTTGCGCAAACTAGAGTATAATTTGTTTTTCTGATGCACAATTCCAAGAAAAGTTTACCTACAAATATAAAATATAAAGAATATGAAGAATGACACAAGTGTAAAGAATAAGACGATATTACGAAGTTGAAATATTGTTATTGTTTGGTTATTTGAACTGCTCCTGACTTAATTCATTTCAGCTTGTATATCGTATTGTATTTCTCTAATTTGATGTCTTCATTTACCCCCCCCCACTCTGTATACACATCTACATACACCATTATCTACCTCACGTACTATCTCATTACATTACTGTTAAAAATCTCTCGTACTAGCTAGTGCATTACCATTCTTACCTTTCATATTAACAGTCATTCCACCAAACTGATCTTTCTCACTTCTTCCCAAGTCTTCATCTATTTCCTTTTTACTTCTTTTTATCAGTAGCTTAACATTCTTCTTGCATTAGTTATATAATTCATTACGTTTATTCTCCTTTCATTAGTGCCAAGCTATTTGTAATGTTCTTTTCCAGACTCCCTTCTTTTCTTTCATTTCATTCTTCCTCTCATCGTTCTACTATACAATTGCCTTTCCTTTCATTCCATCAGGTGATGTCTTTACTAAGAATTCCTTATAAACATTCCACATATTTTATACATTCATTTCCTCATCATCTCTTTTCCAAGAGACTTGCTCTACTTTAATTCTATAGTCTGTTGCCATTTTATTATTTTTAGTTTAGTCAAATTTGAATGCATCACTCCTTAAAATAAATAATGTCACATTAAAACTTTCAATAAAAGTTTTATTATAAAATGGGAAAAATGACATTTAAATAAGTGAATGTCGAAAATATAATTGCCGCTAACCATTTACATTCTACAGTAATATTCACAATATCGTTCATTATTTTACCCTTGAAATATATTTTTGTACATCTTAATACATTTTAAATGCATTTTTCATACATTATAAAATCATTTCTAATACATTACAAATACATTTCTAATGCATTTAAATACATTTTAATACTTCATCAACATTTTAAATACATTTTTAATACATCCTAACCTGAAACCTCACTGGAAACTGCTATGCAGGTGTACAGTACTAAACTGCGAAGTAATGCTCTGATTATTCTTAATCCTTCAGTCTCAGCCGTTTATAATGAACGCCTTAAAGACGGTTTTGGTAAGCGGGAATTTGTCATCTTAATCAGCGTCATTACCATGTTAAAAAAGTTGAGATTCGTGTCTCTTTTACGCGTTTCAATGGGAAACGATTCATATCGGCAATACTGTAGAAGATTTACACCTTGAAAGGAAAATATGAAGAAGGGTCGTTTCTATTTTTTATACAGGGTGTACACAAATTATCTTTACAACATCTCTCTCAAATAAAAATAATAGGAAACAAGGTACACATACCGTTTTGCATCATCTGTGAGAGAAAGTAATAACGTTTCACGTGGTAATTGTCAGATGTCAGATTATTGTACAGGGTGTACACAAATTACGAAATTGGTACGAAATTCCCTTAACATGCATTACCCAAATCGGTGGACTGGCCGTGGGGGGCCCATCTCTTGGCCGGCCAGATCACCAGACATAACACCCTGTGACTTTTTTCTATGGGGTTATGTAAAACGTGGCCAACATCGAAAATTTAAAGACCAGAATTGCTGCTGCTGTTGCAAGAGTTGACGTTGAAATGTTGCAGGCGTACATGGATGGAGATAGAATACCGTTTAGACGTCTTACGTGTAACAAATGGTGCCCATGTTGAATGTGTTTGAGGTTATGTGAAACTTTATTACTTCCTCTCACAGATGGCGCAAAAACGGTATATGTAACTCGTTTCCTAATATTTTTATTTGAGAGAGAAGTTGTAAAGATAATTTGTGTACACCCTGTGTGTGTGTGTGTGTGTGTGTGTGTTACACACAGACCGTGCATGGAATAAGGAACTCTTCTGGGTGAATTAAACCCACTATAGTCCGGATAAGTAATGGTAAATGACAAATACTATAGTTTTTCTTTTTCATGATGGAAGCCCAACATGAGTAACGGGTTACTCGCAAAGAGGCTCCAAAATATAGCTTCCCTCACCAACTCTGCCAAGCAGATCGGATCCAGCTTTGGGAGAGTATTTAGGGTTTAAAACCACCTAGCCTACTACATTCACAACCTCAATATACGCAAGAAACTCGTTGCATTCATGTCGGATTGAATACATTAAAGAAAAAGGGGTTACTATTGTATTTTTAGCCAAAAACTAAAAGTTAAACCTCAACAGGAAAATATAAACGTCCGCTTTTCAAGGCACATAACATGTCCATTTAATGTGTTACAACTCAGAATGGTCTCATAAGAAACTTTTATGTTACACACAGACCGTGCATGGAACAAGGAACTCTTCTGGGCTTCCATCATGAAAAAGAAAAACTATAGTATTTGTTATTTACCATTACTTATTCGGACTACGGTGAATTTAATTTTCCCAGAAGAGTTCTTTGTTCCATGCACGGTCTGAGTGTAACATAAAAGTTTCTCAGGGGGACCATTCTGAGTTGTAACATATATACAGGATATATATATATATATATATAATATAATATATATATATATATATATATATACACATATAAAATTTATGCTTAAATTAATTTGGGATAGTTGCTCTTGCATAAAATATTCATATTTAATGATCTTTCTTTATACTATATACCGTACTCTCTTATTAGATCTCTCTCTCTCTCTCAAATTCTCTTTCACTCACCACATCTCGATCTTTCGCATCACACTCTAGTCAAGAGAATTAAATATTTATAATATAATGTTGTAAAGCACAAGAAGTGCTCGTACGAGGATCCCTTTAAAACGTCTCTATAAAGCGATATAAATATGTATTACTCCTCATTCACATTCATCACATATGTATGACCTCGCAATTAAATGCTGATGCAATTAAGAGCCATTCACTAACTCTCCAACAGGAATAAAGAGCCTCTTGTACAAATGAGAAACAAATACACGCAAAAACACTATGTACGTTTAACACAATGAACATATATATAGAGTGTGTCCGTAAATTCATGGTGGGATTTTAAATAGCTATATTATTGCAACGAAACATGATAATGAGATGAAAAAAAGGCAAATTGAAGAACAACTCTAAAAGAATAACTTTATTTAACGTAGTTCGATATGGGCTCCTCTGGTAGCCCTGCAGACATCTAGGCGGTGATTCAATTCCAGCCACACACGCCCAAAAACATCAGGAGTGACGGATGCGATAGCTTCCGTGATTCGCTCGTGCGAGTGATAAATATCCCTAATGGGTACACTGTACACGCTTTGCTTGACGTAACCCCACAAATGAAAGTCCAAAGGTGTCAGGTCCGGAGGGCGTGGAGGCCATGGCTTCCATCCTCCTCTTCCTATCCATCTCTGTGGAAATTTTCATTAAGGAATTCTCGAACACGTTGGCATAGTGCGGAGGAGCACCATCTTGCTGAAAGATGACATTATTGTCAATAAATTGGGGTACTGCAAAAATGTTCCAACATAGCGAGGTAGTTGTGTGACGTCACAGTGGTTCCCGAAGAAAAATGGGCCAATCACTCGATCTCGTGCTAGAGCACACCACACATTAACTTTCGGGCTATTACGCTCATGTTCAACATAGGCATGTGGACAGCCTAGACTAACTACGAGATAAAGGTTAAGCTAGAGCCTAGACTAACTACAACTACAACTTTGAGAGTTGTTCTTAATTTGGCATTGTTTCATCTCATTATCATGTTTTCGTTGCAATAATATAGCTATTTAAAATCCCTCCATACTTTACGGACACACTGTGTATATATATATAATATATATATATATATATATATATATATATATATTATAATATATATCCGATGGACCTACGTGGGGAAAGGTAAGATCAAATAATAAGCAAGTCTCGGTGAATAATAACTTTGTTTTTAAAGAATAAATCAAAGGCGTTCTTGCTCGGCAGCGAATTTCAAGCGTGTTTTCCCTCCCACTGAACTCTTTCTGAACCCGAAGAATGTATTTGACGTTATTAATAATAAAAACCCAATTTAAATTTAATTCCAACTTTATTGGCTTAAAGCAGCAGACTTAATAAAGAATACAGGGTGAGAAAGAGAGAGAGAGAGAGAGAGAGAAAGAGAGAGAAGTAAAGAAATAGAAATAGAGAGTGAGAGTTATATGGAGTTACAAGGTAAGTAGTATAGCCGCAAAAGGTAAGAGTGCAGGAATGTTGCAATTTATTAAGTAATGTTGCAAAGGGGGTGGAGTGATATGCAACATGTTGCAAAGGGTGGGGTGATACAAAGGGGTTGCAAAAAAAGCCCACAAACGGGGTGGGGGATGCTGCAGGTGCAACAAGGAAACTTGGAGGCGGCGTTATCCCCCAAGAGAAAGGAGAGAAAGGAGGAGAGGTGTTCACCTGGCAGGAGCCAAGTGCATATTAAGACTTCAGCCGAGTAGGCGTTGTCTTATAGGCTCCTAATCAGCCAGTTGGCTTAGAAGGCGTAAATGGCTTGAGTTGCCAGATAGCGCCATGTATTCAGGCTGAGTTGCCAGTTTGTGCTATATATTTAATTAATTAATTCTAATCGAAGACTGAGTTGCCAGATACCATTGTATACATTATTATAGACTCCTAATCAGCCAGTTGGCTTAGAAGGCGTAAATGGCTAGAGTTGCCAGATACCACTTTTTAGCATTATTATTGCCAGATACCATTGCATACATTATTATAGACTCCTAATCAGCCAGTTGGCTTAGAAGGCGTAAATGGCTTGAGTTGCCAGATAGCGCCATGTATTCAATAGAAGGCTGAGTTGCCAGTTTGTGCTATATATTTAATTAATTAATTCTAATCGAAGACTGAGTTGCCAGATACCACTTTTTAGCATTATTATGGAGAGTTGTCTCACTAAACAATTAAAAGAATTCGTTCCATTAGCATATTCTCAAATCTACACACACACCACACACACACACACACGAGGAAAGGGATACCGACAATCTGCGTCAACTCAAAACACACGTGTTTGCACTGATGGAGAGTTTGCCAGATACCATTGTCAGGTACACAGTTGCCAGATTGTACCATTTATTTTCTTAAAAGTTGGTTTAGAATTCCGCTAGTAGGTTTAGAAGGCGTAACATGATATAATTAACCAAAAGAATTAAGTAAAACAACATTGCATCATTCTGTTTATTATAAATATATAGAAAATAAATATACATTTCAATAATAATAGAAATGAGGAATATGCATATAATCCGTCAATATAACAGTACAGGAGAATATACACACACACACACATTATGGAGATATATAGAAAATAAATATACATTTCAATATAATAGAAATGAGGAATATGCATATAATCAAAAAAATATAACACACACACACACACAATTATGGAGATATATAGAAATAAATATACATTTCAATAATAATAGAAATGAGGAATATGCATATAATCCTTCAATATAACAGTACAGGAGAAATATCACACAAATATATAAATACATTTCACTTTTTTTTTCAAAATACTAAACTCGCACTTAATCGAGTTACAATTACATCATTATTGCTCTGCATTACGCAGTATATGCGGTTTAATAATATTTCACCGCTTAAAGTATAGGGAAACCTGTATTCGATATGAAGGGCTTTCATATCGTTCAGTACTATTTTTGTTCCCACTTTACAACCGGTTGGTAAGTCATCTTTAAATACGTCTAGAATACAATCAAAAGCACGCACAAAGAGTTCATCGTTAGCTACATTATTAAACACAAGTTTATAAACACGCTTTTCCAATCGAGGGTTTATTTCTACCGACCGAGCTTTTCAATCGTGAACTCATCTTCACTCAACATAGCGGCAATTGAAATAATCTTCTAAATCGTTACGACAACTGCGCGTTATATAAAGAAATAGTTCTTCAGGGTGAACGGTGTAGGTGAGCTCAGCCTTGTACCGATCAATTGCTTTGTACCAAAGTTCATGGTATTTCAAAGAGTCTAAACTTTTTAAATAAACGTCCAGCTCTAGACCATTCTCACCTTGTTCAGCCCTACACTCGGTAAACCCATCGAGCAGAGCGGTGTATGCGTATTCAAGTACTGTATCAAAATAAAGCATATCCGTAACACGCGCGTCTAATATAGGTTTCAGCTTGCGGAATCCGACGATTTCAAACATTCTGTCGAGGATGAAACGGTTTCGCGTAGGAACAAGAGCGTTATTATCAGAAGCATTCTTCCACATCAGCCGTATATCAATGCATGGCCGATCGTTATTTATACACAACGTACATACAACGGCGTATGAGGGTGCGTCACTAATCTGCTCTCTTCTTGTACCTACGTTAGCAGGTATTTTATAACGATCTTCACTCCACTTCTCAACTATCACGAAGATTCTATTCATCTCCTCGACACTTAAATAAACCCGTTTGTTTGTTTGTCTACATTCCGTTTCCAGTACATAGCTAACGGTACCGGATTTACGCCTGAACACGCGCAACGATTTCGTCACGGACACATCGTACGAGGCGTTGAGAATGCTGCTCAAAGGAAGTTCCATCGTATTCGAGGAGCGCACGTCCACTCGGTTCAAGCTCTGAGATAACTATGAGCCGTGTGAGGCACGCAGGTAGGCAGGAACGGTTCGATGGGCGGCTGACTCGATGATACGTGAATGGGTTGTTCGAACTCGTATGATCCGCGAGTCGCACCATAATCGAATTGTTGTACATATTGGGTAGGTGTTTTTCCGTACAAGAATTAATTTCGGTTTTATCACTACCAGACTACGCACCAGACAGTTTCCCTCAGGATAATTTTCACGAACTAGGCACATTTTATGTTTTACTAAACATCTTCACACTCCGGCGCACTATTTGAGAGGAACATATGCTCATATTTTTCCTTTCTGCCCATCAAACGATACTCGTCTCTAAAGTCTGTTAAAAACTCACGCAGGGCACTAGCCACAACCTCACTACGAACCTCATCATGATATACATTAATATAGTGATAAAAATACTTAAGATTGTCCATGATCACGAGATTCACATTTTCAGTCGTAGGGTATGAGTAATCGACATGGTGTAACATGACGTAATACCGCTTGTCACACCACCCATCCACAAGACTCATTATCCATACCTGCTGCTTCTCTTCTGCACGCGTTGTTTCTTTTACTTCACGGTATATGTGAGACTTTATAAAGTTTAGCTCTACAGCATACTTCAGCACATCGTCTGTGCAACGAAAGCCTTCAACGGTCTCACCAGAACATCCGTAGAGTATTTGTACATCTTGCAACTTCGCACAATCCAATGTGGTTTTAAAAGAGGCATAGGAGGGGGGAATAGGAAGTTTTTCGGTATCCACCACATCCTGGCACTTTGCTGAATACCATTTCATAAACGTTGTACAAGCAATATTAAAGGTAGCCATTTGAATACACGTCTGATCTCCTTTTTTTCTTCTACGCTGGCGAATACACGTCTGATCTCAAGGGCTTACTGCAGTCGACTGACCACGCAGGGAATCCCAGATAGTAGCATGACTCACGTTGCTGTCTTACAGTGGGCGGAGCTTAGAACTTTCACCTGCGCACACACAACACACACACACACACACACAAAGGAGAAAGTGAAACGCTAATTGAAACATGATTTATTTAATAAACGAGATATTCAAGTTATATATATTTACAAATACGATTTAATAAACGAGATATTCAAGTTATATATATATTTACAAATACGTGTAATAAATCAATAGATACATCAAAGATTATATACAAGACATTTAAATACGTGTCATAAGTAAGTTAACAATAGCGCATCAAAAGTTATGGTATCCAAAGGGTACGGTATCATAGGTACCAGGTAACTGGTAACGTTTCCTATAGGTGTTACGGCACACCTTCGTACCCCTAAGTTCCTTCACGCCCCCCAGCTTCTGCGCCCGAAAATTGTGGGTGCCTACAATTAGTTGGGGAGGTCGTTCGCCCTCATCATCGTCCAAACACACTAGATCCTTCAACGATTCAAAGTTAACAACCCGCCGATTCGCATGGTTGAGCGTAATACCCTTTGCCTTCACGATATATTTCATATCCTCCCCACCCTGACCCGTACCCCATAAGTTTTAGGTCCTGTTGAGACAAAAGAGTCGGCGTATGCGTTGTCCCCATACTCATCCTTGATCTCATCAGTGAGCTCGCCGAGGAACTCCCCAATAGCGGGCATGTATTCACCCTCCCTCTCTGTGAATATCACGCTATCTGTATCGGCATACAATACTCTCCGCCCAAGAGAATGCAATAGACCCCAAAGTTTTATACGGGCGTAGGCTGTTGTGAAGCTGGCCACAGGTATGTTTGTAACCCTTGAGGTATCTGTGGCCAATTCAGTGTTGTTGTACTTTATTATGTAAGTATTACCTACATTCACGATCTCCATGACCTCTTTATCGGGAGCATTGGCATAATCCCAGACATCACTATAACTTTGTGCCAAATGAATGTTCCCTTTGCCGGTATTCTGTGCAAATTTTCCCCATAGACTGTTTAGACACAACTTTGCACTAAAGCGCTTGCCAGGATTCTTTGCAATTTGGGCACGATCAAGTTGTATACCTTCGCGGTCGCGGTAACGTTGAATATAGGCAGACTTTTCATCTTCGGTATCAACTCCTCGCGGATACCCTGATGCCTCAACCTTATCCTTCAAAAATGCGTTTATATATGGTGTGAAAAGGTTGGGTAGCTTCTGAAACCTCCACACCTCATGTATCTTCAGTATTCTATACCATGGCGTACGGCTAGGGCCAGCTCAGGACTTGTATATACGCCTCTGATCTTACGCTGGTGGGGTATATGGTTACAATCGCCGTTATCTCTTCCGCGCACTTCACGCACAGGGGAACATGAGCTTGTCGTCGATAACGACAGGTAAGATTGGCATCCATAAATTGCGTGGGGGGAGTACGTCTACGAAAGAGAGCCCAAAGTAACGATCATTCAAATTTCTTGAAAATTCATTGATGGAGGGCAGGTTAGGTCCCACCAGTTTCTCAGGAGCGCCCACGGGGTACGGATTGTTCTTCATCACGTATGGGTATAAAGAACAGAAATCGTAGTAATGGAGCTTCACGCCCTCCGTAGGTGGAAAGTATAGTCTGAATGGATTTGTACGTCCTCCAAACAAGCTATCACCACATTTGAGAGGATCCAGCACCATTGAACGCTTGATCGTGTTTATTTCCTCACGGTACACCTCGTCTGTCTCCATCCGTGCATCATATTCATGCTCCCACAAGACTTTGTGAGTGAACTGTGATCCTATAAGTTGATCGCGGGTGCGGGTCCATGCAAGACAGTCGGCAGGAGATCTACCGTGGATATCTCCGGCGATTCCGCACTCAGGACGGGGGCATCCATGCCACCAGCATCCGTTAAAGGAGTACACAGTCTTCACACCAGTGACACGGTTTTCACTTAACCCATCAACCCAAAAAACACGTCCATTAATCTTAATGGGTACTTCACCCGTGTTGCGGGCGTGCTTTATGTATACACCTGTCTGTTGCTGTAGGTGTATGAGCCAGTAAATAGCCTTGTGTCCGTAACTGCGGGGTTGTTTCGGTGAATAATGGCTAAGGTGTCTTTAGGCATGAAGTTATTCTTGAACACCGTAAAACATAATGACGCGATGGTGGTTGCGACTTGCAGCGGATCGCATTTGAAACGGCCTATGTACATCCTTCTAAAGGCCTGGAAACATACTCTAAGCACGCGCACATCATTCACGCAATAACGCTCACATTCATCAGCTATATTATAAGGGTTACTTTCATTAAAACTGTTGTAGTATCGATCAAAGTCTTCACGTTCATCCATACAGTCATAGTTAAAATAATGTTTGGGTGGTGGTGGGCCTACGTAGTTTAAAGTCTCGCTGGTGAGGAAAGTGTAAGGGAAGTATCCTTTGGAAACTTCAGCTGCTACCCATCACCTTGGGTAGCTTTGCTAATTTACAAGGTGTGAATAATAAAGTGTCTTTAAATTGTACATTGCCTCTTATTTGCATCTGTATTAATTTGTTGCCTCTTTTCAATGGATCACCTGTAAATATCTCAGAGGATTCGTGTTCAAGCAACTCCTTATAAAGGAACTGCGTGTCAAACTTTGCCCCGTTATGGGCGAGAATATACACAGTCATTTTTTTGAACTTGTCGGCTAACTTGACAATATAGGACACAAATAGTTTCACAGGACTATCGCGGACATTCGTTTTAAAAACGTTTGTCCGTTTACCGCATTTGGGGCACTCGTCACATTCGATCCCCATACACTCATCACAGATGGTCTGGCTCACAAGTAAATGTGGAATTACCTCTTTGGTTTCAGCGTTCGTATATGTTTCTATATCGTAGTATACAGTTATACAAGGGTTATTTTTAGGCTTAGCATCTTTCATATAACATACATGCTTTACTCCATCCGCCTTATATTCCTCCTGGCATGTAGGACAGTGAATTTCGTCACACTTGTGCTTAAATTTCCCCCAATTATCCATTGTGTGAAACATACCACATTCACAGATTCTCATTTTCCTGCACGTGCCAATTGATTTATGGAAATCAAACAAGTTATTATTGAAGAATGTGCGTCTACACACATCACAGTCTCTCTTCTCAGCTTCAACTACACGGCTTTCACATTTGGTGCTTTTACACTGCTCACATACCATGTGACATTCTTTACAATGTCTCACTATATCATCCGCAAACTCGAGGCACCCCTTACACAAATCATGATGTCTCCCATATTTTCGACTTTTGTCATAACTCGCGTAAAGCCACCTTATATTACGGATGGGGAGATACGTTGTCCCTGACAATCCTAAAATAAGTAGGGGTCTTGTACGATCTCTCACACAGCTTTTAAAAACATACACAGTCCTACGACGATCATCCAACCCAAATACAACTATACGGACATTCATTTCCTGTTCTACCATTCTCAGCTCTTCAGGACCCATATTACAGTCAAATTCAAGTTCACAGTCTACAGCTAGTTTACGGGCACGTTCCACGACCGTAGGCAACCAAATTTTTTGAGTCCGTGTATTTTGTACAGTAAACATACGTGCAAGAGTACTGCTATAAAGCCGCAACCACGATCGACGTTTATATGCTTTCGGTAAATAATCGGAGAATTGAAGTTAAGAGTATACGGTATGGCACTATGACCCGCAACACGGAATACACGATCAATATTTACCGTGAAGTTGTCCATATTGAAGGCTATACTACTTTGGGCGGCTTGCATTATACGTCCTAATATATATTCTACATCTTCAGCCGCCAAACGTCTAAATGGCACTACACCCAATAATCATCTACATCACCGTCATCTGACCCGAATCCGAAGGACAGACTCGTCCTGACTTCACGCTCGTCGCGTTCTGAAGAGCAAACTCTACAATACGCTGTACAACCCGGCGTAGCCCGCGCTCAATTCCATTGCTATACATGGCTCTAGGGTCGACCCTGACTCTATACCGATTTCTAGTCAAGGCTGGGGTGGGGGCTGCGGAGCGCACCAACTCAAACGTTATATCATCCTCAACAGAACGGGGGGCAACTGTGGCGGATGAATTAGGGGATATATTAGCGGAAGGTGCTGCTGGGGGGGCCTGTTGCGTAGGAGGTTGAGGGTTGGGGATCTATTGTTGTAGACTTAACAGAACGGGGGGCAACTGTGGCGGATGAATAAGGGGTAGGCTGACCATATTTCCTTGAGACAAAAACGGGACATTGGGATGGCAAAAAAGGGACGGGGGTTATGTAATATTCTGTATTCATGAAAAAGTAAGTACATAAACAGGGACAAAATTGACATTTTTATTAAAACGACTGGACGGCCAGGAAATATAAAACAAACGGTACTGTCCCGTTCAAAACGGTGCGTATGGTCAGCCTAATAAGGGGATATATTAGCGGGAGGTACTGCTGGGGAGATTGTTGCGTAAGAGGTTGAGGGTTGGGGATCTATTACTGGTGCAACAGGTGCGTATTTCGGTCGCTTTATACCTGACGTGGGGTTCTCTTCATCATACCTCCGCTTTGGACGTGCTACCGGTATCGCTGGTGAGGGTTCGTTGGCAGGGGAGGAGATCACAACTACACTGTCGTCGAGGTCATCCGTAATGTCAATGATGGGGTGCTGTACCTCATCGTCATTCACGGTTCTGTGGGAGAAGAAAACAAAATATAAGGAACAGCACTCAAAATTTGTAATATTTTGTAAATGACCCACTTAGGAGTGTGACGTGTTAGAAATGGACTCTGTAGAAAAATTCAGATTAACGAGCCCATCCACATGTATTATATCTGAACCTACAGGATGTGGTAAAACTGTGTTTATGCTTAAAATCATTAAAGAAAAGGGAGAAATGTTCTCGAAATTTGTGCATAAAGTTATATGGTCCTATTCGACGTATCAATCAGTGTTCAACGAGTACCAAGATGATATTTTGTTCCACAAAGGCGTATATGACGTTAATTCGTTAAAGGGAAATGAACATACAATCATTGTAATTGACGATCTCATGTTGGAGATGGATAAAACGTTTGCCGAGACATTTACAGTATTCTCCCACCATCTTAACATAAGCGTGTTCTTCATCAACCAGAATCTATTTTTCAAAAATAGATACATGCGCGATGTGTCGTTAAATACGCAATATCTAGTCTTATTCGCGCAACGTAGAGATGTATCACAAATTGGGGTATTAGCCAATCAAATGTTCCCGAATCAGCGTAAGAAGTTTTTGGAAGTTTATAAAGAAGCTACAAGCACGCGTTACGGATATTTGCTTTGCGACCTTCATCCGCGAAACACGTTTAGAGTGCTTCTACGAACGAATATATTTCCAAACGAGCCTGAAACGGTGTATATTCCAGAATGACAAAGAGACTAAAGAAATACCGTGAATTAATAAAAATCTATCATCGATTGCCCCGGGCAATGCAGCAGATGTTTATTAAAAATATCGACGCCGACCTTTTAAAATGCATCTGTGAAATCTGTCTTAACGTTATAAAT
The DNA here is from genome assembly GCA_023014485.1 of Bathynomus jamesi. Lineage (NCBI taxonomy): Eukaryota > Metazoa > Arthropoda > Malacostraca > Isopoda > Cirolanidae > Bathynomus > Bathynomus jamesi. The sequence continues at coordinate 990,094 of JAJOZX010000156.1, read as the reverse complement.
TGCAATGTATCAATGAAAACCCCTCAGAAGGCTCGCCTACGCCTTTACAAGAACATAATACGTGCACTCGCTCGTAAAAGTCAAACTGTAGCGAAGAAAAAACGAATTATTGTACAAACAGGAGGGTCATTTCTCCCCATCTTATTTTCAGTTTTGGGTCCTTTACTGACTAGATTAATATACTGTAATGAAGAAAGTGGTAGTGATTCCCCACGAGGTGTACGCTTCACTGCAAAGGAATCCAGACACGGTTCTAGATCCCCGTAAAAGCAGACTTAAAAGAATGGAAAGCGAATTGCTAGCCCTATTAAACAGTGAAAAAACACCTGATGAGAAAAGAATCTTATACCAAGAAGCTCTGCAAAATTTCTTCACGAGTACGAAAATTATAAGAACCCTACAGAGATTCCTGTGGTTATTAGGCACAGCACGGGGGACGATGGACATGGCGACATAGGAACTGTGCCCGACGATACAGCTGACCAACCAAAAATTAAGGGATTAGCCGCACAACATATCGAGCATGTATTAAAAAGCACCCTCCCACACACATTGAGGAGTAAAGGCTTAAGTCTTTATAATCTATTGAATGAGGATCCAGCCATACAATGGACCGATACAGGCGAGATCATTGTGGAAGGATCAAAGGTACAGGGATCGAATATCGTAGACATTGTCCATGATCTGGTGAGAAAGTGGGATAGGCCATCACCATCAGGATGGAAGCATATTAAAGTAAGACTACAACAAATAAATGTCCCTAAAACGTTGATAGGAAATCTGAACAGGTTAAAAGACTTGGAACATGCAACGCATGTGACACAATTGAAGACGCCGTCACCCCCGGCGGTAACACCTTTGAAGAGGAGAAAGAAGAGGTTAAACAACGGTCAACCCTACCCACGTGCCTCTAAAATACGCAAATGGCTAACGTATTAACTAAACGCTATTATGACATTTCTAACCCAGCCTCCTACGGCGGCGTAGATAGACTGTACAGAAGTGTTTACGGAGTAAGAAAAAAAGATGTTGAAAGATTTTTGAGGGAGCAGGACGCTTATACGCTTCATAAGCCTGTGAGAAGAAGGTTTAAAACAGCCAAGACAACGGCTTCCTCGATTGATTCTATTTGGCAAGCAGATTTAACAGACATGCAAAGATATTCTGTGTATAACGATGGTTACCGCTACATTCTATTCATAATAGACGTATTCTCTAGATATCTGTGGCTAGTTCCTCTGAAAAATAAATCACCTGAAACAGTTGCTAAAGCCACCAAAACGCTAATGTTAAAAGAAAACAGGGTTCCTGGCTATTTTTGTACGGATATGGGGAAGGAATTTATAGGCCGTGCTTTTCAGAACATGTTGACAGAGTTTAATATCAGCTATTACACAACCAATTCTATACATAAGGCTTCTTTAGCTGAAAGAGTTCAGCGCACCATAAAGGAGCGCATGCACCGTTATTTTACACATAAAAACACATACAGATTTCTAGACATTCTGGAATCATTGGCATCATCCTACAATCGCTCACACCATCGCACGATTGGGACAACACCTAACGAAGTTTTAGAAAGAGGTACGCTCCTGAGAAGAGATGGATCACCACCACCACCACAATCTGCGCGCTTCAAAATCAATGATTATGTAAGGCTGTCGCGTTCGAGGAATAAATTCGCAAGGGTTTTGAGCAAGGATGGACACGCGAGATTTTTAAAGTTAGGGCTATGAGACCTAAAGGTGAGATAATGATGTATTACATTGAAGATTTGAATGGGGAAGAAATCTCAGGAGGCTTTTACCGCGAGGAATTGCAGAAAGTTGCGTTTAATTTAGGAAAAAATGTGTTTAAAATTGAGAAAATTTTAGGAAGCAAAGGTTCAGAAAATGTACCTGGTGAAATGGCTAGGCTACCCAGAAAGTTTCAACACCTATATAAAAGCTGATGCAATAATGAAGCTTAAATAGTATGCAACATGGCTCCTAACCATTTCTACGTCACACTCCCGTCCTCCTCGTCCCTGTCTGTACACCCTAACAACACACTGGCCAACTTTGTAACAGAACTCCACGGGCACATTGAATTGGGTCGTGATTCGTATGAGGTGGGGATATGCGAAATTCAGCTGGACACCATCTTTTTAAATATTGAACATAAAGAAACCGTTTTTACGATTCTTAGAGACATTGACGAGTGTGAAAAAGCTGGGGTAGCTATGGATGAAACTATACGTATCGCTCGGACTAAGGTTGCACGGTATTACAGTACAGAAGTAAGACTAGGACCGGGTCAATATGTTCGGTCGAGGATGTTGTGAGGCTTAAACGTAAGTTTAAGAAACTCAAACCTTACGAATGATTTAGTATACGAAATCGTAAACAAAGGAAACCCTGCACATACACTAATCCTAAAATCAAAGACTAACAGACGTATTAAAGACCATAGAAAGTTCAAAATTCTAACCAATGGCCGATATAGCGCAGCCTTCCAAAGAGACACATTTCACGAGACACAGCATGACTTGTCCAGATTAATGTATCAATTGAAGATGGAGAAATTGGCTGAAAGGTCCCCAGACATGTGCTATATTTACAGTAATATAGTGGAGCACCAGTTTGTTGGGGATACCCAGGCACGCCTGCTGCGCATTGCTCACATCCCCAACCATAGAGGAAGGAGTTTGAGTATTACATATGACAGACCCCATCATGTGAATGTCGCAACTAATTTAATAACCAATATCTGAATCAGCGCTGGGCTTAGGATATTTCGGGCCCTGTGCAGAGTATACTGTATGGGCCCCCCATGACACAAGTCAAATTGTTTTTCATTGCTAATCATTTTATTTTAGTAGATTGTTAACAAGTACACGTAAAATTTAACTATACAAGTGCACCTGTAACAGAATACCAACAGACCAACAGCCTTTACTATTATTACTACTTATTACTTATTATTATCAAATATTTAAACTATCATAAGAGGTTTTAACCAGCGCCGGCCTTAGGATATTTAATTAGGAATAGGATAATTCAATTTAATTAGGATATTCAACAAAAGTAAATACACAAAATAAAGTTTGTAAATATACAAAAAAGAAAATAACTTAACTACAAATGAATATTTGGCAATTGTAATATAAGAATACTAAAACATAAAAGAATTAACTAGATTTAATAAAAATAAACATAAACCAATTGCAGGTATATATAAGTAACAAAAATCTTTTCATTAAAATCTATCTACTGTTTTAAATGACTGAGAAGAAAAGAAAAATCAAGCTAATACACAAATATATATTACACAATATTACACAAATAAATTACATTAATTTACACCAATTTTGGCACTCTGACGTCGATGGTAAATTTCTATGAAATTTTCGGGGCCCCCTAAGTTGCGGGCCCTGTGCGACCGCACGGTTCGCACACCCCTAAGGCACTGTCTCAATATATATAAGAACGATTGAGGGTGAAAACTTCCCATTCGGTAACGGGAGCTTAACAGTGAAGCTACACTTTCGACGCACTGAGTTATAATGGATAGAACGCCTTTCACCGTCTATCGAGGGGTGAGATATCAGCGCGGTAGTGGATTTGGATCCATTTTTTCATCCATACTACGTACGGCTGTTCCTTTGCTGAAGAGGGGTGCCAGATACCTCGGAAGGAAAGCGCTACAATCAGGTATTAACACTGCAGAAGACATATTGGCCGGGGCTAAACCTAAAGAAGCTCTAAAAAAACATTTAAAGCGTACACGGGACGAAATCATCAAGATGCAAAATGAAAAATGCATGGTGACGGGAAGAAGAAGAAGAGGGCTGCCCGGAAGAAGGGGTCACGTGGTATTAAACGTAAAAGGCTATCAAAAACGAAGTGCTGTAAGCGAATGAAACCTATGGTTGACCACTTTTTTGACTGATATAAGCTAAGGACATTGATCTCATGAAATCATAGTTTGTTTACCACTTGTCGAGAGAGGAGGCACTATTTCTAACTCGCCATGGCACGCTTCATCCACCCATGTAGTTCACAATGCTGTAAATCGGAGTTGTCCCTTTTTGAGCTGCCTCCAACCCAAGTTTCTATTGAGCACAGTGATTTTATTACAATTAACCCTTTCAACACAATTAGTTCCCCGAGTGCACCTATAGAATTCGTGATACCCAGCTCAGGCCCTTACTTTTTTGATCCAAGCTGTGTGCACATGTACGCTAAGCTACGTATAGCCCATTCTGATGGAACGGTCTGCGATGACAAATATGCCGTATACCCTGAAACAAACTTTCTGCACTCCATGTTCAACCAGTGTGACGTATATTTAAATCAGACCAACATATCGGCAGGCACGGGGTACTATCATCTACGCGCCTATCTGGAAAATGTCCTCAACTTTTCCAAAGAAGCGAAGGCTACCTTTTTAAGTGCCGAGGGATATTATCAAACTAAAGATGGAAGTAGTATAAAAGACAAATTTAAAAATTCTAAAAAGAAAATATACGAGTGTTTTGGCCGGCTGCACACAGATTTCACTTTCCAGGAGAAGTTGCTTGTCAACGGGGTGGATATGAAAATAAAGCTCACCCGCACGAGTCCTGAGATCTGCTTAAATCTGGATGCTGATCAAGAAGAGGGTGCAAAGCCCGTTGTGGTTCACATTATGGACACATACCTCCGCGTACGGCGAGTGAAATTAAGTTCACCAAAACAACTAGAAATTGAGAAAAATTTACTAAACGCTACAGTGAAATATCCTATTAACAGAGTACAAATCAAACTATATACGGTTCCTGCAGGGTTGGCATCGAAGCAGATAGAAAACATTGCCCTGGGAAATCTTCCTAAAAGGATATTAATCGGAATGCAGGACCATGCTTCGGTGAATGGAAAATATAAAAAGAGTGCCTTTAAATTCGAGAATTTCGGACTTAAAAATATAACTCTAGACGTTAATGGCACTGCTTTGGGTGGAACAATGGGTACGGACTATTCATCAGACGCTGTGTTACCTCTTTGTGCCAGAGCCTATAGTAATCTGACCCATATTGCAGGTGATTGTGATGAGCTTGGTAATGGGGTAACGCAGGAAGAATTCATTGATCAATTTAACCTTTATCCGTTTGACATTACACCTGACTTATCTGCTAGCGTAAATACGCATTTAACCCCACAGCAGAGCGGAAACATCTCAGTGCGGCTGGAATTCGCCAAGCCTATAGACGCGCCTATTAGTGTACTAGTGTATCTCGAATCGCAAGCCCTAATAGAAGTAGATAGATTTAGGAGCGTTATCACTAACTTTTAAAATGGATGCTAATACACTTCAGAAAGTAATGAATAGTGAACGAGTCACACGTTCCAAATTTATCGGCGTGTTTGCGAAGAATGAAACATTGAGTTTGCCAAGTACGCGAGAATGCGGTAGTCTTATTGTGAACAGAGATGTCATCGGTAATGAAGGGATTCATTGGATCGCTGTCTATTTTAAAAATAGACAGCGCCTGTACTATTTTGATTCACTCGATACTCAACCCTGGAGTGACCCTATTATTGTAAAATTTCTCGCTCAGTTACATATTCCCGAAGTTGTATGGAACCCGTTTCGTATACAAGGATATTTTAGTAATGCTTGCGGAATGTACTGCGTCTCATTTCTCATGCATATGTCATGTGATAAAGAATTTATAAATTTTTTAAATTTATTTGACCCGTGTCACACTCGCCGAAACGATGAAATGGTATGCAGACAGATAAAAATCCGTTTTCCAATTGTACGTACTCGTTGTATAGTATAATGTTTTTGTTCGTGTGTGTATATTTGTAACGGTATATTCTGTAGTTGGTTATTGTACTGATTTCTTTCATTTAATAAATTTATGAAAATATATTGTCTTCTTACCCCAAAAAGATCGAAAAATACTTACATTATTTCGGTGTGAAATTCATTATGCTGACTGATCAGTATATCCTCCGTATTCATGACACGAGATTCTTCAAAAGATTGTATAACACGTGTCAAATCCTCATCGGACCTTAAAGGAATAATGTCATTCTTTTAAAAACATATACAGAGTATACAGACAGACCCCATTATGTGAAGATATCTTTGGTTCGAAACTCATTTAAGAGGTAAATCCAGATAACATTTAAAACGATTGCCATAAAAAAATTCGATTTTAGCATAATGGCGATAAGAGGTAAATCCAAATAACATTTAAAGCGATTGCCATAAAAAATTTCGATTTTAGCATAATGGTGAGTATCTAAATGAAGTATTTGACGAGATACTACAACCCTCCATATATATAAAATCATGTTTCTTGTGAATAAATTATAGACACTTACATTTCTATGGTAGTCCCTTGCGTCGGATTGTAAGGAGCGTCACTGCAAATATCTTCAACGGTTTGCGTTGGAAATAATTCATCACGGTCAATTGCATTAAAAAGATTAATTGCAGTTAATGCTGCAGTGTCACCTTCTTCATACAAATCCGGGGAGACGTACAGTTCGTGGTCCATGGTGGAGGAATGCACTGGCAGAGGGAATGATTATTCACTGACGCGAAAATAGCTACTGTTACTCCAAACTGAAAAATATTCCCTTTTATATGCACAATCGCCAAGCTCCGTCCCAAAAGATTAAGGCCAGATGTTCGTAGTGATTGGCTGCCAGTGTAGCTGGGTGGAGCTATGATAAGTTTGTGTGCCAATCCGCTATGACGGGTCCGGACGAGTAATGGCATCTTTATATTTTCTCCAATAGATTTAATGCTCGTATTACTCATTGCTGTCTTTACCATGTCAATATTTTTCCCCTACTATTCCCGGATCATTAGTCACTAATGTAATCGAGAGGAGTTTATAATAAAGTAATTATAAATATACCCTAATTATATTTTTTAAAAAGAAAAGAGCATTCGGTTTCCACGTTAAACTGTGGGTCTAAGGAGGAGTGAAAACCTTTCCAATTCGGCGAGAAAGAGTTAATTACACTAGGGAACAACATTTTTGTTCCTTGAAAACTATTTAGTGTTTCTTATAGAACCTTTGATGCTGATTCCAAATATGGTTTCAGAATGTTTCTATCACCCATAGTTTTCGAGAAAATAATATTTCCATTTACTCAGAGTTTTCCCAAAATATTAGTTAAAATTAAGTGTACTAATTTAATTTTACTTTCTTTTTTTCCACCGTCAATATAACAGTACAGGAGAAATATATACACACACAATTATGGAGATATATAGAAAACAAATATACATTTGAATGACCAATAATAATAGAATCTTATATTTTTATTTTTACTTACAAGTTATTAGTAATTTTTTCCTAAATTTTTTTTTTTGGCGCATCCGAATGAAACCTAACCTAAAAATGGCACGCATCCAAAAATGGTTGGCCACCACTGGATTAAAGGTACCCGCAAATCTATACCATTTGCCATACCAATGATTTGGAGAGAGCCCAAGAGCGGAATTATTGGACTCCAGGTTACGTGAATGGAATTTGCTGGCAAAAGATACAAGCATATTCCTTTATTTATTAATGAACAAAACTCTCTCTCTCTCTCTTTCTATATATATATGTTAATATATATATATATATATATATATATATATTATATATATATATAATTACACTGGCCAACAAAATGAAACTTTTTTCTCATCACAAACATGATCACACTTTTATTAATGCATTTTTCGCGCTGATTCCGAATCTGGTTTAATTTTTTTCTAGCACGTATAGTTATATAGATACACTGGTTTTGATATTTTTAAGTTTTTGATATTGCTATAAGAAAATTTATGGATGTATAGATCACACTTAGGAATGCTAAACAACAAATACATCATATACCTTATTCAATGTACTTATAAATAAAGAATATATACATTATTTTATTAAAAGCGCTGTGAGTGTGATTTCCTTTTGTAAATTTGGCCTGGATTGTCACGATACAGCATCCAACAATGGTCCGCCATCATGCTCTCATTCCAATATCCTTGGTAGCTCTTCTCCATCATCTGAATATCTTGATGGAAGCGCTCTCCTTGCTCGTCACTCACTGCACCAAGGTTTTCAGGAAAGAAATCTAAGTGGGAATGCAGGAAGTGAATTTTTAACGACATTCGACACTCCATTTCTTTGAAGGCATCAAGGAGGTTCTTGACTCCATCCTTATACGCAGGTGACTTGTTGCTTCCAAGAAAGTTTTCACATATCCATTTGAACGCCAGCCAAGCCTTCAATTCCAGCGGACTTAGGACTTTTTCAAATTCAGTGTCATTCAAAACCTCCCTTATTTGTGGCCCAACAAAAATTCCTTCCTTCAATTTTGCTGCAGTAATCTTCGGAAGTTTCCTTGAAAGGTATTGGAACCCTTCAGAATTGACTTTACCCATTGCTTCAACAAAATTCTTCATTAAACCAAATTTAATGTGAAGAGGTGGCAGATAGATCTTTTGGGGATCCACTAAAGGGAGAGACTGGACATTGCTTATCCCTGGGACATATGTATACCTAAGTGGCCAGTCACTTTTGGTGTAATGTTCTATAGTGGCGCGACTGTCCCACAGGCAAAGGAAACAAAATTTTGTGAATCCTGACTGCATACCCATAAGCATTCCTATAACTTTTAGATCTCCACAAACATTCCATTGATGACTCGTATTTCATTGCCTTAAGGAGTATATCCATATTGTCATATGTCTCTTTTAGATGGACGGAATGGGCAATGGGGATGGATGGCATTATACTGGGTGATCCAGATAAATGGGACCCATAAAAAAAAGCCAAATATTCTTAATATTTAATTCCTTTCATAAAAACTATACATCATTCGAAAGAGTAGAGTTACAAGTTTATTATGAAATATTTATTTTTTAAAAATGACTCCTTTCAAATGTGCTCCATTAGTTGCCAAGCATTCCAGTGTTCTCGCTTGTAAGTTCTGCATCACTTTTGCAAGAGTGTGCGGTGGTATGGAATGTATCTCATTTGTGATGGCGGCCTTCAATTCTTGCAAGGTCGTTGAGTTATTTCTGTAGACACTACTCTTTAAATATCCCCAGAGATAATAATCTAAGGGAGAAAAATCCGGAGACGCAAAACTGCCATGCAGTTCCTCGTGGTATGGCAGGTAGGTCCGTCTTGTTGGAACCAGTGGTTTTCTAGACAAAGATCTCTTAATTTAGGAATAAGGAAATCGGTCAACATTTTTTCGTAGCGATCACCATTTACAGTGACCGTGTTTCCGGTGGAATCCTCGAAAAAGTACGGCCCTATGATCTGAGATGCAGTAAGACCACACCAAACAGTTACACGCTGACTATGCAACGGGACTTCGGTAATATTCAATGGATTTTCTGTTGCCCAGAAACGACAATTTTGTATGTTTACAGTTCCATTCAAGTGAAAATGGGCTTCGTCTGACATAATCAAAGTTGCTAGAAAATTGGTGGTGTCATTTACCTTCTGTTGGATCCATTGACAGAATTGTCGTCTTCGTGCGAAATCTCCATCGTTTAGTTATTGCACTGTTTGAATTTTATACGGAAAGGGCATTAAATTTTGCTTGAATATACGGTGTGTTGTTCCATATCCAACTCCTAACAGCTGAGAAGCACGTCTGATGCTTATGTTAGGATTATCCTGTACAATTTCATGAGTTCTGTTAATGATCTCGTCTATCCTTGCTGTGCGCACTCTTCCAGTTGGTTTTCTTTTTCCAATGCTGCCAGTTAGGGAAAAATTTCTGACGCACCGACGGATTACTTTCTTAGAAGGTGATTTTGACATCTGAAAATTTGTCTTGAAAGATCTTTGAGCTGAAACTACACTTCTTCCATGCTCATAATATTGCTCAGTTATGAAACGCAGCTGTTCCACAGTCCATGCAGTCATCTTGAAGGGTTAGTTTTAACTAACACTTTTATTTAGTTTTGTATCTTATCTTGTCTTGTATTGTCAAAACCTATACAATCGTGTACAAACTTGTAACTATCCTCTTTCGAATGATGCGTATGATTTTATAAAAGGACTTATACTTTAAGAGTTACAGGGGTTTCTTTTGGGTCCCATTTCTCTGGATCACCCTATATTACCATTATGCAAAAGAACTGCTTTCAGGCTTCTCTGCGACGAATCAATAAAGAGGCGCCACTCAGATGCCACATACGTCTGAGATATGGCTGTAAATAGTCCATTGATGTCATGGCAATAACAGAGAGGACCGTCTACTGAAAAGAATGCTGTTAATTCAAAATTCCGCTTTCGGTAGTAACTAATACGAACATTGTTCTCAAGTAAATTGTTCTCCTTTAGTCTTGAGGCGAGAAGCTCTGATTTCTCTTTAGACAGCCATAAGTCTCTAACAAGATCATTCAACTGTCCTTGGGTTAACATTTTAGGCTCTAAATGTCTACCTTCAAAAGTTTACTCTGGTTCTGTAGATGGTCCGGAAACGCCAGTTGCACCTTCATCACTTTCCATGTCATCTATGATAGAATCTAGCCTATCACTTGGGGGAATTTGAATGGGCAATGTTTCATCATGTTTTACTGGTCTACGTGCTGAATCCAAGTTTGGATATACAATCTGGTGTTTGTTCTTGGCAGAAAACCACATTAAGTTCACACTACAAAAATAACAGTCTTCATGATGATCTCTCAGCTCCCTCCATATCATGGGTATGGCAAATGGCATTGAAGCTTTCTTTTTGTTAAGCCAATCACGTAATCCATTTGAACAGCCAGAACAGATTTGATGTGGCGCCCATGGTTTATCTTGGTCACCTAGATGGCAACCAAAGTATAGCTTGTATATTTTCTTAATGTCGGTTGTAATACTTCGTCGCTGTGTTTTAGTTGTCAACTGGCCGCATACGAAACAGAACTTGTCGGGGTCATTCTTACATTGTCGAGGCATGTTGACTGACCTGAGCAAACTATAAATTCAAAAAAAATGTACACCAACTCGACACAACAAGTTCTTGGACTGGACTGATCTTTTGACACACAAAGCACGGCGTTGTTGTCTGAATCACAATGCTGCTAGACGTAAAAGCTCACACCTGAAATACATAAGATGTATAATTAAGGTAATTGAAATAAATAAGATGAATAAACTAAAAAAACACAATAAAATAAACAATCAAATGTTGAAATATTAGTATTTTGCCTATTTAAAATGGTTAAATCTGTGTAGTTATATATATGCCTTCATCTTGAAAACTATACGTGCTAGAAAAAATCTGAATGCAGTTTTGGAATCAGCGTGAAAAATGCTATCCAGCCACCACAAACTTTACTCTGATGAAAAATCTTTGTTGACCAGTGTTATTAGTACTTTCAGGTTTGCTAAGAATCGGAGTGTAGAGAGGTTTTGTTCAAGTTGACGTTAAGAAAGGTAAAATTATGGTCAAAAAAGGCATCAGGGTAAACGATTCGATTTGGCCCAGATTCTCGGAAATCCTTTCCTCGTGTGGTGTGTGTGTGTGTGTGTGTGTGTGTGTGTGTGTGTGTATAGATTTGAGAATACGACCGTGTGTTTTGGTTTATTTTCATCTATCTTCGTAAGTTTCCCACTGTTATTCGATATTTATAATAAAAATAGGAATAAAGTTAATGTTTTAATTCGGTGAAATTCAATTTATATATATATAAGGATTGACAAAATATATGTTTGGCATTTTTTTTTTCTGATTTTCATCCACATGATATGTACAGAGGCGTGTTGTGTGTGCGTGTGTGCACGAGTTGTTCATTCGTTTATATATACAAACACAGATGGGGTGAGGAGATTGGGGGGAATGGACGAGCGTGTGTTTCGAGTTGACCAGATTCTCGGAAATCCTTTCCTCGTGAAAAGAAAAACAACGCTTAATGATTAATTTCTTATATTGAATAATTAATTCTCCTAAAAGGAGAAAATTCATTTGTTTTACATTATTTAGCGTCATTTGGTTTAAATTAATATACGTTTGGCATTTTTTTCTGATTTTCATTCACATGATATGTACAGAGGCGTGTGTGTGTGTGCGTGTGCGTGTGTGCACGAGTTGTTCATTCATTTATATATACAAACACAGATGGGTGAGGAGATTGGGGGGAATGGTCGACCGTGTGTTTTGGTTAATGTTTTAATTCGGTGAAAATCCATTTATATATATATATATATATATATATATATATATATATATATATATAAGGATTGACAAAATTAAATAGACACGGTTATTATGATTCTTTCTATATATATATATATATATATATATATATATATATATATATATATATATATATATATACAAACACAAATGGGGTGAGGAGATTGGGGGGAATGGACGAGCGTGTGTTTTGGTTAATTTTCAACTTTCTTCGCGTGGTTTCTTTACCTTTCGTTTTTACCACTGTTGTTCGGTATTTATAATAAAATAGGAATTAAGTGATTTATTGTGTAAAGAGCGTGTGTTTAAATTATTTAAACAGATGAATCTTCTTAATTCCAACAATTAATTCTGTATTAATTAACTACCATCATATAAATATATTGTGGTATTTTGATTAATATATGTTTTTTGCTATCTGGCAACTCAGCCGGAATAGAGGTCTATAAAAGAGTGAGAAGCTGATGACGGAGTTATTCAAGCTCGGCTCCCAGCCGAGCAAGGACCTCTGGTCCTTTCTCTTTCTGGCCCTTTGGGAAAACCCCTTAGAGGCCTCTTAGGTTAGGTAAACGAAAATAGCTTGGGGGAGACTTCCGCCTCCAAGTTGCATGCCTTGCAATCAAAGGCCGCTACTCTCTCTCTCTCTCGCCCCTTCAGGTGTACCCCTCCCCCCTTGGCTCCTAATCAGCCAGTTGGCTTATTAGGAGCCTATAAGACAACGCCTACTCGGCTGAAGTCTTAATATGCACTTGGCTCCTGCCAGGTGAACACCTCTCCTCCTTTCTCTCCTTTCTCTTGGGGGATAACGCCGCCTCCAAGTTTCCTTGTTGCACCTGCAGCATCCCCCACCCCCCTTTTGGGGGATTTTTTTTGCAACACCCCCTTTGCAACACCCCAACCCCCTTTGCAACATTGCAACATTCCGTCATAAATTGCAACATTCCTGCACTCTTACCTTTTGCGGCTATACTACTAAGGTACATTCGGGGAGGTTTTTGTTATCAAATTGTTCATTTTTAAATATTCTAGCAGTAGTAGAAAGCTTGAAGAGGAGAGAGAGAGAGAAAAAAATTAAAAGAACCGCACAGATTATACAAAATTAATTTAGGAAATCCAACTTAAAAGAGGAAATTTAAAAAAAAAGACGAATAGAACGACGAATTAAATAAAAATATGAAACAGAAATTAAAAGAAAAAATGACACAGAGAAAAATACTCAGAAATTAAAGAAAAAACAAAAATAACTGAATTGAAAGAGAAGCAAGAAGAAAAAAAAAATTCATGTAACTCACGATTAATAAAAGAAACAATGAAGGGTCGTAAAATTACGAGTGAAAAAATACAATTCAAGTTTCTACGAAGAGACAAAAGCTGAAAGGAAAGAAAACAACGAACAAGTTTGAAAGAGAAAATGAGATAATTACAAATCGATAAAGGAGAAAAAAAAATATAAAATCAAAAGTATAAAAGTGGTATAAGGTAACTAAAATAAATTATGTAAATAATAGGACAGAGAAAAATGGACTCAGAGAAAACACGAAATAGAATATAAAGAAGTAAAAATGTGAAATAAAACAGGCAAAATACTCAAAAAGAAACAATGAAAAGAGCAAATAGAGTCGAAAATAAGAATACATAAAAAAAATGGAAAACTCAAAGAAAGAAAGAGAGAAAAATATAGAGAAAATAAAGGCATGAATAGAAAATACAAATTGAACAACCAGAAAAGAGACAAAGAATGAAAGCGAAAATTCGAAACAAAACAGAAGCAAACATGAATAAAAAATATTACTAAAAAATTAAAGAAAAAAATAAAAGAAAATGGAAAATACAAAGGGAGAGAGAGAGAGAAAAAAAAATTAAAGAAAAAAATAAAAGAAAATGGAAAATACAAAGAGAGAAGAGAGAGAGAGAGAGAGAGAGATAATAAAGAAGATGGAGAAAAAAGAGACATAAATCAGAAAGAGAGCAAACAGAGACAAAAATGAAAGGGAGAACCTTCATCTGAACCACAAATCAAAATGCCAAAATCATTTTGATGAATCTGACTTCAGGGATTTCGAATTGAGAAAGTTAAATGAAAAAAAGGTTTACAAAGGAAAGTGGCGGTAAAAGTGAGACTGAAAGTGAGAGGACAGTAAAAGGGATTGGGAGGTGGGGGTGAGAGGTTAGAATGAAAGAGAACAGAGAAAATAGAATGAAATGAAACTTGATTTCTCATACTATTTGAGTTGGCGTAGTGATTATGTTACCCATCAGATCGAAGAGACCATACTACCAAAACTCTAAAAAAAATAACTCAACATAACCTGTGCTAACCTAGCCTAACCAATGCTAACTTAATCTAGCCTGCAATATACTTGGCGATAGAATGTCAAGTCGTTCAGATGTCGTAATCTCTTATGCTACCACTATGAAACGACATTAGAAGCCAGTGTACTCGTAACCAGCACTTAGTACAGAGAGGACAAGATAATTAACCGCAGTCAAAAGCTATGAAACAAGGCGACATGAATTTATTGGTAGTTCCATAGTTGATAACAGTGATAGTTCTGAAAACCCCGCCGCATCCCTTCTACCAACAACTGACGATACTAATCACCCTTCCTGACACCTTTATTTTATACTGCTTTCATCTGAATGCAAGCGTGGGGAATGACTGAAGTTCCCAGTACATAAACAAAAATTCGAACCAGACTCGAGTGAAGGCGAGGATATATCCAAGGACGAATCATGGACCGAGTGCAATTTTATCCCCACTCAACCGCGCAAATGTCATTATTCAGAACTCCTTTCCATAAGAAGAGGTCGAAACTGTAAGACAAGGACGAAGAAGCAGTGGAAAGCCAAAAAAGAATATAAAGCAGACCAAAGACAAATTAAACTTCGCTGTCACTCAACTTCTCAAATAGAAAGATTTTATAGAAGAATTCTACAATATGAAATATGCAAAATTCTTCTTTATACCCTTGTTTAACAAGTGTCTTTTTGTAAAATAAAATGAAGATAAATTTAAAAAATTTAAAATATAATTTACTTGAGTAAATGTGCGTATTGTTTTGCAAAACGTACAATACAGTTAATTTCATTACTAGGAATATCTGCTCGTGAAGGAACAGGATCAACAAGAGAAACAATTTTCTTTTAATTAATCCCTCTTGTCTGCTTCAGTAGAGGAATTTTTAGTTACAAATGAATAAAGTCTGTATAGCTGCAATAATAAAAATACATTACTCGAAAACATCTTATTTAGTAAGTGCTCTACATCGGTTACCTTTCAATAATAATAAAAAGTCCTCTTCGTTATTTATAACAAATAAGTATAATTATCAGAATTCAAACACTAACATTCTGATTTGCTAAAACGGATTTCCTAAAAAATGGTCGTAAATTCATAAAAAAACAAAGGTTAAATATATGCCACGATCATCGCAACGTGTAGAGGGAAAAACTAAGCATACCCTCATTCCAGCAAAAAAAAATGTTTACAAATTAAATATGGCCTTCAACAAATTCAAATTCAAATCAAATTTTCAACTAAATGCGATATACTAAGAAATGGGCGTAAATTCATTAAAAAAAAAAAAAGTTTCGATATACTGTATACCATGATCATCACAATGTGTTTACTCATATATACAGTAATTATATACATGCACATCATTCCTACAAAAATGTTCCTTATACCTAAAATATGGCCATCAACAGATTCAAATTCAAAAGAATTATTGGATTTAAAGGGGATATACTAAAAGATGATCGGAAATTCATGAAAAATAAAGCTCAACTATGTAATATGATCATCACAACGTGTAGATGGGGTAATTGAGCATATAAATACACACCCCTCATTTCTGCTAAAATGTTTTTATACCTCAAATATGACCATCAAGAGATTGAAATAGAAAACAAATATTCGACTAAAAGCGTCATACTAAAAAGTGGTCGTAAATTTATAAAAACTAAAGCTTTAATACACACTCAGATCATGTGTAGAGGAAGAAATTGAGCGTATAAATACATACCCCTTAAGTCAGTGGTTCTTAACCTGGAAATAATTACCCCCCGGGGGTAATTCTGCCGTTTTCAGGGGGTAAGATACTGGGGGGGGGGGGGAATTTTCAATATTTTGGGTTTTATTAAATAAACCATTCCTCAGATCACCTTTTGCCGTTTTTTTGACCATTTTTCGTGATGGGGGTAATACTAATTTCCCTGGATAACTCTAGGGGTAACAATGATGAAAAGGTTAAGTCCTGCGAAAATGTTCCATACATCTCAGATATAACCATCATCAAATTAAAATTCAAAACAAATATTCAAATAAAAGGGATATACTAAAACATGGGAGTAAATTCATAAAAATAACCAAAGCTCCAGTATATACCACGATCATCATAACGTGTAGAGGAGGTACGGTACTTGAACACATAAATGCAGTACATACTCCTCATTCCTGCAAAATATTCCTTATACCTCAATTACGTCCATCAACAGATTGAAATTCAAAACAAACATTCGATGAAATGCATTATACTAAAAAATGGTTGTAAATTCATTAAAAAAACGAAGCTTCAACATTTATATATATATATATATATATATATATATATATATATATATATATATATATTAGGGTGGCCCTTAAAATCAAAAGTTCAAATTGTTGTTCTCTGATCTCCTAAATTTGTTTCAATAGTTGCATAAAGTGCTCTGGTGAAATATAAGAGAAATCGCTTAGAATTTAGAGGTTGCCCTCGGCTGCTATATGTTTCACTAATATAATCACAAATCATCATATAAACTGTCTGTCAGTTTTTATGGTAGTTTAAACATTTATGGTAATTTAAGACATTTATGGTAGTTTCCCATGGAATACAAATTTTTCTGTCGACAATTTTCTTTGAAAGACATTTGTACAGATAACATGCCCCTGGGAGTGACTGGGACACATGACATCAGTAACGACTCACAAGTCAGAAGCTGAGGTTAGGTGCCCGTTTTTGTGATTAGTATTAACTTTATCAGAGTACCTATCTTTTACTTCTTTTTGTCGGTAATTAGGATTATTGCTTCAGTTATTTACTGTGTTTCTGGTTACGTCGTTTTGCTCTAAAATTGTTTTTCTGTTCGCAGGTTATATTGATTTGTAATTCAATTGAATTGATTGATTTATTGTTTTATTGGAAGGCTAATGTCAAAAATAATGAACTGGCAGAATTGAGCGTCCACTTTTCAAGGCACATAACTCAGGGAACCATTCTGAGTTAATTCCCATCATGAAACGGACATGTTATGTGCCTTGAAAAGTGGACGCTCAATTCTGCCAGTTGAGGTTTAAGTTTTGGTTTTGGTTAAAAATATAATAGTTACCCCTTTTTCTTTGATTTATTCAATCCGATGTGAATGCAACGAGTCTTTTACTTATATTGAGGTTCTAAATGTAGTCGGGCTAGGCTGCTTTCCCTAGATCCATGTCCCAAAGCTGGATCCTGTCTGCTTTGCAGATAGCTGGTGAGGGAAGCTATATTTATGGGACCTCTTTGCGAGAGACCCGTTGCCCACGTCGGGCTTGCATCATGAAAAAGAAAAACTATGGTATTTGTCATTACTTATTCGGACTATAGTGGATTTAATTATCCCAGAAGAGTTCCTTGTTCCATGCACGGTCTGTGTGTATCATATATACAGTCAGTGTTGCCAGATGGAATTTTTAAAAATCTGATAAATCTGATTAAAAAATCTGTAGAAATCTGTAGATTTATAATATTTATCTAAATAATAATTTTGACATATTTTTATTTAATTTACTGTCTTAAGGTATTATCAATGATAAAATCTTGTATAATATTTTCTTTATTTTTATAAACTTATATAAATATGGCACTTTAACATAAAAAAAGTAAAGTAAATGAAAGTAAACAAATTGAATTCCGTTACTTTGTGACAAAGGAAATACCTTTTGGTTATTGCTGTAATAACTATAAGAACACCGGAATACTTCTTTAATTCATACACATAAATGAAACCAAAAAAAATCCTTTTTAGATTTAAACAGATAAATATCATTTTTTTCAACAAAAACAAAAACATTCCATGCTACCATGACGTAGAGGGAATATCAACCAATCAGCGCCGATTAAATGATTTAATCGGCATGTATATCGTAGTCAGAAGCGAGTCGACTCGACTTCTGAAACTGAATACCGAGAACATTTGTGTCCTATTGATTGAGACTGTAGGCCTAATATTTCCTTGTTGTAAATTTTGGAAGTAAATAATAATGATTGCTTGCTGGATTAAAAATCTGTAGATTATGCATAAATTATTGAAAAAATCTGAAAATCTGAATTGCTTCATAAAATCTGTAGATCTACAGATATATCTGTAGATCTGGCAACACTGTATGCAGTATATATATATATATATATATATATATATATATTTTAACTGCAAAGAACACGCAGTATAATTAACGTAAAGAACGACACTTGTATAGGAGAACATCCCGCGCAAGATGAGGAGGGAGAACGAACAATGAAAAATGAGGTAACCACCCGGGAATCGAACCCGGGATCTTCCGATTGCCGGTCAGATATGATAACCACTACACAATGGTCCTCACTCGATCAGAAGTCGTAATTCTCCTACATACGCGCAGAAACCAATGCCCCGAGAGGGGCACCTCCCGCATGCCGCACCTTATATACATTTTAACTGCAAAGAACACGCAGTATAATTAACGTAAAGAACGACGCTTGTATAGGAGAACATTCCGCGCAAGATGAGGAGGGAGAACGAACAATGAAAAAATGAGGTAACTACCCGGGAATCGTACCCGGGATCTTCCGATTGCCGGTCAGATATGATAACCACTACACCATGGTCCTCACTCGATCAGAAGTCGTAATTCTCCTACATACGCGGCAATCGGAAGATCCCGGGTTCGATTCCCGGGTGGTTACCTCATTTTTTTCATTGTTCGTTCTACCTCCTCATCTTGCGCGGAATGTTCTCCTATACAAGCGTCGTTCTTTACGTTAATTATAGTGCGTGTTCTTTGCAGTTAAAATGTATATAAGGTGCGGCATGCGGGAGGTGCCCCCCTCGGGGCATTGGTTTCTGCGCGTATGTAGGAGAATTACGACTTCTGATCGAGTGAGGACCATGGTGTAGTGATTATCATATCTGACCGGCAATCGGAAGATCCCGGGTTCGATTCCCGGGTGGTTACCTCATTTTTCATTGTTCGTTCTCCCTGCTCATCTTGCGCGGAATGTTCTCCTATACAAGCGTCGTTCTTTACGTTATATATATATAATATATATATATATATATATATATATATATATATATAATATATTAGGGTGATTCAAAAAATTAAAGTTTTTTTTTTTAATTGCTCAACCTGTATTTTTGTTCCCTATGACAAAAAAGTAGTGTATGCCAAATTTGGTGAATTTTAAATAAAATTTACTATGTGCTACCAGGCGTCAAAGTTTCCCTTTTTTTTCAATTTGTTTTTTTGCAACTTATGATTTTATGTTTAATTGTTTATATTTCAGAATTTTTAATTAATGGTTTATATACTAGCTTGATTTTAATTGTTGTTTGGAACTCGTACTTTTCATACCAATTAATCGATTATGGAAGCTAGGCCTAACTCACCATCACCTAGTTGCTCAGTTGGGAGAAGTTCTACAAGAAAAGAAACTGAAGTGTGGCTAATTGGGCAGCCCTCTGCAGTACTAAAAACATCCGTATTACCATCAGAGAAGGAAATGATGGCCCTCTTCATGCACTACAGAAATATTAAAAAGCAAAGCATTAGAGAATCATGCTGCTCTACTGCAGATGATGTGCTAGCAGTTTGGAAAAAAGCAGGAATACCAGCAAAACAAAGAATACATGTAGTAGATAAAATTCAAGGAATACTGAAGGAATGGCAGCTGCTTAAGAAAAACAAAGCAAACAAATTGAAAAGATCACAAAATTTAAATAATAAAGAAGAAAAATGGAAAGATAAACTGGAAAACTTATTTGACATTGCTCATGAGAATGCTATGCAGCTTATAAAAATAGAAGATGATAAGAAATTCTTGAAAATGCAACGTGAGAAAGGACGTCATGGAAAAATGTACCATTTGATAAGGCTGTTGCTAAAAAAGAGCAAAGAGCAACAGAAAAGCAACAACGTTATGGAAAGAGGAAAGCAGAAGAAGAGATCAAAAGAAAGAAGAATGAAGAGGCTGTCATACTCACCAGTACATTATCAGAATCAGAATCAGAGGAGAGTAAAAGTGATGAATCTGGTGTCTGTGCTGCACAACCTTCAACATGGAAAAGTAAGGTTGGCAAACGTAGAAAATTGTTTGATGATAAATTATTAGGAAATCTTGATGTTGCAAAATTGAGTGACATAATGCGTCTCTAGTTTTAATGCCAACAATTCAAAGTCTAGGAAAAAATCCAGAAGAGTACAATGTTAGCTACTCTTCTATTCGTAGAGGGAGGATAAAATATAGAAAGAAAATTGCAGAGAACCTGAAAGAAGAATTCAAGCCAGAGGTGCCCCTAACAATTCACTGGGATGGAAAATTAATTGAAGATATTACAGGAATGCATACTGTTGACCGTCTGCCCATATTGGTTTCAGAAGAAGGCGTTGATCAACTTCTTGGTGTGCCTAAACTGGATTCAGGTACTGGTCTCCTGACAGCAAATGCTGTGTATCAGACATCGCTTGAATGGGGCATCTGCGAACAAATAAAATGCATGTTTCGATACAACGGCAGCCAATACTGGTCCTAGAAATGGTGCAGCTATTCTTCTAGAACAAAAATTCGACAACGATTTATTGTGGCTGGCATGTCGACACCACATATTTGAAATTATGCTGGAAGCTGTTGTTTCAAAGTCTTTATCACCATCTTCTGGCCCAGATATATCCTTTTTAAGCAGTTCAGAGAAAAATGGTCAAGCATTAATAAGGAGGACTACGAAACAGCATTATCAGATCCAGATATCTATGAAAATATTCATGACATCAACGATGACATAATTACATTTGCAGCAAATCAACTAGATACATTCCAACCAAGAGACGATTACCTAGAACTATTGCAGTTAACAATTATTTTTTGGGGAGGTGAACCAAAAGGTGGAATCAAATTTAAACATCCAGCGGGACTTCATCGGGCTAGGTGGATGGCCAAAATTATATATTCATTAAAAATTTTTATGTTGAAATCTCAGTTCAAAATTTCAGTAAAAGACAAAAAAGGACTAAAAGACATCTGTCTATTTGCTACTCGGTTATATGTAAAGGCATGGTTTACAGCTCTTGTGCCATCTTGCGCTCCTCGTCTTGATCTGGAATTATTACAGAATCTTGTAGTCTACAAACAAATAAATGACACAATTGCATCTGTTGCTGTTAAAAAACTGTTAGGTCACCTCTGGTATCTATCAGAAGAACTGGTAGCCTTGGCCTTTTATGATGATGAAGTGCCTACTGAAACAAAAAACAAAATGGTAAAGGCCTTGCAAAATACAACAGAAACTCTTCCTGCAAAACGGGCTTTTCTAGATCCTGCACTTATTCCAACGAAGAAATTAGAAGATTTTGTCACATCAAATACTCAAAGATTCTTTACAATAACAGAATTTAGTTCAAAATTTTTACTCAAAGATGCTAAAGAATGGCATAATGATGAAGAGTATAACTCCGCTAAGAAATCTATCAAACAGAGGAAAGTCGTGAATGATATAGTGGAAAGAGGAGTAAAATTAATGGATGAATATAGTAAAATACTAACACATGACGAGGATCAAAAACAATTCTTGCTACAAGTAGTGAAAAACTACAGGACTGTTTACCCTGATAGAAAAAAAGAAACATTGATAAAGTAAGGACAGCTAATGTCTCAAATATCATGCTAGTTTAATTATGCATGCTTGTGGTTATGGTAGGACCTACGGGGGAGCTTTTCACATTAAAAAAAAGCAATGCGCCTTGTACTGTACCTCCTGGGTGGTGTGGAAAACTGTACAACAATATTGGAAAAATTTGACAATTTGAGTCGTTCTGTCAATTTTTAATTGCTGGTAGCAACCCCTAAAAATTAAAAATTTGCTAAAATATTTTAGGATAGTTGTTTTTATGCTGAAATAAACCATTTAAAGGGTTGAACACATTAAAATCTAAAATTTTTTTTACCCCTATATTTGAATCACCCTAATATATATATATATATAATATATATATATATATATATATATATATATATATATATATATATATATAAATCATCAAAATCTGTAACAAGGACTGAGCACATAAATACATAACCCTCATTCCTGCGAAAATCTTAATACCTGAAATATGGCAATCAAGAGATTGAAATTCGAAACAAATATTTCACGAAAGCGATTAACTAAACCAATAGTCGTAAATTCATAAAAAACACCCCAAAACTTCAGTATATATACACTTACGTACATCATCACAATGTGTTGAGAAAGAAACTGAAGGTATAAATACATACTGTACTCTTAATTCTTTCGAAAATGTTTCTTGTTCTTCAAATATAATCATCAACAGATTGAAATTCAAAACAAATATCCGACTAAAAGCGATATACTAAAAATGGTCGTAAACTCATTAAAACCCAAAGCCTCAATATACTCGTATATCAATATTATCACAACCTGTGGAATTAAGGGGTAATTGAGCGTGGCACTGCACATCCTTCATTCCTGAAAAAAGTGTTTATTATCAACCGATTGAAATTGAAAACAAATATTCACTAAATGTACTATACTAAAAAATGGTCGTAAATTCATAGAGGGGGAGTACTGCAGCATATAAAATAAATACCTACTCCTGATGACTGCGAAATTTTTCATTATACCTTAAATATGGCCATCACCAGATTCAAATTCAGAACATGTTTATGAATTGAACATTAAAAACAACCGACAAATGAAATTGTTAAAAACGTTTTCATAATATTTAAAATTGTAAATTTCTCCAACTGGAGCGGAGTCCTAAATGATAAAAAACATAAACCAGATATCAGTATAAAATTCAATGAAATGGAATTTTTTAAAATATCTTTAATTAAAATGCGGCATAAATGGAAATTTAGGCTGAGAAACAATGTTTTAGAAACAGAATTGAATTTTTATCTAACACTAGTTTTTAAATATAATTAACTTAATTTTATATATATATATAAATAAAATATTTTGTTTATGCTAAGGCTTCATCTGTAAATATTAATTTAACAATTTTTTAATTTTGTTCTTTGAAAATGCCTGAAGTATGCGGACGAAGCCTTTAGGGATATCATAAGTTAAGCAATCCTATTATTTTACTCAATGATTGTTTTAAATAAAATTTCTGAAGTATCCCGGAAAATGTTTAGAATTTTGGAGAAGTTTCTATTGATTTTTTATAATTTTCTCTATGATTAACATTTTGCATACTCTGAGATCTGTGAATGAAACCACTAAATCTCAAAATACAATAAATCGCAACTCTGTGTCAGTAGACACCTTCTTAAACGAGCGACACAGCAACGGAAACATATCTCTTTCGAACTTAAATATTAGAAGCCTTCCTTGACGGCCAATCTAAAATTGTTACACTATAAATTTACATGCATTATATTGGCCAAAACCTGGTTAAATGGAAATGATAAGTCACTGTTTATTATACGTGGTTACACGAGCCACCATATATGTAGAAATAATAACAGAAGTGACAGAATAAGCATTTTTATAGACACTAATCATAAAAATAAACATATCGAACAATTAACAGGTATAAATGATCATTCTGAAACCTTATCAGTTGAGGTGTATATAAAACACATCTCCTATTCAATATTAGGCATCTACCGACCACCAAACGGTGGTAACTCGCCGACATTTATTGCAAGCGTAGATAAAATTTTAACTTGTAAAATAAACCAACTTGCTAAAATAAATTATAATAATAATAATGATAATTTCTTCTATAATCTCGTCACTGCAGATGGCTTTAATTTAACCATTACTAAACCAACAAGGCTACATAATACCATAGAAAATTTTCATGTTGTAAAAACTTAAATTTTTTGCCAAACCTACTTTTCATTCCGTTCCTGTTCTAGTAAAGGAGACAAGAAATATTTTTCACCTATATCTACATTTTCGCCCTGCTTACTGGTAACATCTGGTAAAATTTGAAATTTTTTCGGATGTTTTGCATATTTTGCTCTATTTTATTTTTTATTTTTCTTGTTTGTATTCTCTGTTTCTTGAACTTCATTTACATTTGTTACTTCTCCCTTTGCTACGATATTTACTTTAACTTTATTGCTATTTTTCTTTTAATCTCTCTTCCGTTTTCTGTTTTCGTTTCTTTGGCTACTTGTTTAGTGTTTCTCTTTCATTCCTCCGTTTTATTCACTGTCATTTCTGCTTCTCCTTTCTTTACGTATTTCTTCAAATTAACGACTAGCTGGGGATGAATTTATTTGCACTATTCATTCGTCACAGAAGAATTTGGTTCCTTTTATTTGCTTTGCGTTTGATATCAGCAGACGTTATGAAACTGAGTAATCTTACAGGATTACAAGAAAAGTCCAGAAAATATATCGAGAAAAACCACATCGGAGAGTCTTTTTTTCCATTTCTTTCAGGTTTTGCATATTTGCTGAAACTTTTGATTAAGTGCCACGTTCTTCAGCTCACTTAAGTAATACGAAGTTCAATAATACTTTGTTTCAAAGTAGTTTTGAGATAGTGGCGAAACGGGAGAGTGAAGCAATATTTTAGTGCCAATACGACTCAGTGTCACTGGGAGAGAAGGATGTGGTTTAAAAAAAAAGGAGATGAAAGTTTTAAAGTGGTCAGAGGGGAAGAGATTCTGGGAGGGATATTCTGTATAAAGGGGAAAGAGGGGGAACCTCCTCTCGTTGATACAGAGTTATCAAAAAATAATATATAAATTGTAAAGTGACTGAAGTCCAAAGATTTTTATTTAAAGAACTTTTCTATTTGAAATTTTTGTTTGTATCAGTTTGTGGTCACTAAACATACACTCACTCAATCATCGATACTATTTTTCATTTCATACATTTCGGATTTGACTGTATTTCAGTTTTGATTGAAGTTTTTTCCATTTTTATTACTCTCTCTCTCTCTCTCTCTCTCTCTCTCTCTCTCTCTCTCTCTCTCTCTATATATATATATATATATATTATATATATATAATATAAAGACTCCATAATTCTTAAGTCTGTTTCATTATGTGCAGTAGTTAACCACTACGCATAATGAAACAGTTATAATTTAAATCTTGTTGTGAATGATCTGATCCTATTTACTAACATTCAAAATTCATTTCGTGAAGGTTACTTAGACATAAGCTTGTACCGAATATGCCTTTGTTTTGAGACAAAGTGGTCAACAAAGTGTAAAAGCGTGCGTATTCTTCCCTGAACTATATGTTGTTATAATGGAAGCGTTAGAGACTCTCACTTCATCTGCAAATGTTAGTACAAGACTAAAGGCTTTGCAATTATACTCTGATGCATCCACATCCGTACTTATTATTTGCCTCAAAATTAGTTCCAAATACAGCGCAATGCTAGAGCCCGTAACTAACATTTTACAGGGAGTCACAATAGAATTGTACTCAGTCATAAGCACATACAAGAATTTTGCACATTATTTAGTGATCACAAGTTGGATACAACTTTTCACTTCAAAGAAATCCTAGGCGCTGCGAGCGAAACTGCTTCACAATTAGGAGTACAATTAACAATTCTTTGTCGAGTTTCTCGACAAGCTTATAGACCAAACTACCCAGTTCAGGTCACTAAAGAATATCATCGCTTCCCAATTTTCATTCCGTATATGAACTCATTGATTACCTCTCCGAAGTAAAGGTTTTCAGAACAAAATAAAACTAATTTTGCTCTACTGCGGTTACATTTTAAAAAGTGTTCCACTGATTTTGCCAAACTGTTGAACCATATTTACAATTTTTATGAAATACATAATTTCAAAGAAACCAAATTATGGTAGGAAATATGGACAAATAAAACAAGCAATGGAATTAAAATTGCTTTCATTGATTTGTTGTAAGATTCTAGACAATTCTTCCCAGCTGTAGCCAAAACTGTAGAAATAGGACAAGCTCTGCCAGTCATTACGTGTATGGTAGAGAGATCGTTCAGTACTTTAAGAAGAGTAAAATCTGCCTTCGTTCCACTAGAAGCGAAGACAGATTGAATGGACTTTGTATGATGAGCGTGCATAAAGTTAAAATTACAAAAACAAACATTTGTTTGGTGAACAAGTAGTAACCAAATTTGCTGATGTCTTCAAGGCGTTTGCAATTTTTATTTAAGGAACAATGAACAAGAATACATATCAACATGCAAATTTTATATATATATATATATATTATATATATATATATATATATATATATATATATGCAGTAAAATCACAGAATAACACGTGATCTTATTAATAAACAAACAACCACAGGGTAAAGGAAAAAGAAACACGAAATCCGAGCGTTTTCGTGATATATTCACATCTTCAGGGACAAGAAAGAAATTTCTTTCTTGTCCCTGAAGATGTGAATATATCACAAAAGCGCTCGGATTTCGTGTTTCTTTTTCCTTTGGTTGTTTGCTTATATATATATATATATATATATACATTTTCAACTGCAAAGAACACGCAGTATAATTAACGTAAAGAACGACGATTGTATAGAAGACATTCCGCGCAAGATGAGGAGGGAGAACGAACAAATGAAAAAAATGAGGTAACCACCCGGGAATCGAACCCGGGATCTTCCGATTGCCAGTCAGATATGATAACCATTACACCATGGGCCTCACTCGATCAGAAGTCGTAATTCTCCTACATACGCGCAGAAACCAATGCCCGAGGGGGGCACCTCCCGCATGCCGCACATATATACATTTTGAACTGCAAAGAACACGCAGTATAATTAACGTAAAGAACGACGCTTGTATAGAAGACATTCCGCGCAAGATGAGGAGGGAGAACGAACAAATGAAAAAAATTAGGTAACCACCCGGGAATCGAACCGGGATCTTCCGATTGCCGGTCAGATATGATAACCATTACACCATGGGCCTCACTCGATCAGAAGTCGTAATTCTCCTACATACGCGCAGAATGTCTTCTATACAAGCGTCGTTCTTTACGTTAATTATACTGCGTGTTCTTTGCAGTTCAAAATGTATATATGTGCGGCATGCGGGAGGTGCCCCATCGGGGCATTGGTTTCTGCGCGTATGTAGGAGAATTACGACTTCTGATCGAATGAGGCCCATGGTGTAATGGTTATCATATCTGACCGGCAATCGGAAGATCCCGGGTTCGATTGCCGGGTGGTTACCTCATTTTTTCATTTGTTCGTTCTCCCTCCTCATCTTGCGCGGAATGTCTTCTATGCAAGCGTCGTTCTTTACGTTTTATATATATATATATATATATATATATATATATATATATATATTATTATTATACAGAGCTGGGCACTTGCGGTTTTTTTTGCGGTACTGCGGTACTGCGGTACTACCGTGTTGGTCGGTACCGCGGAAAGTACCGCGGGAAATTTGAATGCGGTAGCGGTACTGCTGTACTTTCAGCGATCCTTTGCGGTACTGCGTTATGCGGTACCGGTTTGGTAGTGCGGTAGTAGTACCGCAGTACCGCAGTACCGCAAAAAAACGGGCAAAAAAACGCAAGTGCCCAGCTCTGTTTAAATAAATAATAATAATAATATATATATATATATATATATATATATATATATATATATATATAATATATAATATAATAATAATAATAATAATATGAGATGTCACCCCTGGAAAACATTCTGCTGCTGCCTATATATATAAAACGTGTGCGTGGGGGGAGAAAGAGAGAGAGAGAGAGAGTATTTTCACAGATTATATGAGGCTTCTTTAAAAATAAGTTCGTCCACAGAATAATCCCAAAAGGAATGAAATGACAAGGAATGTCAAATAGTAGAGTAAAATAAATATATATAACCAAAGAACGGTGCTGTTTCCTTATTGCTTATAATCATTATTTTGCAGTGCACTCACTTGCTTTGTTAAAGCCACATTTAAAATAAGCGATAGGGAAAAATCGGTGAATTGTCCACGTAGACGGTTTAGTTTTGGGAATATATTGCAACAAAAAGGACATTCAATTTAAAAACTGTCCGCACTGTATATTTTAGAACAGAAGGTAAAAAGGACTAAATATATTTTTTTAAATTTAAATATTTCAAGAGTATTAGGTTAAAAGTAGACTGAAAGTAGCTAAACCGGTTCTTGTTTTGATATGTCCTCTGAAATCAAACAAAAATTATAAAAAGTATATTTCCCGGTATTAAAGAAAACCTTTCATTTTACTTTCAATGTACCACTTTGAATACTTTATATTCATAGTACATTTGGTCCTTATCAAGTTTAATCTTTTTATTTTATTTTCAGAGTACATTTAGTCCCTTTTTAATTTCTGTTCTAAAGTAGACAGAGCGGACAGGATTTTAAAGTGTTGTGAATCTGATGCCTCCCATGAAACTCCCATACACACTTTATATCATTCTAATGTAACTTTTACATTTACGACTCTTAGAAGTACTAATTAAGTAAAAACATCATTATTCAATCTAATCACCAATGGAGTTTAAGGAAAATAAACAATTTCAAGTTCTATTTCGCCTTTATGGATGATGATACACTCTAAAACTGTCCACTCTGTATACCTTAGAACCGAAAGTAAAAAAAGCATTAAATAATATATTCTGAATATAAAATACTTAAAGAGTACACTCGGTTGGCTGAAGGTACGTTGAGAGTAAAGTAAAAGAGAGGAAGGTTGAGAAGAAGATGGATGGACATGGTGAATAACTGCGTGAGGAAGCGTGGACTTGACCTGGGTGGTGCCCGAGAAATGGCTGCAAGCAGGTTGGAATGGAAGAGGTTTGTTGAAGGTATGTAAGTTCGGGACTCTCTCTCTCTCTCTTTTTTTTTGACAAAGCCTGGAAGCGCCACCACGCAAGGAGTATGAAACGCCGCAAGTGTGAAATTTTGCCATGTAGGTGGGGAAAGAGCGCTGGCTCAACAGGACGCCTATGTGATTGGAGGTGTACGCTTTAGTTTCTACCTTTTCTCCCCATCAATCCCTTTTGTATTTACATTCGGGTTCTTTCTGCCTTCTCACCCCAATTAGTTGGGAAGTAAAATTTTGATAATGTATGTTTCTAGAAACTTTTTAAAATTTTCATCTAATTTTAGCGGACACCGCTTTTCAAGAAGAGAACCGATTCACCTATTCTCGATGTACTATCATTGTACTCTCAAAATACTTTATGTTTTCCAGAGTCCTCCTTTTACTATCGGTTATAAAGTACACAGAATAAACAAGTTTTAGAGTGTACTATGTTTTTCAAGTTCCAAAATAGTCTATGTGGAAATCCCCTGTTGATGATAAACTATTCTCACATGTGTAAAGAAAGCCTCTAAAATATCAGTTTATATGCATAAGAAAGCCTTTAAATTGCCCATAAGATTTCGAACGAGGTTTTCGTTTTAGTTTCACCTCATGCAAAGGAATTTCTCTCTCTCTCTCTCTCTCTCTCTCTCTCTCTCTCTCTCTCTCTCTCTCTCTCTGGACACAGTATATATGAAAATGAATGAAAATGAAAATGAAAAAGTTTATTGGCAGACCATTAGTTCATATGACAAATATTAATAATACGGACTGACAATAGAATATAATGAAAATTCAAATACTAAGAATAGAAATATAATTAATGAATAATAGTATTGTCGAAATGGAGCAACAGACAGACGTTTTCATATCATTACCATGCATTCAATAGCTTAGAAGACATATGGCAAGACTGATGAATAGCTTGGATGATGGGGTTGGTTGATTTTTAAATTCTTTGCATTAGATTGTATTGAACACGTTTTATTACCTCCAGGAAGCTCGGGACATTGTAGATAGCAAACATTTGCGAAGCTGAGCACCCCAGGGGAGTTTATGTAGCAGTCTAATATATATATATATATATATATATATATATATATATATATATATATATATATATATATATATATATATATATATACTGTATATTGCTTTTTCTGGAAAGACAGGTTCCGGAACTCTGCTATAAATTTCCTACAACCTTTGCCATTTGTTACCCCATCCCACCCTGTGACCACCCCAAAACAACCCCTTCCCCTAAAAAAAGAGCAAAAAGCGTCCTTCCTATTTCTATAATTCTGTCACATAAGCCCCCCCCCCCCTCCTGCTCCCCCAAAGAGGAAGAAAAATACAAACATGAAATTTTTTTAAAAGTTGAAAATAAAAGATACCGCCCTTTCGGCCGTTCCACCAGAAAAAAACCATATGCATGTATACAGGGTGGGTAAAAAAAAGTGACCCCTTAGAGGTAAACTCTCATATTAAAAAAAGTAAGGGGACTAGAGTTCCCAAACTTCATAGATGCTTACCTTAGCATGTTGTTCGTCTTAATTGAGAAGTTGCTCGATGTGTACCCCTTCCTGTTCAACGCAGGTCTCCAAACCCCCAAACGTTTTTCGATTACGTGAATAATCGTAAACCGATAAAAGATAATAGAGGCCCTCTCGTGGACGCTAATGACGCTTTGGCTTCCGACGCTCAAGCGATGGCGGGTATTTTTAATAGCTTTTTGGCGACAGTTTTTACCGTAGAAGACGTCAATAATGTCCCCGATGTGGACGATATCGTTCCATTTAGCAGCGAGACTATTTTGGATGAAATAACTGTTTACGAGGGTGAGATTACGTATTATATTGATAGGCTAAAATTTAGCAAGGCTCCAGGAGCCTGACGCGTTTTATCCTAGACATCTGAAAGATTTGAAAGACGTTATCGTAGGCCCCTTAACGAAGATTTTTAATCGGTCACTCGAAACGGGGATTATTCCTGAAGACTTCAAATTAGCTAACGTCACACCCATTTTTAAAAAAGGCGACCGCACAGTAGCTAGCAATTATAGGCCCATTAGCTTAACGTCAATTGTCGGTAAACTTTTGGAGTCCGTAGTTAGGGATCGTATCATCGATCACTTAGAAAGTAGAGATTTGATTAATAGTAGTCAGCATGGGTTTCGACGCCATAGATCTTATTTAACTAATTTGTTAGAATTTTATAACGAAATAGTGCGCGAATACGATAGGCACAGAGCGGCTGACGTTATTTATTTAGATTTTAAAAAAGCGTTCGATACAGTTCCGCATAGAAGATTAATTGCGAAGGTTAAAGCGCACGGTATACGCGGTCAGGTAGCTAACTGGTTAGAAGAGTGGCTTCGTGCTAGGAGACAGAGGGTCGTTGTTAATGGTAGTGAATCGGGGTGGTTGGATGTTGGTAGCGTTGTCCAACAGGGTTCAGTGTTAGGCCCATTGCTATTCGTAATTTACATTAACGGCATAGATGTAGGATTGACTAGTAACATGTCAAAATTCGCGGACGATACTAAAATAGGCGGTAAGGTTGTTAACGAGGACGATAGAAACAGGCTCCAAGACGATGTAAATAGGATTATGGAGTGGACGGATAAGTGGCAGATGCAATTTAACGCAGACAAATGTAAAGTTTTGCATATAGGTTCTCGTCACAATAATTACACGTACACGATGGATGATAGAGAGTTAGCGAGCGTTGACGAGGAAGTAGATTTAGGCGTACGCGTATCAAAGGATTTAAAAGTTAGGAACCAGTGCCTGGAGTCTTGCACAAAAGCTAATAGGATGTTAGGCTTCATAGCGCGTAATTTCGAATTTAAATCGAAGAATATTATATTGCCTTTTTAAAAGTCCCTAGTCAGGCCTCATTTAGAATATGCCGTTCAGTTTTGGTGCCCGTATTTGCGTGAGGATATTGATAGGTTAGAAAGGGTCCAGCGCCGTGCCACGAAACTAATTCTGTCATTGCGCAACAAGCCTTGTGAAGATAGGATTAAATTTTGATAAACTGTTCACTTTCGATAATAGCAATACTCGTAATAACTGATTTAAGTTGCGTGGCAGACGTTTCATTACTAATATCGCTAAAAATTTCTTTACGTTTAAAGTAATTGATAAATGAAATAATCTTCCCGCGCCCGTCGTGAACTCTACCAGCGTTAATATGTTTAAGAACCGTCTAGATAGGCATTTTAAAAATATTAACGTTGTTTAATATAATAATAAAACAATTAGTAACAGGAGCTCTGGGGGTGATGTCGGGGATGAGTCTGTTGACGATTAATGCCAGCGTGTGATATGCCAGCAAAAAAAATAAAAAATAGACTAACACAACTAGATGTAGCTCGTAGCGTTAACTAACCCACTTTTTGTTATACTCTTTATACTTTATTTTCTTATCCTCTCCTTTCTTGCATGTCTGTCACTCTCTTTACTTGCATGTTTGTAGTGTGCTTGGTATGATAGTGTTTGTGTTAAGACTGTGTTGCATGGTTTGTAAGCATTCTTATTTTACTTCTTTTCGTCTTTCACCCCTTTCCTTTTCTCTCCGACTATTTTTCTGACTTGTCGGCAGTGGCCGACGGATGATGATGGTGAGTCTTTTTTCTCTTTTTGTGAGTGAATGTTAACCCACGAGTGGTAGGTGTTGCTACTTACTTAACCCCTTATTCTCTTCTCTTAATCCCCTACTCTTTCCTTTCTCTCTGGCTAACCTTAGAGTGGATCTTCGGGTCTTTGTTAGCCTTAGGTTCTGTAGATCTGTAGAATACACCTGTTTATATATCGTTGAGACACCTTCTCCCAGCCGAGCAGAATTCTTCCGCGTAGTTCATCTATGTCTCTTATATTAGTACCAGGGATGTAAACGTTGAACTTCAGGGCTTCCCAAACACCATAACCTAGTGGTGAAAGATCGGGGCTATTAGCCGG
This sequence comes from Bathynomus jamesi, assembly GCA_023014485.1. Classification (NCBI taxonomy): domain Eukaryota; kingdom Metazoa; phylum Arthropoda; class Malacostraca; order Isopoda; family Cirolanidae; genus Bathynomus; species Bathynomus jamesi. Next base: position 956,904 of record JAJOZX010000156.1, on the reverse strand, counting down.
CCACATATTGGGTTCGATAAAATCTGGTGTTTCGTTCTCAAGGAATGTGACAGTTTGGCGTGCTCTGTGAGCAGGGGCTCCATCTTGTTGGAAAGTATACCTTTCACTCTAACTGATATTCGACGAATTAGTGGTGAAAGATATACTTTCCAACAAGATAGAGCCCCTGCTCACAGAGCACGCCAAACTGTTACATTCCTTAAGAACGAAACACCGGATTCTATCGAACCCAACATGTGGCCGGCTAGTAGCCCCGATCTTTCACCACTAGATTATGGTGTTTGGGAAGCCCTGAAGTCCGGAGTTTACATCCCTGGTACCAATATAAGAGACATAAATGAACTACGCGAAAGAATTCTGCTCGGCTGGGAGAAGGTGTCTCAACGATATGTAAACAGGTGTATTGATCAGTGGCGTCCACGTTTGGAGACCTGCGTTGAGCAGGAAGGGGTACACATCGAGCAACTTCTCAATTAAGATGAACAACATGCTAAGGTAGGCATCTATGAAGTTTGGGAGCTCTAGTCCCCTTACTTTTTTTTAAAATGAGAGTTTCCCTCTAAGGGGTCACTTTTTTTTTACCCACCGTCTATACATATATGGGATGAATTTCACAATTAAACACGTGAAATGAATGAATGGTGCAAACTCACAAGGTAAAAGAAAAATTATTGCAAATGCCCTTCGTGTATTTAGAAGTACACCTCATTCCCTGACGAGGTGTACTTCTGAATACACGAAAGGCTTTGGAATCATTTTTCTTTTCCTTGTGGGTTTGAATCATATATATATATATATATATATATATATATATATATATATATATATTATATATATATATATATATATTATATATATATATATTATATATTATATATTATTATATATATTAGTGATGTAGCGGATGTCATTTTTTTCACATCCGCGGATGCGGATGCGGATGAGGATGTTTGATTTCAACATCCGCGGATGCGGATGCGGATGTCTACATTTTCGTTATTTTTTAGGATATATTCGAGATGTGTTGTGTTTAACGTATATAATAAGTTATTATATAGAGAGAGCTGTAGCTATAATGTAGTATAATTGATTAATTGTACAATAATTGCTGTACTTTTCTCTGAACATATAAAATAATATCAAGCATCTAACTAATATAGAAATCAATTAGTGAATTCGTCTGCAAATAAATTCGTTATATTTTGTTGAGTTTCAGCCACAATTAGAAACCATAATTGTGTTACCAGGATGCGGGACGTGAACCCAACTCAAATGCACCCCACCGACCTCTTTCCCAACCTCCACCCTTATAGAAAGAGATCTTTAATTAGCTTGATAACTATTTATATTAAGTTTAAAGTTTTATTAGGCATATTTATAAATGAGTAATTAAAATAAAGTAAACTAAGATGTTCATCGTTTAATGTTCAAACTTAATTATAGGAAGGTTATGCTTAAGGAACATTAACTTTTCTGCCTTTTCTGCTGCCAGTCTGTTTCTCTTTTCATCATATATTAATCCAGCACTGCTAAATAATCTCTCGCTTGGTACGTTTGTTGGAGGACAGGCTAAATGTTTCCTTGCAAGTTTACTCAAGTATGGATAGATATTCTGCGTATTTTTCCACCAACTAATAGGATTGTCACATGCAGCCAGGCGTTTTTCTTGGTGATAGCTCTCGATCATTTTTACTACATCTTTTGACATCGCGTAGGTCTCGTCATTGCTGCTTGACTCAAGAAACTGAGAGACAGATTCTGTGATAGATTTGCTTGTTGAAGGTGTTGGTTCTGTCACTGAAACTTTTATTCTTTTGGTGGGTGGCGAAGCGACAGATTCAAGAGATTGAAGCTCTTCAACTGCTTTGCCAAGTGATGATTTAACTCGTTCTAATGTACTAGTTGAAAATAACTTAGCTTTGTAACGTGGATCTAAGTAGGTTGCAAGAGAGTAACTTCATACAAGAACAGCCTCTCGTCTTGTCGCTTGCATCACTTTTGCGCACAATGAACTAGTTCTATTAATATAGTAGAATTTGATAATTTCCGCTTATTAATGACGTTTTATCTCAACGGTCCACATCCGCACGACATCCGCAGTCCAAAGTGCGGATGCGGACGCGGACGCGGATGCGAGGAAATGTGCGGATGTTCCGAGGATGCGGATGCGGATGTGACCTACATCACTAATATATATACACATGTGTGTGTGTGTGTGTTTGTGTGTGTGTCAGAATGGTCATAATAAAAAGTTTAGAAAATTCAAGGTATCACCTTGTCATTTGATGATACTTCACTAAAACTACTCTGAACTAAATATCAGCCCGATCAAATAAAATTTAGGGGTTGCACATGTCCTTTTTATTTTGCTCTTATAATGCATCATGGTACTGTAAATCCCCTGCACTTTACAAGAAGTATTATCCCCTAAATTTGGACAAGTCACTTTACTCACTGCCCAGGATCAAAGCTGTTTTTTTCGAATTGGGGAATTAGCGTGGATGATATTCAACCATTTAAAGCAAGAACTGCGTCTGTTTTTTTATTATTAAACAGGATGCTGTTGTCATCCTACAAAAGAGCTATTCATCTCTTTGCGAAATCGTTGATGACAGAAAGTCCCCGAATGTAGTCCCGATTTCGAATGAACTCCGGCTCCGAATCTTGGAGCAGTGTTCCGGAGCCGGAGCACTTCCAATCCTAATATATATATATTATATATGGAGCACACGGCTCCAGTGTGTGTGCCCAGCAAGGTGTACGGAGAACTTTGAACTTAAGTCTGAAAGGAGAGTCTTGTTTCACTCAAAGATTTAATGATAAAAAAAAGAAAATGATTAAAATGTGGCGCAAGAATTTTAACAGCTCTTTAGCGAATGATGGCTGTCTCAGGAATTAATATTTTAAGAGGAGTTCTTACTCCAGGTGGAGTTAACAGAGGCGTTGTTGCCTCGGCAAGATCTAGTGCAGGAATATTTAATTCGTTACATAAATACACTGGAAGTCAAAAGCGTGGAATAAAAAAGGGGATGTTTTCTCCCTAAGATGAGCAGTTTCGCAAGCTATGAATAATCATTTGATATAATAATTAATTTTGTCAATTTTACCAGCTCTAACTAACGCCAGAATGCCGATAATAATTTACATTTATTTAAAACACACATTTATATTTAGTACATTGTACAGTTATTACAATTCATTACGACTAAGATTACATACATACGGTAACTGCAGTTATTAAGACCGAATTTAAATCTGACATTAATCAGATTTTAAATACCAATTACACCAAAAGTTACGGTAAATATTTATGGAACGATTCCATTATTGAGACAATAACCAATTAATACCATAATTTACACACAAATTCACATAAATACTAAAAAATCATTATAACAAGTATAATTTATAAGATACATAACGATATACTAATAATAATACACTGACAATGCCTGTTATTGTGTGGAATAATAAGTATTATAACACGTCTTTATAAGAACATTTACAGTCGGTATAAAAAGAGACTTTTCGAGTAATGAAATATTGAAGGTTACAGACAAAGCATAATTTCCGCTGATGTGTTTAATTTGGAGTTTACCTTTACATTTTAAGACTTAATCTTATTTTTCCATCTAGTCGTTGTCAATGCGTTGACTTTTAGTATGAATTATTGAAGGACAAATTTAGAATTATGGGAGTAAAATGATGTAAAATAATGTACGTTATAATAACGATGTACGTCGTATAAATAGGTATAATTTGACACACTTCGATAGATAGAGAGGTAAATGAATGAATAAGTGAAAATGCTTTTAAATACTAAACAAGGAATGATTTTAAATACTCAAATAACGAATAATTTAGTACTATAATAAGGAACGATTAATAATATTTTTAATTAGTAAGTATAGTTAGAACTACGACTGATTTTCCAACCATTCATGAACTTCTGATGGTTGTATGCTTTTTAAATACTTATAGAGAACATTGATTAATACTAAAATTATAACCAATGTAAAAGGGAAATTAGTCAGTTAAATGAATGAGTGAGAATGGATTCGTAATGAAATTAATAAGCGATTAACAAAATAACGAGGCACTGCGTACGATTGAATGAATTTAGTACTCAGTGTATATATATAATATATATATATATATTCCTCTCTTACCACGAGAAAAAGTGGTTGGAGGAATGTCCTCAGCATTTTAAACCAATCTTCTTCAGTCGTTACGTAGACGATTGTTTTATTCTATTAAAATCTGACCATATTGAACTTTTTCGTCAATATTTAAATTCAAAACATACTAACATCAAATTCACGTCTGAAACGGAAAACGATAATTCTTTGCTTTGCCATTCTTGGACATAAATATTACAAGTAGCAATAATCACTTCGTAACATCAGTTTTTCGTAAACCCACATTCACAGGTTTAGAAATGAAATTTGACAGTTTCGCACCACTTAAGTACAAATGTAACCTCATTCTTACCCTTCTATGCTGTTCATACGAGATTTGTTCCAACTACCATCTTCTTCATGACGAGTTGGAATTCCTTAAAAAGTTCTTACAAGGTAATGGTTTCCCTTCTAAACTTACTGACAGTGTAATAAAAAGATTCATGAACTTAAAATTCTCTAATAAAACTAAAATCGTCGTTACTACAGTACAGAAGAAGGTTATATATTTTAAGTTTCCTTACTGTGGGCCCGAAAGTCTTGTGTTGAAGAGGAAAATTGGTAAGCTGATCAATAGATTTTATCCGCAAATTTCTATTAAATGTATTTACACATTAGACCATAAATAACACTCCTTTTTCAAATTTATAGATATAATTCCGAAACTCATGTACTCATCGGTCATTTACAAATATACATGTGACGATTGCACATCGTCGTACGTTGGCATGATTGCACGCCATCTCCAAATTCGTATCGATGAACACAAGGTATTAGTAGCCGTACTAATAATAGACTTACAAATTCTTCCCAATCACATATACGTTCCCACTAGTGTTGAAAAATAATCGAAACTTTACAAACCGGTTTTTAATCGATCTGTTTTTTGAAAACCGGTTTTAACCGGTTATGACCGAAAAGTATAGTAATTTTTAAAAGCCACAATTGAAAGGTACTGACTTTAACTCTTAACAAGCATAGCTTATCGCCTATTTTTTGGTCAAAAGAATGCAAAAATGCAGCATCATATGTATGCATATGAATAAGAAAATGACAACTTTGACATTTTATTTAGCCAAAATAATACATTATTCAAACAATTTAGATTTGAAATAATTTTTTAAATAAAAACATCTATACTTAGAAAGAAATAAACTTCTTTTGTAAAAAAAATTATAAAGAATAAAACAAAATTTATCTCTATTTTGGAAAAAACATTGAAATAAAAAATTTTTAAAAAAAAAACTTTACCTAGAAAACAGAAAATTGACTCTTCGTGTAAGAAAAAATATATAAATTAATTTAGATTTTATCCCTATTTTGGAAATGACATCTTAAGAAACAAAGGGCATTAAGGGTCTTATATTGCGAATAGGGCTTTAGTCGACTGACTCTACACTACAGCCTACATGATGAGACAAACTGAAGATCGAGTTGCCAGATAGGCAAAAATTATACTGAAGAGCAGTTGCCAGTTTGTCACAATTTAACTTAATAGGTAATGTATTCGAAGTTATTTTTTGTGCGCTGTAGCGCGTAGCTGCACGTTCGCGCAAGTTTGAGCCAAATAAAAATCAATCGATAAAACCGGTTTTTTCTTTCGGTTTTCGATTTTTAGGGGAATTTTACAAACCGGTTTTCAACACTAGTTCCCACTCCCATCAGTTAGCCCACCCAAAAATCTACTAACTTTTCAATAATTGTTAAAATGTGTATATATATATATATATATAATATATATATATATATATATATATATATATATATATAATTATTAATTTAATACATACAGGGTGTCCCATAAGTCCGGCATCATAGGAGAAATTCATATTTTTCTATTTCTACAAACCATAATTCATATTTTTCTCTTTCTCCAGGCCATAATGTCTGTGAGCAAGGAAGAACGAATCCAGATAATTCTACTCAGAGGAAATCGGAGTCAAAGAGAGGCCGCTGCTGAATTTAACAGACTGCATCCAGACCGCGAGCCAATAACATTTGCGGCAGCGCATTATTGGGCCATGTAACACCATTACTCCTGACATCATTCACCGTGTGCTTGCTGACTGGGTATCACGTCTGAATTTGTGTATTGAAAACAATGGTGGACATATTGAGCACGTTCTGTAAATAAAAGCTTTTGTTTTGCCTTTTTTTATATTTTTCCTATGATGCCGGACTTATGGGACACCCTGTATATCTATATATATATATATTATATATATATATATGATGAATAAAACCACGAAGGAAAGGAAACATAGAGTGGTGCTCAAGCGCTTTCGTCTAATGACATCTTCAGGAACACTGAAGTAAATAAAGAGTTCAAGATTATATATAGGTTACAATATATATATATATTGTGGGAGGAGCATACAAATTTGTAAGGAAAACTACCAATTTTAGCACTTTGTCTGAATTCAACACAAGATCAAATGGATTGTTTACAACCAATTTTATAGATAATGCCTGAATTAAAAATAAAAAATAAAAAATAAATAAATTGAAAAATAAAAATTGTAAGAGGAGCATACAAATTTATAAGGGAAAATTACCAAAGGTTTAGCACTCTGCCCTTCTTGTTTAAATCCGCTCTGAACGAATTCAAAACAACGGGATCGAGGTGAAAAAGACCTTTGCTCTTGTTAAAGTTATTTGTAAGTTGAATAATAGCAGACTCAAGAATATTTCTATTAACAATGTTGCTAGAGTGAAACAAAACTGAAGCATTATTTCAATCAATACAATTGGATAACTCTGTCAAATGGACAAAAAGGGCACTGGACGACTGTCCCGTTCTAATGGAATATTGATGCTGTTTTACACGCGTGTGCAAATCCTTTCTCGTCTGACCAATGTAAAAGGAATCACATTGTTTACAACCCATTTTATAGATAATGCCTGAATTATTTGTAGGGCTATTTTTTACTATAATATTTTTCACAATATTGTTATATGAAAATACTACATTAATATCAAATTTAGGTACATTAGCAATGCCTAAAATGCCCGGGAAAAATGGAAGTACTAAAATATTCTTTGTCAAAGTGCGAGTGTTATTATTCACACGATAGAAGGTTCGTTTTGCCTTGTTAAGACAAGATTCCATAAACGCAGGTGGGTAGCACAGATCACTTCCAATACCGTTGATTTTTTCCAATTCGGCATCGATGTATTCCGGACTGGCGATCCTAAGAGCGCGGAGAAACATTGAAGAAAATATGGCCATTCTTAATGGGAGTGTCATGTCCAGAGTAAAAGTGTACGTAGGACAAATTATTTTTTTTTTTCCATTTGATCTTGTGTTGAATGAGGACAAAGTGCTAAAATTGGTAGTTTTCCTTACAAATTTGTATGCTCCTCCCATAATTTTTATTTCTATATTTACTATATATATATATATATATATATATATATATATATATATATATATTTTGATCAAGTAAAGATAATCCCTCCCAACAGAAAAAGAAGGGACTATCTTTACTTGATCATTTTTTGGGAGGGATCATCTTTACTTGGTAAAGTTGGTAATACCGCTTTACCGCAATACCGCTTTAATTAAAGTCTTTGGATCAAGTAAAGTTAAGCACCCCCAACCTTTTTTAGTTAGCTTTATAAGGCTAACTAACGAAAATATCACGACCTAACCTAACCAATCGTCAAGGGCGTACAGTTGACCTAACGATTGGTTAGGTTAAGTCGTGATATTTTCGTTAGTTAGCCTTATAAAGCTAACTAAAAAAGGTTGGGGGTGCTTATCTTTACTTGATCCATTGTAATAAATGAATTTTAATAAATTTTGTTTTCAAATAAATCATTTTTTAAAAAAAGATTCTCTTAATTTTTATCCTTATGTCAGACTGCTTCACTTTACTTTACTTTCTGGGAGGGATTATCTTTACTTAGTCATTTTTGGGAGGGATTTGCTTTACTAGTGTGACCTGGGAGGGATTATCTTTACTTGATCCTTTTTTTTTTGTAACCTATATATAGTCTTCAACTCTTTATGGAATCTTGTCCTAACAAGGCAAAAGGAACCTTCTATCGTGTGAATAATAACACTCGCACTTTGTCAAAGAATATTTTAGTACTTCCATTTTTCCCTGGCTTTTTAGGCATTGCTAATGTACTTAAAATTTTGAATATTAATGTAGTATTTTCATATAACAATATTGTGAAAAATATCATAGTTAAAAATAGCCCTACCAATAACTCAGGCATTATCTATAAAATTGGTTGTAAACAATGTGATTCATTTTACATTGGTTAGACGGGAAAGGATTTTCACACGCGTGTAAAACAGCATCAATATTCCGTTAGAACGGGTCAGTCGTCCAGTGCCCTTTTTGATCATTTGTCAGAGTTATCCCATTGTATTGATTGGAATAATGCTTCAGTTTTGTTTCACTCTAGCAACATTGTTAATAGAAATATTCTTGAGTCTGCTCTTATCCAACTTACAAATAACTTTAACATGAGCCAAGATCTTTTTCCACTTGATCCTGTTGTTTTGAATTCGTTCAGAACGGATTTAGACAAGACGGGCAGAGTGCTAAAACTTTGGTAGTTTTCCCTTATAAATTTGTATGCTCTTCTTACAATTTTTATTTTTCAATTTATTTTTATATTTTTTATTTTTATTTTTTTTGGTGACCTATATGTAATTCAGGCATTATCTATAAAATTGGTTGTAAACAATTCATTTGATCCTGTTGGTTTGAATTCGTTCAGAACGGATTTAGACAAGAAGGGCAAAGTGCTAAAATTGGTAGTTTCTCCTTACAAATTTGTATGCTCCTCCCACAATTTTATTATATTTTATTATTATTATATATATATACATATATATATATGGGAATGAACTCAGAATGGTCCCCTGAGTTTTTTATGATACACACAGACAGTGCATGGAACAAGGAACTCTTCTGGGATAATTAAATCCACTATAGTCCGAATAAGTAATGGTAAATGACAAATACCATAGTTTTTCTTTTCATCATGCTAGCCCGACGTGGGCAACGGGTCACTCGCAAAGAGGTCCCATAAATATAGCTTCCCTCACCAGCTATCTGCAAAGCAGACAGGATCCAGCTTTGGGACATGGATCTAGAGTTTAAAGCACCTAGCCATGCTACATTTAGAACCTCAATATAAGCAAAAGACTCGCTGCCTTCACGTCAGATTGAATGCATCAAAGAAAAAGAAAAAGGGGTAACTATTATATTTTTAGCCAAAAACCAAAACTTAAACTTAAAGCTGGTGAGGGAAGCTATATTTATGGGACCTCTTTGCGAGTGACCCGTTGCCCACGTCGGGCTAGCATGATGAAAAAGAAAAACTATGGTATTTGTCATTTACCATTACTTATTCGGACTATAGTGGATTTAATTATCCCAGAAGAGTTCCTTGTTCCATGCACTGTCTGTGTGTATCATAAAAACTCAGGGGACCATTCTGAGTTCATTCCCATCTTGAAACGGACATGTTATGTGCCTTGAAAAGTGGACGCTCAATTCTGCTAGTAGTTGAGGTTTAAGTTTGGTTTTTTTTTGGCTAAAAATATAATAGTTACCCCTTTTTTTTTTCTTTGATGCATTCAATCTGACGTGAAGGCAGCGAGTCTTTTGCTTATATTGAGGTTCTAAATGTAGCATGGCTAGGTGCTTTAAACTCTAGATCCATGTCCCAAAGCTGGATCCTGTCTGCTTTGCAGATAGCTGGTGAGGGAAGCTATATTTATGGGACCTCTTTGCGAGTGACCCGTTGCCCACGTCGGGCTAGCATGATGAAAAAGAAAAACTATGGTATTTGTCATTTACCATTACTTATTCGGACTATAGTGGATTTAATTATCCCAGAAGAGTTCCTTGTTCCATGCACTGTCTGTGTGTATCATATATATATATATATATATATATATATATATATATATTTTTTTTTGTGTGACCTATATACAGTCTCGAACTCTTTATTTACTTCAGTGTTCCTGAGGATGTCATTAGACGAAAGCGCTTGAGCACCATTCTGTGTTTCCTTTCCTTCGTGGTTTTTTCATCATAAATATTTTTCACATGTACTTTCGTGAAATAATTTTCATATATATATATATATATATATATATATATATACAGGGCGTCCCAAAAAAATGTATACACACTTTAAATAATTATAAAGGCAGTGTTTATTAAAATACATTTCATTTTCAAAATGTAATAGAATCTACAGACATTATTTAATTGTTTTGTCAACGCCTGTTTTCAAACTGACGTCCGTTCTGGTCCAGGCACTGCTGATAACGCGAAGCAATGGAATCGCAAACATCACGAAACATTTCGTTTGGTATTTGTGTGCATTCTCGTTCAATGGCTGCTCTCAATTCAGCGACTGTTGCAGGTTTTATAGCGTAGACTTTGTCTTTTAAGTATCCCCATAAAAAAAAGTCTAGTGGTGTGAGGTCTGGTGAACGCGGAGGGTATTCTACGAAACCCCTTCGTCCAATCCACATCCACATCGTGCCAAGTACCACTCGCAATACTCCACTCTTCGGTCCGGATCATCTTCATTAATAGCATGGACTAATCTTGGAATGTAACTTTTCCATTGACAGCGCTTCAAAATGCGTTGGACAGACGATTCTGAAATTCCTACCTCACGACTCGCTTGCCGCACAGATTTTCTTGGACTTTGGTGATACGTTTCCAGTACTCTTTCTTGCTTTGTGGGGCTTGTCGATGTCCGTGGTCTTCCGGAACGCTTCTTGTGGACATTCTGAACAGTTCCATCGGCTTCAAACTTATCTCTAATTCGAGTGATGGTAAGTCGCGTTGGTGGATCTGTTTGAAACTCCCTCCTAAACTGTCTTTGCACTTCAACTGCGTTTTCACACTTCCAGTAGCATTTTAGAATGAATTTCCTTTGTTCAAAGCTTAGTCTGACTGCCATTATTAATTCTAATGGGTTTAACTTCGAAAGAAAGAAACATCAATTGAGCTATCAGCTGTTAAAGTGTGTATACATTTTTTTGGGACGCCCTGTGTATATATATATATTATATATTATATATATATATATATATATATATAATATATATATTATATATATATATATATATATATATTTCACTAAAATATTATTAACACCAAATTCTGTAAATTATTATTAATTTAATAAATTTAAAGCTATGATAGGATAAAATTGGGGAGAATAATTCCAGCGATTTTAAATTTTATTAATTTTTTCAATTTAATTCTAAAGGTGTGGCTTGATATATATATATATATATATATATATATATATATATATATATATATATATATAACAAGAAAAGCGAGACTGGAGATTTATATTTTTCAAATTAAATTCTTATTTATTTCATATTTCCTGCATGAATTTCAAATAAAAGCTTATATGAAACAGCAATTTGAATACATATACTATATATATTATATATATACATACACACACACACACAGACACACACAATATATATATATATAATATATACACACACACACACACACATATATAATATATATATATATATATATATATATATATATATATACAGTGGAACCTTGCTTAACGAGCATAATTCGTTCCCGAATTGTGCTCGTTATGCAAAATGCTCGTTAAACAAGGCAATTTTTTCCATAGGAATCAATGTAAAATATGACAATGCATTCCATGCTTAAAAAATACTTAAAATAATATTTATAATGATATTTAAAGGCGTTTTTAAAATTATTATTGCATGAAATGAAAAGATTATTAATAAAAATTAACCCAAAAGAGAATGTAAATAATTAGTAAACGGTGAAATTTATAAATAACTTACGAAGAGAGAAGGTGCTCCTGACGCACGCAAAGGAAATGAAGAGACAGGGGAGGAGGAGAGGGTTATTGAGGGGAAGGAGGAGAATCGTCTTCGTTCAATGCAATAACATTCTCGACGAGCTCAGTCACTAGCTTTAAATTTTTTAGAGGCACTTTCACTTTCTTTTGGATCCTTTTTCACGAGGAAACTGTCTAGAGTCATTTGTTTTTGTCTACGCTTTAAATTTTTACGAAAATGCGTGATAACATTATCATTAAATAAATTTGTAGATCGCATAGTCACTGCCTTATTAGGATGATGCTTTTCAACGTATGATACAACAGATTCCCAAGATCTCAGCATCTCCCTTATTGCACTGGAGGGTTGTTGTTCTGCTACGGGCGTTTCTTCGTCCTCCCCTGACAAATTCTCCCCCACAATTTCTTGCTCGTTAAGCAAAGTGTCGCTCGTTATGCAAGGTAATTTTCCCCCATTCTTTTGGCTCGTTATACGAATTTCTCGTTATACGAGGCACTCGTTAAGCAAGGTTCCACTGTATATATATATATATATATATATATATATATATATATATATTGTTCTGTACCTTCACAAACAATCGCATTTCATTTATGAAAGAAGTCTCACAAGTGTACCACAGACCCGTGCCTCTGGATAATAAATCCGAATCAAATCCTCGGATTTATATATTTGGTTGAATTTGTTGGTTGGTTTTCCATTTAGTTTGTGGGTGAAATCGAGATGCAGGCCGGACTTCATAGCTTCGAAGCTTTGAAGCTTTGAGGGAGTTAGAGAACGAAGCCAAGAAATAGGAGAATTAATTCATTGACCACAGACCACGACACAGATGCACAGGTTTTCAAATGGGATTTCAGTGGTGTGTTTTATCTATATATATATATATATATACTTTTCAAATTTTCAATTTTTTTCACAAACATTATTTCCTCGGCAAATATTTTCCTCTAAATATACGAGATAATCCCTAAAAACTATATAACCTTCGAAAAGCAGGCACTGCATCTTCTAATAATATATATATATATATATATATATATATATATATATTTCTTGGGAAAGGAAACTAATAAATTCCATAATACATCTAGTAATAATAAAAGTAGAAACAAAAAATAGGAATAAAAAAAATATAAATAATGAGTCTACCAATAACAATGTTAATTAAGTGGAGCTGCAGACATAACATTTTCGTAGCATGGAAACCACAGTTTAGAAGACAAAGCCCGACTGATGAATCGCTCAAACAAATGAGTTTTCTGAGTTTTGAAGTTTTTGCATTGAACTGTATTCAGCACATTTTGTTACCTCGTGGAGCCTCGAAATACTGTGAATAGCAAACATTTGCGCATTTAAGCATCTTGGAGGTAAAGCAAACTTAGAACGCTATTGAAAATTGTTTTATAATTAGCCCAATATATACTCTCCATAAATATAAGAGCAGAATGTACGAAAAAAGAGTGTCTTTATAGTTTTGCTTGTACAGAATCTGAAGTTAATATCATGGTTCTGCGAATATAACTGGCAGATTCTTATGAAATGAGCCAGACCTTTAAATGAAGGCGTTATTAATACTATAGTATATTATCGACACAGTCTAACTTATTTGTCCTCATGTTATCTATACTACATCCTAATTTTACCTCATTAAGAGAAGTAATTAAGCCATCTACAGTTGCGCCCATAAGTATTCGTACAGAGAAATATTTCAGTTATATTCGTCTTTACCTTTTTTACCAATGCAGAAGATAGTTACGAAAAGTTGGGAAAAATTTAACAAATAAAAAAAAATTAGTTTAACTCCAACATATAATGTAAAACATCAAAGAATTTGAGGAAAATAAAAAAAAGTTAAAATGCAAAAGTTTTCCTACATTTATTTGCAAAATTATTTAATATGTTAGGTGTCCACCTTAGGGGTGAAGAATTTAAAAATTTATCAGTAGTTAGCTGTTTATTGATTATAGACTGTTGGCAGTTCTGAATTCTAAAATTTTCTCTGTGAATATTCATGAAAGACGGATGTACAAGCCATTAGTAAGCAATGGGTCGTCGTAGTAAAGCGCCGTCTACAGATCTTAAGAGACCTGTTATTGCTGGAAAAAATTTATAGAAAAATAGGAGAAGAACTTCGAGTTCCATTTACGATGGTTGTTGCAGTTATAAAGAAATGGATTGGCTTTGGAACTTTTCATATCTATCCTATGCAAGGTACAAAAAAATAAGGACAAATGTAACTGAAATATTTATCCGTACGAATACTTATGACCGCCACTGTATATACATAGTAAACAGCAAAGAAGATAGGAAGAGACCTTCGCAAGAAGAACCAAAACACTCGGACAATACATTGCTCCATTTAACCGTAAAAGTTTGGTGAATGTACCAGAATATCAATATATTTAATACATACAATTTAGCATTCCTGTATTTTTTAATTAAATATTGTGATTAACTCTTATCTGATGCTTTGCCGATATCCACGAAACAACTATAAATAGTTGAATTCCTGTCAGTACATTTAACTACATTTTCCTTCAATACATAAATGCACAGATCAGTTGTATGGAACCTTTTAAAACCAAACTGATTAGATGCTTATAAATAATCATTTAACCGGCGTAGCAAAAAAATTTCAGGTAATGTTGAGAAGCAGAAGGCAACAGCAATATACTTGCAATTATCGCTAGATACAATAAATACGTAACAAACGAATGTGTTCCAATAATTCTCCAAATTTTGCAACAAATGATACTATTAATGCCCAGTGTATCATATACATATAATACAAGGTCTAAAACGAGGTCAACTTAACTTGACAGGAAATCTGACGACATATTATGGATCTGGACGTACACATAATTAACATGTCAAGGCAACATATTTTTCATGTGTCTGCTTATAATGGGCATTACAGGGTTAATATATTCATAATATTCTAATCTGAATATGCCCTTCAAAGCATGGATGCAAAATTAATGGCATTTAGTTTATTTATTTAAAAAAGTGAAAGTTGCAAGTAATAGTAATAGTGACAAAAAAATAATAATAATAATAATAATTATAATAATTATAAATACACTATAAAGTTTATGAGGTTTATATAGTTTTAAATTAAATGATTTATTGTATATTTAGTAGAAAATAAATGATGCCTAATAAAAAAATATAAAAAAGAATAAATTACGAAATTTTAAATAGTTGATCGTAAAATGGGAATTTTATTACTACGGTAAATATGGCAGTATTGAACTTATACATCAGTAGGAGCTAATGAAGTGCTTTGTGAATGATTTACGAAATTCATTTAGTGATGAAGCCTGCCTGATATTTATGGGAATTGCATTCCATACATCTGCTCCTTTGAAAGAGAGTGCATTTCCTGCAATTTCTATCGTATATTTACGTTTGTGTATAAAATCTCTGGCCAGTCTGGTGTTATAACCATGGTGCATTTGATTGGGGGTGATTGCTCTTTCATTGGGTTATGTATGTTGATTTTTATTGATAGCTTTGAACATACTGACAGAAACATTTACTTTGTATAAGTCATTTAGTTTTAAAACATTGGGGAAGAGTGACTATGTCTGTTGTCATTATTTGTGAGAGTTCCCAGACATTTTTTATGAATTACTTCCAAAAGATGTTTTATATATTTCTTTGAGCTACCCCATGCCTAATGCAGTACAATAAATGTGGATGGATGAAGGAATAATATACGCGTACATTCAGGAGTGCGTTTTGAGGAAGGGTCTTTTTTTATTTTAAATAATATGAAGAGAAATCTTGATATTTTGGATATGATATGTTGTACGTACATGACTTTTGAAATTTATTTTTTCGTCTAAATAATGCCAAGTACTTTAACTTCATTCACCCTTGCAAGAGTAGTATTCCCAATTTTTATTTGACACTTTGTATTAATATGTTTTATGGTAATAATCACATAGATGACTTTGCCAGGTTCAGTAAAAGTTTATTAGCACACATTCATTTGTAAATATTTTCTAATTGCTTGTTCGTTGACGTGAATTAGAAATAGTAATGGGACTCCACTACTTACTGTAGCATCGCCTTATCGGATAAATTATCTTTTAATTTGATGTAGTGATGACGATTTGACAGATATGATTTAAACCAATAGAGGATATGTCTTCTTATTCCATGTATGTGAAGTTTATTCAATAAACCTTCATGCGAAAGTGTATCAAATGCCTCAGACAAGTCGAGGAAAATCAAGGCAGTGTTTCTTGCTGTTTAAGTTGTGATACACATTTACTAACAATATATTTATGGCATCTTCTGTTGTATGTCCACTTCTGAACCCAAATTGTGTTTTAGTTAAAATATCGTATTTTATTAAGAATTTAGTAAGTTTATTGTACAAAAATTTTTCAAATACTTAACTTAAGGTTGGCAATACGGAACTGGAGCGATAATTGGATGGGATGTTTGGGCTTCCTGACTTAAATACAGGGCATACTTTGGCTTCCTGTAGACTGTTAGGGAATATACCTAGTGTTCCTGATTCATTCATTAGCTTAGTGAATGGGATTTCAATTTCATTGGATACTAATTTGTAAATTTTTACGGGGATGGTATTGATGTCAGAATCTTTATTTTATAGATTTTTTATGACTAGAGAGATATCGTATGGTAAGAGTGGACCAAAGAAAAATTAGCTTGGATTTGGTTGTGGTATGTATTGTAGGTAATGAGTGTCTGTAATTAGAATCGAGGCTGCAGTATTCGAGCCAATATTTGCAAAGAAGTTGTTTAATAAATTTGCTGTCTTTGGGGTCACGGTAAGAATTTCCGCCTTATGTGAGGGAGGAGAATGAATTTGTTTTAACCTTCTTCGTATTAATTAATTCTTTCAGTGTTCAATAGCCTTTTCGGATTGGATTTTTGGCCATCAATTTTTGAACAATAATAATCTGCTTTTGCTTTTTTAACGACTGCATTATGTCTGTTACAGTAATTTTTGTATGTCTGTTCGGTAATAATATCAGTTTTCAATAAATTAAAGAGAGTATGCTTACGTTTAATACTCACAATGAGTGCTGTTGTGATCCATTGGTTGTTGTATTTAATTTTCGATATTACTTTTGATATAAGAGGAAAGTTTATGTTGAGTGTATCCATTAGTGTGTTTGAGAATGCTTGAAATTTTGTTACAATGTCATAGTTACTTTCGGTTAATCTAGTCCAGTCAAAAGCTATTATTTCTCTCAGGAACTTCAATGTGTTATTATATGTGTAAGATCTATAGTCAACTTTTATAGTTTCCTTTGTTGAGAAATGGGTGATTAGCATGGTGTATGTAGGCAAATGATCTGTGATATTTAATATAATTATACCCGAAATGCAGTCAAATGGAAACCGCACCCAGATCTAATCTAGCAGAGTCGAATTTCTAATGTCATTGTGAAGTCTAGTTGGATTTGTAATAGCTAATTTAAAACCACTTGCAGTCATGATATTGTGAAGAAACACACACACACACACACACACACACACACACATGTGTATATATATAATATATACATTTTAACTGCAAACACGCAGTATAATTAACGTAAAGAACGACGCTTGTATAGGAGATATTCCGCGCAAAATGAGAGAGAGAGAACGAAACAAATGAAAAAATGAGGTAACCATGTTACGGCATGCGGGAGGTGCCCCCTTGGGGCATTGGTTTCTGCGCATATGTAGAAGAATTACGGCATTTGAATGAGTGAGGCCCATGGTGTAATGGTTATCATATCTGACCGGCAATCGGAAGATCCCGGGTTCGATTCCCGGGTGGTTACCTCATTTTTTCATTTGTTTCGTTCTCTCTCTCTCATCTTGCGCGTCGTTCTTTACGTTATATATATATATATATATATATATATATATATATATACAGGGCGTCCCAAAAAAATTTATACACACTTTAACAGCTGATAGCTCAATTGATGTTTCTTTCTTTCCAAGTTAAACCCATTAGAATTAATAATGGCAGTCAGACTAAGCTTTGAACAAAGGAAATTCATTCTAAAATGCTACTGGAAGTGTGAAAACGCAGTTGAAGTGCAAAGACAGTTTAGGAGGGAGTTTCAAACAGATCCACCAACGCGACTTACCATCACTCGAATTAGAGATAAGTTTGAAGCCGATGGAACTGTTCAGAATGTCCACAAGAAGCGTTCCGGAAGACCACGGACATCGACAAGCCCCACAAAGCAAGAAAGAGTACTGGAAACGTATCACCAAAGTCCAAGAAAATCTGTGCGGCAAGCGAGTCGTGAGGTAGGAATTTCAGAATCGTCTGTCCAACGCATTTTGAAGCGCTGTCAATGGAAAAGTTACATTCCAAGATTAGTCCATGCTATTAATGAAGATGATCCGGACCGAAGAGTGGAGTATTGCGAGTGGTACTTGGCACGATGTGGATGTGGATTGGACGAAGGGGTTTCGTAGAATACCCTCCGCGTTCACCAGACCTCACACCACTAGACTTTTTTTTATGGGGATACTTAAAAGACAAAGTCTACGCTATAAAACCTGCAACAGTCGCTGAATTGAGAGCAGCCATTGAACGAGAATGCACACAAATACCAAACGAAATGTTTCGTGATGTTTGCGATTCCATTGCTTCGCGTTATCAGCAGTGCCTGGACCAGAACGGACGTCAGTTTGAAAACAGGCGTTGACAAAACAATTAAATAATGTCTGTAGATTCTATTACATTTTGAAAATGAAATGTATTTTAATAAACACTGCCTTTATAATTATTTAAAGTGTGTATACATTTGTTTGGGACGCCCTATATATATATATATATATATATACACCACCGCCTCGGTGGTGTAGTGGTTAGCCGGCGCGCAGCAAAACTCACCTGCATCCTTCCACACAATAAAGAATGTCGTTGGTAGATAAATGGGTATCCTAGGTGGCCTAGTGATTAAGACGCTGGGCTGCTGGTGGGGCGTGGTTCGGATTCCACGTTAAACTGTTGGTCTAAGGTGGAGTGAAAAGCTTGACCTCTGTCAGAATGAACAATTCGGGCGGAAGCTAACCAAAGGTTACCAAAGGTATATATATATATATATATATATATTTGCATGTTCTTTTGTGTGATCAATATTTAAATCTCTTGCAATAACACAATTGTTACCAGTATAATTGGATGTTAGAATTCTATCGATATTTGTAATAAAAGTTGGTACGTTACCAGTTGGTGGTCGGTAAATGCCTAAAATTGAATACTGGATGTTATGAATAAACATTTGAATTGCAAGTGTTTGTGAGGGATTGTTTATGCTTGTCAAATCTTTAATACTGTTACTCTTGCAGTTTGATTCTACTTACAACTCTTTCCCTATGGTAGTTTATGTTCCGTGGAATGTTAAAAAAGATATTATTTTCATTTAACCAGGTTTCAGTTAGTACAGGGTGTTTCAAAAGTTCGGAATCATAGGAATATTTATTTTTCAATTATATATTTATATATATACAGGGTGGCGCAAAAGTCGCGCATCATAGGAATTTTCAGTGTTGATTATAATATATTATTTTTTTCTTTTAGGTAGGGGATGACTACGAAATTAGCAATAGACGGGAGGGTGAGCTTGGTTTTAATGCATGGAATACCAGGTACTACAAATCGATGAATATCAGATTCAGTAACATTTTGAGAAAGTAAAAAAATAAAAATAAAAAATAACAAAAATAAAAAGGGGTTGCAGTAAAGCAAGAACGTATATAAGAACGTAATATTATATATGCATCCACAGTGAGACTGTAAAGTTGAAAGTTAGAAAATTATATAATTGTAAAAATTAAAAATTAAAAATTAAATTAAAATTAAACATTATATCATTCTAAAATATTAACATTAACGATTACAGACTTTGAAGGACTATGAAAATAGCAAAATTATATAATTATTTTTATCATTTATTTACAAGTGTATAGTTTTCATAGATCGGTATAATTTTATTATTAAATACGGATGCTGTATACAGTTGTAAACTGCCTTTAGCAAGCGTTAACGCTTTACAAGCCAAAATCTACTAATTAGATGTAATTATTATAATTATATAATAGATATGATTACAAGATTTTTATAGATTTTTATAATAGGCTTCAAAGACTAAAGGAAACTTACAGACGTAAATTCGAGGTCTGTTCAAAAGTATCCGGACAAGGTGTTTATTTTTAGAACAAGGCCACGCTTTGGAGTTGTGACTGTGTTAAACATGTCTTTGCATGTCGAGGCAAGTTGACTGATAGGGTTGCACTTCATTGTGTAGCGTCACTCCACTGTGGTGAACCGATAAAGTTAAACATGTTTTGTTTCGTGGCGATTTCTTCATGCTACTTGTTTTTTTTACTGTGAAAGTGTTGTGCACCATGAATATACTACACAGAGACAAAGAATCAAAAGGAATTTTACATTGAAGTTTTAAGACGTCTACGTGAAGCAGGTCGGAGGAAACGGCAGCAGAAGTTGGAGTCTGGAAACTGGATGCTTTATGATGATAACGTGTCATCTCACTCGTAGCAACTTGTCCAGCAATTTTTGACCAAAAACGCTCTCCCCCAAGTACAGCAGCCTTCTTATTCGCCGGATTTGGTTCCATGCGACTTTTATTTTTTTTCCGAAGCTCAAACAAACCCTGAAAGGACGCCGATTCGATGATGTTGAGACCATTAAAAGAAATTCGACGGAGCAGCTTTTAGCAATTCCAAAAATTCTTTAGAAAAATGTTTTCAACAGTAGCAGGATAATAATGAAATAATAATAATGAATAATAATGAAATAATGAATAATAATAATGATAATAATGAAATGTGAGTGTGGGGAAAAGTGATAGGAGAGATTTATCGAAGAAAAATAATGAGAGTTTTAGCAAGGAGAAAGAAAGGAGTGCGTTCAGTAACTTCGGAATTTGTTAAGTTTTAATTGCTTTATAAAAGATGAGAAAGCATTGATTGCGTTTAATTTATTTGGCAGATTGTTCCATGATTCCATCGCTAAATAGTTGTAAGAATTTCTATTACATTGAAGAGTATACAGTAAGCCCTTCGTGTTCGCGAGTTCGCTTTTCGCGAATTTCAAGTATTCGCGAATTGATAAATGTATACCAATTTCTAATTCGCGACCCATCGACTTCCAGTATTCGCGAGTTTGCCTGCCCATCACCCTACCCCCGCCCCTCCTCCCACCCACCCTATCAACCCCGGGCGCCCACTCTGTCCTTCCTCACTGCGGTTTTCGACTCCCTATCGTGAACTTATGCTATTTATTTTGCTTATTTACCCTTAATCATGGCCTCTAATCTGAATATGAAGACTATCTCAGAAATTATACAAATGCAAAAAGTCATCACTGACAAAATTATGGAGTTGGATCCAGTGATGAAGAGGAGCATTAAGTTGAAGAGAGAGGTAGAGGTTGCGTTGCTACCCTACAAAGAACTCCATAGAAGTTCTTAGCCGTATACTCAGACGTATGCTTAGCCGTATGCTTAGCATACGCTAAGCAGATGCCCATCACAATGTTATTTCGCCCTTCAGCCTCCACTTCAGCTTCAGGCACCGCCACATTAAACGATCCTCCCGGGGAATCACCCTTCTGACTTCCCCTCCAACACCACCGCCATCGTCATCACATCATTATCGTCACCATCATCATCATTAAGGGGGGAGCTTAATAAAGATTTCAAAATCGTTAATAAAATCGATAACGTAACGATAACGATAACGTAAATTTTGACAAATTGTTTACTTTCGATAATAGCAATACTCGTAATAACGGATTTAAATTACGTGGCAGACGTTTCATTACTAACATCGCTAAAAACTTTTTTACGTTTAAAGTAATTGATAAATGGAATAATTTTCCCGCGTCCGTCGTGAACTCTACCAGCGTTAACACGTTTAAAAACCGTTTAGATAGGCATTTTAAAAATATTAACGTCGTTTAAAATAATAAAACAATTAACAACAGGAGCTCTGGGGGTAATGGTCGAGGTTTGAGTCTGTTGACGAGTAATGCCAGCTTGTGACACACCAGCGTGTGATATGCCAGCAATAAAATTTTATTAAAAACAAATTATTTTAACACGAACTTAGCTGTAGCTCGTACCGTAAACTAACCCACGTTTTGTTATACTCTTCATACTTTTTTTCTTTTCTTATCCTCTCTCCACTTGAATGTCTGTAGTTTGCATGGTATGACTGTTTGAGTTAAGACTGCGTTTGCATGGTTTGTAAATGTTCTTATTTTACTTCTTTTCATCTTTCAACCCCCTTTCCTATTCTCTTCGACTATTTTTCCGACTTATCGGCTGTGGCCGGCAGCGGATGATGGCGAGTCTTTCTCTCTCTTTTTCTGAATGAATGTTAACCCACGAATGATAGGTTTTGCTACTTACTTAACCCCTTATTCTTCTCTTTTAATCCCCTACTCTCTTCTTTCTCTCGGGCTAACCTTAGAGTGGATCTTAGGGGCTTTGTTAGCCTTAGCTTCTGTAGATCTGTAGATCATCAAAGGTAAATAAAAACATACTGTTCTGTATAATATGTTTATTTTAATTATTGTTCTTAGACACTGCCATTTCCCCACTGTGTCCAGTCTGACCGGGAACCTAATTCCTTTTTTTCCATTGAACCAAGGTATCCGCATTCGCGAGGTTTCCAGGAACGTAACCCTCGTGAATGCGAAGGGCTTACTGTAGTTTGCCTTTAAGATATATTCACTCTCTCCTTCTTTGTTGTTTAATATGGTTGGAGTAGAGTGTTTTGTAACTCTGAACAGGGAGCACATCTGTATTTCAAATATGCCTTTAAATTTTAATATACGCAGTTGCTTGAAGATTCCTGATGTATGAGCATAACACTCACTCTTGTTTATTCTTCTAATTATTTTCTTGTTTTTTCTGGTTTATGATTGAAGAGTTGATAATGTAATCACATGCACTCCCATATGCGGTAATAGTTTATGTGAGATGTGGATAAACTAGAGAGAAATGTAGCGTTTTAAGTGTATTTTTGGGAAGGAAATGTAATTTTGTTAATATAAACGAGAATTTCGATAGTTTATGATCTATATTCTATATTTTCAATATGTTATCGAAAGGATAGTTTGTCATCAAGAGCAACTCCTAATAATTTCCCTTCAGTGACGCGCAATAACAAGTGTAAGTCGACAATAACATTGAAGTCTGGTATTAATTTATTTCTTTTTTGTGATTAACAGGAATTTTTCTTTTGTGTTCATTTAAGGATAATTTATCGCGTACTCTTGCGATGTCTCTATTCACTATTTCGTTAAGGAATGTGAGAGCGCTGTCTGAGTATATCAGGGAGGTGTCATCCGCATACTGGAAGCCTTTTCCGTTATGAGAGTTCTGAAAGTCATTTATGTTCAGTAGATCAGAAATAGTAAGAGAACCAAAATGCTTCCTTGTGGGCCTTCATGTGTGTTTTTTAGTTCGGCGGTGATGATGTTATTATGTTTGATGTATTGGCTTCCATTGTATAAACATGATTTAAACGAATTTAGAGCATGTTACTTATACCCTAATGAGCTAAATTATAAAGTTAGAAAGTTAGGAAATTATAGAATTATAAAAACTTAAAATTTAAAAATTAAATAAAAAATTAAAAATTGTATCATTACAATATATATATATATATATATATTATATTATATATATTATATATATATATATTATATATATATATATATATATAAACTTGTAAGTTCCTTTATAACTCTGTACATAAAGTGTAATGTTTTACACTAACTAAGTTTAATAAGTTATAAAACAAAATTTTCTTTTACTCAAAACTTTATAACAAAGTTCTTGTCCATTTCTCGCTCCTTATCGAGGTATTAAAAACTTTAAGAAAAAACTTCGAAGAAAAACCTAACGAAAACTTTAGCTTTTTTTTTTAACTGTTCTTTAAAAGAAGTGATATTAAATACATAGAGGATTAAAGACCAAACCATTCGTTCATATATATATATATATTATAGGGTGGCCCATAAGTCCCAATAGGTTATAATTAAAGGGAAAATACAAAAAATCAAACACTAAAAAGTTTATTATAATAAGTTTAGAAATATTTATTGATTATTCAAAGTGTAAAATACAACCATCTCGACAAATATTCTGTCTGTAGTAATCGATTAACTCGGTAATCGATTTCCGTTTTAATTATAACCTATTAGAACTTATGGACCACCCTGTATATCGTAAAATCTTGTTTACATTTTATTGGTATTGTTGTAGCTGTATTGCGAGTATTCTTTTATGCAATGGACTGGAAAATGCTTTAATTTTAATATATAGAGTTCAGCTGTCTTCGAATGACCCGCAGTCAACTCTCTCTCTCTCTCTCTCTCTCTCTCTCTCTCTCTCTCTCTCTCTTTATACGTATATATTTCTTGTTTTCTGTTTTGAATGTATTTAACAATGTTTTGCTGCAGTGGTGGGCACCGTTAACCAAAAAGTTAACTTCGATAACGATAATCCGTTAACCCCAATTTTTAACTCCGATAACGATAATCCGATAATTTTACTACAAAGTTAACGGAAGTTAATGATAATCCGTTAACGATAACTATTTCTTTACTAACATTTAAAAAAATCAAGGAAAAAAGCTTTAAAACCCATAGAAAATGTTTATTTATGCAAAATCCAACAATAAATAGGTATTTAACTGTATTTTTATCAAGTTTTGCAACTTTTTGGCTTAATAACTTTTTTTTAAATTTTTAATAAAAAATGTACTGATTACATGTTTTGAAACCCTTGTAACCACTAACCATTAACTAAATTTTAATTTACCAGAGAATTATTATGGCGGGAACTGAAAGGTAAAATTAAATTTTAGGCACATTTATTAAAGACTATGACACAATGTGCTGGTTGCCCTTCAGAAAGACCAACTTCTCAAAGTTAGGCCCAACTGCCAGTCTTGACCTCTTGGGCCTCAGGATGTCCTTGCCGAGAGAGAAGAGCCGTTCCACTGCGGCAGAGGACGGAATTGGCAGACTGAAGTTATGGCGGTTTGAATTCATTCGCGGAGCGGTGATCTTCCGTGAATGACTCCTCGCAGTTAACGTGTTAACGGACTTTAACAGACTAAATATCGAGTTATCGGAAGTTAACTGGTCCGATAACGATAAATGGAAATTAACTTCCGGTAATAGTCCGTTAAAAAAAGTTAACTTCGTTAATTAACTGTTATCGGATTAACGCTTTAGTGCCCAACACTGTTTTGCTGTATCATTTTGAATCATTGTATCTCTTTTGGTCACCATTTTCTTTGTATTTCGTTTCGTTCGAGCGAAATTCAATAAATCTCTGTTTGCATTTTGTTTACGTGTTTTTAAACATTTATTTTGTGTTTGTAGAAATGTTTTTTATTGTGTTTTATATGCGCTGAAGAATATATATATATATATATATATATATATATATATATATATATATATATATATATATTGTGGAATCAATTTCACAAGAAATATCCTGAAAGTAATAAATGATGCACACCCGCAGAGAAAATAAATAGAGGTTCCAAGGCCTTTTATGTAATTCTGACATCTCGTCAGATAATGACGCGTTGTTGTAAATTACAGGAAATGCCTTGGAATCGCGCTTTTTATTTTCAGTGAGTATATATATATATATATATATATATATATATACACCGGGTGTCCGAGAATTATCTGTACAATTCTTGGCTGTTATTAAAAGTCAACCATGAAGTGTAGAAATTCCAGTTTTGTCCCATTTTACAGAGAATCTCTTTAAGTTTTTTCTGATACCACGTTTTGACAAGTTTTTTAGAAATGTACGCGGGTGACAGACATTGATGATTTAAAAGCAAGAATCACAGCTGCTATTGAGCGAATTGATGTGGATATGCTGCAGCGTACATGGCAACATTTGGAGTATCGATTGGATGTTTTGCGAATCACTAATGGTGCACATATCGAATGTTTGTAACAACGTTACTTTAATAAAAGAAACTTTTGAAAATACAGATTCTAAATAATCTTGTTTAAGAATTTTACGTGTGTTATCAAGAATTTTATTAAAAGATGAAATTGTACAGATAATGTTCGGACACACTGGAATTTCTAAAAAACTTGTCAAAACTTGGTGTCAGAAAAAACTTAATGAGATTCTCTGTAAAATGGGACAACACTGGAATTTCTACACTTCATGGTTGACTTTTAATAACAGCCAAACATTGTACAGATAATTCTCGGATCCCCTGTATATATATATATATATATATATATATATATATATATATATATATATACACACGCGCGCGCACAGGGTGTTTCATATGTTTGGAGACAAACCTTTTTTTTTTTTTTTTTTTTTGTCTACGTAGACAGACTAAGAACAATCACATAAGAGCCGGTGCCAGATGAGACAGGTATGCCTGGCTATGTGCGATGGAGATCGCAAGAAAGCAAGTCGCTACTCCCGAAGGACAGGCCTAGAGATGGGGCCACCAGCTTGACCTTCGTGTGAAAAGAGACCGGCACTCGGAACTTTTATCAGGTTTACCAGGTGTGTATATATATATATATATATATATATATATATATATATATATATATATTAGGCCGGGTCGAAATTTTATATTGAAAAGGTACATATTGTGAGGGGTTTGAATGGAACACAGGAACCCCCTCATAAATTGTTTTCGCTGTTTAAAGCCTCCGACTCCTGACACAATTTTTCACTTTTTGACCTATATTGAAGAATATTCCATTTATACGAGACTTACTCTACATTCAGGTTTTTTGATGACATAAATCTTTATTAACGTATAATATTTTAGGAAATTTTAGGAAAATTAATTAAGTACAACAGTATATTCAGAAGAAAAAATTAGAGGCATAATAAATGTGCTAAAATTCAATTCACTTTTTCATTGTTGCTTATCACATCAAAAGGGAAGAAATTTTCAATATAATTAGGGAAAATTTTTTCATATGTTTCTTAATCATTCCATTGGGCCTTCCATTCAAACTTGGGCAGTTTTCGTCTTGATTCTAATGAGTTTCAGATAAACTTTTGACGGTTGTCATATCCTATTCTTTCCTGACATGCCTTTGTTACTAGGTTCACTGCCCTTTCCACACTTTGACTGTGGCATGGAAAAGAAGCTATCTCCAGTGGCTTACATCGAGCCTGTAGTAGCTCATCGTCGCTAAAATTGTTTAGCAGCGGTGGAGGAGAAATGATCTCTTTTTGCCACTCGATCATCTCGGTGTAGTCAGTAGATAGGAAATTGAGGGTTCGAGGCAACTCAAAGTTTCTGGTACCTGAAAATCCTGTTCTTGAAAGGCTGATTTTCTCAATAGCTTGCTCCCTAATTTCTAGTCTCTTGTCAGTTACCATTGGGCAAAGTAGGCGTTATTCTTTAATACTGGTTCTATGATTAATCTATGTTGTTCATCTAAATTTCGAAGCAAGCACATTAAATGCCAAAAGTTATATGCACCATCAGTTGCATTAGGATGAGATTTTATCCAAAACCACCCAAGAGCAAAGAACTGCATAATAATCTTAACTATATCTTGAAGGTTTTTATCGGGATTTGGTGTTGAGATATGTAATCGAAGGATCCTGTTGGCTACAGTTAGCCAGCGAGCATGGTGAAGGGTAGCTGGGGATCGAGTAGACAGATCTTGAGAAGTGTCTCCAGTTTGCACTGCCAGACATATCATAGAGATATCTTTGATCATTGCTTAGCTCCTTCACAACATTTGCTGGAATTCTTTAATGTTTCCCTTTACGCGAGAATATTTGACTACCTCCAATTTTGTTAAATCTGTTTTCAGTTTATTCCTAATTGAACCCATAAAAGTATTTGGACCTGTTGTTTTACCATCAATGGCTTTGTGGACGTGCATAAAAGGCAGCTCATTCAAATGCAAGAGGCACACCTACCACTGCACTGGTCTGTTAAGATGAATTTCAACCAGTTTTATGGCTCCACCAATTTTTCCTGTATTTACAGGAGTACCATCACACAGTAAAGCTTTGATAGTATCTGTGCTCTTCGAGTTTGTAATAATAGTTAACAACTCTTCTGCTATGCAGCGAGTAGTTCCATTATTTGGTGTGACATGGTCTACATAGATGCTTTCAGGTTCTTTCACAATAACATAGCGTTCTTCTTTTATCTTTCCACTCTTAGTTAATGTGTTATCTTTCCTTCCATCAAATCCAAGGCACTCCATCTTCAGATTTTCGGATTTAGACCTAAAAGTATTTGTTTCACCCATGCGATTTCTTTCTCTTTCTAATTTCTTTCTGTCAAGCATATTGGTGTGGTTAAGGATCCCCATATCTTTTAAAGCTGCATTGACTATTCCAGCTGTAGCTCTACAACTTACACGATAACGATCTGCTGTTAATGCTAGGTTTTTATAGGAGTGCCTGTTCTGAATATTCTCAGTCAATTCTAAATCGGCCTCATAATCTACATCCTGACTCTCTGAATCTACATCCATGTCTTCTTCGGTATTTTCTATAAATTCCGATGGTAAAACATTGGTGGCTTCAGTCATTTCTTCTTGTGCTTTTAGTTGACGGTTTTGTGCTTCTTGGGCTCTTGCTAAAGATCTCTTCTTTGTTGAATTAGCTATGCGATCAATTGGTCCTAACTGATTTTTTCTTTGTTTTTGATCCACAAAAGACTCCCATTCTGCCATTGGTATTTTAGTCTTACACATGCAAGATTTCCTATCAATTCCCTTATCATAGCATTTACAAGAAGATATATCAAACGTTTCATCATACTGAGCTACTTTCAAGGCAAAACTTTCATTTCTTCGATGTAACGGCACCTTGTTCAATTTTGAGGCTTCTTCTATTAGTCGACTGACTTTAAGATAGATACTTTTGGTGTTAATCGTAAGAAAAGAAAATTTCATCCAAATGTCTTCAATATCTTTTACAACAACCCTGTAACAATCATTAGCAGTTGCTGATCCTTTTGACTTCGCTTCTTCACGACGACGCACAAAAAAGGTAGTGTCTCACAACATCTGCTTTTGAAGGAGTCATGGCTGCTGTGAATTCCGTAGTTTAATTTATATTCAGAAGTAAAATCAAATTATATGTAATTTATAATTTATGATATTTCAAATTATAATTAAAGCAAATGCAAATTATTTCTATTTATCTGAAAAATTATTTCTATTTATCTGAAACAAAAATATCAAGCATTAAACAAACTACTTATCATGTAACATATAACAACATTAAACATATGCAAATATGAAGGTAAAAAAGGGAGGAAGGGCATGTGATAGGGGTAGTAGGGTATTTTGTTAATATGATAAAATGAAACTTCTCACATAGTGTACTTTTTAAGAAATAAAAAAATTTCCCATTTTCGACCCGGCCTAATATATATATATATATATATATATATATATATATATATATATATATATATATATATATATATATATGGACTTTCATCCTAATAAAATAAAGAGGAAAATGTATTTAAATACAAGAGCAAGAGCGTAAAAGCGTTCAGATATCTGGCTCTCTGCAGTCCTTGTCACGACGTCAGAGATTCCTCCTCTCCATCAATGTGGAAATCTGGGTCACTTTATATGGTAAATCTCATATATAAATTGGTCATCCATTTGTCGAACACATGTTGTTCATCAGAAACCCTAAATAACATAAATTCAGAGGGAAAACATTACATATTTTATGTTAACGTGTGTGGTCATTTTATGGTTGGTGTTCATCTCTAGGGAGAAAACAGCAAATCTTTTATATTTTTATAGAGGATTTTATAGAATATGTTATAGAAGCTATCGTACCACTTGTAGGTGTTTGGCTATGCAAATGTTTGTCATCTATGTTTTTCTAAGTACTTTTATTTAAATAGTATTTGTTTACAATTTATTTACTCGTTCTTCAATCTCCCTGCTCGCCATTTTTTCTTTTTTCTCTCCCTCTCTCTCTCTCTCTCTCTCTCTCTCTCTCTCTCCTTCACAAAATAATCCTCCCTCAACCCACAGAGCTTTTGTCTCTCCCATCTTCTCACTTCTTCCTGTTCTGTTCCATCAGAGGGATTCAAACTCTGACTGAATAAAGGGAGTCCCAACTCCAATTAAAACCGTGAATCTTCGTCTAAACAGTCAAACGTACTTCAATTACTTCCTCGGAAGTGTTTCTTTTTTTCTCAGACGAAAAAATGTCACTCGTTTCCTTTCAAGTAAGTGCTCACCAAAAGAACAGAATGAGACTTTATAAAGACATTTACAATCAATTTATATATATATATATATATATATATATATATGTGAGATTATTTCTTTTATACAAGATAACAGCAGCAGGAAACACTAATGGTGCATGAGCCATTGAAAATACTTTCCCTTTTAGAGTTTAAGTGTAATTTCCTTTATGAAAACAGGTTTCAAACGAATTTAATTTAATAATTTCATTTTCATGTGCCCGATTATACACACACACACACACACATGTGCGTGTATGTATGTATGTGTGTTTGTGTATCTACATACTATAGGTATGTACGTAGATATATTCTGAAAAGAAAATTTTATAATCAAATTTTTTGGTTTTTATTTTTTTAAATAATACTTTTTCTCATAAGTCTCATTTGGGAACATTTGAAACTTTTCACTTTTCTTTTTAAGAAATACCTCAGCAGAAGTTCAGGTGTGGAATCTATTAAGAAAATGAAGTGAAAGTCACACCTGTATGTCATTTCATTGTAAAAGAATAACACTGAATGATCACTATATATATATATATATATATATATATATATATGTTCTTTTTATAATTGTATAATAATAATAATAATTATTATTATTATTATTATTATTATTATTATTATTATTATTATTGTTCCTATCATTAATTAATAGAATTTTATACTACATCATTTCAGTTCATATCACTATTATAATTAACATTTTTTTTTCACGTATTAATGACCATTTTAGCTATTTATCGTTTAACTAGGGCTACGTCCTAGCCACTTCACATCATTTCCCGTTAGGTCTACGAAGTTAAGTGACGTTGGGTGTGAATAACAGTTGCACGGGTGACCGTCCTCTGATTTAACGACTCGTGGGTCGGATCCCACGTAAAGCTGTAGGTTCTTCCATCACGTGACCTTGATATTAGGAAGAATGTTAAATAACGTCAGATATTATTATTATTATTATCATTTAAACAATTTATTACCTAAGCCTTTTCTTGTGCTTATACGCTCTCTCTCTCTCTCTCTCTCTCTCTCTCTCTCTCTCTCTCTCTCCATTATTCTTATATATAAACCACTTTAACGCAACTCACCATTGTCTCTTATATAACCGTACCAACTATAAATTTAAAACGTAAACCATATCTAAGGCATCTCATGAGTCAATTAATCGTGCCTCGTATCGACCATACTTTTTCCCCCAACAGATGTCGCAAATTAAGAGGACAGTTACAGCGAAAATTTTGAAAGTGAGCGTCATAATTGCAAACTGTTTGCTGTTATTTATTTACGATTCATTGTAAAGTGCTTAAAGGAGTTTTCCTCTAAATGATTACGAAGTATGTTGCGTAAGTAATTTCGCGTTAATTAAAAATCTAAAGTTTACATCAGAGCTTTCGAACTTGTTAATTGCTTACAAAATGTGTATTGACCTTAATACATTTTATGTTATTGACGAGGGGGAAAATTTAATATTTTTATTATTTTTACATTTTACATTTTTACATTTTTACATTTTTATTATTTTTTACATGATGTAAAAAAAAACTAATTTTGCTTCCGTCCGTATTGTTCACTCTGACGAATGTCAAGCTTTGTTGCCCCACTTTAGACTTACAGCTTAACGTGGAATCCGAACCACGACCCACCACAGAAGTCAGAAATTACAAAGTCCTCGCCTGTACTCGATCTCACGACCTCTGGATCAGTAGGGCTACATCGTAGCCAATGTCGTAACACCGCTTCCCGTCGATCAGCGAAATTAAGCGACACTGGGTCGGATAGTAGTTAGAGGGGAGACCGTCCTCTGTGTCCAAACTATGTAAGGACCCGTGGTTCGGATCCCAGGTAAAGCTGTAGGTCCCCTCCGTCATATTACCCTAGATGTTGCAAAGGAGGTTAAACGACCCCATCATTACATTTTTCCTGATCAGTAGCCCCAGTGTCTTAACCATTAAGTTACCCAGGGTATCGTGTTATCTACCAACTAATCGTTTTGTATAAAAGGATGAACAGCTGGGCAAGCTGAGTGCCGCCTGACCTCACCGAGAATCGAGCCCGAGACCGGTGGATTCGTAGTCAGCAATACTAACCATTACACCATCGAGGCCCATATATATATATATATATATATATATCAGTGATGTAGGTCTCGAGATCGGTCTCGGTCTCGAGACCGATCTCGAGACCCATTTTGCAGATCTCGATCTCGATCTCGGTCTCCGCTATTTAGATCTCGGTCTCGATCTCGGTCTCGACAGACGCGGTCTCGGTTTTTCTCCCGAGACCTTTCGAGACCTCTCGAGACCGTAATGAAAAATACATGTTATTGGCATACTCATGATGGTGGCTTGGTTGAACAGATACAGTTCAGAATGTTTATGAAAGTTTGTAAAAGTAAGGGACTCTAGGTATTCACTAATCAGTCACCCTGTTTTGAGTTGCCACGTTTGTCTTGGGGGGGGGGGGGGGGGGGGGGTCTGGATTTTTTTAGGTTAGCGCTACAAAAAAATTTGACCCTCCCCCCGCCCCCGTCAGATTAATTTTATTGAAAATGGAAACACTAAATAGAGAATTATATATATTATATATATAAGTATATATTGTAAGGCCACTTAGTGTTGCCAAACGGCGTGTCAACCTCTGTGGCCTGATAAAAACGATTATCCTCCCATCCAATATGTATTTGAAAAAAAAAATGCTTCACACAAAAATAATGCAAGAAATACAGCATAAAGAAAACAGTACCGATAAATTCAATAAAGCATAGAACAACTCGACAACCCTTCACATCACTTATATTTACAACGTACCGATTCGTAGAAAAAATCGCAATTGCCAATTGTAAATGTTCAAAAAAATGACGTCATGAGCTTGGTCTCGATCTCGATCTCGGTCTCGAATTTTAAGGGTCTCGATCTCGGAAGGTAGATCTCGATCTCGAACCTTTGATCTCGGTCTCGATCTTGGTCTCACAGGATCAGGTCTCGGTCTCGGTCTCAGTCTCGGACTTGGTGGTCTCGACTACATCACTGATATATATATATATAAAATCTTCAGCCATTACGCGAAATGGCTGAAATTCCACCTCGGTCATTTCGTGAAATGGCTAAAATGACTTTTGTCATGAATTCATAGAACAAACATCATAATAAAATTGGAAATCTTTATTTAATTAACTAAATCTGCTAAAACATACATACATCCACAGGTCTGTTGAAATAAGTGAGAAACACTCTCCATATACACATTTAAACACATTTGAACATTTGAACACATTTGAATTTTCAGTGTAGAGGTTTTCAAATACTAACCGGGCCTTCAATTTATTCCGATGTCCGCCATTGAAGGCCCGGTTAGGTCAACTGTATGCCCTTGACAAATGGTTAAGTTAAGTCGTGTTATTTTCGTTAAAACTAACGAAAATAACACAACTTAACGTAACCAATTGTCAAGGGCATACAGTTGACCTAACCTGGCATACAGTTGACCTAACCGGGCATACAGTTGACCTAACTGGGCAAAGGGCAAATGATGTTGTACGAAATGACCAAGGTGGAATTTCAGCCATTTCGCGTAATGGCTGAAGATTTTAGTCATTTCGCGAAATGACCAAGTGAAACAGCCATTTCGCGAAATGACTAAAAGTTTCAGCC
This sequence comes from Bathynomus jamesi, assembly GCA_023014485.1. NCBI lineage: Eukaryota > Metazoa > Arthropoda > Malacostraca > Isopoda > Cirolanidae > Bathynomus > Bathynomus jamesi. The sequence goes on along the minus strand of JAJOZX010000156.1, from coordinate 922,918 downwards.
ATTACGCGAAATGGCTGGTTACACACTTTGACTGCAACATATATATATATATATATATATATATATATATATATATATATATATAGTGCCTGGACTCTAGCCTCCATGATAAATGTTAATTAGGTTAATTAAATAATTGCTTGCTTGGCTTGGGGTTACCAGGTTTTTCAATCAGAATAATAAATGTCATTAAAGGAGATTAATAAGCTTCGCTGGTTTTTTCTTTAATTAAACAAAAACAAGAAGAGAAATAAAGTTTTACAGTCATTATGAATTTAAGTGCGTTGAATTACGTTACTATTGATTGAATGTACGTTCACAAAATAAATGAGATTTGAATTGAATGACTGATTAATTACAATATATTGTGCAGCAGCTTATATTAGTTGAGTTACATGGATTGCAATTGTAGATTAAATGATTAACGAAAACAGGTTGCCTGATTGAATGAATTTTGAATAAGTTAATTTAAAGAATTAATATGGGCCGCACGCTGTTCTGCGGAAGGTCTGGTGTCTTGGGCGGTTGCCAGCTGACTGAACTTCAGTCACTTCAGAAGTGACTTCTTCAGTCACTGAAGAAGTTTCGAAGCCACGCTTGTCTCGGAGTCGAAGTGAGGGAATGCTCAAAGCAGCAGATGCCCATATAAAGAAATCTCGCGGAAATCTTGTGGAGAGGAAAACACGCGAAGAATGTTTGTCTGTAGATGTCGCCCGACCAAGTCAAAGTGTGTAACAGTAGCTATATATATATATATATATATATATATATATATATATATATATGGTGTTAATAAGTCCCTCTGTTAAAGGTCTGGATCGGCTACTAAAAGTCTGCGAAGAGTATTCGCAGAAACATGATATTCTTTTTAATGTTACAAAAACTAAGGTTATGCAATTTCATCCTAAAAGCTGTAACCAGCCAGCTGATATAAGGTTTAAAATGAATGGTGAGGTAATTGAGGAAGTACAAGAGTTTAAGTACTTGGGTCAAACTATTACCAGCTCCTTGGCTCCTTGAGTGATGACTCGGATATAAGAAAACAATCTCGAAGCCTGTGTGCTAAAGCGAATATGACCATAAGGAACTTTCGATTCTGTACAAGTGAAGCTAAAGACACTCTCTTTCGTACTTTCTGCAGTAATATATACGAACAGCAAATCTGGGTGAATTATAAAAAGGGTTCTAGCATAACCCTAAAGTTGCTGTACAACAGGTCTTTTAGACTCTTACATAAATTACCCCCAAAATGCTCAGCTTCGCAAATGTTTGCTACCCGCAATGCCCCGAGCTTCCCGCAGGTAACAAGACGTGCTCAATACAGTCTAATGCAAAGAATTAAAAATTCAACCAACCCGATTACCCAAGCTATCCATGAGTCCTGCCATTTATCCTCTAAGCTATGGACTTCTTGGTACGAAAACGTCTGTCTGTAGCTCCACTTAACTTCGACATTACAGTATTATTTCTAATCACTTGTATATATTTCTATCCTTAGTATATGAACTGTCATTGTAATAATAATATTTGTCATATGGACTATAGTCTGCCAATAAACCTTTTCATTTTCATTTTCATTTTCATATATATACAGGGCGTCCCAAAAAAATGTATACACACTTTAACAGCTGATAGCTCAATTGATGTTTCTTTCTTTCCAAGTTAAACCCATTAGAATTAATAATGGCAGTCAGACTAAGCTTTGAACAAAGGAAATTCATTCTAAAATGCTACTGGAAGTGTGAAAACGCAGTTGAAGTGCAAAGACAGTTTAGGAGGGAGTTTCAAACAGATCCACCAACGCGACTTACCATCACTCGAATTAGAGATAAGTTTGAAGCCGATGGAACTGTTCAGAATGTCCACAAGAAGCGTTCCGGAAGACCACGGACATCGACAAGCCCCACAAAGCAAGAAAGAGTACTGGAAACGTATCACCAAAGTCCAAGAAAATCTGTGCGGCAAGCGAGTCGTGAGGTAGGAATTTCAGAATCGTCTGTCCAACGCATTTTGAAGCGCTGTCAATGGAAAAGTTACATTCCAAGATTAGTCCATGCTATTAATGAAGATGATCCGGACCGAAGAGTGGAGTATTGCGAGTGGTACTTGGCACGATGTGGATGTGGATTGGACGAAGGGGTTTCGTAGAATACCCTCCGCGTTCACCAGACCTCACACCACTAGACTTTTTTTTATGGGGATACTTAAAAGACAAAGTCTACGCTATAAAACCTGCAACAGTCGCTGAATTGAGAGCAGCCATTGAACGAGAATGCACACAAATACCAAACGAAATGTTTCGTGATGTTTGCGATTCCATTGCTTCGCGTTATCAGCAGTGCCTGGACCAGAACGGACGTCAGTTTGAAAACAGGCGTTGACAAAACAATTAAATAATGTCTGTAGATTCTATTACATTTTGAAAATGAAATGTATTTTAATAAACACTGCCTTTATAATTATTTAAAGTGTGTATACATTTTTTTGGGACACCCTGTATATATATATAGCTACTGTATATACTAGCTGACCCCGCGCAAAATGCACTATTTATATTAAACTTAATATTTCTACGGCATCCCTTCCCCTTCCTCCTCTCTTCCTTCCTCCAACCATACATGACATTCACCCAACCATTCTTATATATATATATTTATATATATATACACACTGTGTATATATGTACAGCAACCCCCTCGATTAGGTACTTCAGCTTGCCGGGCCGAGGGGGCTCGCACACTTCGTGGGTTGTTGGGGTTTCCTCAACTCCTCGCGGGGTGTGGGCGAAGAGTTACCTAGTTGCGTTTTTTTTCCCCTTCCTTTTCTTTTTGCTCCCCTTTTTTTCCGTATCTCCCGGAATTTCTTTTCCCTTGACTCGGTCTTGGGCCTCTGTCAATTGTAGTATCCCCCCCCTTCTGTTTGTATTTTGTAGTCTTGGGGTCATCGGGTGCACCCGTTGGGGGGCATCGCTCCGTGGCTGAGCCGTGCTCTGGGGATAGTACGGGCGCCCGGACCGCTGCTGCGTCTGGATTGGGTCTTTGCTAGGCCCTTAACGGACAAATCTCCGTAGAGCCAATCTGCTGTTTTTAAAACGACAGTCAGGTTGGGGGGTGGGCTACCCGGGACGTTGGGCCTTTGCCTTGAAGGATGCACCGGCGGATGGTGCATTGCCTTGGGTCCGAGGCTGTCTTTTTTGTAATGCTATTGTTTATGGGTTCAGTTTCAAAACTTCAATCCCCTCCTGTTGACGACTCTGGCCCGTCCTTGGATTTGGATAAGACTTCTACTTCTGGTCGTTCAGCGGCCTCTGCCTCCGCTGGATTGACCTTAAAGCCGTATGGCCCCCCTCTCGTCCTCTGCGGCGTTTGGCTCTCGTGGCCGGACTCGTGGTGGCCGTAGGGCGGGGTCTTCGCGGCCCTCGTTCTCTCGCCCACTCTCGGTTACCGTCACAAATGGACCTCTCTCTGCTGTCAATTTCTGTCCGATGGACAGGTTCCTTGTTCTCCGCCCTTCCGCTGGCTTCCTTCCGGGCAACTCGGAACGGGTGTTTCAGCGTCTTAAGACGGTGGGGGTTCCCTGTCGTTATGATATCCGCCCTCTGAAGGATGGGTCTCTTCTTTTGAAGTCTCGTTCTTTGGGGGTGACTGAGTCCCTTCTACAGTTGCAGGATGTTCTGGTTTACAGAGTTTCTGTGACTCCCCATCCGCAACTGAATAGCTGTCAGGGCACCATTTTCGCTTCCCGTCTGCTGTCAATCCCTGTTGTCGAGTTGCAGGAGGATCTTGCCCCCCAGGAGGTAACGAAGGTCTTCCGCTTTTCGTCGTGCCGGGATGGTGCTCTTACCCCGTCCGCTCGTCTGCTCCTGACCTTTGACTCCCTTGTCCTCCGGCCTAGGTGTTCTGGGGCGTGGGTGATCGCCAGTCGTGTGAGTTTTCGGTGCGACCGTATGTGCCTGACCCAGTTCGCTGCTTTGGTTGCAACCGGTTCGGCCATGTTAGCTCTACGTGCCGCCGTGAGGGTAAGCTATGTGTCCGCTGCGGTGGGCCTGCGCACCCTCCTCCATGCACGAAGCCCCCGCGGTGCTCAAACTGCTCGGGGGCCTACCCTTCCTCCTCTCGGGACTGCCCCGTTTTCAAGTTTGAATTCGAGGTGCAGTCCTTAAGGACTAACGAATTCCTTAGTGCGCGGGAGGCGCGCGATAGGGTCGTGACCGGGAGCCCCGGCGGGGGTTGTCCTATGCTGCGGCTCTTGGCTCCGGTGGGTCCTTGGGCTCCTCCCGTGCTACCCCGGCGCCTACCGGAGTGGTGCCCCCCCTGGAAGTTCCGGGGTTGGTGGTCCTCCTAGCGCCGCGGGACCTTCTTGTCCCTCTGCCTCACTTTCAGTCATCCCGTCTGATTCCCTGCCTACAAGTGCCCCTTCTCCCTCTCCGGCCTTGGGGTCTGGATCCTTGCCTACCCGACTCTCGGGTGGGGAGGGTGATGCCCCGAAGGGGAGGAGGAAGCGTCGCCGTGGTTGGAGTCCTCCAGACCCGATCATGACCACTGCTCGCCCTGCTTCCACTTCTTCACCGGGGGGGGGAGCGGCGCGCCGCTCCTAATCCGCTCGGGACTCCCCACCCCCTATACGGAGTGCTGGTGGGGCGTCACCTCCCGGTGCCCCAGCTATTGTCCGGGTGTCGGTTGAGGTACACCGCCCCATGACACCCTCGATTACTGACTCGGTTCCCACGGTGGACCCGGTCGAGAGGGGCCTGGCCCTTCTTCATGGAGTCTCTCTCCCTTCGGCTCCTGCTGAGAGTAGTCGGGTCTCTCTCCTGGATCTACCTTTCCCACCTGTGGGGGATCTTTCCTCCCCCCCCCCCGTCAGCACTTGCCTGGTGTGACGAGCCCTCGAACATCTGGTTCTCCCTGCCCCCCCCCTCTGGTGGGGAGTCGGGGGTTTCGGCTGGGCCCGTCACGTCGTCTCCTCTCCCCCCTCAAGGGAGTCCCCCTCTGAACTCCCTGTCCCACTTTCCCACTCTCGTTCTACTACGGGTGAAGCAGCTGCGGAGTCGGGGAAGCCGATTCCGTCCCTGGTTACGGACCATTGAGTTTGCTGCTCAGCTTCGTCTGTGGCTATTTCTCTGTTTTCTCTGCCTTTTATTCTGCCCCTTCCCCTTACAGTTCCATTTTGCATTGGAACTGTAGGGGGCTTTTAACTAACTGGGAGAACCTAGCCTCCCTGCTGGAGAGCGAGCGGCCTTCCTGCGTTTGTCTCCAGGAGACTATCCTGGCTGCGCGGGAGCTCCCTCGCCTCTCTGGCTACGTTGGTTTCCCTTGCACCCCGGATGAGCACACACACCGGCGGGTGCGGCGATTTATGTTCACCATTCGTTACCCTCGCGCGGTGTGCCTCTTCGTACTTCTTTGCAGGCTGTGGCTGTGCGGCTCTTCTTAGATCGCCAGTACACTGCATTCTCGATCTACCTTCCTCCTCATGACCCTCCTTCTCGCGACGCGGTTCGCGAGTTGGTGGTGCAACTGCCTCGGTCGTTTCTCCTCCTCGGGGACTTTAATAGTCACGACCCGGCTTGGGGAGATGTCCGGTCGACAAATGTGGCTGGTATGTTGCTCTCCGTAATGGAGGAACTTTCCTTTACTTACCTCAATTCTGGTGGACCTACTTATTTTCACGAACCCTCGTCTACCCCTTCTGCTGCTGTGTGGCGGAAGGTACGTAGTATCGAGGGGAAGCCGGTCCCTGTCCTTCGGGACGGGGACGGCTTCCTTTCGGATCCTACTGCTGTGGCCGATCGGCTGGCCAGGGCTTTTGCTGCGGTTTCCCGTTCGCCTTCAGCTGCGGATCGTCCTTTATCGGATGTTACGTTCCCGCCACCTGGGAACGAGCCCTATAACCGTCTCTTTACGATGCGGGAACTTCGGGCTGCCTTGGTAACCCGTAGTTCTTCCGCCCCTGGTCCTGATGACATTCCGTATGACTTTCTTCGGAATCTGCACCCGATGGCCCTACACTTCTTGCTGGATCTTTTCAACCGGATGTGGGTTGAGGGGTCGTTCCCTTCCCGTTGGAGGGAGGCGATTGTGGTCCCGATACCTAAACCTGGGAAGGATCCGGCGGAAGTGGCGGGCTATCGGCCTATTGCCTTGACGAGCTGCTTATGCAAGCTCTTGGAAAAAATGGTGGCTGTCCGACTTTCATTTACACTGGAGTCGCTTGGGTTATACCCCCCCAACCCAGTATGGCTTTCGTCGGTTTCGGGGTACTCTGGACTCCCTTCTCCTCCTTGGTCATGATATACAGGAGGCCTTTTCTCGCCGGAATCTTGTTCTGGCCGTCTTTTTCGACGTCCAAAAGGCCTATGACACGACCCGTCGGGGAGTTGTCATGGACAGTTTGAAATCTCTTGGTTTCGTGGGATTTTTGCCCACGTTTATTCGTAACTTCCTCTGCCGTCGCACTCTGCGCGTCCGTAATGGGGCGGCCCTATCTGACCTGTATGTTCAGGAGGACGGGGTGCCTCAGGGGTGTGTACTGAGCGTCTCCTGCTTCAATCTGGTCATGTCTGCGCTACCGTGGGCCCCCCCGCCCTCGGTGCGTTGTTCCTCTACGCCGACGATCTGGCTGTCTATGCCGCGGGGACGAGCTCCCCCCTCGTGGAGAGGCAAGTCCAACTCGCGGTCAATCGGGTTGAACGTTGGGCGTCGTCGGTGGGCCTTACGCTGTCTTCCCCGAAGACTTCGTGTGTGGCCTTCCTTCCGTCGAGGAGACGGGGTTCCGGCGCCGTCCCGGCCTTTAATCTTACACTCGGGGGTCAGCCTCTGGCCCTCGTTCCATCAGTGCGTTTTCTGGGTATGGTCTTCGATAACCGTTTGAGCTGGGTCCCCCACCGTCGCAGGTTGCGCGAGACCGCAAGACGTACCCTGGATTTGCTGGGACATTTGTCTCACACTACATGGGGCGCGGATAGGCGGACACTCCTCCGTTTGTACGTGTCCCTGGTACAATCAAAATTAGACTATGGGAGTGTGGTGTATGGCTCCGCCCCCTGTACGGCCCTTCGGATACTGGACCCGGTCCTCTCGAGAGGACTGCGCATGTCCTCTAGTGCCGTCCGCTCCTCTCCGGTTGACAGCCTGCAGATTGAGTGCGCCATCCCTCCCTTGGAGGATCGGAGGTCGTTCCTCATTGCCAAGCACTATCTCCGGATCCTCCGTCTTCCCAACTCTCCTCTGTTCCAGGTGGTGGAGAGGGCGTTCTGCCGGGATGGGGCTTGGTATTTCACCGACACGGTGACCTCCCTCCTCAATGGTATGGGCACTCTTCCTCCATCCGTCATACCGGTCTCTTTCAAGGGTGTTGCACCTTGGGAGAGCACCCCTGTTACATGCTGTAGGGCGTTGCGCCCCGTTCGCAGGGCCGATTCTGACTCTGCATTGCTTCGGTCCCTGTTCCTTCAGCATACAGCGTGTCACTCTGCATGTGTTGCGGTCTTCACAGATAGCTCGAGGTCGTCGGGCGTTGGGGCTGCGGCTGTTCCCCAGTCGTCTGCAATTGCTCCCCGATGTACCCGCTTCCCTGATGAGGCTTCCGTTTTCACGGCGGAGCTCTATGCCATTCTGAGCGCTCTGGAGGTGGTGCGGGAGCATCCGGATGGGTCGTTTGTTATCTATTCGGATTCCCGCAGTGCCCTGGATGGCTTGGAGTATTTCGACCCCGTCCACCCACTGATCCGACGTATCCAGTTACTGTGCCATATCCTTGTCACTTCTGGTGGCAAGAAGGTGGTATTTTGCTGGGTCCCTGCACATGTTAACGTGGCTGGAAATGAGGCTGCCGATCAAGCTGCCCGTTCCGCGTGCCGACTACAGGTTTCACCCGTGTCTCTCCCCTTTTCCGATTATATCCCTGGTTTTCGTAGGTTTTTGCGCTCCAGGTGGCAGAGTCGCTGGGATGGCGCTACAACTAACAAACTCTGCAAGATTAAACCCAAATTGTGATGTTGGGCCTCTTCCTTCCATCGGTCGCGCCATAAGGAGGTGGCTCTGGCCCGCCGCCTCCGTATTGGCCACACCCACCTGACCCATGGCTATTTGATGGCCGTGGATCGGGTGTCCCGATGTCCCAATTGTAACGTCCCACTTGGGTTGGGTACGATTCGATGTGGCCGACTCGATGCGACCCAACTCGATGTGGCCGACTCGATGTCAGGACAACTCGATGTCAAGCCAAGTCGATGCCAGGCCAAGTCGATGCCAAACAATGTTGTAGTCGAGTCTGAAGCCAAGAATTTAAATTATAGTTTATAGTGAGAAGACATTATTTCCTATCATACATTAAAAATAAAACATTATATATAAAAATGAATAAATAAATAAAATATATATACAGGGTGAGTCAAAAGTCTGGAAACATAGGAACTATGCTTGGAGCTATTGAAGAATAGAGACCCCAGCCCTCTTTAGTTAGGCTTATAAGGCTAACTAACGAAAATATCACGACCTAACCTAACCAATCGTTAGGTTAACTGTACGCCCTTGACGATTGGTTAGGTTAGGTCATGATATTTTCGTTAGTTAGCCTTATAAAGCTAACTAAAGAAGGCTGGGGTCCCTATTCTTCAATAGCTCCCTATGTATGCCTTAATTATTTTTTATGCTTTACTTTTTCTTCTTAAAATACCCTTAAAAGATAATAAAGCACAATATGCTTCGACTTGGCCTGGCATCGACTTGGCCTGGCATCGACTTGGCTTGACATCGAGTGGTCCTGACATCGAGTCGGCCACATCGAGTTGGGTCGCATCGAGTCGGTCACGTCGAATTGTCCCTGCCCCTCCCACTTACAGTTGCCCACCTCCTGGTGGAGTGTCCGCTTTACTCTGCGCTGCGCGCAGAGTATTTTCCCTTTATGATGAGCGTCGGGCCTTGTGATAGGCTCGGCGCTATTCTCTTTGAAGGTCCCTACTTTTTGGTAACCGGGTTGTTCTCCTCTCTCTTTCGTTCCCGACTTCTTTACCGGCTGTGACTCTGCTATGATTTTTCTGTATCCGTGTGGTTTTTTTTTTCCCCCGTCTATTGTTCATTTCCGCTAGCTATTTCATAGTTTTCGTCCTGTGTTCGCTCTGCTATCCACCTTTCTTTTGGTGGCCATGAGCGGTCATACTTTGAAAAAAAAAAGTACAGTATATATATGTGTGTGTGTGTGTGTGTGTGTGTGTGTGGGGTGTTAAGTTTTAGCAAAAATAGCGTTACGTCATTTTTCAACGGCCCCTAATTATAATGTAATGTCGGAGTTCAACGCTGTTCACGATCATATTAATCGTTTATCTTTATGAACACAATGTTTACTAATTTTATACAGTAATAAGGCTCCATTATGATTACTGCAAGTCTATATACTAGTGAATTTGAACGAAAAATATACATTACACAACTATCCTCCACACTCCCTCATTCCCCTTCCCCACCCACCAGTCTCGCGTATATTAAATCATTATGTAACAACACTAATAAAGCTATTTGTAGAGTTCGTGTGAAGCTTTAAATCTTTATTAACTTACAAATCTACACGATTATAAATATATATATATATATATATATATACAGGGTGGGCGGAAAGTAGCTCCCTATTTTGGATTGGTAAAAAAATACGTATATTATTCATTTATTTCAGAAAAAATAATATGAAAAGGTAGGCATACATGGTAGGTTTTCTCTAAAATTCAATGTGGGCTCCAACTCTTTCCACCAGCTTCTGGAGCCGCCCAGGAATGGCGTCCACTGACTTTAGCAGGAACTCCGGCGGGATGGAGGACATGACTTCCCGAATTCGGTCCTCCAGTTCTTCCAATGTCCTCGGTTTGGTGCGGTAGACTTCTTCCTTTACCCACCCCAAAGAAAGAAGTCGCACGGTTACCGCTGAAAAACGGCAGAATCGGTTCAGTGTAACGGTGTGGTGTGGTATGACCTCAGATCAGGTTGTGGGCCCGTTCCTTCTGCGCAACACCATGAATGCTGAGCGGTACCTTGCTATGTTGCGAAACGAGGTCTGGCCGGTTGTCAGCACATGGGAGAACATCGACGATCTGATATTTATGCAAGATGGCGCCCCTCCGCACTTCGCTCTTGTTGTCCGTGAGTGGCTGGATGCCCACTTCCCTGGGCGTTGGATGGGTCGTCGTGGTCCACATCAATGGCCAGCCAGGAGCCCCGACTTGACACCGTGCGACTTCTTTCTTTGGGGGTGGGTAAAGGAAGAAGTCTACCGCACCAAACCGAGGACATTGGAAGAACTGGAGGACCGAATTCGGGAAGTCATGTCCTCCATCCCGCCGGAGTTCCTGCTAAAGTCAGTGGACGCCATTCCTGGGCGGCTCCAGAAGCTGGTGGAAAGAGTTGGAGCCCACATTGAATTTTAGAGAAAACCTACCATGTATGCCTACCTTTTCATATTATTTCTTCTGAAATAAATGGATAATATACGTATTTTTTTACCAATCCAAAATAGGGAGCTACTTTCCGCCCACCCTGTATATATATATATATATATATTAGACCGTTTCACGATTATATGGTAATTTTTAAAATTGAATTTTGATAAACGCACACACTTTTATTTTTTTATATAAAGGAAGAAAAACAAATAGACAAAATATCATTTTATTTGAATGATAAAAAGACACCCCTCAGATGGCACTTCTTTTACATTAATGGATAATTAGAGCAAATATAAGACTGAACGAAAAATATGTTTTAAAACAAAGCGACTTAAATTCTATTTAAGACATATATTGATTAAGAATATAGGGATTTCAGTGGCTGAGGGACCTCCTTTCTCTGATTTTCAATGATTTGAAAGGCCAGTTGTCTATCTTCCTCACTCTTTGTGAGCTTCTCATTAAACTCTGTAGCCAGTTTGACTCCTCGTTCAGCACAGTCGTTGATTACTTTGACTGCCATGACCCGATTACGGTGCTCCTCAATGTCTTCAAGTTTCTTGGGAATTTCTATTTTCAAACACTTGAAGAAGTCTTGTGTTTGAGTTGTGACAAAACTGGTAATCTTTAAGTCATTGGGGTTTTGCAACATTCGGGGGTCCACCTTTCTTGCCCTCACTTTTCGAGGAGGCACGTGGTGAAGGTTGTGGAGCATTAGAACCTTATCATCTTCAGTCACGAGGTTTGAGAAAAAGCCAAATCCTACAAGATCCTCACTCAAGTACCAACCATGGTTCTGAAGTTATTTGAGGGCTGTAGCACCCACTTCCTTATCAACCTGGATCTTGTAGATATGTAGCATCTTGAGGAGGGCCAAATCATTTGCTGGAGCATGAATTCCAACTGGAGATGTATACCAAGCTTGAAGTTAAACTGTCACTGAAAAGGCGTTTATTCGTATCAGAGCTTGTTTTTCATGAGGGGTGAGAAGGAATTGGTTCCTAAATAAGTAAATTTTTAAGGAATAGATGCCCTTTCCCATCCATCTAGCTCTGCTGTAAGCTCCTGGGTAGTGGAATCTGCTATCAGAGCCTTTATTTGTTTTAGGCATTGGACAACCAAGGAAGATAAGTGCAAGTTCTAAGTATTCCCTGTAGTCACCTCGAGTGTGGCCCTCTTGAAGTTTGGAGTTGATGAAAGAAATAAGCTTGTCTCTGTGCTTCAAGATCCAATGATCTAAAGATTCTGAGGTGAGATCATTGGGTTCATAGGGCTTGTAATTCTGCTGATCAATGTTATCCCAACAATCTCTGAATCGATTGAATAAGGGAATTTGTGGACCCGAAGAAGAGAAAAACATGTCAAAAACTGCAGTGATAAGAAGCTCGTGGATATGGTGGCGGCATGCCAGAAAAAGGAGTGATCTCTGAAGGGCCTTTTGGATGATGGTACAAGCCCCAGCATGGATACCTGTATTGCTTGCAGTAGTATCAAAACAAAGGCCTGCTACCCACTCATTTACTTGTGGCCATTGCTTCAAGACATCTAAAACTGCTCTCCCCATTTCTTCTCCCGTTCCAGAAATAAGCTTTGGAATAGACAGTAATTTTTCTAATTCGCCTGCACCAGTCACAACAATGGGCATTACATCAATCTTACCCCCATGCATGGATGGAAGAAGTTTTCCATCAAAATGAATTATTAAAGGGGTATTTGGTTGGAAACTGGCTTTAATGTCTTCTCCCATCTGCATCCGTGTTGATCGCCGAGACCTGTAGATAGAGGATGATGAAAGTGTGATCTCTTCAATTTCCACTCCAGCAGCTGAAAGGGCAGGTGCCACAATGTGCATAGCAGCTCTTGCAGATGTTCCAGTGCGGTCCAGAGCAGCCAAGAACTTTTTATCCCTAACAATTACACCTGGTTCAAGCTTCTCCTTTTTTGAAGATGATGATGAGAGTGCTCTGTAGAACAATTCATCACCAGATGATTCTTCACTTCCTCCTGAACCGGAATTTTCACATTGGTTGAGATCCACAACCTTTGTCAATTGCCTCATTTCTTCCTTTGATTTCTTGCGAAGTTTTTCCATTCTTTCCATGCTTATCTGTCGTGCTTTTGCCTTTCTTGAAAACTCCTTGTCTTCTGGACCCATAATCATTTTCCGATCGTTCCTTTGATCCTTAAGAAAATCTTTATCCTCCTGCAATTTTATTTCTGTTTCCACTTCTGAATGAGCTACATCGAAAAGCTTCTTTAAGCTGGTGACAAATTCTGCTTCATTCTTCTCTTGGGTAGGAGTTCGTCGAGTTCGGTTCTTGACCAGCCCTTCATGCTTATTGTAAAGCCTTTTAAGCTTTGAGACAATATAAGGCTTGTGGGATGTAATTAAGGAGGCTTTTTCCCACATAGCAATAACTTTGTTGGCTACAGTTGCGCAAGCTACAGACATTTTGCTTTCCCACCTTAATGTGATAAAAAAGACGTTTAAGGACATCACTGTTAGTTGGAAGCTGCTTCTCAGAAAAACCCTCTTCCAGCACTTGTCCGACCAACCAGACTTCACACTTGTTTCTGGTTTTTGCCATAATTCTGAGGGAAAAAGTTTTACCACCTGTTAGTCTTAATAATAATATAATATAATCATTAATCACTCACCTAAATTATATTATGACTTGATTACTGTAAGAAAGTTGTAAAGTAACATGAAGTAACCTTTCTAGAACAGTAAACTTGTGAAAATATCAGTAATTATAGATGAAAAAGCAAATAAAACATCATATAATCCATAAAGGGAAAAAATGGAAATTCTAGAATAGTTATCCTGAAGGAAGAATTTTCTAGAATTCTCTCTAAAGAATATAGGGGGGTTACTGGACCATTCCTGAAAATGACCTACTTATCTTCCAATTTTATTTATGAATTTTATATACCAAATTTAAGAGGACATCACAAAATAAATAAATATATTTGCCAGAAAAATGAAAATTTTCTCATGAGGGGTAAAATAGATATGCATTGAGGGGTGGGATAACAATAAGCTCTTGTCTTAATATTTTGCATGAAGTCTTTATTCATGACATATTACTTTTTTGGTATGTGTGCGTTGAGCCATCATAAATTTCGATTTTTCGAAACGGCCTAATATATATATATATATATATATATATATATATATATATGACATTGAGCGAAAAGAAGATTGAGACAGTGAGAGAGAGAGCGGGGTAGAGGGGCAGAGACTGTTAGTTGGAAATGGCTTATCGATTGTTACACAAAGAACTTGTTAACAGTTTCGATCTGAATGACAGTAACTGATCATCAAAATCACATAAGAATAATCCACAGTTATACTTGCATAAACATATTTATATATACCTATAAATTCATATACTATTATACTAATGTTTGTGAAATGGCGTTGATGGGCCAAACCGTGGTGTTGACATGGTTACTTGCTGTCGCCGTCCAGGAGAGACTATATATGGGCGTGTCAGTGGAAACCGTAAGGTGACGGTTGCATGAAGCAGGATATCACCACCGGTTTGTGGCTGATGCCTATTATATTAATAGTGTTTTCCAGATTGTATTTGTATTACCAATGTGGAGAGATAATGATTTAATCACGATGGACAGATAAACCCACTAATGTTTTCCAGATTTCCTGTTGCATTATGAATGTGAAGATATTATTAGATTTTAACAACGAATATATATACAAGGGGGAGTCAAAAAGTACGCGGAAAAAACAAAGAATCCTCTATTAAGCGAAAACATATGAACGTAAAGCAATTATTTTTCAACATAGTTCCCCTCTAAGTTCATGCACTTTTGAATGCGGTGTTTCCATCCATTTAACCCCTCCCTGAAGAACCCTTCACCTCTCGTTTTGAACCAATCTGAAACGGCTATTTTTGCTTCGTCCATACTTCTAAATCGGGCTCCTTTGAGATAGTTTTTCAGTTTTGGGAACAAAAAGAAGTCAGATGGGGCGAGATCAGGGCTGTAGGGTGGATGTGGTAAGATTTCCCATCGAAATTCTCGTAGGACAGCCCTGACAACCTTCGAAGAATGCGCTGGAGCGTTGTCGTGATGAAAAAGGACCCCTCGGTGCAACTTTCCAGGTCGTTTTTTCACCAATGCTTCTTTCAATTTTGTTAAAACTCCTACGTAGTATGCTCCCGTGATAGTCCTTTGTCCTTCAAGATAGTCTACCAAAATCACCCCTTTCAAGTCCCAAAAAACTGTGGCCATCACCTTTTGCGCCGACCTCTCCGATTTGAATTTGACTGGTCCAGAAGATCCGCGGGGAAGCCACTGCTTGGACTGTACCTTACTTCTCGTATACTGTATACAATAAAACATCAATTCTTTATTACAACAAATATGCAATTGTCGAGAATGTTTTACTAAATATTTTATCATACAAAATGATAGTCATACAAAATGCTCACAATTTGCCATAAATTAACATAAATGACACAACTATACCCTGTTCATAGTTAGTATTTGGTCTATCCCCCATTATTGTCTATCACATCTTGTAATCTGTGTGGCATAGATGCAACATGGTTAGATATGATGTGTGGGTTCCTTCGGAACATCTCTCACTCAGCCATAGTGTGATCCAGCAGCTGGCGGCTGGTCCGCTCCTGCCCAGGCTCCCACGAGTTCACCACATTCCCCCACACGTTCTCAATGGGGTTGAGGTTACACCCCTTACTAGGCCAGTCCAGTAGTTCTAGATTTCGCTGCTCCTCAAACCACCTTCTAACAATCCTAGCGGTGTGGATGGGAGAGTTGTCCTGCAAATGGATTTTAAATATTAAAAGTAAAATTATATTTCACCAATACGCTTCATCAGTAACCCACTATTCGAGATAGGTTTTAACCCTTATATATTAGGGGTTTCTCTCAGCTAAATGTAATTGTGCGCCGTTATACAAATAATACAGTCTGCAGTTATCCAGAATAAACTCCTAAAGTGTTGTCATAGTATTGAAAGGGCAAGGCATACGCGCGTACATAAGGCAGCATCACCTCCTCCATGATCTCTATATACTGATCTGCCGTAAACCTCCCGTGGATCTCAGTCAGCTCTCCTAGTCTTTGTAGGTGCATCCATCCCCACACATTCGCCGTCACGTTCCCACTCCGTGCCACTTCATAAATATTTTGGGGAGCATATCTCGTGTTGCCCTGTCGCCAACACCGAAGACGGCCGTGAGTTGTAGACGCAAATATCTTCTCTGACGAGAAGATAACTCTGCTCCAGTATGCGAGATCATTATTTATATGCTGGCGAGCAAACGAGAGCCTGGCCTGACGATGTCGTTCCTCGATCCTCTCTTTTTTGGCTGGATTACGGTGGTGATATCCTGCTTCATGCAACCGTCTCCTTACGGTGTCCACTGACACGCCCATATGTAGTGTCTCCCGGATGGCGACTGCGTTGTTGATAGGATCGTTCTGCACTTCGGTGATTATTCTCCGGTCTTCTTCTGGGATGGTCTTTCTTGGCACCCCACACTTAGGACGATCTAGCAGATTCTCACTCTTCAGCCACCTCTGCACCCAGCGTCGAACAGAGATAGGCTTCGAAATTCCCAGTTCCATGGGTATGTCAGCTACAGAGAGGCCTGCTTCCCGCATACCAATTACCTGGCCTCGCTGTGCAATTTTATCTTCAGCTGGATTCATTTTCAGAGTCGTTGTTAGTCATAGGGTGTAGAAATATGGTACGAACGTAGATCATGCCAGTAACCATGTCAACACCTCGGTTTGGCCAGCAACGTCATTTCACAAACATTAGTTTAATATTGTATGAGTTTCTAAGTATATATACTGTAAAACAGGTTAATTTCACGGCAGCAAATTTTCGCTCTTTCATATCCTTGGACGAGTTTGCGGCATCATAATTTCGCGGTCAACAGTTGCTAGTTGTAATCTTACAGATTAAAATGACGTCATGAATGACGACATTTATTCTGGACTGTGATTGGTCGAGGTTGAAGTGGTATATCAAGGCAAGTTTTACCTCTTAGTATGCGGATAAAGTTTCAGCAGCACTCAACGTAAATGAATCTCTCGGTAAGATAGATTTGAAGCTCTCCACACTGAAACCTATTCATGCTAAATGGATTGTCTCTGCATGGGATAACCTACACAAAATGAGGGAGACCATTCGGAACGGTTGGGGAATTAGCGGCATTCATGACATTCTTGTTATACAGTAATAATAGAGTATAATTTAAAATGTTTTTACTGCTTTTACTTTACAATGTTTTATTACAATATACTGAATTTACTTTTCAAATAAAGTATTTTAATGAGCTAATGGGCACATCGGAACGGAGAGGGGAGCCTTGTCTAGGATACACGGTGGTTGGGGTGTAGGAGAGATGAACGCAGAAGGAGGAAGCATTCTAGACTTCGCACTAGCAAGTGATATGGCAATTGTTAACACTTTCTTTAAAAAGACGGCCGACCAGTATATCACCTACAAAAGCGGAGGAAGAGAGAGTCAAATTGATTTTCTCCTATGCAGAAGGAACCATGTAGGAGAGGTGAAAAATTGTAAGGTGATAAAAGGAGAAAGTGTATCAGCCCAACAACGGCTTGTAGTTCTGGATTGCGAGGTTAAGGGTACTAAGAGAGGGAAACAACAAGGAATGCCAAAAATCAAATGGTGGAAATTGAAAGATGAACATCTGAAAACTCAGTTTAAAGAACGTGTGATGAGCGAGATAATACCTAAGGAAAATGCAAATGAATGGTGGGAGGAAAATAGTAAAATCATTAGACGTGTAGGGGAGGAACTCCTTAGAAAAACACCTGGGAAGGGAGCTCCTCAAGATAAAGAGTCGTGGTGGTGGAATCAGGAAGTGCAGGAGAAAGTAAAGAAGAAAAAAGAAGCGATGAAAAAGTCGGATTCATCGGGCAGCGAAGAGGATAAAGTGGCAACAAAAACAGCCAACAAGGAAGCGAAGAAGGCAGTCGCACAGGCAAAGGCGAGCGTATTAAATGAAATTTATGAAGAGTTGGAAACACCGGTGGGAGAGAAAAAGATATATGGGCTGGCGAAAAGGAGGAATAGAGCGACTAAAGACCTAACACGAATAAAACAGATTAAAGATGGAGAAGGACGTGTACTGAGCGATGAGACTGAAATAAAGAATAGGTAGAAAAACTGTTAAACGAGGAAAACGAGAGAAGAGTTTTTGGAGAAGGGACTGCGAATGAGAGGGATACACCAGGGATTAGTAGGGAAGAGGTGAAGAGAGCCTTAAAGAAGATGAAGAGTGGAAAGGCGACAGGACCGGATGAAATACCAGGAGAAGTGTGGAAAAGCTTGGGGGAGGACGGAGGAAATGTGTTGTGGGATCTACTGAGGAAGGTTTACGATCAGGGAAAGATGCGAGACGTGTGGAGGGACAGTGTAATCGTACCAATATACAAAGAAAAGGGTGACATCCAAGATTGTGGAAACTATCGTGGTATAAAGCTGATGTCACACACAATGAAAATATGGGAAAGGTTATAGAAAAGAGAATAAGATATGAAACAGAGATTGGTGAACAGCAGTTTGGTTTTATGCCTGGAAGAGGGACAACTGATGCCATCTTTATTGTTCGACAAATGTTGGAAAAGTTTGGAGAAAAACAGAGAAAGCTACACCTGGTTTTTATAGACCTTGAAAAGGCATATGACAGGGTACCAAGAGAGGAGGTGTGGAGGTGCATGAGGGAAAAGGATGTGTCGGAGAAGTATGTAAGGTTAGTGAAGGATATGTACGAAGGAGCAAGGACGCAAGTAAGAACATGCGTTGGACTGACGGAAAAATTTACTGTGAAAGTGGGATTACATCAAGGCTCGTCTCTAAGTCCGTACATCTTCGACCTAATAATGGATGTATTGGGGCAGGGTTTCATCGTACCAGCCCCTTGGGACATGTTATTTACAGATGATATAGCCCTCATAGACACCACCAGAGAAGGAGTAGAGCAGAAATTGGAACGATGGAGAAGGGCGATGGAGGATAGAGGGCTTAAGATCAATCGAAAGAAGACGGAGCATATGGTTTTTAACGGAGAAGAGGGAATCGGGGATGTAACACTACTCGGCGAGAAGCTTAAAAGGGTAAACACTTTTAAATATTTAGGTTCCCATATGGCATCAGACGGTACGCTCGACTCTGAAATTAACCATAGAATCCAAGCAGGATGGAGAAATTGGAAGAATGCTTCGGGTGTGTTATGTGACAAAAGGATTAGCGCAAGAGTGAAGGGAAAGGTGTATAAAACGGTGGTGAGACCTGCGATGTTGTACGGAGCGGAGGCCTGGCCCATCAAAAAGGGTCAGGAGAAGAAGTTGGAGGTAGCAGAAATGAGGATGTTGAGATGGATGTGTGGAGTTACGAGGTTGGATAGGATTAGAAATGAAAGGATTAGAGGAACGACTAAAGTGGTGGAAATATCAAAGAAAGTTCAAGAGAGAAGGCTACAATGGTACGGCCATGTGATGAGAAGGGAGGAAAATTATGTAGGGAAGAGGGTTATGGACATGGAGGTGGAAGGGAGAAGGAGGAGAGGCAGGCCAAGAAGAAGATGGAGAGATTGTGTGGAGGGAGATTTCAGGGAAAAGGGTTTGGTTGTGGACGAATATGAGGACTGGGGCGAATGGAGGCGGATGGTCAGAAATAGCGACCCCGTATAGAGACGGGAAAAGCTACAGAAGAAGAAGAAGAAGAATGAGCTAAGTTTTATTTTCTTACTATCTTCCAAAGATTAGTTTAAATTGTCAAATTTTCGCCTGCTGGATATTTTCGCGAAAAACGCGAAAATTTCCTGCAGGCGAACATTGTAGTAGCTGTTCATATAGATTTGCAGTAATCATAATGGAACCTTATTACTCTATAAGACTAGTAAACTACATGGAGTTCAACGCTGTTCACGATCATATTATTTGTTTATCTTTATGAACACAGACTTCGACTCGGTTGTGCCCCCTCCACCCTACCTTCCCCCAGTTGGAGTACCTTGACTAACATTGCAGCGTTGCCACATGTACAGAGTCGCCTGTGAGGTGAGGAACATTACATATGCGGGCAACTGTATATATTTATCTATGTTGTGTGTTTTAAGGCTTGAACTCAATCATTTTTTTACTTTTCATTTTTCTGTGTTTATTATTTTATTTATTTATCTATTTGTCTATAGATAGATAGATAAATAGATAGATAGATTTTTATGAACCACATCGACATTCTATATAGTGATTGAGGAATGCCATGCAGGAATGGAATTGTGTTTGTTTCTATGGAAGATATTTAAATTTAATTTGCTTCCATTCATCTATTATACCCGAGACCTGTTCCTCCATTCATTATGGGGCCTGGAAGACGCGACGCTTGAACTTGGGACCGGAACAGTCCAGTCCATATAGCCATTAGATCCACATACAGTTGGTGCAGATAGATGAAAAATACCTGACTCAAATCATCCCATGTCAATACCTTCCAGTCTCCTGCAGAGATTATGCGTTACCCTGCATGAAAAGATTGTGAGATAACATTTAAGTGTAGAGGTCCAGTGAGACCAATGTCGTCATTCTCTCTCTTTTCGCAGACCTTCATTTCCACTTTGTTCCTCGCTGATTCTTCTGTCGCACGAATATTAATTCTCATAGGCAAGAAATAGAAGATGACTCTCAGGAGGCAAAACCTCTGCATAGACATGTTCAATTTAAGGGAAGCTGCGCGGGAGATACAGTCTGGGGTTTTGTACTGTTTTTTCAGGAAAGACTTGGCACTGTTAATTTATCTAACTTTAACATTATTTCATAGTTTACAAAGCAAAATATTCAAATTTTCTAAAACGTCTTTGCTTTTGTGCGCGCGATGTCGTACCGTTGGGAGGTTCGTATATAGGTTGGAGATTATTCATCGTGTTCTGTGAAATCCTCAATAGACACTCGAACATGTTTGCTAGCTTAAACATTATTTTGTAAACACACACACACACACACACACACACACACACACACCTTCGGGGAAGTTTGTGGCAGCAATTAGGGGAGGGTGCCTGATGGGCTGGAGAACCTTCTCTATCAGTGCTTCATTTCTTCAATCAGTCCTGGTGCGAATGAATATTAAAACTAATTTTAAATATTCAGCTTATCATCATAATGGACTTTGGAGCTTCATCGATGAAATGAGGCATTTTTCTACTTAATAAATAAATACAGTCCTTTATAAATACATGATGTAGATTAGATCACGAACTGTGTAGCATTTCCTGCTATTCACTGTGTTACTCTTTTCTCTCGTGAGTGACTGCCTGTACACTGGAAAAATATATGTATGTCTCAAGAATACATTAAAGTTATCTATGTTTACTATCCTTTTTCTTTCTTTCCTATGCTTCTTTCACAACTTTTTCTTTCTTTGTAAAAACTTTGTAAGTGCATAGCTTTAGAGATTTTAGTCTTTTTTCAAATTTGTACTCTCTCTCTCTCTCTCTCTCTCTCTCTCTCTCTCTCTCTCTCTCTCTCTCTCTCTCTCTCTCTCTCTTATCACATTCTTCCATTTTACACTGGGTCTTCGTTTATACTCGTAACACAATATAGTCACCATTATAAACCTTTGTCACTATTTTCTTGCTATTCACTCTCTCCACACTACTTCTGTTCTCAAATCCAATGAATTTTTCATTCTGCATCTTTCCTGAACATTATTTTTCATTCCATTTACACCAGTTTTAAATGAATCATAACTAAATTTACAATAAATAAACATAATTACATCATTATCTCTTCTATGTCATATATGAATTATTATGGATTTTATAAGATGTGGTACGCAACTGAATATTATTATATTTAATATTAAAATAATCTCTTTTATCTGTATTGGAATTTGAAAATAAAAATAACGACGCAACTTTGGATAAAGAGTGAAATTCTATCGGAGTACAAAGGAACAGATCACATTCCTGAAAAAGGAAAGTTGGTGAGTAGAACGTAGAATGCTTAGTTCAGGTTTTATGATACAGCGGAGCATCCTTATAGAGATTACATACAGTAATAGGCCATAAAATTGAGGCTCAACAACTGATAACGACATAATATTGCTTAGTGCAAATGGGCTGTATAATTTATTAAGGAAAAGTTCATATACGCTTAAAATATTACATACAACATCCATGTTTTAAAACGGTCATGATATTTTTAAGTAGCCTTTCCCTAAGTTTGGAGAAATTAGTTTGGAATATAAAATTTAAAGAACTGTTATTGTTTGCAATTACTATTGCAGTTTTCAAATTGCATTTATATTTTGTGAATAAATTAATGTGTTCTTTGACTTTTTGTATATGTACATGACGCATCATTTTCAAGGGATGTATTTGTCAAAAATAATTTTATTTTACAGATAATTTATGTAAGAGAAATTGCCTGAAGTTTGTAGGATCTTTTAACTGTCTTCTTGTAACAGCTTTACATTAACTTACTTCCGCTGTTTCGGAAATACAACAGGGGCTGAAGCACTGATAAAGTCCAGTAAATATACAGATAGTCTTCTAACATTACGTTCCCACTTGTGATAAATGTGGGAAATTCTTCTAAAGCGCATCATGAATTTTCTAATGAATTTGTAAAGAATTTAATAAAACGAGTCTTTGAATCACGGATCTTTAAAAAAAATCAAACTTTCTCGTGACTGAACACTGTTTTTTTAAGCTCGGTCAGTTCACTTACTTTCTGTTTCATAAGGAAACGCATGATTACAGTTTTACGAATTTCTTATTCTTTGGAGACAGTTTTTATGATTCCTTTAATAATAAATTACCGACTAATGTCTTATCAATATCTTCTTCTTTTGGCCTTGCCTATTCTTAATAGATAGCGGAGAAATGCTTGCCTTGGTGTTGTGACTTTTACTTTTAACTTACAATTATCAAATTGAATAATTTTCCTTCTTCTGCCACGTTTTATCGCAATTTGTCCACTACCTTATTACCTTCACTTCGATCGGAGAAAGGTACAGTAATATTATAATTACTCCAGTGTGTGTGTGTGTGTGTGTGTGTGTGTGTGTGTGTAAAATCAAAGTGATTACCGTTAACGTCTTGGTCATTATTCGTACCTTTTACGACACGGTTAATTAAATCGGAGCAATATCCTTTTCATTCAACAACATTCTTATAAAAGAGGCGGCAAAATTTCTTATACTTTTCAGTGATGAGTCGGTATCTGCTGATAGATTCCTGCATGGGCGTGGTCCTTTTTTTTAAGAATTTCTTAAAGGTTCTCGAGAAAACACGTACAAACACGAACTAGTCATCGATAAAGAATTTTGCCCATTTTCCTAAGAATGCCTTTCAGTGGAAATGATATTACTGGTCGCGCACTGTGTTATAAATCTATACGTACAGTGATTTAGTGGTACACTCCTAACACTTCTTAAATAAAAGTCAAACATCAGTTACACATTTAAATGTGGCTTTTTGTAGTACTGCAATCATTGTGTAACAGTACTGTAACGGTTTCAGGTTTGACTAAAATAAAACTCTTTTCTGCTATTTCATTTGGTAACTTTTTGCTGTTGAAAAATGAGACCCTTATCCGCTCTGTGGTTCCATAACATTTCCAGAGGCTTTTTTGATTGTTGGGTTTTATTCCTTTTATTTACGTAACTTAGGCGTAACGTTTTTAACATTACAAAAACTACATATATTCTTCAACATAAATATACCTAAAAAGTCCACTCACTTGCATAATGCATAACATGCATACTGTAGCATATAAATATATTTTAATTACAAATAAAGTAACAGCAAACACGTTTTCGTGTTCATGTTTTGCATTTAAATGCAATTATAAACATGTGTTGCTGTTTATGTGCATAGATGTATGCCGTAAGACAAAAGTAATGAAGGCGTTTAAAAGGCTGTATCAAAATTATTTTTGATAATTAATCATATTAATTAATGATATTAATCATTACATAGTATGAATTTTGTAGTAGGCAAAGGATCTGTGCTAGGTCTTAATTTTTAATGAAAATATGTTTGCAAGTATTTTTGAGAGCTGTTCTCTCTGTGCATGCGAGCTAGTCTAGTTTAAGTTAGTGTACAGTTTACATGAGGAGGTGCAGAGAGGACTATACTTTAAAAATTAATTTTATACATGGTTGATTATGACTTATATTATAAATAGGTTTCTTATATTATAGGCTTTTCTAAAACGGTTTAGTAAAGTCCAACAGATAAAGAATAAAGTACTAAACAAATATTAAAGTGTGGTTCCTTAAAATTTTGGGTCTGAATTAATATAAGGGGTATGATGTTATGTCCTTTTTAGAACCGATTTCTCTAAGTATAGTGAATATGTTGGCTAATCCCTGAGATTGCCTGTACAGTAAATAGAGCCTCTGATGAAAAACGAATTTTTCCTGTATTGCTGTTGAATACCTATATACTGTACAGTAGATCTTCCACATTATCAGATTTCTGCCTTTTTAGAATAATTATGGGTGCTACAATGTCGTTTCTTAGGTAAATGTAGATTCTGCTTTCTCGTCCATCCTTTTTAGCTTGACTTTATGCACACCCTGAAATGCTGAGATTATTGGACATATTTATGTGTAACCACGTTTCAGAGATACAGGGCAGGACTTACATTTGTTTATGCATTTATATGTATTATTTACGTACTCCGAATGATTACTTTCGAATTTAGAATACTTAACTTTTCCTTATTTCTTATTGATGAAACATTTAGAGTTACTGTATGTCCCTATTTATGATTTTAAAAAAAGTACTGTAGTTCGTTTGTTACTCTGTGTAAAGTCTAATGACCAATCTAACATAGGTGGATTGGTAATTGGACTTTACAAAAAAATATCAACTGTTCTGTGTTTATTAATGATATTCTCTTTAAAGTTCTCTTAAATTTTGTTTGGTACAAACTTTATAAGTTGATTTAGTATACTTTGGATATTTAGCATCTTCGATGAAAATGTAAGAGTTTTGTTGAATTACATCGGATAAAGTTCTCGTTTATTTGTTCCTGTTATGGATTCGCATGAATTTTAAGGTTTTGGCTCACTTGTTTCGTATACTTTGACAGAGGCTGTGGAGTTCTGCAAAGAAACTTTATGTTTTCATGTTTCTAACTGTTTTTAGTTAACACAGTATCCGTTTTTGAGAGTTAATTCGTTTACTGGTTGGAAGTAGGTAAACATTTCGGCTCTCTTCCAAGTGGATGTAAGACAATTTTATTTAAATTCTTTCTGCAAAAGCTCTGCCATTCGTTATTTTTTGCTTAAGCTTGAAGGAGTAATCCTCGCTATCTAATTTTCTCCATTATTTTTTCCCGCATACTTGCTAGAGTTCTTTTTCCATTACAGCTTTGATATCTTCTACTGAATAAACTCTAAATGGGACTCTCTTAGATTAGGTTCCACGATCATGACTCAGTAATATAATTTTTATACGTGTGATATGATTCCAACATGAGACATTGCCAAATAGACGAGATCCAAAATAATATTTTGTTCATGGATAATTCTTTCAATAACCGAAAAAAATATAAACAATGCATTTCATTATCATGACTACTTGTTCTAAGCGAAGACACGTACAAACTCCCTTTAATTTTCAAACTAAATTTAAACCTCTCAGGCTACTGCAGAGCTCCACTTGATCAAAAGAAGGGTAGGATTCTGGAAAGTACTCTTATGTTTTTCAACAATTTTGCACACAAACACACACACACACACACACACACATATATATACAGGGTGGGCCGAAAGTCTGGATCCATAGGAAAATATTTATTTTAATACATAAATTACAACAAATGGTAAATACTTAAAATGAATATCAACTTTAACTCGTAAATGCGTATCCGTGATACTGTACAGTGGTTCGTACTCCAGTATAAACAACAAATTATAACAAATGCTCAAATTGGCGGCCTCTGACATCGAGACACTTAGGGATGGAATTTATGATTTTTAATAATTCTTCGAATTGACGTTCTCGAGATGCGTGTTTCATTTGATAATCTTCTTGTTGACTTTACTGGACTATTCGTTAAAGTTTCACATACCATTGCAGAGGTATTTTCATCAGTTGCAGTTTTTGGACGACCAGAACGCCGTCGATCATGTACACTTCCTGTTTCTTTGAAACGTTTAAACAACTTGCCAACAGTCGCATGTGTTACTGGATGCTTATCAGGATGATTTCTATTGAATTCGGTAGCAACTTCTCTGTGTGTAGCGCCCTGTCTTGCGTACATGAGCACAAGTTCTACCCGGTCTTCTGTTGTTAGATTCGAAGCCATTTCTGGGCTGAAATAAAAAAAGTATTTGAGTATTTATACTGGAGTACGAACTACTGTACAGTATCACGGATACGCATTTACGAGTTAAAGTTGATATTCATTTTAAGTATTTACCATTTGTTGTAATTTATGTATTAAAATAAATATTTTCCTATGGATCCAGGCTTTCGGCCCACCCTGTATATATATATATATATATATGTGTCTGTATATACTATATATATACTAGGGGCACTCAATATATTTTGCCCCACCCTTTTTTCTTAACTAAATAATAGGCCATGGGGCTGAAATGTCTTTTGGGCCTTAAGTTTCAACTTTCTACGCTTCACATAACCGGATTTTTCCAGTTTGAACCTCCACTCCTTATAAAACCGCTTTTAAACGCCCTTGTATAAAACTGATGATTAACGTAGTTTCGAAAATGGCGTCTGACACTGATGTACATCGTAAACAGAGAGCTGTTATCGAGTTCTTAACCGCAGAGAAGGAAACAGTTGGAAATATTCACAAACGTCTACAAAACGTTTACGGAGATGCTGTTGTTGATCGAAGCGCAGTTGGATGCTGGTCTAAACGTGTGAGATCATCGGAGAGAGGGAGAGCCAGCCTCGATGATGATGAGCGACGCAGCGGTTGCCCGGAATCGGCTGTCACATCTCACACTGTGCAACGTGCTAACAGCATCATTCCATCAAATCGGCGCGTCACATACAAGGAGCTATCACTGGAGCTAGGAATTAGTGAAGGAAGTGTGAATACGATAATTCAGCACTTGGGACACTCAAAAGTGTGTTCACAGTTTGTTCCTCGCCAACTGACTGAAGATCACAAATCCCAAAGAAAAAAATTGCTTCTGAGTCGTTTGTTCGATACGAAACAGAAGGGGATGACTTCCTTTCACGAATTGTGACTGGGAATGAGATTTGGGTACACCATTTTGAACCTGAAACAAAACGCCAATCCATGGAGTGGCATCACGCAGACTCCCCACGCAAGAAAAAGTTCAAAATGGCTCCCTCTGCAGGAAAGGTTATGGCCACCATCTTCTGGGACATGAAAGGGGTGAGTCTGGTGGACATTATGAAGAAAGGACAAACAATCAACTCGGAGGCATATATTGCTACTCAACAGAGACTCCAGAGACGTATAAAGCGAGTTCGACCAGAGAGAAAATTGGAAGACGTCCTTCTTTTGCACGATAACACAAGAGCACACGACAGTTTGAAAACAAGAGAGGCCATCACAAAAATGCGCTTAACTGTGTTACCCCACCCCCCCATACAATCCAGATCTGGCACCTTCAGACTTCCATTTGTTTGGGCCAATGAAGGATGGTATTCGTGGAAGAAAGTTTCAGAGTGACGATGAGGTTTTTGAGGAGGTTAAGAGGTGGCTGGAGCGGAACCCAGCGGACTTTTACCAGCAAGGAATAAAGGCCCTTGTTTCGAGGTGGAAGAAAGCCGTAGAAAAGGATGGAGACTATGTGGAAAAATAAGAAGGTATGTAACTACTTGTGTACAAAATTTCTGGAACTTAGAAGGAAACTTGGAAAGAAAACAAAAAGGTGGGGCAAAATATATTGAGTGGCCCTCGTATATATATATATATATATATATATATATATATATATATATATATATGTATATATATATATACTGTATATATATATATATTTTTATTTTTTTTTTTAACTGCAAATAACACAGTATAATTAATGTAAAGAACGACGCTTGTGTAGAAGAGCATTTTTCATTTGTTCGTTCTCCCTCTCATCTTGGGCGGAACGCTCTTCTACACAAGCGTCGTTCTTTACATTAATTATACTGTGTGTTGTTTGCAGTTAAAATGTATATATGTACGGCATGCGAAGGTGCCCCCTCAGGGCATTGGTTTCTGCTCGTATGTAGGAGAATTACGACTTCTGATTGATCGAGGTCCATGGTGTAGTGCAGGGATTCCCAAAGTGGTCTGCACAGACCCCCAGGGGTCTCTAGGAAGCTTCCAGGGGGTCTCTAAGCTTTTGGAAAAATAGTAACATTAACTATATTAACTATATTAACTATATTAATATTTAGGGGTCCTTGGTGTAAAAGTTTGGGAACCCCTGGTGTAGTGGATAGCATATCTGACCGCCAATCGGATGATCCCGGGTTCGATTCCCGGGTGGTACCTCATTTTTCATTTGTTCGTTCTCCCTCCTCATCTTGTGCGGAACGCTCTTCTACAAAAGCGTCGTTCTTTACATATATATATTATATATGTATGTATGTGTGTGTATATATATACACATATATACATATATATATATATATATATATATATATATATATATATATATATATATATATATATATATATTATATATATATATATTATATATATATATATTATATATATATATATATATATATATATTATATATATATATACACACGTGGGACATAATTATGTTCCATGCGACAAATTTCCTTAAAATTACTTCCATTTTATTATTCAACTTGCTCAAATTAGGGCAAAATAAAAAAAACCCGGTCATATTATTTCTTTCACTGAATTATAGGGGTGAGGACACTGATTTACAGTATATATATATATATATGGTGCTCTCTCTCTCTCTCTCTCTCTCTCTCTCTCTCTCTCTCTCTCTCTCTCTCTCTCTCTCTCTCTCTCTTCCTATCCTCTTTTCAGAGATAATCTGTTAACGATTTCAGTAGCGTTCCTCCTGATTTCACTGAAAATAAAATGCTGAATACGAGAAAACAAAATGGATTACAGAAACTGTCGAGGACCGATTGTTGAAATTAACAAGAATTTTATTAAATTTTTTATTTAATTTTATATTTTACCTTTTTTTTTTTTTTTTTGTAAAAAAGTCATTTTTCATTTGATTCGAAGTTCCCCAAAAAGGAAAAATGAAAGAAAAGATCTGTCGAAGCGGTAAACTTTAGAAAAAGAATTTTATATTTAATACTCCAACTGGTGACAAGAATATATATATATATATATATATATATATAAAAAATTCGTGAAAGCTAGGCCCGAGGGTTATAAAAGATAGGAAGTATAGTGAAAAGGAGTAATGAGGAGAGAAGCTTTTAAAATTTTAAATTTATTAACAACGGTGTGATCGTAGTTGTCAAGTATATAAAGAAGGGTGACTGACATTAGCACCAGAGTCCCTTTTAGGTCAATTAGGTTCGAGTAAATAATAAAGAGTGGACGAATGTTCAGATTAATAATAAAGAATGAATGGCGTATAAGCTCAAACAAAAGTAAGGCTGAATTCAACGTCATAGAGTGAGATATAAGTATAAATTAATGTATTTTATCTGAAATCAATTTTGTAAATAGAAGTGAAATAATTAATTAGCCTAATTGGGACTCCGAGTCAGTCGTCGGAGACTCACCAGTTGACATGTTCAACGTCACAACCAAATGGTCATATTGAGTAAGCCCTTCCTCTCGGGCATCCGAATTTTTCACGCTAAACTCCAAAATTAAGAACAGGTCGAAATAATGGAATTTAACCTCGAGCACCTAACTGGGCATAACTTCACGTAACATGACAATGTCCATACATTTTCACTTTTCTTAATTTTGGAGTAATTTTTCCAGCCAGCTTGCACCTGGATTCTAGTCTCAGGACCCATCAACTCAACCTCACGAGCTGAAAAGATTAAAAGGTAAGAAAAAAGCACATGATTTGAAATTTGACGTTAGATAATTGAAAGTAAAATCGATGGTTTTCAAGACAACATCTGTAATCTTACATTTTATCTAATATAACTGAATTGACTATAAAAGTATGAAGAGTATTAACAACCCAATATATGTCCCAATTAAATCGTAAATAATAATTATTAATATAGTCTGCAATTGATATTAATTAAGTATTTTATGGGTAAGTTAATTAGTCCGTCATGCTACATATAAAGATGAACTATTCTAAACAAACTACTTTTTACTATTTGCATACATAGTTTTCCGCTTTAACACCCTCTTAAAACTACGCTCTAAAAACTGTCCGTTGTGTGTACCTTAGTTGTCCATACATTTTTATTTTTACTTTTGGAGTAGTTTTTCCAGCCAGCTTGTACCTGGATTCTACTCTCAGGACCCATCAACTCAACTTCACGAGCTGATCCAAGAGGAAAAAAAGAAATAATCGTGCTCTGGGTATTAAGTATGTAAAGAGTACAGTCTGTAGGCTGAAAGTACTCTGAGAATACACTGAGTGGTTTCCGTTAATCCCTGGAAGCGTACTCTTTGTATCTTTCACTTAGTTCGAGAGGACTCCGCTCGTCAAGAAGATAACGTTTCAGCTAATATCTATCTACGATCGACCTATTATATGTATACCCTTGAATTACTGTATACTTTACAGAGTACGTTTAATCCTTCTTTACCGTTCAGATCCAAGGTACATACATCGGACAGTTTGTCAGTTTAAATTCTTAGTGTCAAGGGAGAGTCGTGGAAATGATAGCTCCTTAGAAATGAATTTAATGATTACAGTTTATATTAGTTAGTATTAATTATTTATTACGACAGAGTTGAAAGTTTTACATAAAAGAAAATTGATAGAGTCGTGTGGATTAAGTTCGAAATGTTAAACACAGTCTGGTTACTAATATGAAGGAACATACAGGGGTTAGACAAAATAATATGAACACCCTCCGATTTCACCGGTTATCTTTACGGACTGCTCAGACACAAAGTAAACGGTCAAATGACTGGCAAACCTATTTAAATGCGTAACAGAGAGTGTATACGTCATGTTATAACCCTCACGTTGTTTTTACAGATCTGAGTGAATTATGAATTAGCAGTTATGAAAGACCTGTCAGACTTCCAAAGAGGGCAAATTGTCGGAGAGCGGATGGCTGGTGCATCGGTGACGAAAACCGCTCAGATGTTCAGTGTATCCAGAGGAACTGTCTCTATGGTCATGTCTGCATACCAAAACCATGGAAAGACAAGCACCGACAAATGCAATAGTGGACGCAAGAAGAAGCTGTGTGATCGAGACCGCCGGGTGCTAAAGCGCATTGTGACAAAGAACCATAAGACCACAGCTCCAAATGACTGCAGAGCTTAACCAGCATCTTGCAAGCCCGGTATCGACCAGAACTGTACGTCGCGAGCTCCATGGAGCTGGATACCATGGGAGAGCTGCAATTGCCAAACCCTTCCTTTCGCACATCAACATTGAGCGGCGCAGAAAATGGTGTAATGACCATAAGAATTGGTCGATGGACCGGTGGAAGAATGTAGTCTACTCCGACGAATCCTCCTTTACGCTATTTCCATGTTCCGGTCGAGTTTACGTCTGGAGACAGCCTAAAGATGCTTATGACCCCGACTGCCTGATCCCAACCGTTAAGCATGGAGGCGGATCTGTGATGGTTTGGGCAGCAATATCGTGGAATACTCTTGGCCCAGCTGTAGTACTGCATGGTAGGGTTAACGCCCAGGTCTATCTGTCAATATTGGCTGACCAGGTCCATCCCATGGTCCAAACGCTGTTTCCCAATGGCGGCGCCGTCTTCCAGGATGATAATGCACCAATCCACACCGCTGGGGTCGTTAAAAACTGGTTTGAAGAGCATGTTAGTGAAGTAGAACGCTTGGATTGGCCTCCACAATCCCCGGATCTTAACATTATCGAGCATCTGTGGTGTCAGTTGGAGCAGCAGGTCAGAAGCCGATTCCCACCGCCGGCGTCTTTGGAGGAACTGGAGCAGGGTTTGCTCGAAGAATGGCTCAGGATTCCTCTAGCCACTGTCCAAAAGCTGTATAAATCAATTCCCCGACGCATTGCAGCTGTTATTGCCGCTAAAGGAGGACCAACTCCATATTAAGAATAAAAACCGCCATTTATCAAGGTGTTCATATTATTTTGTCCAACCCGTGTACGTCACAACACATTATGAGATCCCTAAAACTATATTTAAATCTAATAGTAATGATAATAATAATAATAATAATAATAATAATAATAGTAGTTGTTTAGTTCTCTTCGTAACATCTAAGGTGATATTGAAGGAGAGGATCTACAACTTTTCCTGGGATCCGATCCAGAACCAGACCAAGAGAAATCCAGGAAAAGCACTTTAATCGCTGAAAGGAACCTCAAACCGAAGACCTTCAGTTTAATAGTCCGACGCTCTACCACTACGCTACTCTGGTAAGCTTTATTCATATATATAATATATATATATGAAATTTTCTGAGTTTTTACACATAATTCAGAGTAGACTAACTAGGTAAGGCTACCATCGATTTTACAGTAAGAGATGGAGTATTGTACAGTTTTCTTTCTACCAACATGACTTTTCAAATTGTCTTTTACATATCCAGTACCTTCGAATTTCTTCACTTGTTTCTTTATTGGTTGGGGTGGGTGGGAGTTCCTTACTCCAAATTGTGTCTTAAAATCATGTTACACTTGCACAATATTCCTTATATGGAAATAATGCTTCACAATACCACTAGAGTAAAAAATAAACCGAACTTTGCATACTGAGCAGTAAAGACGACAGCTGTGAAATGCGCATGCGCACTGGATGTTGGTAGACATGTCGAGACTTGTTTGCCAAACGGCAGTTGGTGTGCCTGTCACGAATAAGACGCACGACCTCATTTAGTAGAACACTGTTAGTGTGGGCCGTCGGATCTCAGATATGACACATCACAGAAGCAGATAAACATTAAGTTTTGTGTCAAACTTAATGTAAATACACGTTGAGCTGTAAAATGTTCTATCTTGTACTGTAAGTTCAATGATAGCCTTAACTACGTGGAAAAACTTTAAAGTTTTATGATAATAATTCTGTGTCATAAACATGAATTAAACAAAACAGATTTTCCTTTGTTGGGAACCTCTATATATTAAACTGATAATTCCTTAAATTTGCCCCCTGTGTCGCATGAATTGTCATATACTGCAAGTAACAACCTTATTTTATGTATCCCCGTATTCATTCGTTAATTAAAAACTTTTTCCACGTTCATTCTCATTGTGGAAAGCTCAACGTGACGAAAATTTGGAATGAAAGCATTTATACATACATCATCATCATCATCATCATCATCGGTATAAAGTACCATCCCAACATTAGACTTTAGTTCTAATCCTCATGAAGAGGTAGGAATAATACCACTGGTGATTCGTTAGACAAGACCAAGGTCTCCATTCACACAGGCTTCCATTAATAAACTGTTCATCTTTCTTTCATTCAACCAATCTTTCGGCTTTCTTCTTCCTCAGTTCCCAGTCTCTCTCCTCAAATCTCTCTCAAGTCTCTATTATTATTATTATTAGTAGTAGTAGTAGTAGTAGCAGTAGTAGTAGTAGTAGTAGTATCATTATTATTATGATTTTCATTAGTAGTAGTAATATTATGATTATTATTATTATCATTAGTAGTAGTAGTAGTAGTAGTAGTAATGTTATTATTTTTATTTTTATTTTATTATTATTATTATTATTATTATTATTATTATTATCATTACTATTATTATTATAATTATTATTATTACTATTAATTAGAGAACGGGAAGAACGCACACATTTGAAGAAAGAAATGTCGTCTGAGAAGGTTGTTATGACCACCAGTCGTTAACTAGCCAGACGTTACAAACGTATCTAATCAGCAATGTGAGCAATAGTGATAAATTTAAAATGCATTATAACCAAGCTAGCTAATTGTGCTAACTAATTAATACCTCACTAACGTATTAATTAGTTTACACAATTAGCTAGCTTGGTAACATCTGGTGTACATTTTGTTACTTATACTCTAATAATAATTTACACATCCAGTTATAATTTATACCCTAAAATATTATAAAATACTGAAAAACATTCAAAACATAACAAATAAATGCAATAGTTTAAAAGAAAGTGTTTTTCCGCGTGTTTTATGGCTTTTTTAGAAAATATCTTCAGGACTAACTCACTTATTTTTCATGTAGAGCCGAGCAGCAATCGTAAAATATTCTCTCTCTCTCTCTCTCTCTCTCTCTCTCTCTCTCTCTCTCTCTCTCTCTGATATAGATAGATAGATGAGAGAGAGAGAGAGAGAGAGAGAGAGAGACTTTGTTACGAAATATTCACTAATAAATACTTATTTTATTATACTTCACCCGATGTCAGATACCTATAAACATTTCAAACACTGAATGCTAAATTATGTATAATGTTTCATCATATGGATAGGATTTAATTTATTTATTTTGACTTGTTAACAGTTTTTCTTCGTAAAAATTGTAAACCAAAACAAAAAAAAGACTTTTATTAGGTAATATAATGCTGAAATGTAAATATTTCTTTAACTTTTACGGAAAAGGATTACTCTAATCTTATATATGTAATAATAATCCAGTTTCTGAATTCTGATATCCTCGATTTTGCCTTAAGAAATGAAGTGAAACCCTAGAAGGACACCTTAGTGAAGCGCTACGAATGCTATTTATAATTCTGATTACAGTCATAAATCTGTAATATATCTTACCTATATATATATATATATATATATATATATACAGGGTGTCCCGTAAGTCTGGACCCATAGGGAAAAATAATAAAATTACAAAATAGTCCAAAAATTTATTACATAATCTGTTCATAGTGTCCGCCGTTGTGTCGCACACATAGTTGAAGACGCAATCTCCACTGCGACAGCACTTTCTGAATCACAGTCGCAGAAATTTCTTGACATGCCTCCACAATGCGTGCTTTAAGGTGGAAAATGTTCTGAAGTTTGACCTCGTTCACTTTGGCTTTCAAGTGGACCCACAAATAAAAATCATAATAAAAAATAATAAAAAAATAATAATAAAAAATAATAATAATAACATAATAAAAAAATATATTATAAATCCCTATGGGTCCAGTCTTACGGGACACCCTGTATATATATATATATATATTATATATTATATATATATATATATATATATATATATATATAGTTTTCTAAGTTTTCTAATTTCCGAAGAAAGTTTTCAGTTTAAAGTATGATTTCAAGTTACATCTTGACTTTTACTTACGGTTTTATATTTAACTTTTCTATGCATCAGTATTTATTGGTCTTAACTGATAAGTTCCTCTTTCATAACTATAGATAGGTCTTATCCGTATAATGTGGACGAAATGCTAAGTTAATTTTTGTAGTATCATTGATTCTACTGTATAAATTTTATTGTTGGCCTTAGCATTAAAGATGGTATAGTAGTGCACCGAAAAATCTGCAGTATATCAATCAATGTACGTTCGCATTTGGATTGAATTTGCTTTTTCTCCCTGCAATGCAATTTTCTCGCAAAAAATACAAACCGTAATCTTATAATTCAATGTTAGGGGAAGTTCGGCCCGACTTCATTAAAAGGAAATAAGATAAAGATTATAAACTTCGCCAACTGGTGCATACTGAATCCTTCAGTTTCCTATGATTGCAAAAATTATGATGTAACACTTACATTTCTGAATTTCCAAGAAAGTGTAAATTATGACGCAGGAGTCAGTCACACGCGTCCTTTAAGAATTAACCTCTCGACAAAAATCAGAAATAATCTCTTATTTATTAGTATTCATATTAAATTATATTAAATTATTACATTAAATAATTATTATATTCATAAGTATTTATTATTAAATTATTATATTAAATAATTATTTATATTTATATATTTGTTAATTAATTAATTAATAAGGGAGATATTTTTATTTATTTATTTATTTCTAAACAATTATTCCCTGATAAGTGTTTATTTTACAAACTGGTCATGTCTTACTAATAAATAATTAATTTATCTAATTTCAACTCTGAAAAAATGCAACTAACTCCAAATTGTTATAAATAATAAATTTTTACGCGATAAACCACTTTACTGATATAAATTTTTAACTTTTTTTGTGTAATTAACGCAAGAGAGAATTTTAATTAATTTTTATATAAATGCTTTTAATTTTTTCTACCCGATTACAAATTTAATTTCGAGCAATATATTTTAGCTTTAGGAAAAGTTTTTTTTTTTAATACGAGTTCTTATGATACGTACGACCGCAAATCACGTGATCCTATCAGAGATTTAAATATTCTTTTAAAAAATAAGAATTTTTTATATTTTTTTTATAATCAAAATAGATTTAAATATAATCCCATATTCTCGAATTCTGAACTAAAGCGCTTGAAAAAATAGGGCTATCAAGTTGTCATGAGATAGGTTTCAGGAATCTCATGACAATAATTTTTGTCATGGAATTATACTTGTCATAAATTGTTCACGAGGTATAAATGTAGTTTGACAAAAATAATTGTAGTTATTTTACATAAAGTTGATTAATGAAAAATATTTATGAACGCTCTCAAAATTATCATTTAACGAAACAAATAATTAATAATATTTTAAAGCTTATATATATATATATATATATATATATATATATATATATATATATATATATATATATATTAAGGTCTCAATCAAGTAATTTCCTGATACTGCAGGCACTCGTAAAACACAGAAATTTCAGAGTTAATGAAATATGAGTTGCTATTTCCGTAGATTGTTTTTACTTTCTTTGACTTTTTCTCTTTTTGTTTTTTATCATAATTTTTCATTTGGATTCAAAATTCTTTTTTTTTCGGGTAGGGGTGGGGGAATGTAGGTTCAGAAATTGGAAGAACAAGTTGAAAAACGAGAGATTGAAGGTAGGGGTAGTAGGGCTGCCGAAGGCATTATTCCGTAGACGTTTCGAAGGTCTTTGGTGAAACTGTTTGGGGTAAATGAAATAAAAAAAAAATGGAAATTTCTAAAACCTTTTTAAAAAGAAAAATGAAAAACGAAGACTAGGAAATAAGATTCTAAGAGGGTGATTTGTCATTTCAAATGATTTGTAAAGTATTCTGCTAATGTATCTCATGTACACATTTATGAGTGTGTACGTGGGCAACTGAAAATAAGTGAGGTAAAGTATGTAATAATTCACAGATTTAGTAGGGCAACTTTTTTGGAAGGTTAGCACTTTTGGTACATCGGAACATTAAAAAGTTTATATAAAAATATCAACAAATATTTTTATTGTCGGAAAAAAATATATGTTCGTTTTGGGATTGCAAAATTATGGATTTATTAATATGATAATATAAAATACAGGGTGTCCGAGAATTATCTGTACAATTTTTGGCTGTTATTAAAAGTCAACCGTGAAGTGTAGAAATTCCAGTGTTGTCCCATTTTACAGAGAATCTCATTAAATTTTTTCTGATACCAAGTTTTGACAAGTTTTTTAGAAATTCCAGTGTGTCCGAACATTATCTGTACAATTTCATCTTTTAATAAAATTCTTGATAAAACACGTAAAATTCTTAAACAAGATTATTTAGAATCTGTATTTTCAAAAGTTTCTTTTATTAAAGTAACGTTGTTACAAACATTCGATATGTGCACCATTAGTGATTCGCAAAACATCCAATCGATACTCCAAATGTTGCCATGTTCGCTGCAGCATATCCACATCAATTCGCTCAATAGCAGCTGTGATTCTTGCTTTTAAATCATCAATGTCTGTCACCCGTGTACATTTCTAAAAAACTTGTCAAAACGTGGTATCAGAAAAAACTTAATGAGATTCTCTGTAAAATGGGACAACACTGGAATTTCTACACTTCATGGTTGACTTTTAATAACAGCCAAAAATTGTACAGATAATTCTCGGACACCCTGTACAGTAAATTTTTTAACATTTAATATTTAACATTTATTTATGATATGAATTCCAAGTAGGCCTCAAGTAAATCTCAGGAAAGGCTACGTGACTGTTTGCACGGAAACATCCAAACAGATCTCAACTTGTTTCTACTGGAACATGTGACGTTGTTTTGTTTAACAATGTTGTGGAGGAATATCAGTCACATGATACCACACATCTATTTCATCAAATCATGTATTCGTAAATAATCTTAATGTTCAGATAGTGCTTGGAATATATAATTAAATAATTCAATACTGTCAGATAAGTTACGTAAGTTGGTTAAATCCTATAATACAGTTAGAAATTTGTGGAACACATAATATAATGTATTTAAAGTTGTTTGTAAGTTTCAGGATTAAATGAAAAAAAGAATAAAGAATATATTTCCGAATGCGAGATGAAAACCTGACTTCTTGAGGCAGAATGGAAAAAGAGAGCGCAGCGCAGATCAAGAGTCAATTAGTCAGTGGAGAACAGTTTGTCATAGAGAGAGGGTCGTACACACTCCATCAGAAGATCGCTTTTTCCCTCCTATGTCATTTTAATTTTAATATCTCTTCTCAGCCCTTGGAAAATGAGGCTTACTTTTAACATGAACTTAGGCCAGTAAAGAAAATTTAATTCCTTCCTTGGGGTTGCCAAAGGACTTCTTTTCGGCCCTAAGCCTACCCGAGGCCTATTCTTTCCCAGTTTTAACTTAGGCTATCTTCCCGTTTCTTTAGGCTTATTTTATTTCAGTTCATGGCCTATTTCCCTTTATTAATTATATAACGTAACTGTATTTTAATTCATTCTGTGAACAAACATAAGATTAAATATTAAGTTTATGGCGTTTCATAAAAAAACAGTTAAAGGTATATCTTCAGTTGGTACTTCCTGTTCTATCCACTCCTATGCCGATGATTCCACTCTTCACCTCTTCACCCGCTTCACAAAGCGTCCCTCTTAACAGACTCTCCATGCTTCTCATAGGACGGCTATGGTACACCTGACCTCTGAGCTTTCTGCCATCTCTGACTGGGGCAAAGAAAACCTCGTGGCTTTCAATTCCTCAAAAACTCAGTTCCTTCATCTGTCTACTCGTCACAATCTTCCACAAAAGAGAAAAAATATTATCATAAAAAATACGCAACTCAATCCTTCTTCTTCTTCTTTTGACATTCTTGGTTTTATCTTTTTTCGTGGTCTTTCTTGGAAAGATCACATACTCTATTTCCAAAACAGCTTCTAAGAGTTTAGGTGTGTTGTACTAGTTCCGCAGTTTCTTCACCCCTGCTCAGTTGCGGTCTCTGTACAGGGGTCTTGTCCACCCATGCATGGAATATGCTTCTCGTGTGTGGAGTGGCTCAACCCACACAGCTCTACTTGACCAGCTGGAATCAAAGGCTTTTCGTCTTATCAATTCCCCGTCTCTTACTGACTGTATTCAATCCCTCTCTCTTCGCCACAATGTTGAGGCTTACTTTTAGATTAGATTAGTAAGTACCTTACTATTTAATAACTTAGCCCTCAACTGCATCCAAAACCCTTATCACGCCCTTCTCGGTTCGATGACAATAAGGTGAGGTTACGGTAATTTAAGTTTGGTTAATTAGTTTCATATATATTTAAAAAATTCGATACCTCGCTCATGTGGAAATGAGAAATCATTGCATGAAACATTTAAAAGGTTAAAAGGTATGTGTGTGTGTATATGTATATATATATATATATATATATATATATATATATATATATGTGTGTGTGTGTGTGTGTGTGTGTGTGTGTGTGTGTGTGTGTGTGTGTGTTTTTAATGTTCTCATTTCCAAACATATTCTTCCCAACTGAAAAATCAACAGTGTTTAAAGCTTAATTACGGCTATTTCTCTGAAATTATCTGAAGTCATTAATAAGTACCAAACACAATTAATATCAACATTGACAGCAACAATGGATGATAAACTTTATCTGGGCTTGTATCTGAGGAAATATTTGTGGTGTATGCCCGATATATTTAAGTGACTAAGGCAGAGTTTATCTCCACGTATTTACGGTATAAATTCAAGGGAATTTTCCTTTACGAGAAAACAAGTATTTACCATCTGTGATAAGTGAGCATTCTCTTGTAACTGAAAATATTCATTGATTTCCACTTATCAACGTTTTAAATGTTTCAAGTTTATTACCTGTTTCATCTCTTAAATCGAAACTTTGAAGTTGTTTCTCGAGTACTCTTCAGTAATTCAGAGTTTTAAAAATTATTATTTTTAATTGTTTTGTTCTTAAATCCAGGAAAGTCTTGTAAGTTTGATCTGGCTTTCAAAAGGCTTGAAATATGAGTTATTATTTTCATTCGAATATATTGAATTGTAAATTTTAATAATAGAAATTTTATCTGATAATGTTTCGTTATATATTTTCAAACGAATCTGAAATATATAAATAGCATTACGCTTAATTGTCTCGCATTGCGTAAGTCTGTCCTACCTAATATGAAAACTGTTTAAAGTTACCTAACAATAATACAAGGTAATTCACTCGCTGGTAGCCCTAGCGAATATATTAGCGATACTCTGGGGCAACCAGCGAGTGAATCACCTTGTATATACATATACTGTATATTACTTATTTCGCACGATGAATTCGTATATCTCAGTGTCTTGAACTTTCCTATAATAAAACCTTGAGAGAAATTAAATATTTTTTAAATGGGTACAGTTTCTTACCGAAAGTATGCCAAGTGCCACATCAGTTCGTTTCATTGTATACTAATTAGTCGAGAAACAATTGGGGCGGATAACGCAATCCTATATTCTTAATCTTCAATCATTTGAGCACAATGGCTTCTATTATACTACGCTATCCGAGGCATTAGCTTAATATTATCATCGTTAAACAATGTTGTAACTTAAGGGAGGCGAGTCAAAGGAGCAGAAATTCTCAAATAAGGAAGGAGACGGGATGAATCTCAGGTCATTAATAATCTCTATGTAGTTAATGCAAAAGGATCCTTTTCCTTTCCCCTTTTATGACATCCTTTCAAAGGATTTCTCATGAAATGTCTCTCGGAAGACGCTGATATATTTGCCTCTTATAAAATCTTAATGATTGTTTTTAGGGATTCAATTATCCATTTCTTTTGACTGGTAACTCTAAAATCTAATATTATATATATATAATATATATATATATATATATATATATATATATATATATGTGTGTGTGTGTGTGTGTGTGTGTGTGTATACAGGGTGTTTGAAAACTTTCTGTACAAATTGTAATGGGGGATAGGCAACACCAAGACAAACCCTTTTCGTCTATAAGTGTACAGTATGTTCGCTGACGTCACCATTCGGCACGAGAGGGCGCCGCTGCAATTGGCTAAAAGGTGAAGTGGGCTAGACTCGAGCTTGCCGCGGGCATTCTTAAATCGGACGTAGTACGCGTAACATGGAGCGCTTCACGACTGCTGAGATGGCTGACATACATATGGTGTATGGGCTGCCAATGGAAACGGAAGAGCTGCTGTGAGGTTGTACCGACAGCGCTTCCCAAACAGACGTGTGCCAAACCACCAAACGTTTGCGCATTTGCATTGGCGACTGCGAGAAACTGGAACATTCCATGCAAACATGCATGACACTGGTCGGGAGAGAAACGTGCGCACTCCTGACATGGAAGAAGAAATCCTACGGCGATTTGAGGACAATCCAAGCGCAAGCACGCGAGGTGTTGCACATATCCTCGGTGTGAACCACGACCTGGTCTGGAGAGTGTTGCACGAGCAGCAGTTACATCCGTTTCATCGTCAGAGAGTCCAGGCATTACAACCTCGGGATTACCTTCTTCGTGTGGAATTCGCGCTGGTTTCTGCAGCAGACAGCGGTGCAACCTAATTTTCCGGCTTATGTGCTGTTCTCAGATGAGGCCTGTTTCACACGTGAGGGTGTGTTTAACATGCACAATTCTCACGTGTGGGCGCACGCAAATCCACATGCTACACGGGTTTGTAATGCCTGGACTCTCTGACGATGAAACGGATGTAACTGCTGCTCGTGCAACACTCTCCAGACCAGGTCGTGGTTCACACTGAGGATACGTGCAACACCTCGCGTGCTTGCGCTTGGATTGTCCTCAAATCGCCGTAGGATTTCTTCTTCTATGTCAGGAGTGCGCACGTTTCTCTCCCGACCAGTGTCATGCATGTTTGCATGGAATGTTCCAGTTTCTCGCAGTCGCCAATGCAAATGCGCAAACGTTTGGTGGTTTGGCACACGTCTGTTTGGGAAGCGCTGTCGGTACAACCTCACAGCAGCTCTTCCGTTTCCATTGGCAGCCCCATACACCATTTGCATGTCAGCCATCTCAGCAGTCGTGAAGCGCTCCATGTTACGCGTACTACGTCCGATTTAAGAATGCCCGCGGCAAGCGCGAGTCTAGCCCACTTCACCTTTTAGCCAATTGCAGCGGCGCCCTCTCGCGCCGAATGGTGACGTCAGCGGACATACACTTATAGACGAAAAGGGTTTGTCTTGGTGTTGCCTATCCCTATTACAATTTGTACAGAAAGTTTTCAAACACCCTGTGTATATATATAGGGTGAGTCATAAATGTGTTTCATAAATCGCAGGGTGTATTCTTAAGACAAAAGTAAAGAAAAAAGACCATGTAAACAAGTCGAGAAACCCGTAGGTTTCGAGCTATAGCACGCGACAGAAAAATTAAACTCTGATGCTGTGTATCCTGACGGGTGGATAGGGCGTGGTGGTCTTATTCCGTGGCCATCTCGGTCACCAGATTTAAATCCTCTAGATTATTATTTGTGAGGTCATTTAAAAAGTCTAGTTTATGTTACAAAAGTCCGAGCACGTGATGAATTGTGGCAACGAGTTCGAGACAATTGCGAAGCGATCCGCAATACTCCAAGAATTTTTTAGTGTGTCAGACAATCACTGGTGCGCTGTACTGACGCAAGCATTCAAGAAGTAGGAAAGAATTTCGAACACTTACTTTAATGAAACAAATGTATCACACTGTGTATTTGTATAAAATGTAAAAATCTTTAGAAGTTTCATTTTTCTGTCGCGTGCTATATATTATATATATATATATATATATATATATATATATATATATATATATATATATATATATATATTATATATATATAAAACTAAGTCTCATTAATACACTCGACAGAAATACTTGAATATTCAGTAAGTAGAGCATAAAATATTTAAATCTTGCAGGGAGATAATAGGAAAAAGGAAGCACCGTAATTTTTATCTTTGTCTCTTAAGACTATTTTGTTATTCAATTCATTATTCAGTTTCGAAATGAAATCGGAGGCTAACATTTCGTTGATGCGTTTTAATTATGCAAGAACGCAACTTTATCTTACAACGTTAAACAACAACAATTGATGATTCGTTTTCATTTCAATTGTTTGGAATGTCAACATCAACGAACATAAACTTCTTCAGCGAACATCAACATCACCGAACGGTTCCAGTATTCAACATTAGTTGAATAACATGGGAGTTATGCATCTTTTTTCAGATGTAAGAAACGAATAGGGAAAGTAAGGTGTTTTCGCAGACTGAAGGATTTTGAATTCAGCGCTGCACGCGATAACTCTCCGAGAACCCTTAGTCAATCCTTCTTTTCAGCCGAAATATGTTGTAGGGAAAAAATTGTGTACTTTTAAACAAAGTACGATTAATATTGATTCGCCACAGTGAACATATGTTTTAGCCAACTCTTACGGATAATAAAAGACAATTAATAAGATAAAGCTATTAAATAAGACTAAT
The DNA here is from genome assembly GCA_023014485.1 of Bathynomus jamesi. Taxonomy (NCBI): domain Eukaryota; kingdom Metazoa; phylum Arthropoda; class Malacostraca; order Isopoda; family Cirolanidae; genus Bathynomus; species Bathynomus jamesi. The sequence continues at coordinate 879,579 of JAJOZX010000156.1, read as the reverse complement.
ATAACTAATAATAACAATAGTTTTATTATTATTATTATATTATTATTATTATTATTGTAGTAGTGTAGTAGTAGTAGTAGTAGTAGTAGTACTTATTATACAATGTTCTAATTCTTGTTTTGATTTCTCCTTTTAGAATTTAGAATTCAGAATTAAGGAATTTACTTAAGGTTAGCTGAGTTCAGGTAAGTTATGTTAGGTTAGATGAAGTTACATCACGTTAAGTTCTTTAGTAAAGTATTTAAACAGGTTAATTAACTGGATATTATTCACAAATAAATGCGAGGTCTACAGTTATCGAAAATCTGTCCAAATTTTAAACCAACACTGGAGTTGATCGCGTGATTTGATGGTGATAAAATGAGCAAATAAATGTAGTTCCCAAGGAAAAAGGAGGTCGAGAGAGAGAGAGAGAGAGAGAGAGAGAGAGAGAGATTTATACGTTTTAACACAAAGATGAGTAGATGCAAAATCCTTGCTACTGTGTTTTCGTTTTGGCATTATAATTTTAAAGGAGCTCAAAAACTCAAAGGGGGCACAACCCCCTCGTTACATGCTCCCAGTTTCTTCTTGACTAAGTTTGGTAGGCACGTTACATTAGGGCAAGTTAAGTAAAATTAGGTTAGATTTATAAAAATACTTATAAAATGATTACGTGTTATTTGAAGAAGGGCGTCTTCAGCCGTTCTTGTTAATAACGATTTGGCTCGATTCCCATCCATGTTTCATAAATAAAACAAGAATTAATATCGAATCAATAAGGGAGGCGCATAAAAATTTAGTATGACAACCGAACCAACGTTAATCTTCTCTCAACACTACAATTATATATATATATAATAAAATATCATATAAATAGTTGATAACTTTCCTTTCTGTAAAATATATTCAATGGAATTCGTCCCGTGTAACAAAGAACTTATATAAATTTGAATTCCTTTTTATTAGATTATTCATGAAAGCCACAGAATCACTTATTACAAGCCGAACGCAGAATATAGACGGGAAATAGCACGGCTGGAATGGACCTTCGTAGTGGAATAAAAAATAGAGGATTGTATGAAGAAAATACGAATATAAGAAATATACAAATAGTATGTATGTTGTATATTGATCAAGTGTGCGTTATATAGATTGGATTAAAGGGTAAAGGATGTATACTATGTATGGTTATGGTAAATACGAAGGATAAAAAGTATATATATATATATATATACACACAAATCGCGACTTTTACTCCAGAGGTCCAGAATTCAAATTTTGGAGGAGGGAATATTTTTTTTATATTACAAAAACAGCACAAAATGGCGTATATGTGATAGATGCGGTGAAGATACACGAGGAACTTAAAATTTACACAGCAAAACATCAAGGACGCTATTATTCTCAACAATTTTTTACTAAAAGCTACGCAGGAAAGAAGATGGATTAATAATACTATAGAAAATAATATACGATACAGCAATAGGATACACACTGCATCTCATGTAACCCGTTCCCCCGAAAGAAATGAGTCCCACCATCGTTCTATTCCCGACAGCCGGGTCATGACAAGTAGCGTGGCAGATGTTGTGTCTATAGATTTTCTAGTGCCGCGGTCGCAGATTTCCAGACTTTCAAATTTGCCAACTTGATTTGGTAAGGCGGAATTTGGAAAGCCTTCCTAATACGATTTCTCGAATATTGAAAATTTAGTCCTTCCTTTATCTTTGTTTCAATTATTTTCGATAATTTTATAATTAAATGGCGAACTGAGATAGAAATTATTGTTTTATAAATATAATTTCAAGATAACATCAGTTATGAACTAAAAACATCATAAAAAGTTCCTAAAAAGCAGAAAATTTTCTATATATTTAATCAAGTAAAGCACTTCCTGAAAATATAAAATACCAATAAAATCAGTATAAGATACCCTAAATTTAAGTGTGGAATTTTAGGTTTAAAACTGACTATTGAATAATAGAGTCGTAAGTATCTCCCATTCCGTAAAAGTGAATTTTAGCAACTGACATCTTTGGTAATTTATTTTCCTGAAGACGGGATAAATGTTTCAGTCTCGCGTTACGGCATTTATTGCACAAATTTCTCTTTCGCGAGATTTTGCTCCGGCAAAAACACTAAAGTTAAAACCCAGTTGGGTTTGAGGGGAGTTCTTAGTTCAGATGTCGTAAATAGGTTTAGAATGTCTTTGCCAAATCCGGATCTTAACTCATTAATACATTAGTACTCATTTATATATATATATATATATATATATATATATATATATATATATATATATATATATATATATATATATATATATATTATTATTATTAGCTTTATAATTTTGTCATAACTTCTCGATTATTATATTTGGCTAAATGCTCGTTCCTTTAACTGGTATTTCCCATGCATTTACTTCCTATAATATAAAAAAATAGAAATAGAATTTTATAATCTTCATAAAAACGATATTTCATTATTGCTTTTGCAGACAGTCTCGTTGCAGACATTTTGCTATAAATCGTTCTGTTAAAAAGAAAGAGAAATGCTTAATACGGTTATGTAAGGTTTAGTATTGTATATTTCAACATTAGAAGTTTAGTTTGATGGTTAAAAACATTCTAAGTTAAATTCAGTAAATATTTTATACTGAATGTTTGGCTCGAATACGTTCGTGCCCACTTATGTTACCAGGAAGAATGTGTATGTTCAGTAAGATTGTGAAACTAGTGATTTCATAAAATAATCTAACCTAAGCTAATCATACCATTACTGAGATATAAATATGTAAACAACGCATTACAGGAATCACTATTGTATTTATCAAAACAAGCAATTTATGCCATGATACAAAATTACGCGAAATTACTAAAAATTTCAGGGATTTCATGAAATCAGTAGTTTCACAATCTTACTGTAACATCTACATATTTTTCGTAACTTAGCTGAGAGCAAAATGTGAAGATTAATCGTGTACCGTCGTGTACCGTAAGGACGCAAAAGTATCTCGTAATCCACGACACTTAAACCCTATAAACTCTTTCGATCAGGCTAAAGTAATTTGGTATAAGAGAAGACTGCCTAAGAAGAACGTTGTGAATGTCCTATGAATTTTTCCTTTATAAAGGAATGAGTAGCGTGTGCGATCTTCGTTGTGGCCATAAAGTGTCGTTCACCTCATGTCATGCAGGCTTCGTCGTTCGTCTGAGCAGAAGAATTCAAACCAGTTTTTGACAAAGCGTTGAGGACATGTCGAGAGACGGAAAGGGAGAGACCATTGTTCGCTAATAGCGAAATAAATCTGGGAAGAATTAAGCACCGTCTGAAGGGAGATCACATATGAAAAGCTCGTAAGAAAGAAATGCCGCTTCAAAAGAACAAAGGAGCCGGATAAATTCCTCCCACATTTGAGGTTGTGATCCATGAAATCTGAATTACATCTCTAGTGATTGTTCAATTATCCTTTGAAGGATCGTATTTATTGGACAGATGAGAAGCCTTCTATGAGTTTTAATATCAATAAAATAATAATTACGTTACGCATTTAATTTTATAATATCTTATAAACAGAACTATAAAATTGCTACTTGTCATTCGACGATATTTCTCGTAATCCTCCTTTGAAATCTCAGCTAATCTCCGACGCCCCATTTTATAACAGCTTTGTTTTTATACGAGATTCATTACTAAATAGTTAGACTTTTTTTTTTTTCAATTTAATCCCTATTTCTTTGCCAAAATTCAAATTAAATAAAACTTTGAGAAACTAGAATAAAATTTAAGTTCCCTCAAAAACCCCAAAACGGAATCGGCGTTGGAATAACGACAAATACCTTGGAAAACAAAATCTAAAAACTCTAAAATCAGTTGGCAAATGTTTGAAAAGAAAAGTTCGTTTCTTTTTGAAAAATATTTTTTAATCGTAAATTCATTAACTTTCATTCCAGGTCCGTGGATTAAAAACTGAGGATATTGAACTCGAGATTTGCTGTTTCCTTCTTAATAACAGTTTCGATACTTCACTTTTTTATTACGCCAACTTTTCTGTTTTTATACATTATTATAACAGCAGAAATTCCGAAGTAAGTAATTTCGAAAACAAGAAATAACAAATTAAATGAAATATCAAAGATCTTTACAAAAAAACAGTGTACAAATAATTAAAAAATTAAAGAACCAACTAATTATTTTTCTCCCGGATCAAAGTTTTCAGCTTCATTACAGAAAAACCTGATCCCGCTATTCCTGTAATTATAATTGGCAGCGTTAATTATTAATCTTCGATTTCTGGTTTCAGCTTCCGATGACATAAAACGCGGAGTGCCAGGCAAATACAGGGTGGAGGAGGGAATGTTTTCTTGAGTGAATCTTCCTTTGGGTTACCCTATTATGTAGCTCTGGTAGCGAAGTTTCTTTTACCCAGGAAACCGAAATCAGCGATTCAAGGATTTTTGTAGTAGAGATTTAACCTTATTTTTCATTTCAGGACAAATTAGAAGGGAAATTTGCAAGTTTTCTCATAAAGTTGTTTTCAGTTAAATATAAAACATGGATTATGAAAATGATAATGTTGTTCCTAAGGTTATGTATTGCTGGGTATGTATAATAAAATTATAACTTAATATTATATCAGTATTAAGTACTGAAAAAAAATGTATACATATATACATATACAGAGAGAGAGAGAAAGAGAGAGTTACAAGAAGTTACAAGGAATAGTAGGACCTCAAAAAGCCTTGCGGTCCATATCGAGGAGAGAGAGAGAGAGAGAGAGAGAGAGAGAGAGCGAGAGAGAGAGAGAGAGAGAGAGAGCTACAATTAGAGCTTGAAAGTTTACACAGCAACAAAGAGCAGAAAATCTCTTTTATGGGTCATGAAAAGAACTAAAAAGTTTTACAAAAAAAGAATAAAATTAAATGACCATACATACAATGTTTGCATTCATATAACTGGAAAAGGGTTATTCAGAGAAAATAGAAAAAGAAAGACGCTCTATTGCCCAGGCAGTGCTGACAGAAATCATTTTTGTACTGAAAGTTCTGTAGGAATGTAAGAAAACGATTAATGATGAAAATTGCTTCAGAGTACATTTACATCATTCGTACACCTATGTTTTGTACTCAGTTACCTACTGAAGTAAGTTTTAAATAAATAAAGGGATGAAATAACATAAGCTGCACTGCATATACATTGGGGGGGGGCGCCTTTGAGGGCATTGCCCTTGGCCTCTCCTTCCTGCATAATTTTTTTTTTAAGCTTTATTTAAAGGTATTTTTTAAGGTTATTTATTCATCACTTACTGTAGTTCGCTCATCATGACCCGTTCGTGTTCACAATGACATTTAGAATTCAAATAAATAAAGTTAATTAACAATTTAAATGTATAGGATAAGGGTGTAAAAGGTAGGAGGCCTTGCTTCCCAACCCCAAAAGGGTTCCCCCCAACCTCCGGAAATGAAAGAGCACCAATACCAATCTGCAAATTTGATCTGCCTTCCGAGCGTAATTTAGTGTTGTACCTCATACTTGTACGTTATGTGTGATTCCTATGTAAGGTTGCACGTTTAATGAAGCATATAGAAAGATCTTTAGCGTATTCAAGCAAGACGCGTTGGAGACCAGGTCAAGAGGTAAAAATACTCTGAAATGCTGCACAGAATATCACTTATATGTTGAATGTAAACTTCAATATTTTTTAAATCTTTCTAAGAACAAAAGCTCTTAACATTTATCTAACAATTAATTTAAAATTCCACACTGCAACGTCGAGTATCTTCTCTTAAGCTGAATATTTATTAATCTGGGATTAGAGAGAGAGAGAGAGAGAGAGAGAGAGAGAAATTCAACAATTAATACCAGAATTTACGATTAAAATCTCATCATAATTTCTTCCCATTCTTTATCGCAATACAAAATTTTTTTAGTACAAAACCTTCCAAAAGAGGTTTTAAGATATATTTGATATAAAAAAGAATGATTTAATATAATATTTTGTTAAAATGACCTAAAAGACCGAGTAGGAAAGAGTAAATAAAATATGTGACATTTTTTTTAGCCTTGAGTTTAGCGCTTTTATAAGAAATTCAGTAATCTCTTTGTTTAAATAACCTTTGGTATCAAAGCCAAAATACCTCCTTTTTATCTCTTTAGTGGATGTCCGTTAACATAAGTGAAGAACACTAAACTCGCATTAGTTTATACAAACGAAATCAATTGCATACAGAGTTTCTCTTGAACTACATAAATTGGTTCTCTCTCTCTCTCCTCTCTCTCTCTCTCTCTCTCTCTCTCTCTCTCTCTTGTTGGTTGGTTGATTGTTACGCTTTACGTCGTCCTTCGTCCTTCGTCCTTCGTCCTTCCATATAAAAAGAGAACTGGGATGAGTCTAATAAATTAAGTGCAGCGAATTCTTCACTGCTTCCTTGTCCACTTTCCTGGGGACTGACTGGGTTAGCAAATTGTTAATGATATTTTAAGACCAAGGGTGAAGAACTTCAGTACCTATTAATTCAATGGTTCTTTAAACTATAAATGAAATAGCTCGAAGTTATATGATAATGACCATTAAGTTTATTATAAATTCGAGGTCAAGTATTGTACAATATATATATATATATATATATAATATACACAGACCGTGCATGGAACAAGGAACTCTTCTGGGATAATTAAATCCACTATAGTCCGAATAAGTAATGGTAAATGACAAATACCATAGTTTTTCTTTTTCATGATGCAAGCCCGACGTGGGCAACGGGTCTCTCGCAAAGAGGTCCCATAAATATAGCTTCCCTCACCAGCTATCTGCAAAGCAGACAGGATCCAGCTTTGGGACATGGATCTAGGGTTTAAAGCAGCCTAGCCCCACTACATTTAGAACCTCAATATAAGTAAAAGACTCGTTGCATTCACGTCGGATTGAATAAATCAAAGAAAAAGGGGTAACTATTATATTTTTAGCCAAAACCAAAACTTAAACCTCAACTGGCAGAATTGAGCGTCCACTTTTCAAGGCACACAACATGTCAGTTTCATGATATACATTTCAACTGCAAACAACACACAGTATAATTAACGTAAAGAACGACGCTTGTATAGAAGAACGTTCCGCGCAAGATGAGGAGGGAGAACGAACAAATGAAAAAATGAGGTAACCTCCCTCCTTCATCTTGCGCGGAACGTTCTTCTATACAAGCGTCGTTCTTTACGTTTTATATATATATATATAATATATATATATCTATATATATATATATATATATATATATATACTGTATATCTATCATATATATATATATATATATATATATATGATTATATTAGTAAACCAATATTTGTTTTTACATTGCAATCTCTACACGGAGAAACTGAATAGCGAAGGAGGTTATAAGGGAGTGCGCCATTTATAAACAGTCTTTATTAACCTCGCACGTCAGCGATATTGAACGCTGAATATTCAATGAGGTTTCGCCGATGAATGTTCAGATCGTCATTTCTCATCTTTCCGCTGAATATTCGTCTATAAGTTTAATCTGTCAAAAGCCACCAGAACGTTAAAGAACAGTTTCATTTTAAACGTTCCAATCAGCGTTTCATTTCAATTAATATAACTGAATTTTTAATTCTATATTCTATTAATGCTGCATCAATAAGTTTTCTTTTCTAAATTATAAAATATATATATATATATACACACGAGGGAGGGCTGAAAAGTAATGCCTCCACTTGAATAAGTTTGGATTGTGTAGAGGTACCCAGATAAAACCGGTTTTGTATTGTAACTTGATATCCCCACCCCATTCCAGATTGTGTAGTGGTAACCAGATAAAACTGGTTTTGTGCTATAGCCTAATATAGCCTACACTCATCCCACACGTTGGTTCAGTATCAATTACAATGGAAAGAAGTAAAGACGTTCATTTCAAGCAACGTGCCGTAATTGAATTTTTGACCGCGGAAAGTGTTGCTCCCATAGACATTCATCGGCGAATACAAGCTGTGTACAGCAAACAGTGTGTTGATGTGAGTACTGTTCGACGTTGGGCGAGGCAGTGTAAAGAAGGAGAAGCAAGGCAAGAAGATTTGCGAGACAAACCGCGAAGTGGAAGGCCTGTAACGACAACCGACGAATCTCATCGGAACTACGTTGACGAACTGATTCGTGGAAATCGTTGCATTAAACAAAATGAAATTGCTGCAATGCTCGATATTTCCAAAGAGTGAGTGGGGCACATTATCAGTATTCTCGGTTACCGAAAGGTCTGCGCCAGATGGGTGCCTCGCATGCTCACTGTCACGATGAAAACTGAGAGACTACGCATTTTCCATGAAAATCTGCAGCGCTTCGAAAATGAAGATGAATTTCTGCATAGCACTGTGACAGGAGACGAGACGTGGGTCCACCATTATGACCCTGAAAATAAACGGCAATCCATGGAATTTCGGCACAAAAATTCACTGCAACCAAAAAATTCCACCGGAAAGTGGAACAGCAATCATCTCCGAACATTATATTGAAACTCTGAAGAAGTTGAAAAAACGAATCTGGAGGGTTCGCACCCACAAAAACGCAGTCATTGTTCACCATGACAACGCATGGTCTCACACCAGTGTTCAAACGCGAGAAACAATTGAAAATCTGCAATTCACCGTCTTGCCGCATCGACCATAGAACATCCTCCATATAGCTCTACCATATAGCACCTCTTTCCTAAACTTAAAGAACATCTCCGTGGAAATCGTTACGAGTATGACGAAGAAGTTAAGGCCGCTGTGAAATTTTGGTTTCGTAGTCAAAGCTCCGAGGCTCTCTGCGTTGTACTTGAGCAAAAGAAAACCACCAGAGGCTTGCTAGGCCTTTCCTAGCTTGTTCGAAACTACTAATTAGTACCTACATCAACAGGGTTATGAAACACATAACTGAGGAAATTGAAGAGGAAAGAGAAATTTTTGGATATGCTGATGATGTGGCTGTTGGGACTAACACAGCACAATCCCTGGAGAGAATTATGCAGAGGTGGGATGAGAGATTGAGGGAGTATGGACTGAAACTGAATTATGATAAAACTGAATATATGATGGTAACGAGGGGAGCGAACGAGGATGGAATCTTTGTTGGGGGAAGGGAAATGAAAAAGACGGACACATTTAAATACCTTGGTAGTGTGATAGAAAATGATGCGGGTATGGATGCAGAGGTGAATGAAAGAATTGCTAAATATAGCAGAAATGCTTCCTTCCTGTACCCCCTATTGAAAGATCAAAACATCCCTAAAAAGGTAAAGGCACATATATACTCAACAATATTGAAACCAATCTTACTATACGGCAGCGAGACTTGGGCCCTAACCACAAGGACGAGGGGAAAACTGCAAGCAGCTGAAATGAGGGTCCTGAGATTGATAGAAGGAGTAAGTAGATTGGATAAAATAAGGAACACTGAAATAAGAAGGCGATTGGGTGTAACTTCGGTTAATGAGAATATTGAGAGGAACCAACTGAGATGGTACGGGCACGTCCAACGAATGCTGATGGAAAGGACAGCAAAAGAATGATGAATGGGCCCCTCAAAACAGAAGACCAGTTGGAAGACCCAAGATCCGATGGATGGATAACATCAAGAGTGCTGTCGAGAAGTGTGGAATCAGTCTCCAACGGGCGAACTGGATGTGTGGAGATCGTGAGGCATGGAGTCTCGTCCGAGGGCTCCCAACTGACACCGCTTTAGGTCTACCAGGCTCCTGGTAAGAAAGGTAAGAAAGTCAAAGCTCCGATTTTTGCCAGGATGGATTCCAAAAAAAAATCCTTCAACCCATTTAAAATTTATTTGAGTGAAAGCATTACTTTTCAGCCCACCCTCGTGGATATATATATATATATCCAAAAAAACGTATAGGTGTGGGTGTGTGGGTTAGTTTTATTATATTTTTGGTCAGTAATAAAAGTGGAGCAAAATTACTAGGAACTCCTTTAGTGGGAAAGAGTTTAAAGGAAGTTAAAATGTTTTATTATACAAGTGAATTTCTATGTACGTTTGTGACATGACTACTAATGTTATTTTTTTCGACCTTTTATTATAGAGAGAGAAAAAATATACAGTACTGTACTCACTGGGTGAACTAGAACAGATCCCAAATAGTGTTGTAATCCTCGTTCTCTTTGTGTTGCTCTTTTTTACGACAAGCAACCTTTTTCGCTGTTCGACAGTCAGTTATAACTCATGACTTCACATACTGTTCCGGGTTAAATTTGCTGAATGGCGGCCCAACCAGTTTAACAAAGAGGAATATACCTACACCCCTCTGAACTTTTCTAATACCCCTTCCCTCCACCAGCGGTTAACTTTTCATGTGCAGTGTTGCCAATTTAGTTGTTTTCCACCTAGATCTAGTTGTTTCAAAAGTTTTCTAGTTGGAAAAAAATCCCATTTAGTCGTTGGTTGGAAATTTAGTTGTAAAATATAATTTGACATTTTGATACCTTACACTTACAATAAGTACACTTTTCCTCTGTCTCTGAACAGTATATCTCGGAATGGTAACAAAACATTTCATTAATTCTTATCTTTTATGTGTTGCACCTCAAAGTTCAAAATGAAAAGACAAACACTTTAATTTGTGTCATGATTTTGAAACCTGAGTTAAATCTAGTAAAATGGTCGTGAAACATTTTCTGTTTTAACTATAGTGCCATACATACAACCCACCTTCCCCCTTACGGTCTTACCCCTCGGCCCTTACCCGTCCCAAAATTTGAACACCCGACTCTACTTTCAATCCTGGGAAAACGCTCGCAATGTTCAAAGATGATTAACTTGCAGTCGCACACGGTCGGGTCCCATTTTTACGTTCATTGCACTGAAACTGCGATCGCATTCTGCCATTGCCACAGATATTGCACGAAATGAAGACATTAGTTTCTGAGTCTTACAAAGGATCAGTTTTCTTTTGGTACCTTTAAAATCTCGAAATCCCCTCACTGCTTCACGACTGTCTACTTTGAATCGTTCAGCTAATTTTTCATTTCTACTTCTCCGACTAGTATGATTATGTCTGGCGACCATTCCTCAGGATTCAAGAATCTTACTTGAGAAACAATTTGTTTATTACAAACCCTTCGTGACTTTAAATTATAATTAATCAGGTTTCACATGAAATGGTATCGAATCACTGTTTGTGTTTTACCAAGCCTGAAAGCAATGCCATGAAAAAACATTTTTTTCTGTTACACAATGGCCAATTTCCTTTCAACTTTCTTTTCGCTGTTGCATTTTGTTCACTGTCAAATTTCCTCTTGTTGCAACTTAAAAATTCTTTTGATTTATTCTGCCATTTAAGAAGACTCCAGTTCAGAAAATCACAAATCACTTATTTAAACAAGTAAATCAAAACAGCAAACAAAACCCCCAAAACCACAATTCGCTGTAAACTAACAAATCACACAAAATTCAATTCAGTCATAACCATTAACGTCCAGATTTTTAAAACTTTTTTTCCTTAATAATCTGTCTTTAAATCATTCAACATTAACATTTTGAATGAAATGATGCTCATTTTTTTCACTTCTCTTACAAAAATTAAACTTTGAAATTTGGTCCTTTTTTAGGACCATGGTCAGTTGGACCTCAATTTTTATTATTTATAAACTTTTGCTATAGTGACATTTTACCAAGAATCCCCAATTAAAATAAGTATAAAACATTGATCAATAAAAGAAACACTGGAAAGAACTTTTATTTTACTTCTTACAGCATTCATTTGAATGCCACTTGGCATAACATTCGCCAATATGCAGACCAACATCACATTCAAGCTTTGCTTACTAACTTTCTTCTTGCAAAACGCACACTTTCTCCGTTTCCCTCCTTCAGTTCTATCAAGCGTGTGCCAGAGTGGTGAAAATCTTAAGGCGCAACCTTTGAACAGTACTTCGGGCGTCCAGAGTGTTTCGGATCAGAAGCAGACGGATGCTGTAAATAGGCCCTAGTAATGGACCACTTACAATCTAACAAAAACAGTGGTTCTTCACTGACCATGGTGTGCAAAACCCATGCATTTATTACTGCAATGTCAAAACAGTTTGTGAACAAGATGAAATACCACTTCTTAGACCTAATGCCAATACGGTACCCATTGTACAGTACCCATTGTAACCATGCTGTTATCATGTCATTTGACAAATAAAATTTCCTCTTTTTCCTCAAATCTATAGTCAAACGCTTCACGTTCTTCCTTTTTCATGACTTTCTCATCTGTCAGAGGACATTTGTCAGTCCAATTTACGCGCGTAGTTCCAGTGACTGATTCCCAAGCACCTCATATACATTAACATCTTGTAACTCGTGAAAAAGTTATCAATATATATTTCATGATCTTCTGGATTTTGCAAGTGTTGAGTCATAGCTAAAACGACCTTTGCACCTAGACTGTCACAAAACTCTTCCTGGACAGACCTTTTCAATTTTCCTTCATACAGATCCATCTGATAACAGTATCCACTTGTTCCGCAACACATCACCCATTGCTTGAAGCCGAACCGAATTGGTTTTCCTCTGATGAACTGCTTGAGAGAACTTCTTCCATAGTACCTTACTATTTGTTCATCGATAGATAGTTCCTTTGAAAATATTCCATATTGTTTGAACTTTTCATTTAGACTATCGGTCAGTGGTTTAATTTTGATTTGACCAGATAATTACGGTTCCAAGGTCAAATGCTATGTAGCACCCAATACTATTTAATTATGCTAATTTTTTGTTAAAAGACGTTGTTTCATACATATAGAGTTCAATTCTATTACTGTGGTTTGCTGTAACTCTAAAGTTTGCCACCAAAGTATCAATTTTCTATGACTTATAGCAATCAAAGAAAAGGGAAACTTTAGCCATACTCATGCCCATGGTCCTTTTTTTTAGGACCAAAGTTCTAATCACTGTAATAACACATATTTATATTTTTTGATTTAGATTGATTTCATATCAAAGTTAATGCACTAAACAACTTGTGTTTTGAATATAAAGTAAATGGGGTACAAATTTAATGATAAAATTAATATTACAATTTGAGAAAAAATGAAACGGAGTTAACCAGTAAGATTTTCTTCTTTGTTTATGAATTGTGATGTTCAGGATTGCCAACCTCACCAAAGAAGGTGTTAAAAATTATTAAGACACTCAAAACTATGCTATCAATAAAAATGTTCTGAAAATAGTTATATATTAATATAATAAATAGAGCTAAAATATTGTGAAGTCCTTAAATAAGGACTACGGCCGGTAATGGGAAAAATAAGTGAAACAGTTGCGTGACCAAGCACGTGTCGTAAGTCGCAACCCCTCAAACCATTAGTCATAAGGTCTACTAGGACACTTGGAGTCATTGGTAACGAAAATGATCTTTCATAGAAAAACGGTAACTCACAAAATTCTTATTGGAAGGTGAAGGAACACGTTCCAAGTAGGTAAAGAACTAACGGAACCGCGTTCCCCCTCGAAAGAAAATTAGGGGAACAGCGTTCTCCCGCGTTCTCTCCCCGCTCATTTCCATCACTACTTCTGCGTTACTCTACTAGTGGGGAAACTTTGGATTTTTTAGATTTGATAAGGTTAGGTTAGGTTCGGATAGAATAAGTTAGGGTTGGTTTGTTTGGCTAAATTATGTAAAGTGAGGGAAAGTTAGGTTACATTGGACACCCCACTACAATGGTGTGTGAGAAGTATCCCTCTAATATAATAAACAATGTGTGTGTGTGTGTGTGTGTTTGAATTTTTGATGAGTTTCCAGCGAGGTATTTGGTAACCGAATTTGATTGGATAATATAACAGCTAATAAGTTTAGTTCCCTAAATATATATTTTTAAATATATTTTTAAAAATATTACAATGATTTTATAGGACTGTATTGGAAATCTATGAAACGAAATGAAATAATGACTGGTTAGCCTTCACTAATAAACAAAAACAAAATGCTTCAAATCTAATTACATTTTATTTAATTTTCCAAAGCGGATAAAAGTAGATTTCAAATATTTTGGTTTTTAGAGACTGTTTGGACTTTTTGGGTTTTTTCCCAGGTTTTTAGATTTTTTTTTTTTAAATGTTTTTGCCTATTTATCGGAAAATATCCTCTTTTATCTCATGGATCGACCCATGAAGGAAAATAATACAAGGAAAAAAAATAAAAAAAATAAATTACAACTTAAAAAAAAGGAACCGAAAACAAAAACAGGAAAAAAAATTTGTCTGGCGTGAAGTCGAAAGGAAAAGAACCATCAACAGCTTGCGTTCACTGTTGGTCAATTGGATTGCAATATGGGCTTCTATTTGTCTTTAGGGAACGATTTGAGAACGAAACTTTTGTTTAAATTAGAGTTATTGCTGGTATTGAATCTTCATTTAAAGTTTATTTGTTCTAATTTATTTTTTATTTCCTTGTTTTTATCTTATTTTTGAAATGTGGTGTTTTTAGGGAGAGGATTGGGAGGAGAAATTTATTGAGTTGCCGCTTCGGGTAATTTTAAAACTGTACTCTTGCTCGCGTGTGTCTCGAATACACGGAAAGTAAGTCGTGCTCAATTTATAGGTTTCGTGTGTGTGTGTGTGTGTGTGTGTGTGTGTGTGTGTGTATATATATATATATATATATATATATATATATATATATAACCACAGACGAAAATGTACATTTTCGTCAATGATCCTTGAAATTACATTAGCTCTTACATGTAATGTCTTTGATTTTTTCAAAATTTTAATCGCACTTGCGTTAAGTATAATGATTTTTTTTTTCGAATTTCACGCGCGTTATTTTCACAGAAAATAGCTATCATTTTGTTGGAGGCCTAGATATTTTTTGGGGTTCAATTTAAGTCAGGTCAGGTTAGATTAGGTTAACCTAACCTAATCTGACTTAAATTGAATCACAAAAAATATCTAGGCCTCCAACAAAATGATAGCTATTTTCTGTGTAGGAGAAAAGTGATACAAAAGAGAGCATCGAATAGGAGCGAAGGCAACTTTTAATTTCATAATTAAACACGTGAAATGAATGAATGATGTAAACCCACAAGGAAAAGGAAAAACGATTCCAAGGCCTTTTGTGTATTCAGAAGTACACCTCGTCAGGGAATGAAGGAAGAAGGCGAGATGACAAAAATATACACATATGTACAATGGGACAGAAAATAAAAAGATTAGCACATGATTAACAAGAGTTGATTAAAGGCGAAAGGTATTTTAACAGGATATTGTCAATTTTACACATTCCCGCACTGTTATTGAAATTATTTTTAAAATGGATAAATGCACATACTAGAATATTTCTTTTAATTATATCTATGTTTTTAACGAGCGATTTAGAACTATCCCACTTGATACTATGATTACATC
Organism: Bathynomus jamesi; assembly: GCA_023014485.1. Taxonomy (NCBI): domain Eukaryota; kingdom Metazoa; phylum Arthropoda; class Malacostraca; order Isopoda; family Cirolanidae; genus Bathynomus; species Bathynomus jamesi. The sequence goes on along the minus strand of JAJOZX010000156.1, from coordinate 864,206 downwards.
TATACATATGGTTAAACATGCATTAGAATTATTTGCTGTTCTACACGCATATTTATGCTGTTTTACCCTAATATACGAGGATAGGCTTAAGGAGTTAAAATTGACTACATTCGAGACTGGGAGGCTAAGGGGTGATCTAATCCAGGTTTTTAAAATTATGAATGGGTTCGATAACGTAAATCGAGATAGCTTTTTCGAAATATCACAATATAATATTATATAACTAGAAATAACGGGTCTAAGTTGACAAGTAGAAGGTTCGAGACAGCAGTTGCCAAAAACGTTTTTACACATACAGTAGAATAGTAAATAGGTGCAATAGTTTGCCGGTAGAAGTAATTAGTAGCACGTCTATAAACATCTTTAAAAATCGATTAGACGCATATGTTGATAGACTGGGTATAGTTTAAGGTAGTAAAATTAAGGTTTTCGTGGTTCGGAACCCACGTAAAATTGTAGGTCCCCTCCGCCACCACGGAGGACATGCGCAATACACAACTGCAACCACAGTTAGGCAGACTCAGCCATGAATGGATCCTAGAGGTCTTTGTTGGTTTGAAACGTTATAACATTATAAAATTATAACCTTATATATTTAGCTAAAAAATTCTTTCTTGTTTCACTTGAGTAACAAATCTCTATTTGGGTTTTATATTTTCTTTTAAAATGATGTGAAGTTCACAAATTTACAAATTAAAAATCAATAACGTGAAATTATAATTTTTTTTTACAGATATATATAAAGGGTCCTATATCTAAATTGCCATACTATATTTGTAATAATGATATTTATAATAATAAAATTTTAGAAATTTCTAATTCATCCTAAGAATATTTAGGAATAAAAAAATTTCAGTTTTCTAAAACAAACGGAAACACTGCAAGCGAGATGTCGTAGCCCACTACCAAGAAAAAATAACTTTTCTTTCATTCAAATTTTTTCGAATTTTAAAAATATAACTAATTTGTCACGTTCTCTCTCTCTCTCTCTCGCTCTCTCTCGCTCTCTCTCTCTCTCTCTCTCTCTCTCTCTCTCTCACTTTATATATAAAGTGTGCCAAAATGATGTAAAAGTTTTAAAATGGCTGCTGTTTTTAAACTAATGAATATTTCCTCTCTGTTTTCAGAAGATATAAAGAAGGCATAAAAAGGTTCTGTTGGTGAGAATTCCGACCATGTCGGCTAGTTTCTCTGCCCCACAGCGGGCACTGATTATAGAGGCATTTTTGCCACGAAGTTGCTAGTTGCAACACAGAGACAACTTCATAAGGACCTTCCAAACACAAGAATACCCAATGATAAAACCTCAAACACATTGTGGAGAAGTTCGGACATACGGGGAGATTTAATGACCAGATAAGAGACCACAGGGGACGGAAATCTATTACAAGAACACCTGACAGGATCCAGGATTGAAACAAAAATTACAAGCTTCACTGAGAAAGTCAACACGTACGCTTTGTCAGTTGGTGGGAACATCACAGACGAAAGAAGACGAAGAAGAATTATAGTGAGAATTATAGTGAGAAGAATTATACACCGAGATCTGATATTTGCAGATTCGCGCAAGGTACAAATGGTGCAAAGTCAAACTGACAGACATAAAAGAGAAAGGCGCGAATTCTGTGTCAGCATTGCCCAGCGGATTGTAAATGAACTGGAGTTTCTGAACAATTTTTTCTTCAGTGACAAGATTCACTTTCATCTTAGGGGACATGTCAACAAGAAGAACATACAATTTTGGGCAGTCCAGCAACAACATGAACATGCAGGGCCATCATTTTCCGTTGAGAAAGTGACAGTTAGGTGTGCCATCGAACGTAATGGTATCTTTGGGCCATTCTCCCTCAAAAATGAAACAGGACAAAATGTCACTGTCAACACAGAATGAAATTTCTTCGGGAACTGAGGAAGCAAGCAAGGTGTGAACATGAATACAGTCATCTTTCAACAAGGTGGTAAGCTCCCTCACCCATCAAACGTTGCCTTGGAATTTCTGAGACAACACTTCCTCGGAGTTCGACTAATCTCGCAAAGTACTGACAATTCATAGCCACCGAACTCCCCTGATTTGCCACCTCCTAACTTCTTTTTCTGCGAGTATTTCAACGCGAAAGTCTACGAGAACAATCCTCAGACACTGGGCGCTCTAATGATCAACATTAGAAGGGAAATAAGACGCATCCCAGCAGAGATTCTTGGCAGCGTGTTTGAGAACGTCATGAATTACTGACAATTTCCGCCCTCTTCTTCGTGGGAATGAACTGATTTTTGTTGGAAACAAAAAGATGATCATTTCTCTTTTATTTAAGCCAAGAATGAACAGAATTGACCCCAAAATAAAAATTTTATATCCAAATTAAAAGTTGTACATCATTTTGGCACCCACCCCACACACATATATATATATATATATATATATATATATATATACACACTTCTGAGCTACATTCTTTTTTATCGCAAAGTATTTTATATCAAAATTTAAAATGGAGTAGTATTCGTCCTTTCATCTAAGCGTGCCATACAAACGGTACTGCATTGTTCGATCATTGTAAGAACAACTCACTCTAATCCGTCCACTAGGTCGTCATCGGTGTGTACAGCTTAACCTTTCCTAAAGATTGACGTTGTTGGATTCTACATTTGTAAAACTTGATCTCTCGCGAATGATATGAAGTATCGATATTTACTGTAGGAGCCTCTCTTGGACCGACCATGCATACTTTTATACCATATAGTCTTGAGGGAGAGAGAGCTTTGCCACAGGCAGTTGCGCAAATTCCCCTACACATAATGGGATAAATTTAGTAGCGGTGTGAGATTGCGGCGTTGTTAGAGTGGAGATAAAACAAAGTAAGGTGCACACTCCTAAAACGTTTTACATATAATTTGCAAATGAGTTACACAGCTGAATGTAATTTTTAAGTAACAGTGAAATAAATGTGCACCATTAGCGTAACTTCTTCAGCTTTAACAAAAGTAAAACTTTTTTCCGTTATTTCAAAATTCGAAAATTCAAAACTCAAAAAGTTTTTTCAGAAAAAGAATATAATTTACGTGAAGTTTTACAATATCTGCAAGCAGAGGGATTTTTTTCCCTCATTATACACTTTAAATATCTGATATGACGTTAACATATTTAAGGTATTCTTATCCGAATATACCGTTATGAAGAATGAAATCTTTTTAGGCAAAATGAATGGGATTAATTTTAAATATAACAGAACGGAAATGAAACTGCAAATAATAATAATAAAAATGTGAAAATTTGACCTGGTTACACAATTTCATACATTTATAGTTAAATGCATGAAACATTATTTTTAAATAGTAAATGAAAAGTTATCGAAAAGTAGACAGTTTATGGCGAGTTGAGATCAGATATAATATTTGTCAGAATCATGTTTTAGAAAATTCATTAAAAAATAAAGACTTAATTAACTATATTAATAATGGCGGTAATGAACTTTTACATCATTAGGATCTAATGAAGTACTTCTTCAGTGATTTACGACATACATTTAATGACGAAGCCTGTCTGATATTTACTAGAATTTCATTTCATAAATCTGCTCCTTCGAAAGAGAGTGCATTTCCTGTAGCTTCCATTGAATCATTTGGTTTGCTGATAAAAACGCTTGGAGGTCTAGTGTTATAGTGATGTTATAATGTTTGATACGGCGTGATTTCGCCTTAAAAAGGTAAGGCATGTTGATTTTTATCGATAACTTTATACATATTATCTGCAACATTTAATTTTTATAAGTTATTTAGTTTTACAATATTTAGCTATTTAACCCTAATCAGGAACCATGCATGGGATCTATTTGACTCCAGTGTTTTTTAAATAGTTGTTGCTAATTGACCAGGCAGTGTAGCAACCTCCACTTCCATGTAATCCTAGATGCCACTTTTTCTGTGATATATCAAAATTTCATTGTTTTTACTGTATTCATTCAAGAGGAGTGTCATTTTATCCATTTGGGGTCAAATTGACCCCATGGTTCCTCTCGTGTCATTTGATGTATATTTCATTTTTATGTAATTATTTTCATGAATTTTACTTTATTTCAGATATTTATTTCATACACACCCATATTTATAGATTAATTTCATAAATTTTATAAAAATGTCAAGAAAGACAATACCTACTTGATGATCGTGAAATTATAAAAATATTAGAATCATTACCACTACCAGAATCACTCCATTAGATGTTTTTTTATCTTTGTATTTTGTATCAGCAGTCAAATCATTGACATTCAAAACAATGACATTCTTAAATATCAAATACAATGTTTCATTCATGTCTTTGTTTCATTACAGACTTTTTATAGCACCATTTTGTAAAATTCTAGGCCTGGGGTCATATAAACCTCATGGTTCCAACAACGTAAGTAAATTGAAGGTTCCTGACGAAGGCCAAAACTGGGGAAGTGTGACTTTGTCTGTTATCATTATTTGAGAGGGTTCGCAAGCATTTTCTTTTATGAATGACTTCCAAAGGATGTTTTATGCACTGTACTTCTTTGAAGTACCCCATGTTGTAATGCAGTACATTACATGTGGATGGATGAAAAAATAATACAGAGCAAGGAGTGCGTATTGAGGACGAATCATACTTAGTTTCAGTAATATGAAGAGAAATCTTGATATTTTTTTATTTGATATGTTAGAAACGTGACTTTTGAAGTTTCATTTTTTGACGAAATTAATGCTATTGCTTTAACTTCATTCGCCCTTGGCAAGAGTAGTATTTCCAATTTCTATATGATAGTCTGTATTACTCTTTGTGATTAACTAAAGGGAATGAGTGTCTTTTACGTATGGCAGTCGTTGGCAGGCACAGGCGCTGTAATCAGGGCCGCCGAGAGCTGCCCCGGGCCCCGGGGAAGGATTGGTATATGGCCCCCACCCTGTTTACTCACTATTTTATTTGAATGTTTTTTGTGTACATAACAAGCAAACTGATTATATGTCCAAGTCACTATTCAAAACATACATTATGAATAAACAACTCAGAAGAAAATGACCATTTTATTTTTCGAATCAATTATATTAATTCTATCACCATACAATTTACAAATGCAGCACCAGTTCATGCAGGCAAGACAATTGTTTACTGCAAGATTTTCATAATTAGAAGTGTACTTTCTTTGCCTTCTCTCTAGCAAAGTGGTAAATGATTCTGATAAAATTTAAAGTACTGGCTAACTGGCTTTCAATTACAATGGTTCCCAGTTGTGTCAGTCGGTCTTCGGCATTGGTGGATCGCAGATAATATTTTATCTGCTTCAGTTTGACTATGATAATCTATATAAAATATATGTTCATTAATTATATTTCCTCTTTGTTATTTAATTAATTGCATTATTAATATTTTTAGATTTTATCCCCCTCTTTCCGGGCTCCCTAAAGGTCCGAGCCCAGGGGATTTTTCCACGGTATCCCCACCCTCTCGGTGGGCCTGGCTGTAATAGGATCTCTTGGTCTATCATTTGGTCTATCATGTAGTGGTGATTGGTTCCAAACTTTTGCTACAATTTTTTTGGTAAAAGAAAAAATATTGTTGGCACCACACTCAGTGCAGAAAAGAGGTTTTTTAGACAATGGATGAAATATTAGGCATTTAAAATACCGTTATTTTATATTAAAATAGAATCGAAGTTTCCTTTGAAAGCATTTTAACTTTTAACCAAAAAAAAAGACTTAAAAATTTGATGTTAAATTATAAAGTGAAAATATATTGCATAAAAACTTATCAGCTTAAAAAGAAATAAAATTATGAAAACATAATTCTCTCAGCTTATATAGTTTTCTGTTTTCAGCTTCAAATCTTATTTCTTTGAATTAAGATTATTGAGAGTAGTTATCTCTTCACTTCACACACATCCATAAGATATGACTTTTTAATTATTACATTTATATATTGTATCTACTTATAAACAACCGTAAATTTAATCGAGGATGATATGTATATACGATACTTTACACGGTATACAGGAAATAAATACTTAGTTAACGGAACAAAAAATATGGTTAATTAACTATTTCGCATCGAATCCAAATGTTTATTTTAATCACAAAGACAAAGACAGACATTTTAATACCGAAGTACGTCAAGATACGATTAAATCTCCAATTACGTACTCTGAAATAAGACAAAAGATGATTTCATAATTAGAGAATTAGAATTACTTAATCTACGCTATTAACTTTCTTTTTTAATTTCCCATTTTAGATTTGTCTCTGAAGAAACGAAATTTGGTGCGAGTCTTCATTAAATACTTTTTCAAACGTTTAAAAATTCCAGCACGATTTCTTATCTTTATTGAACAAAATGGGTAATCTAAATAAATCAGATATTATGTGCAGATTGAGATAAACTGACGGACACACACACACACACACACACACACACACACACACACACATGTGTACATATTTCCTCATAAGCGAGGTACCGACTTTTTAAAATCTATATATCTAAAAGATTAATTAACCTAACTTAATATAATTTAATCTGATCTTAGTGCCATCGAACTGACAAGGGCATGATAAGCGTTTCGGGCGCAATTGTAGGCTCGAAGGGTGGTTTCTATTAAGGTTATGAATAGTGAAATACTCGCTAATTTAACCTAACCTAACCTAACCTATTCAGGACCAACATATCTTTTTTCTAACAATCAATAATAACAATAATAATAATAATAAAAATAATAATAATAATAATAATAATAATAATAATAATATTGTTCTGTGCTACATGGCCCACTTTTCAATTTTTTTTTAAAAGTATAGGTTATTGTAGTTTTTCCCATTATTTGGCACTATACTAGCACATTGGTACCATTTTTACAAAAATTGATCAATATTTAGGGGTCTCGCATCGACCTTGAAATTACTAGTTTTTTTTTAAAAATGCATACTTTTCAACGTTTTACTGAATCAAGATAAATCATTAAGTAGGGATGTTTTCTGAATCTCTTGATGAGAGAAGTCGTTTGGTGTGCCTGCCAATGTCATACGACTAACGGTTTAAAGGTTGTGCCTGTATACAGGTAATACCAATGTGCTAGTATAGTGCCAAATAATGGGAAAAACCACGATCACCTATACTTTTCAAAAAAATCAGCAAATAGCAGACAAATAAGGAAGAAAGAAACAATAACTTAAACAATCACTTTTGCATTGTATTGACCACTATCACTCGTCACTGGCTGCAACGTTGTCCATCTGTGCTATGTCATCGTGGCGAGTGATGACTTCTTGAAGTCGCGGAGCTCTTTCCGGTTCTTTTCCACCACTTGCAGAAGATCCTGCAGCTGTGCCTCGTCCTTTGTGACCGTGTTCGCATAGTCTTGTATCAGTTGGACTCCTCTTTCAGCGACGTCATTGGTGACCTGGAGATTAGAGATCACATCCTTCAGACGACAAAAGTCCTCGTTCTCGTCCCACTTATCAGTTGGCAGGGTGAGCCACGAAGACCCATACATCTTCAGACCTGCAAATAAGAACCAGGAGGACTCGTCGATCAGGTCGGGGAGTAGCGTCATCTCGTCGACTGAGACGTTCTCGTATGTGAAGTCTTTGGGTACAGGGAGGTGGGACAGCTTCTCTGCCATCTGTTGCTTCACAGTGCCATCCACCTTGTTGCTGCATAGAGCGAAGATGACGGTCTGAGGCCTCAGATACCAGAAGTGCCGCCTCATCACTGCCAGTGACGCTTCTGCCACCTCGCGGTCCACTGCCCTATACCTCAGAAAACGCTGGTATAGTACCAGGTCATTCAACGGCGCATCAGCTGCTACAGGGGCCGCCAACCAAGCTGGTACGTACAGAAGAGCGATGAACACCACGATCCTGTGCAGTTTGTCGACCAGCTTGGCGTCGAGCTCCAGCTGCCTACTGAATATCAGCAGTTTTGTGTAGTAGATGACCTGAAACAGAATAGGCACCATTGTAAGTAAGACAGGTTTATTGTTACCAATTACTTTGTTTGCGTTATAATGAAATGTTTATCTTTGAATAACATTTAAACTTATCTCTAGATTATTTTTGTTTGAAAATACTAACTTTAGCCATCCATCTTGCGTGGTGGTAGGCTCCTGGGCGCATGAGGTGAATGCCACGGCGTGGTTATGTCCCGAGTAAAAGGAGCGTGATCTCTGCCACTTCCCGGTAATCGTCTCTGACGAAACCAGAAGCTTGATGTGCCTTGTCGGACAGCAGTCGATTCTTCTTTATATCTTCGACAGCGTCAGATGCTCCGATATCCCACAGCTTGTCCACACTGTCCGAAAACTTCTGCCGTTTTCCTCCGGCGTCAGTTTCTCGTTTTCTGCTCTTTTGGAGTAAGTGCCACTCTTTCCACAATGACTCTAGCTTCCGTTCGCAGTTGAGCTTTGTGATTGTTTTAATGCGGGCCATGTTCCAAAACTTTAAGACGTTGTTTACGGTTTCTTTGAATGCGTCTTTCCTGTTAGCAGTGTACTGGATAACACTGAAGAAGTATTGCAAAACCTGCCGTGTTGTTGGCAATTTGCTACCACTGATGGAGGACGACGGTTGGCCAACTAAAAAAATTTCCGAGGCCGATCTTAGAGAAGGTAGCGATGTTATTTTCGCCTTTCCTTTTGATGACTCTCTATTTGTAGCTTCAAGAGTTCTTCCAGTTATGGTTGCCATCGATTTGTCCATGACAAAGGATGAGGAACTCAGACAGAATTTCAAAATGTTATGATCTGCAAAAAAAGAAATAGGTTAGGTACCTGGCACAGGCATAGTGCATTTTCTAATTACCTATTTACATTATACATTCCGCCCGGGTATGGTGACTCATTTTTTTGAAAAGTATAGGTGATCGTGGTTTTTCCCATTATTTGGCACTATACTAGCACATTGGTATTACCTGTATACAGGCACAACCTTTAAACCGTTAGTCGTATGACATTGGAAGGCACACCAAACGACTTCTCTCATCAAGAGGATTCAGAAAACATCCCTACTTAATGATTTATCTTGATTCAGTAAAAAGTTAAAAAGTACGCATTTAAAAAAAAAAACTAGTAATTTCAAGGTCGATGCGAGACCCCTAAATATTGATCAATTTTTGTAAAAATGGTACCAATGTGCTAGTATAGTGCCAAATAATGGGAAAAACCACGATCACCTATACTTTTAAAAAAAAATTGAAAAATGGGCCACCCTAAATTGTATAAGGCATACAATAGATGTACAGAGAATAACATATGCTAACACATACACACACACATATATATATATATATATATATATATATAATATATATATATATATATATATATATATATACAGGGTGGGCCAAAAAACTATTAACCTGATTTTGAACAATATAATTTTACCTTTATCAAATGTTATTTGTACAATCAATATACTGTATGTGTCCTGTATAGAATCTCATGGTCTACCTCGTGGTGAAGTTGGATTTTTGCTAACTGTAACTATTATTTTGTGATTCGCTGTTATATAGACACGAGTAGAAAAACTTTCCGTTTCTATACAGTTACCTAATTGAGTCCAAGATTATGCGGAATGTGCCCGCCTCCATTATGAATGCACGCTTGCAACCTTGACTTCTCTCTTATCGACGGCAGTACCGCATCAAGGATTTTTTCTTGGTAATAAGCAGCAGTGATTTTGGCACTTTGATCAACAAAAACAATCTCTGACTCCCCTAACTTTGAAATAAAGATGGAAACCATGACTTTTTGAGGAAAATGCGGACGTTCCCTGCAAAGTCGATCTAGACTGATAGATTTTTTGTCCTGTCTTCCATAAACTCGGTCATTTTGTGTGTTTATTGTTGAAGCAACCGTAAAGGTCTTCTCGTCGCTGAACCATATTTTCGACACTTCTCTGTATGGGAATTGATCTAACAGAGCACGACATTGTTCAACTCTTGCTTGCTTATTTGATGCAGAGAGCTTATGAACTTCGACTCTTTTAAAACATTTAAGACCCAGATCATCGTTTTAGCTATACGACGAACACTAGAGCGAGAAATACCAGTAGTTTTTTAAATTTCTCTAACGGACTTGTGGGTGTTGGGCCGTTCTTCTTGACTGCATATCATGGATGAAACCGTTTCAATATTTTCCTCAGTACGTGATGTTTTTGGCTTTCCACTGCCTTCTTTTCGTTTGGTCGACCCTGTGATATCGATTTTATTTATGAGATATTGAAGTCCAGGTATCGTCCATCGTTTATTTGGAAACTCTTTCTTCATTCGTTTTGTACCCCAGTGTTTCTCCTTACACAGGTTCAATATCAATGCTTCATCTTCCAAAGAGTATTTCATTATGTTACAACTTCTTCACCAACTAGAGCAGAATGATGGTTTGAAATGAAAAAGGAAATAAATTAATTAGTTTGTGTAAAAATTAGGAAACCTAATTATTTATGGAGAAACTGACTGTCATCTGAAAATATCAGTTGCTGACTTTGACCGCCTTTCAATTGAACCCCATATTCTGATACCTCCTTAGAGTTGTGAGCCTGTACCTCTACTCCTGGGGCGTTGAATCTAGATTCAAACCCAGAGTTTGAAAGAGTAAAAGTATGAGTACAACATACGGCCTCAGCAGTAAGATCAATATACAGGGTGACCCACAATATTTTTTCAAAAGTTGGGTAATAGTTTTTTGGCCTACCCGGTATATACTAGGTTTGTTCAAAATGTATCCGCATTGATGAGATTATAGAGAGAATATGGTACTTACAGGGTTTGGGGTTTAATCTCCCTCAAAGTACGTTCCTTTGACCAACGATCCTGCCACTGTTGAAAATATTTTCCGAGAGCACTTTTCAGAATGGCCAAAAGCTGCTCCGTCGAATTTCTTTTAATGTTCTCAACATCATCGAATCGGTGTCCTTTCAGGGTTTGTTTGAGCTTCAGAAACAAAGAAAAAAAGTCGCATGGAACCAAATCCGGCGAACATGAAGGCTGCTGTACTTCGGGGGATAGAGTTTTTGGCCAAAAATTGCTGGACAAGTTGTGACGAGTGAGATAGCGCGTTATCATGATGAAGCAACCAGTCTCCGGGCTCCCACTTCTGCGGCGTTTCCTCCCAACTGCTTCACGTAGACGTCTCAAAACTTCAATATAAAATTCCTTGTTCATTGTTTGTCCCTGTGAAGCATATTCATGGTGCACAACACTTTCACAGTAAAAAGAAACTCCTACTCTCCAACATCGTAACAAACCGCCGCGAAACAAAACACGTTTAACTTTATCGGTTCACCACAGTGGAGTGACGCTACACACTGAAGTGCAATCCTATCAGTCAACTTGACTCGACATGCAGAGACATGTTTAGCACAGTCACAACTCCAAGTGTGACCTTGTTCTAAAAATAAACACCTTGTCCGGATACGTTTTGAACGGACCTCGTGTGATATATATATATATATATATATATATATATATATATATATATATCAATTTACATATAATAGTGCAACATTTAATGCGTTCCTAAGCAAACGTAACATAATAGAAAAACAATATAAAACAATAGTATCAACATCAACAGTAATATTATCAATATTACAATTTATTATTGCATTCATACGTGTTGATGACGCACATCACGTGCTACAGGAAGCATAAATACATGCATGTACAATTGTACATGTGACAAGCACATGCACGTACTTACATACATGCATCAATACATCCATACACACACACACACACACACACACACACACACACACACAACAAACACACACACAACACACAAACACACACACACACACACACACACACACACGCATATATATATATATATATATATATATTAGGGAATATATATATATATATATATATCTGCACAAACTGCATATACAATCACCCTACAAAATGCTTCTATATGATGATGAATGGGAAGTGCAAGTACGGACCAAACTGCAACTTTTTTCACCCTCGTATGTGCAGACAGTCAATTACTGAGAAAAAATGCCTGAACATAGAGTGCCCGCATTTTCCACATAAAGGGTACGCAAAGAAGAGAACGGGAAAGAACAGATCATATTCGACATAGAAGAAATAGCAAGAGTAATGAAACATATTTTTTAGAAGAAATGAGGATAATAAAAGCTCAGCTTGCCCTTCTAACAAAGAGAGACAGAACGCCGCAAACATATGCACCACAACATTACGCACATCACCCTCCTATTCAACACCACCCACCAATAATACAACAACAACAACAGTGGTATCACGGGCAGCATACTCCCAAATGCAGCGGCCCAACCAATAACACCAAACAGGAACCGACATCGACCAGGAAACGACCATCATTTAGGAGAATCAAACACGAAGTTTAGAAACCCGGTAAATGTATTGTACACAAATATATAAGGCCTCTATACGGACCATGCAGACTGCAAATTACAATACTCGCAAAATTTAGCTACGGAAACCAGCATAGATATCATATGCCTAACAGAAACACACTTACATAAGTGCGAAAAAGGCTGTGAAAACTGCATCGAGAATACTGAAATAGCATTGCTGGAGTACAACATATACAGAGCAGATAGAGTGGCTAGACGAGGAGGAGGGTGTTGTAAAGTGTTTTGAACGCATAATTAATTAGAGGCAAAACTACCTACTATCTACAAGAAAAAGACATACAACCCAAATCAACATGGCTTCAGGGCGGGTAGATCATGCCTGTCACAGCTACTAGACCACCAGGAGAAAATATTAGAAACATTGTGTCGAGGACAAAACATTGATGTAATATACAGTATACTGACTTTGCTAAAGCCTTCGATGAATGTGACCATGGAATCATAGCACACAAACTTAAGGATACAGAAATTACTGGAAAGCTAGGAAGGTGGATATTTAATCTCTTGACGCAAAGAACGCAAAGAGTGGTGGTAAACGGAGTTAAATCGGAAGTCTCGGAAGTCGTGAGCTCTCTCCCACAAGGGACATTATTAGCTCCCTTGCTGTTCATAATAGTTATTGCAGATATTGATGCAGATATTATAGACAGTATTGTATCATGCTTCGCATATGACACAAAGATATGTAAGGAAATATTGAACGAAGATGACATAAGAAAACTACAAAACGATATTGAAATATTATTTTAGTGGGCAGAAGACAACAATATGAAGTTAAACGAAGAAAAATTCCAACTTCTAAGATATGGTAATAACAAAGAGCTACAGAAAAAAGGGTACAAAACTCCGCAAGCCAAACAGATAACATCAAATCCACAAGTCAGGGATCTTGGAATAATAATGTCGTCGGATGCAGAATGCAGAGAGCACTATAAAATCAAAATCACAACGGCTAGAAAAATAATACGAATCATCTGGAGGAGCTTCCGCAGCAGAAAAGCAAACATCATGCTCAAATTATGGAAGAGTCTAGTCCTACCAATAATTGAGTATTGCTCAGTACTCACAAGCCCACACAGAAAAAGAGACATTGCGAGCATTGAAGTTATACAAAGGACTTTTACGTCTAAGATAGAGGAAACGGAAGGTGAAGACTACTGGTCTCGACTACAATCCCTGGAACTCTACTCTCTTGAAAGAAGGCACGAGCGATACAGAATAATATACATATGGGAAATACTTGAGGGCTCTGTCCCTAACCTCAGAAATGAAATAGAAACCAACTGAAATGAGAGAAGAGGCAGATTTTGTACGGTCCCGCTGCGGTGGGACAAGGAGCCATGAAAAAGAGGATGGAAAATACCCTCAGAATACGGGGCCCAAAGCTTTTCAATGTCCTTCTAAAAGAAATGAGGAATCTCCAGCACACTGACCTGAATAACTTCAAGAACCAGCTGGACAGATCTTGTGCAAAGTCCCTAACCAGCCATGCGTGACTGGCTACGAGGGCAGGAGGAGACCAGAAAACAATTCCCTCCTTCACCAAGTCCCGAAAATGAGGCGGGATGCTGCAGAGGGGTCGACCGCAGGTCGATCCTGCACCGTCGTTCAAACTCAACAAAAGTAACAAAAGTAAGTAATATATATATACTGTATATTCCCCAATATACATTCGGATACTATAAATGAGACAATAATGCTTTTATATACGTATATGACAGAACTGCTATTAAACAAATTTTATGCTTTATTGGCAAAATTGAGCTATTTAGTCAATCTTATTACATAAGGCAGAGTAGTGAAGTTCTCTCCACTTGTTTTAAAGCTCTCTCTCTCTCTCTCTCTCTCTCTCTCTCTATATATATATATATATTTATATATATATATATATATACAGGGTGGGCCGTAAGTTTCCATACATAGGAAAATTTAAACGTTTGTTTTTATGTTTCAGATACCCTAAGAATATGCGTTTGACGAAAGAGCAACGAATTGAAATCATACTGATGGCTGGGTCGGGAAGCAGTCGCATGGTTGCAATGAACTTTAACAGAAAACATGGAACGAACATCACACACGACACTGTGGCAAAACTTATTAACAAGTTTCAGAAAACTGGAAATGTTGCAGATCAACCGCGAAGTGGTCCAAGACGTACAGCCACCGATGAAGACACAACAGCTACGATACTTACAGCGCTTACACGGAGTCCCAGAAAAAGTACACGACGGTTGTCTGCAGAAAGTGGTGTCAGCAGATCGAGTATCAGGCGCATTTTGAAAGCAAACAAATGGCATCCATACAAATTGCATATGGCACAGCATTTGAGTGAAGACGACCCGGATAGACGGATGGAATTCTGTGAATGGGCATTAACCAAAGTGAACGAGGATGCAAACTTTTCAACTAAGATCTTGTTTACTGATGAAGCAAATTTTTACGTCAATGGAGAGGTTAATCGGCAAAACATACGTTATTGAAGTAATGCTAACCCTAACTGGCTGAGTCCGACGAAGATGCAAGGTGCCGGTAAAGTGATGGTGTGGGCCGGGATATGGGGTGACAGAATTATTGGACCAATATTTGTCAGTGGAAATCTTAATGCCGAAAGGTATCTTAACATGTTGCAAGAAGAGATTTTCCCATCCCTGCTAAACGAGGAAGGTAACTTCCCAGTTTACTTCCAGCAAGATGGAGCTCCACCTCATTATGGTCTTCACGTGCGTCGGTATTTGGATCAGCAGTTTCCGGATGCTTGGATTGGTCGGCGTGGTCCTGTGGAGTGGCCTCCCAGATCCCCAGATCTCACCCCCCTTGATTTCTATCTTTGGGGGCACTTGAAGGCCATGGTGTATCAGGAAAAGATACGAGACATAAATCATCTAAAGGAACGTATCACCAACGCCATTACAAGCATAACGTCAACTGTGCTAATGCGTGTTCATCAACAGTGGGGAACACGTATTGAAATGTGTTTTCAAAACAATGGCAACCATGTAGAGCATATTATATAAATAAAAATGGTTGTCCATAAAAAAATGTTTATTTTTCCTATGTATGGAAACTTACGGCCCACCCTGTATATATATATATATAGCGTGCCTGGCTATGCACGGTGGAGAGCGCAAGAAAGCAACTCGCTCCTCCACCAGGCCAGACCTAGAGGCGGGGCCACCAGCTTGACCTCCGTGTGAAGAGAGACCAACGCACGAAACAACATAAGGTTCATAAGGTTCATAAGGTGTGTATATATGATATATATATATATATATATATATATATATATAAGAGAGAGAGAGAGAGAGAGAGAGGAAAAATACATAGAGATTATCTGTAGTAAGCTACAAATATATGATTATATTGTAAATCCATACAGTATGGATATTCAGCTGAGGTTACACGTTCCCATAACTACACATAATTAGTGTACATTATACATATTCAGCTAAGATTATACCTTCATATTTATTTGGAAATAAGACGCCAAAATATGATTAAATATTAAATAATTAAATATGAAATTAATTGAGTATCTAAACAACGTTAGATACCTTCACCTTCTACACACACACACACACACACACACACAACATATATATATATATATATATATATATATATATATATATATGCGCCTCGATGGTGGAGTGGATAGCGTCGCTAACTACGAATCCATCGGCCCCGGGATCGAGACCCGGTGACGGAAGGCGGCGCGCAGCAAAACCCAGCTGTTCATCCTTCCACACAATAAAAATTGGTTGGTAGATAAATGGGTGCCCTGGGTAGCCTAGTGGTTAAGACGCTGGGCTGCTGGTGGGGCGTGTTTCGGATTCCACGTTAAACTGAGGTGTAAGGTGAAGTGACAAGCTTGACCTTCGTCAGAATGAACAATTTGGAGGGAAGCAAAACCAAGGTTAACCAACCCAAGGTTAACCAAGGTATATGTTTGAATACAGATAAATTTTTTTATTATTATTATGGAAATAAGACAGGAAATACAGCGTTATAGCTTGCATGATTTGATGAATTTGTTTTTTAGTTTCTTCTTGAAGATTTTTAATGTTCTAGATTGTTTTACCTCGTGATATTGAGTGTTCCAAAGGTTTGGTCCTGTGGAGGATTAGGATCTAGTCTCACAATCTAGAGTGTAATTAGGTTTTCTGGTATACGTGTATGATAGTCTTGTGTTGAAACGTTGTTCTGTTTGGAAAGCTAATATTTTGTTTTGGATGATTTCTGGTACAGTATTATCGGTGATTTAATGCTTATATGAAGCAATGATTAATTTGTAGTTTTCTACGAGT